>JBBDGP010000990.1:1260000-2460000 GCA_037952835.1 Lithobates septentrionalis | reverse complement strand
GGTTTGGGGTTCCCCTGTGGGGAATTCCCATGCCGTTTTTATCAATGAACTTTTATGTGTATTGTCGGACCAACAATTTAATAATAGCCCCGAGTAGTTTTAAATGACTTTTTTTCCTTTGAAATGTCATTTTGCTGTCAGACTGTTCTAAGCATGGGAAACATGCGCCCCTTTACAGGCATACTATAGACACCCCCCAGGTATGAAATTTAAAGGAATATTACACTTTTATTGTTTCACTTTAAGCATTATTAAAATCACTGCTCCTGAAAAAATGGCCATTTTTAAAACTTTTTTTTGCATTGATACATGTCCCCTGGGGCAGGACCCAGGTTCCCAAACACTTTTTATGACAATACCATGCATATAAGCCTTTAAAATTAGCACTTTTGATTTCTCCCATAGACTTTTAAAGGGTGTTCAGCGGCTTTCGAATTTGCCGCGAACACCCCAAATTGTTCGCTGTTCGGCGAACTGGCGAACAGCCGATGTTCGAGTCGAACATGTGTTTGACTCTGACTCGAACTCGAACCTCATCCCTAATCACAAGGGATGAACAGCAAAACTGGAGGTAGGTGGGCGAGAACTTAAGGGGGCTTCAGGAAGGGTGGGGGGAAGTGGAGCACAGGTGAAGGGGAGGGCTGGCAGCCTTAGGCCTGGGGGGCAAGTCCAGTCAAGTGGCCCATTGAACTACTGAATCAGCTCACCATCCATCTGCACCACATTGCCCGCACAGAGAGAGAGAGTGAGGGAGAGTGCTCCACATTGCCCCAGAGAGGGAGCGACCACTCCACATTGCCTGCACAGAGAGAGAGAGCGACCACTCCACACTACTTGCACAGAGAGCAAGAGAGAGAGGAGAGCCCGCTTTATACTGCCTGCACAGAGAGAGAGAGACAGACCGCTTCACCTGCCTGCACAGAGAGAGAGACCACTTCACACTGCCTGTACAGAGAGAGAGAGACCGCTTCACACTGCCTGCACAGAGAGAGAGAGACACCGCTTCACACTGCCTGCACAGAGAGAGAGGCCGCTTCACCTTGCCTGCACAGACAGAGATAGAGACCGCTTCACCTGCCTGCACAGAGAGAGAGACCACTTCACACTGCCTGCACACAGAGAGAGAGCGCTTCACACTGCCTGCACAGAGAGAAAGACCACTTCACACTGCCTGCACAGAGAGAGAGAGAGACCGCTTCACACTGCCTGCACACAGAGAGAGAGAGACCGCTTCACACTGCCTGCTGGTCTGCCACTCTTTACATATGAATGCCACTGCTATTTACATATTAATGTCGGTATTTACATGTAAACACAGGGTCTGCAGTTGAGTCATCTGTACACAACAACAAGACAGAGCTGGGTAGCATTAATAACAGAACTTCACACTGAGATATTAGGACACACCATGAGACTGAAACCTCAAGGGATGAGGGAATTTAAACTGGGAAAGTTGGCAAGTATGAGGCAGCTGCTTTGGGCCCCACAACAAGGACGGGGCCAAGGGCAGCTGCCCCTTTTGCCCTGCCCTAAAGACGGCCCTGGGTGGGTAGGAAAACACTAAGAAAGGGTTTGGGGAGAAGAGCAGTGCAGTGGGTGGGGGAAACACTGAAATAGGGTTCAGCAAGTGTGGGGGGAGAAGAGGAGGTAGTTGGGGGAACACAGATAAGGGGTTTAGAAAGTGGGGGGAGGTGAAGCCTGGGTGGGTACAGCAACACCAAAAAGGGGTTGGGGGGGGAGTAGGGATATGTCCCTTTTCATCTCATGGGACCTACTAGTCTTCTAAATTTTCCCTAGACCATCTGGCAGCACTTTTATATCCAGACTTGACCAACGAAGGGGCAGGAACTTAGACGCTGCCATACCGAGGTCTATGGGGCCAAACCTGGGACGGTGCCAATGACCGTGCATGGGTCAAAAGAGGGTTCAGGAGAGGTCGGTGTTGGACCATGGTTAGGGGGAAGAAGTGTATAGGGGAACACCAAAACAGGGTTCAGAAAAGGAGGTCGGTGTTGGTTACTGGGTTCAGAAAAGGGGTCTGGTTTGTATGGGTTTAGTAGGTTTATTAATTAGTAGTACTGCTTTTCACCAAAACCCCCCTTTGAATTTTTCCCCCCGATAGCTTTCCCTTCCCACTTCTATGGAACCAACCTTAGGCATGCACCCCTGTTCATCAGCTCCATGCTACATATGCCAACCTATGGGGCAACCCAACCTTGCCTGCACCAATCCCTCCATTGCTGAACTGTGTTTCCTATTCAACCCCCCCTTCACTAATTCCACTTCCTCCAGCTATACACACCCAGTGCCTCCTGGGCCCGACAACCCACTCCACCCCTTAAGTGATACTATGGATACTTTCCTCCCACGGGATCTCCTTTGATCACCACATGTACCAGCCAACTCCCTTGATCATTTTTTTTGAGCCTGCACTACAGGGAATACGAATCACATTCTTCAACATTCTTAGCACACACCAGTCCAGGGATTTGAACTAGTGACTTCTCACCTGCAAGCTCGGTGCTCTACCACTTACGCCACCATCCAAGGTGCTTGAGATTCTTCTGCAAATGCTGGGGCCTTATCATGTGTTTTTGAGGCAGCCTATCTAACCTTAACCACC
Source organism: Lithobates septentrionalis (assembly GCA_037952835.1). Taxonomy (NCBI): domain Eukaryota; kingdom Metazoa; phylum Chordata; class Amphibia; order Anura; family Ranidae; genus Lithobates; species Lithobates septentrionalis. The sequence continues at coordinate 2,457,377 of JBBDGP010000990.1, read as the reverse complement.
TGCTGAATTTGAAGTTGGGGAAAGGTATTGAATTGCTTGGGCTCAGTAATATTGGGGGGATTGGGTGCAGAGGATCACCTATCTAGCCTCGTGTGGGCAGAAGAAGAAAGCAAAAATTAGCATTTGCATAAAAATTACTTAGCACTGCCAAACACCATATCTTTTGACCTGAAGGGCCCGGTATGGAATTTAGAGGGACCCCCCACGTAATTTTTTTTTAAAATTTTGGTTTGGGGTTCCCCTGTGGGGAATTCCCATGCCGTTTTTATCAATGAACTTTTATGTGTATTGTCGGACCAACAATTTATTAATAGCCCCGAGTAGTTTTAAATGACTTTTTTTCCTTTGAAATGTCATTTTGCTGTCAGACTGTTCTAAGCATGGGAAACATGCGCCCCTTTACAGGCATAGTATAGACACCCTCCAGGTACGAAATTTAAAGGAATATTACACTTTTATTGTTTCACTTTAAGCATTATTAAAATCACTGCTCCTGAAAAAATGGCCATTTTTAAAACTTTTTTTTGCATTGATACATGTCCCCTGGGGCAGGACCCAGGTTCCCAAACACTTTTTATGACAATACCATGCATATAAGCCTTTAAAATTAGCACTTTTGATTTCTCCCATAGACTTTTAAAGGGTGTTCAGCGGTTTTCGAATTTGCCACGAACACCCCAAATTGTTCGCTGTTCGGCGAAAAGCCGATTTTCGAGTCGAACATGAGTCTGACTGCACCCCTTAAGGGATACTGTGGATACTTTGCTCCCACTGGATCTCCTTTGATCACCACATGTACCAGCCAACTCCCTTGATCATTTTTTTGAGCCTGTACTACAGGGAATACGAATCACATTCTTCAACATTCTTAGCACACACCGGTCCAGGGATTTGAACTAGTTGACTTCTCGTTGGCAAGCCCGGTGCTCTACCACTTGCGCCACCATCCAAGGTGCTGGAGATTCTTCTGCAAATGCTGGGGCCTTATCATGTGTTTTTGAGGCAGCCTATCTAACCTTAACCACCTGCTGAATTTGAAGTTGGGGAAAGGTATTGAATTGCTTGGGCTCAGTAATATTGGGGGGATTGGGTGCAGAGGATCACCTATCTAGCCTCGTGTGGGCAGAAGAAGAAAGCAAAAATTAGCATTTGCATAAAAATTACTTAGAACTGCCAAACACCATATCTTTTGACCTGAAGGGCCCGGTATGGAATTTAGAGGGACCCCCCACGTAATTTTTTTTTAAAATTTTGGTTTGGGGTTCCCCTGTGGGGAATTCCCATGCCGTTTTTATCAATGAACTTTTATGTGTATTATCGGACCAACAATTTATTAATAGCCCCGAGTAGTTTTAAATGACTTTTTTTCCTTTGAAATGTCATTTTGCTGTCAGACTGTTCTAAGCATGGGAAACATGCGCCCCTTTACAGGCATACTATAGACACCCTCCAGGTACGAAATTTAAAGGAATATTACATTTTTATTGTTTCACTTTAAGCATTATTAAAATCACTGCTCCTGAAAAAATGGCCATTTTTAAAACTTTTTTTTGCATTGATACATGTCCCCTGGGGCAGGACCCAGGTTCCCAAACACTTTTTATGACAATACCATGCATATAAGCCTTTAAAATTAGCACTTTTGATTTCTCCCATAGACTTTTAAAGGGTGTTCAGCGGCTTTCGAATTTGCCACGAATACCCCAAATTGTTCGCTGTTCGGCGAAAAGCCGATTTTCGAGTCGAACATGAGTATGACTGCACCCCTTAAGGGATACTGTGGATACTTTGCTCCCACGGGATCTCCTTTGATCACCACATGTACCAGCCAACTCCCTTGATCATTTTTTTGAGCCTGCACTACAGGGAATACGAATCACATTCTTCAACATTCTTAGCACACACCGGTCCAGGGATTTGAACTAGTTGACTTCTCGGTGGCAAGCCCGGTGCTCTACCACTTGCGCCACCATCCAAGGTGCTGGAGATTCTTCTGCAAATGCTGGGGCCTTATCATGTGTTTTTGAGGCAGCCTATCTAACCTTAACCACCTGCTGAATTTGAAGTTGGGGAAAGGTATTGAATTGCTTGGGCTCAGTACTATTGGGGGGATTGGGTGCAGAGGATCACCTATCTAACCCAGTGTGGGCAGAAGAAGAAAGCAAAAATTAGCATTTGCATAAAAATTACTTAGAACTGCCAAACACCATATCTTTTGACATGAAGGGCCCGGTATGGAATTTAGAGGGACCCCCCACGTAATTTTTTTTTTAAATTTTGGTTTGGGGTTCCCCTGTGGGGAATTCCCATGCCGTTTTTATCAATGAACTTTTATGTGTATTGTCGGACCAGCAATTTATTAATAGCCGCGAGTAGTTTTAAATGACTTTTTTTCCTTTGAAATGTCATTTTGCTGTCAGACTGTTCTAAGCACGGGAAACATGCGCCCCTTTACAGGCATACTATAGACACCCCCCAGGTACGAAATTTAAAGGAATATTACACTTTTATTGTTTCACTTTAAGCATTATTAAAATCACTGCTCCTGAAAAAATGGCCATTTTTAAAACTTTTTTTTGCATTGATACATGTCCCCTGGGGCAGGACCCAGGTTCCCAAACACTTTTTATGACAATACCATGCATAAAAGCCTTTAAAATTAGCACTTTTGATTTCTCCCATAGACTTTTAAAGGGTGTTCAGCGGCTTTCGAATTTGCCACAAACACCCCAAATTGTTCACTGTTTGGCGAACAGCCGATTTTCGAGTCGAACATGAGTTTGACTGCACCTCTTAAGGGATACTGTTTATACTTTGCTCCCACGGGATCTCCTTTGATCACCACATGTACCAGCCAACTCCCTTGATAATTTTTTTGAGCCTGCACTACATGGAATACAAATCACATTCTTCAAAATTGCTAGCACACACCGGTCCAGGGATTTGAACTAGTGACTTCTCACCTGCAAGCCCGGTGCTCTACCACTTGCGCCACCATCCAAGGTGCTTGAGATTCTCCTGCAAATGCTGGGGCCTTATCATGTGTTTTTGAGGCAGCCTATCTAACCTTAACCACCTGCTGAATTTGAAGTTGGGGAAATGTATTGAATTGCTTGGGCTCAGTAATATTGGGGGGATTGGGTGCAGAGGATCACCTATCTAACCCAGTGTGGGCAGAAGAAGTAAGCAAAAATTAGCATTTGCATAAAAATTACTTAGAACTGCCAAACACCATATCTTTTGACCTGAAGGGCCCGGTATGGAATTTAGAGGGACCCCCCACGTAATTGTTTTTTTAAATTTTGGTTTGGGGTTCCCCTGTGGGGAATTCCCATGCCATTTTTATCAATGAACTTTTATGTGTATTGTCGGACCAGCAATTTATTAATAGCCGCGAGTAGTTTTAAATGACTTTTTTTCCTTTGAAATGTCATTTTGCTGTCAGACTGTTCTAAGCACGGGAAACATGCGCCCCTTTACGGGCATACTATAGACACCCCCCAGGTACGAAATTTAAAGGAATATTACACTTTTATTGTTTCACTTTAAGCATTATTAAAATCACTGCTCCTGAAAAAATGGCCATTTTTAAAACTTTTTTTTGCATTGATACATGTCCCCTGGGGCAGGACCCAGGTTCCCAAACACTTTTTATGACAATACCATGCATATAAGCCTTTAAAATTAGCACTTTTGATTTCTCCCATAGACTTTTAAAGGGTGTTCAGCGGCTTTCGAATTTGCCACGAACACCCCAAATTGTTCGCTGTTCGGCGAACTGGCGAACAGCCGATGTTCGAGTTGAACATGAGTTTGACTCGAACTCGAACCTCATCCCTAATCACAAGGGATGAACAGCAAAACTGGAGGTAGGTGGGCGAGAACTTAAGGGGGCTTCAGGAAGGGTGGGGGGAAGTGGAGCATAGGTGAAGGGGAGGGCTGGCAGCCTTAGGCCTGGGGGGCAAGTCCAGTCAAGTGGCCCATTGAACTACTGAATCAGCTCACCATCCATCTGCACCACATTGCCCGCACAGAGAGAGAGAGTGAGGGAGAGTGCTCCACATTGCCCCAGAGAGGGAGCGACCACTCCACATTGCCTGCACAGAGAGAGAGAGCGACCACTCCACACTACTTGCACAGAGAGCAAGAGAGAGAGGAGAGCCCGCTTTATACTGCCTGCACAGAGAGAGAGAGACAGACCGCTTCACCTGCCTGCACAGAGAGAGAGACCACTTCACACTGCCTGTACAGAGAGAGAGAGACCGCTTCACACTGCCTGCACAGAGAGAGAGAGAGACCGCTTCACACTGCCTGCACAGAGAGAGAGAGACACCGCTTCACACTGCCTGCACAGAGAGAGAGGCCGCTTCACCTTGCCTGCACAGACAGAGATAGAGACCGCTTCACCTGCCTGCACAGAGAGAGAGACCACTTCACACTGCCTGCACACAGAGAGAGAGCGCTTCACACTGCCTGCACTCTGAGAGAGAGCGCTTCACACTGCCTGCACACAGAGAGAGACCACTTCACACTGCCTGCACAGAGAGAGAGAGAGAGCGCTTCACACTGCCTGCTGGTCTGCCACTCTTTACATATGAATGCCACTGCTATTTACATATCAATGTCGGTATTTACATGTAAACACAGGGTCTGCAGTTGAGTCATCTGTACACAACAACAAGACAGAGCTGGGTAGCATTAATAACAGAACTTCACACTGAGATATTAGGACACACCATGAGACTAAAACCTCAAGGGATGAGGGAATTTAAACTGGGAAAGTTGGCAAGTATGAGGCAGCTGCTTTGGGCCCCACAACAATGACAGGGCTAAGGGCAGCTGCCCCTTTTGCCCTGCCCTAAAGATGGCCCTGGGTGGGTAGGAAAACACCAAGAAAGGGTTTGGGGAGAAGAACAGTGCGGTGGGTGGGGGTAACACTGAAATAGGGTTCAGCAAGTGTGGGGGGAGAAGAGGAGGTAGTTGGGGGAACACAGATAAGGAGTTTAGAAAGTGGGGGGAGGTGAAGCCTGGGTGGGTACAGCAACACCAAAAAGGGGTTGGGGGGGAGTAGGGATATGTCCCTTTTCATCTCATGGGACCTACTAGTCTTCTAAATTTTCCGGTGCTCCGGACACAATGCTCAGCACTCCGAGCCCACCCTATTTTGAAGCCTATTATCTGGCTCTAATCAGGTGCTTCAAAATACACACCCCCCGCCTATACCCGCAATTGTAATTCATGCGCCCGGCATCCTGAAAGGGGCCAGACACATGGATAGGGAGGGCGGCAGCTGCGGTGTTTGGGGGGGGGGTGTGCCCACAATGCACGGGCCGCCACTGTTGTGACACCTTTCTATCAGAACCAGCATTAATTTTTTCAGCAATTGAGCTGCAGTAGCTCTTCTATTGCATCAGATTTTGCGGGCCAGCCTTCACTCCCCACATGCATCAAGGATCCTTGGCCCTCCATGACCCTCTCACCAGTTCACCGGTTTTCCTTCCTTGGACCACTGCAGACCAGGAACATCCCACGAGAGCTGCAGTTGCTGTGGCTCAGTTGTCTAGACATTACAATAATCGCCCTTGTCAAAGCCACTCAAATCCTCACGCTTGCCCATTTTTCTACTGTCAACACATTAACATCAGGGTCAACATGTTCACTTGCTGCCTAATATATCCCACCCAAGTTCAGATGCCATTGTAATGAGATAATATTTCTGGTTCGATGCTCTGTACTAAAGATCAAGCCTCTAAATCTGCTGAATTAGCAATTAGCCCAGTAGCCTTGTGACTTTAGCATCTTAGGTTTACTTCTGACTTAATGTCGCGTACACACGGTCAGAATTTCACCCCGCAAAAGACCGATGAGAGTTTTTTGTCCGGAAATGCGACCGTGTGTATGCTCCATCGGTCTTTTGCTGGCGGAATTCCAGCCAGCAAAAGATTGGGAGCATGTTCTCAATTTTTCGGTTGGGAGTTCCTATCCGAAAATGCGATCGTCTGTGGCAATTCTGACGCGAAAATGCCTACGCATGCTTGGAAACAATTTGACGCAAGCTCAGAAGCATTGAACGTCATTTTCTCGGCTCGTCGTAATGTTGTACGTCACAGCGTTCTTGACGGTCGTAATTTCAGCGAACTTTTGCGTCACCGTGTGTATGCAAGGTAAACTTGAGCGGAATCCCGTCGGAAAAGCCTTCATATCTTTTTCCGACGAGAAAACCGATCGTGTGTACGCGGTGTATGACTATTTAGTGGACATTAGGGTGATCTGTGACAGGGACTATTGTGAATTTTATTAGATACTCGTGTTGCAAAATATGTTTGTTGTTTATTAACATATAGCTGAAAACTCCTATTTACAGTCAACCTTTTCCATGACACTGTGATTAAAGCACCACCTAGAGGTTATCGACTGCCACATCAGGATGGACAAAACATGATTTTGCCTTTTTCACTCCATTCTGATTTTAAAAAAAAGCAACCCCCTCCCTTTGTTTCAGGCATTCCTAATTTCTGAGCCCTGTCTTTTTTAAACCACATCACTGTAGCAATCCTGTTTTTTTTTTTTGATAAAAGAGATTTTTTGAAAGGTTAAACTGTTGCTGAAATGTAAATGATTTCATATATTTTTTTTAATTAACCACTTAAGTTAAAAACAGTTTTTTTTTGCTAGAAAATTATTTAGAACCCCCAAACATTATACATTTTTTTTCTAACACCCTAGAGAATAAAATGACGGTCTCTGCAATACTTTCTGTAACACCGTATTTGCGTAGCGGTCTTACAAGCACACTTTTTTTGGAAAAAATTGACTTTTTTTGATTAAAAAATAAGACAACAGTAAAGTTAGCCCAATTTTTTTTATAATGTGAAAGATAATGTTACGCCAAGTGAATTGCTACCCGACATGTCACGCTTCAAAATTGCGCCTGCTCATGGAATGGCGACAAACTTTTACCCTTAAAAACTCCATAGGCGACGTTTAAAAAATTCAGGTTGCATGTTTTGAGTTACAGAGGAGTTCTAGAGCTAGAATTATTGCTCTCGCTCTACCGATCGCGGCGATACCTCACATGTGTGGTTTGAACACCGTTTTCATATGCGGGCGCTACTCATGTGTGCGTTCGCCTCTGCACGCGAGCAAAAAAAACTTTTTTTTCTTATTTATTTTACCTTTTATTTTTTATTTTTACACTGTTTATATAAAAAAAAAATTGTGTCACTTTTATTCCTATTGCAAGGAATGTAGACATCCCTTGTAATAAAAAAAAAAGCATGACAGGACCTCTTAAATATGAGATCTGGGGTCAAAAAGACCTCACATCTCATATTTACACTAAAATGCAATAATAAAAAAAAAAAATTGTCATTTAAATTTTTTTTTAAAATTGTCCTTTAAGAACTATGGGCGGAAGTGACGTTTTGACGTCGCTTCCGCCCTGCAATGGTATGGAGACAGGTGAGGGCCATCTTCCCCTCACTCGTTTCCATGCCCAGCAAGGGTGAAGATCCGATTGCCTCTGCCGCTGCCGACGGCTCCGGTAAGCGGCGGAGGGCACCGGAGCTTGACGGGAGGGGGGCCCTCTCCTGCTGCCGATAAAAGTGATCTCGCGGCGAATCCGACACAGAGACCACTCTTATTGGAAAGCGGACCGCCGAAGAAGAGGATACCGGGGTTATGGCAGCTAGCTGCTGCCATAACAACGATATTCTTCTTCAAAGTAAGGACATATATCGGCGTGCGGCGGTCTGGAAGTGGTTAATGTAGCCTTGTATGGCTACTGAGCGGTCATAATTATTATGAAACACAGGACCAAACAGTGTCATGAGAATAATTCATGTAAACACTGGTATTATAAAACACCAGGCTATTAACTGCTTGCCGACCAGCACATGACGATGTACGTCGGCACAATGACACGGCTGCGCAAATGGGCGTACCTATACATCCCCTTTAAGATGCGGCATTGTGGGGCACGCGTGCGCACACCACCTACTCCGTGAGCATGCCCGCGGGTCTCGCGGACTTGATCGTGACACGAGGTTGCAGAACGGGGAGATTCTGCCTAGCAACATGGCAGGGACATGACTGTCGTCGGAAGCAGTGATCACTGTCATGTTGTAGTGAGCCCCCCCACAGTTAGAATCACTCCCTAGGACACACTTAACCGCTAGATTGCCCCCTAGTGGTTAACCCCTTCCCTGCCAGTGTCATTTACACAGTAATCAGTGCATTTTTAAAGCACTGATCGCTGTATAAATGACAATGGTCCCAAAATAGTGTCAAAAGTGTCCGATGTGTCCGCCATAATGTCGCAGTCACAACAAAAATCGCAGATCACCGCCATTACTAATAAAAAAAAATAATAACAAAAATGCCACAAATCTATCCCTTATTTTGTAGACACTATAACTTTTGCGCAAACCAATCAATATACGCTTATTGCAATTTGTTTTTACCAAAAATATGTAGAGGAATACATATCGGCCTAAACTGAGAAAGAAATTAGTTTTTTTTTTATATATTTTTTGGGAGATATTTATTATAGCAAAAAGTAAAAAATATTGCTTTTTTTTCAAAATTGTCTCTCTTTTTTGTTTATAGCGCAAAAAATAAAAACCGCAGAGGTGATCAAACGCCACCAAAAGAAAGCTCTATTTGTGGGGAAAAAGGGCGTTAATTTTGTTTGGGTGCAACGCTTGACCGCGTAATGGTCAGTTAAAGCGACGCAAGTGCTCTGGTCAGGAAGGGGGTAAATTCTTCCGGGGCTGAAGTGGTTAATATATTTGGTCTGATATACAAAATAGAACAAAATTATCCCTCAAAGACCTTTTATTATGAAATATTTAAAATTTGCTGTGCAGTTTATTAGAAACAGAATATTGAAAGGATAATGAATATTAGATTCAGTTTCCCACACTAGTCATTTTTATAAAGCGCGAGTTGTCATGATTACCATTAGTAGAAGATCAGCTTGTTTTAGTGAGTGCATTCATTTTATGGTTCTTGATATATATTTTCTGCTTTATTTCTTTCTTTCTTTATTTTCAATTGGGCGTGTTAAAGAGCAGTAAATGGATGTATGGTCAGGATTTTCAGATTTTAACCACTTTTTTTTCTGGGCACTTAAACCCCCTTCCTGCCCAGACCAATTTGGAGCTTTCAGCGCTGTCACTCTATGAATGACAATTGCGCGGTCAAACAACACTGTACTCAAATTACATTTTTATCATTTTTTTCACACAAATAGAGCTTTCTTTTGGGGGTATTTAATCACTGCTGGGTTTTTTATTGTTTGATAAAAAAAACGAAAAAATGCCAAAAATTGTAAAAAAATTATTAAAATAAAACAAAAAAACTGTTTCATAGTTATACAATTTTGAAAACTGGTAATTTTTCTCCTTCATTGATGTGCGCTGATGAGGCTGCACTGATGGGCAGTGATAGGCACTGATAAGGTGGCACTAATGGGCACTAATAGGTGGTATTGATATGCAATGATAGGGCGGCACTGATGCATAGCTCCCAACTGTCCCTGATTTCGAGGGACTGTCCCTGATTTGGAGCAATGTCCCTCTGTCCCTCATTCCTCCTCATTTGTCCCTCATTTTGGTCTGATCTATATAGTTGTATATATAATGCACTTTTTATGTTTCAAAAAGTGTTTCCCAGTGCTAAACCTTTCATCCAATTTCTAAATTGCTGCATTTGTACATTTTAAAAGAAAGTATAAAGGAATAGTAGTGGCAAAAAAAGTCCTTGTAGATTTAATTAACCTTTTTTTGGTTAATTCTCCCTTGAGGGGGCGTGTCCTATGCCTACATACATTTGTTAGTAGGTGTCCCTCATTCCCATCTCAAAATGTTGGGAGATATGCTGATAGGTACTAATAGGTATCACTGAGAGGTGGCACTGATGGGCACTGGTGGTTGGTACTGATGGGTGGCACTGACAGGTGGCACTGATGGGCACTGATAGGCTGCACTTATGGGCACTGATAAGGCGGCGCTAATGGGCACTAATAGGTGGTACTGATATGCACTGATGGGGTGGCACTGATGGGTACTAATAGGTAGCACTGAGAGGTGGTACTGATGGGTGGCACTGATGGGCACTGGTGGTTGGCACTGATGGGCAGCACTGATGGGTGGCACTGATGGGCACTGGTGGTTGGCACTGATGGGTGGCACTGATGGGCACTGGTAGGCACTTGTTGGATGACACTAATAGGCAGCACTGATCGGTGGCACTGATGATGAGGCACTGATGGGCATTGATTGGCGGCACTGGTGGGCAAATTTAGGTGGCACTGTGGGCACTGGTAGGTGACACTGGTGGGCACTGGTAGGTGGCACTGGTGGGTACTGATAGGTGGCACTGGTGGTCACAGATTAGGCAGCCGCGGCTCTCTGTGTAAGGGACCGATGTCCCTCTGACAGAAGCCGGTGATCGCATCTTTTTTTCCTATCTTCTGTTTACATCACGTGATCAGCTGTCATTGGTTGACAGCTGATCATGTGGTATGGGGCCGGAATCTGCCCCTTACTCCGATCTGTGATCAGCCAAGTCTCATAGACTTGGCGATCACAGAACGCCCCCCGAAGGGACGCGCAGACAGTGCATGCTCAGGAGGATGTCTATGCATGCCCTCCCGGCAATTAACGCCCACGCTGTAGCCGTCTTTTGGCTATAGCGCGGTCAGGAAGAAGTTAATATAGCAACATTTTAATATAAACAATTTTATAATATAAAGCTAAAGTGGCTGACCTAAGCAACCAATCGGGATTCATGTTTACCGTTATTATAAAATGAAAGGCGAATAGTGATTGGATGCTGTAAGCAATGACTCTGTATTCTCCTTTCTACACCAGTAGGTTCATCACTGATAAATATTTTTTATATAAGGATTCATTAAATACAATTAAAATAATTAAATACAAAAATACAATACAACAAACCGTTAAATGTAAAAAAGAAAAACATAAAATTGACCCAAAGCTAAGCCATCTTCCATTTTAGCCAAAAATAGCCAAAAATGTACTATTATTTTAGGAGCTGGGTGACATGTGCAATCTTGCATTAATGGGAAGGGGGGGGCTTGACTTTTTTGCATGTAACTTCAATTGCCTTTATCTCAAAAAATGCCGTTTTCACCTCTAATGTGTATCTTGTCATTATATGCTCATTTAAGATTGCCCAGCTTCCCGACGACAAGTTTATATCATCATTATTATTATTATTATTAATATTAATAATAATAATGATAATAATATGATGACTACTAATAATAATTTAAAGTACCTTGGATTACGAGCATAATTCGTTCCACAAGCATGCTTGTAATCCAAAGCACTCGTATATCAAAGCGAGTTTCCCCATAGGAATCAATAGAAACTCAGATAATTCGTTCCAGTGTCACTGCTAGTGTATGCAGTACCGCATATGGCCAGAGGTGGGGGGGAGCCGGAAACACTTGGAGACACTCGGAGACCACTCAGAGACGATTGGAGACCACCACAGAGCGTCTCTGAGTGGTCTCCGATCGTCTCCAAGTGTCTCCGGCACCCCCCCACCTCTGGCCACATGCGGTACTGCACACCCCAGAGGCTTGAATCCTGCTCGTCTTGCTAGACAACAATCGCAAATCGAGTCAGGACTTTTTTTTTAAAAAACAGCTTGTATTGCGAAACGCTCGTTACCCGTAATCCAAGGTTTTACTGCATTATTATTAAAATAATAAGCAAGTTCAGCCTCTGCTAGAATGCAGTTGTGAATCACAACTACAGTGACACACAGCTCTACCACACAGTTCCATTAAAACACTTGCATACCTGTCACAGACAAAGCCTCTCCACACAAATCCAGTAGCATACTATACAAACTAATGCAGTCTTGTCTTTTTAATTATTGATCCAGAGAATGACCTATGGCTTGTCACTTGGTGCAGTTCCCACATGTGACAGATTTGGACAGGTGAGTGATCATTGTCTCTTCAAGGGAAAACCAGTGATTTTTTTTTTTTAAGGTTTGCTGTCAAACCAGCATATTGATTTAATCTCAAGTACTTGGTCATTTCAGGGTCAAATGATAGGAACATTTCTAGCAATCCACCAAGCTAAACCTTGCATATGTAGAAAAATTTATTAAACACAATGTTAAATTGTTATAAGTAATGAAATTGCAGGAGCTTAGATGATTTAAAGTGGGTTTCCACCCAAAAAAAAAAAACTACATGAAAAATCCTAAAAAAAAACAAAAAAAAAACATTTGGATATTTTTTTTTTTTTAACCTACCCCTAAATGCCTGTTGCTAGGGGGTCCCTCGTAGTCTGCCTCTTCCAGTGCCTGGGCTGGTGACATCACTTCCCCCTCGGCACAGGAAGGGCTCGGCTCTGCCCCTTCCCTCCTGTCAATCATCTGGGACCCATTACAGGTCCCAGGTGACTAAGCGGCCAATCACGGAGGGAGAGACGAGCGGGGCTTCGATCCCCCGCATCGCTGGACCCAGGGACAGGTAAGTGTCCAATTAAAAGTCAGCAGCTGCAGTATTTGTAGCTGCTGACTTTTAATTTTTTTTTTTTGACTGGCCCTCCTCTTTAAGTAGACTCAGCTAATGCAAAACAGCTGTATCATCACTTAGAACACTGTAAATAGTTAATGTTTCTGTAGCAAACTCACCCATCTATCCGTGTCTCCAAGTTTTATGTAGCTGAGAAATCACTTTGAAAATCATCCCCTAACATTTCTGGCTGTGGCCATCTTGAGTAAGGGCAGATGATTATTGTAGCATTCACTTCCTGGAATCGATCTTCCCTTAGCTCAGGCATGTGGACAGGAGGGTATGCTTAGCTGAGAAAACCCCTCCTCCCCTCCTGAAGACTCCTGGGATGTATGATATCATTTGCCTAGGCCTGGAAACCAGGAAGTACCTGGAGACATGTAAAAAAAAAACAAGTACATGATATACTTTACATAGCTAGCAGCATAAGGATTGAAAATAATCTGTGTTGATTGAGAGAGTGAAGTTCCACTTTAAAGTGGAGTTGCACCTACTTTTACAACTCTTCAGCATCTAGGGTTGCCACCTGTACGGGAATGACCCAGACAGTCCGGGTTTTGACAGCTGTGCCCGGGTTTCTCTCCTCCTGAAACCCGGACACAGCAGCATAGGCTCCAGCCAGTGTGAGAAGTGAGTGTTCATATCTCCAGCCCACCAGCAGTTTAGCACCCCCCCCCCGCGCGCTCCTGTAGCTGAGACTGCGCTCCGTCCTGCTGTGTCCCGTCAGCAGCGCGACCCCCTCCTGTCCCCGGATGCACACTCTCAAATGGCTCTTGCTCCCCGGACGGCTCCTGTCCTGTGTGGCTTCAGTGGTGACAGTTCCCCTCCATCCACCTCTCCCCCATCAGTGTGCCTATGCCGATCGGCAAATGCAGCCTGCCCTGAATGCGCTCTCTCCCGCCAGCAGCAGCGCTCCCCCCGGGCCCCCCTCCTCCCCCTGCTCCAGCAGGGATAATGATTTTTGGCAGTTTCACTGGTGAGTGGTGAGTTGGTCCCAGTCCGGTCCCCCTCACCCCTGTCAATGCAGTGCTACACACGATCTCCGCTCAGAGCTGTGCTGTCCTGAGAAGGCAGACAGCACTGATAGAAATTAATAGCAGGGACTGATGAGCACTAATAGAAGGCACTGATGAGCACTAATAGAAGGCACTGATGGGCACTGATGAGCACTGATAGAAGGCACTGATGAGCACTGATGGGCACTGATGAGCACTGATAGAAGGCACTGATGAGCACTGATGGCCACTGATGAGCACTAATAGAAGGCACTGATGAGCACTAATAGAAGGCACTGATGGGCACTGATGAGCACTAATAGAAGGCACTGATGGGCACTGATGAGCACTAATAGAAGGCACTGATGAGCACTGATGGCCACTGATGAGCACTAATAGAAGGCACTGATGAGCACTAATAGAAGGCACTGATGGGCACTGATGAGCACTGATAGAAGGCACTGATGAGCACTGATGGGCACTGATGAGCACTGATAGAAGGCACTGATGAGCACTGATGGCCACTGATGAGCACTAATAGAAGGCACTGATGAGCACTGATAGACGGCACTGATGAGCACTGATAGAAGGCACTGATGAGCACTGATAGAAGGCACTGTTGAGCACTGATGAGCACTAATAGAAGGCACTGATGGGCACTGATGAGCACTAATAGAAGGCACTGATGAGCACTGATAGACGGCACTGATGAGCACTGATAGATGGCACTGATGAGCACTGATAGAAGGCACTGATGAGCACTGATAGACGGCACTGATGAGCACCGATAGACGGCACTGATGAGCAGTGATAGAAGGCACTGATGGGCACTGATGAGCACTGATAGAAGGCACTGATGAGCACTGATAGAAGGCACCGATGAGCACTGATAGAAGGCACCGATGAGCACTGATAGAGGGCACTGATGAGCACTGATAGAAGGCACCGATGAGCACTGATAGAAGGCACCAATGAGCACTGATAGAAGGCACTGATGAGCACTGATAGACGGCACTGATGAGCACTGATAGAAGGCACTGATGAGCACTGATAGAAGGCACTGATGAGCACTGATAGAAAGCACTGATGGGCACTGATAGAAGGCACTGATGGACACTGATAAAAGGCACTGATGGGCACTGATAGGAGGCATTTATGAGCACTGATAGGAGGCACTGATAGGAGGCACTGATGAGCACTTATAGGAGGCACTGATGAGCACTGATAGGAGGCACTGATGGGCACTGATAGGAGGCACTGATGGGCACTGATAGAAGGCACTGATGAGCACTGATAGACCACATTAATGAGCACTGATAGGCAGCACTGATAGGAGGCACTAATGTGCACTGAAAGGCTGCACTGATAGGTGGCATTGATGGGCACTGATAGGTGGTACTGATGGGCACTGAGGAACACTGATAGGCAGAACTCAGGCAGTATTGATGGGCTTTGATGGACAGAATTGAAGAGTACTGATAGGTGGCACTGATGGACGCAGTTAGGTGGCATTAATGAGCACTGATAGGTGGTGCTGATAGGCAGAATTGATGGGCACTAATAGGCAGCATTAATGAGCACTGATAGGTAACACTTGCAGGTGGAAGTGATGGGCACTGATAGGCGGCACTGATGGGCACTGATGATTGGGGCACTGATTATCAGTGTAAACAATTTACTGACATTCTTGACAGTTAATGGCAGTCCTTTCCTAACACAAACACAGCGTGTGAGGAAAGGGCTGTGGATAACCAGTCTGTTTACATGTGATCAGCTGATCACATGGTAAAGGGCCGATGTGATTGCGCTGGATGCATGTCCAAGGGGTCATGTGGGAAGCACGGTTTTGGGAGGATGTCCATGTCAGCCCCCTCCTCTTCTGTCAGCCCCCCCTCCTCTTCTGTCAGCCCCCCCTCCTCTTCTGTCAGCCCCCCTCCTCTTCTGTCAGCCCCCCATGTCCAAGGGGTCATGTGGGAAGCACGGTTTTGGGAGGATGTCCATGTCAGCCCCCTCCTCTTCTGTCAGCCCCCCCTCCTCTTCTGTCAGCCCCCCCTCCTCTTCTGTCAGCCCCCCTCCTCTTCTGTCAGCCCCCCCTTCTCTTCTGTCAGCCCCCCTCCTCTTCTGTCAGCCCCCCCCTCCTCCTCTGTCAGCCCCCCCTCCTCCTCTGTCAGCCCCCCTCCTCCTCTGTCAGCCCCCCTCCTCTTCTGTCAGCCCCCCCTCCTCTTCTGTCAGCCTCCCCCTCCTCTTCTGTCAGCCCCCCCCCCTCCTCTGTCAGCCCCCCTAATCTTCTGTCAGCCCCCCTCCTCTTCTGTCAGCCCCCCCTCCTCTTCTGTCAGCCCCCCTCCTCTTCTGTCAGCCCCCCTCATCTTCTGTCAGCCCCCCTCCTCTTCTGTCAGCCCCCCCTCCTCTTCTGTCAGCCCCCTCCTCCTCTCTGTCAGCCCCCTCCTCTGTCAGCCCCCTCCTCCTCTCTGTCAGCCACCCCCCCTCCTCTGTCAGCCACCCCCCCTCCTCTGTCGCATACCCCCCCCTCTGTCAGCCACCCCCCTCCTCTCTGTCAGCCCCCCTCCTCTGTCAGCCCCCCTTCTCTGTCAGCCCCCCTTCTCTCTGTCAGCTGTCAGCCCCCCCTCCTCTCTGTCAGCCCCCCCTCCTCTCTGTCAGCCCCCCCTCCTCTCTGTCTGCCCCCCCCTCCTCTCTGTCTGCCCCCCCTCCTCTCTGTCTGCCCCCCCTCCTCTCTGTCAGCCCCCTCCTCCTCTCTGTCAGCCCCCTCCTCTGTCAGCCCCCTCCTCCTCTCTGTCAGCCCCCTCCTCCTCTCTGTCAGCCCCCTCCTCCTCTCTGTCTGCCCCCCTCCTCTGTCAGCCACCCCCCCCCTCCTCTGTCAGCCACCCCCCCCATCTCTGCCAGCCACCCCCCCTCCTCTGCCAGCCACCCCCCCTCCTCTCTGTCAGCCCCCCTCCTTTGTCAGCCCCCCTCCTCTCTATCAGCTGTCAGCCCCCCTCCTCTGTCAGCCCCCCTCCTCTCTGTCTGCCACCCCTCCTCTCTGTCAGCCCCCCCTCCTCTGTCAGCTACCCCCAAACAGCACGCACTTCCCCCAGCTTCAGCGGGGCTAATGTCCTGCAGCCGGGTCACACTGTCTGTGCGCTCTCTCTCTCTTCCACCCAGCCGCCGGCGCCGATGCCGCCAGAGACAGTGAATGGAGGGCCACTGGACTGGTATCCTACCAAACAGGGACACTTTTGCAGGAGAAAGCCTGGTATTACAGACTCCGCCCCTAACAGGTTCACACACACACATCTTTGCAGCGGCTCCTGGAAGGTAAGGGGTTTTTTTGGCTCGCTGTAATGGAGGTCTCTATTGGGGGGGCACAGACAATGTCTGATATTTAATCTGTTACTTATCACTGCTCTACTGACACTGTCCTCTGCTCTACTGACACCATCCACTGCTCTGACACCATCCACTGCTCTACTGACACCGTCCACTGCCCTACTGACACCATCCACTGCTCTACTGACACCATCCACTGCTCTACTGACACCATCCACTGCTCTACTGACACCATCCACTGCCCTACTGACACTATCCACTGCTCTACTGACACCATCCACTGCCCTACTGACACCATCCACTGCCCTACTGACACCATCCACTGCCCTACTGACACCATCCACTGCTCTACTGACACCATTCACTGCTCTACTGACACCATCCACTGCCCTACTGACACCATCCACTGCCCTACTGACACCGTCCACTGCCCTGCTGACACCGTCCACTGCTCTGCTGACACCATCCACTGCTCTGCTGACACTATCCTCTGCCCTACTGACACCGTCCACTGCTCTGCTGACACCGTCCACTGCTCTGCTGACACCGTCCACTGCCCTACTGACACCGTCCACTGCTCTACTGACACCGTCCACTGCTCTACTGACACCATCCTCTGCCCTACTGACACCGTCCACTGCTCTGCTGACACCATCCACTGCTCTACTGACCTGACACCATCCTCTGCCCTACTGACACCGTCCACTGCTCTACTGACACCGTCCTCTGCCCTACTGACACCGTCCTCTGCCCTACTGACACCATCCACTGCTCTACTGACCTGACACCATCCTCTGCCCTACTGACACCGTCCACTGCTCTACTGACACCGTCCTCTGCCCTACTGACACCGTCCTCTGCCCTATTGACACCGTCCACTGCTCTACTGACACCGTCCACTGCTCTACTGACACCGTCCACTGCTCTACTGGCTGACAATTCTTTTATTAATCAAATCACATTTTGTGAGTACACAAATGTTTTTGTTTTATTTAACCATGCCCCTTTAAGTCCCCCCCCACTCTTAATGCAATTTGGCCACAGCCACTGTTCACCGTAGTACACCTCATTACTACTCTCATTGGGTAACCCAAGAGGTATCCCAGGTATTTTACAATTCTATAGAGTGTACTACAAAAAAATTGCCGTGCGACGTGAAAGTGTTCCGGTTTGGCTTCAAGAAAAGGTGGCAACCCTATCAGCATCCCTCACTAAACTGTGCACTGTAAACGAATTGGATATTTTTACATTTTTTTTCTCAGCACCTACTGTATATCTGCTGTATTCATTTTCCACTTCCTCCTCTCTGGCCGTGGCCCATCGCATCATTTCCTGTTTGCAATGCCTTCTGGGAAGGGGCGGCAACTTCCTCTGACATTGCCGCTGCTGTGGAAACCTGACCTGAAACCTATTACACTGCTTGTGCTGCACTGAGCATGTGCGAGATCTGCAAGGATGAGATCCAGGAAGAAATACAGTATGGCTTCAGATGCCCACACTTAAGATGGCCACGGCCTGCTGTAAGTTTATAAAATAACAAACTACTGCTATAAACTAACAAAACAGACCTTAGTTTACAGACTAACTTTACTAGAATACATTAAGCTTGTGTATTAGAGGGGTATTTTTATTTAAAAAGTACAATTTCGGCCGGACCACCACTTTAAGACCCATGGACTTAAAATGACAGTTGCCCAATTTGACCTATGCCATATTTGGGAATAACATGAATTGGACAGATTAGGAAATCTACTAAATTGCTATTCCACCCTGAGATAAGCATTACCACTACCTGCCAAGGCACTCATCTACTCTACCTTCTTTTGTGCATTTGCATCAACAGAAAATATCAACAGAGTTGATCTATATAAAACAGAAAATTGAACCGCCGCTTTTCGTAACCCTCCCCCTCCGGTGTCACATTTGGCACCTTTCAGGGGGGAGGGGGGAGCAGATACAGGTCTAAGACAAGTATTTGCACCTACTTCCGGCGTAGACTCCCACGGGAGTCTACGCCCCCTCCCGTTCCCCGCGCTGTCTGCTGGGACACACACAGGTAAGTAGGTGCGCAGTAGGGAACCAGTAAGTGAAGCCGCAACGCTTCACTTCCTGATTCCCTTACAGAGAATGGCGGCGGCAGCCCCCGAGGACCGAGGGACGATTCGGTCTCGGGTGCCGACATCGCTGGACCCTGGGACAGGTAAGTGTCCTTATTTTAAAAGTCAGCAGCTGCAGTATTTGTAGCTGCTGACTTTTAATTTTTTTTTTTCGCGGGACTCCCTCGTTAAGATTTTCTCCCTCCACACGCTTCCCGTGGCTTGCCTCCCGTCGCAAAATACATTTGACGAACTGCGCATGTGCAGTCGATACGTCACGCCAGCTGATCGGGAAATCAGCTGGAGTGATGTGACGTACTGCGCATGCGCAGTACGTAGGAGGCATTTTTTGACAGGAGGCAATAATCGACGTTACACCGGTGTAGTGTTGATTATTGCCTCCCCTTAGAAAAGGAATACTACGTACTACATGCGCAGTACCTCACGTCACTCCAGCTGATTTGCCGATCAGCTGGCGTGACGTATCGACTCACAAGTGCATATGACGAACTGCGCATGTGCAGTCCATACATCTCGGCAGCTGATCGGGAAATCATGCGCAGTACGTAGTATGCATTTTTCAACGGGAGGCTGTGATATTAGCATAGGGTGCTCCACATAGGAGCGAGTCGCTTGGGTCTCTGCTTTTCTAATATTTGATTTTTTTTTTTTTTTTTTTTTCATTGATAGGCATTCTTATATATATATTTCTATTTTTATTATTTAGGTTTATTTTTATTATTTTTTAATTTAATTTTTCTATTTATTTATTCTTTTTTATTATTATTATTATTATTTTATTTATTTATTTATTTATTTTATTTACATTTATATATATATATATATATATATTTTTTTTTTTGTTTGTTTGTTTTTATTTGTATTCATTTTTTAATTATTATTTTTTTATTCCATTTTTTCATTTTTTATTTTATCTCATTTTATTTTATTTTATTTCCCATTTATTTATTTTTTCTTCCTTTTTTTAATTTTTTCCTTTTTCCCTCTGTTTCTGCCATCTCTGCCTTTTACCAGTTCTCTCCTTTCTATTGCTGTTCTTTCTTGTACTTTTTTCATATATTTTATGTGCTCTAATTATCTTCTCTTTTGCTCTCTTGTCTCTGCCTTGTGATCACTTTTGCTTTTCCCGAGCCTCGCTCCTACACTGACACTGTTTTCTCTACCTCCGCGCGCTCCCCGTGTCCCGTCGGAAAATGCCTTCTACGTACTGCGCATGTGCAGTCGATACAACAAGCCAGCTGATCGGGAAATCAGCTGGCGTGACGTCACGTACTGTGCATGCGCAGTACCTAGGAGGCATTATTCGACAGGAGGCACTCATCGACACTACACCGGCACTACAGAGGAGACATCGGATTATACATCTCCTGCTCCCTACTACAGATCCAACTTTACAAGTAGTCCCTCTGCATTGCTCTCTGTTTGATGCTCTGGAATGGGGAGTCAGCAAACCCAGACCGCCATCTACCAGAGACCTGTCCGCCATCTACAGGTTGCCCAAAGGGAATCCATTTACAGTCATCCCCTGTTATCCAAGGCTAAAAACACTGTAGGTAGAGCACCATATACAGTATCTCACAAAAGTAAGTATACCCCTCACATTTTTGTAAATATTTTATTCTATCTTTTCATGTCACAACACTGAAGAAATGACACTTTGCTAGAACAAGTGTACCGAAGTAGGAACAAAGTAGTGCAAGAACCTTTTTTTGGAGTCGCTACGACTTGAATCGCACCAATTAGAACGGGGGGCCATTGAAATACATGTGTTTTGACTTGTCATGTGACTTGACATGTGTCGCACAACAACTCGCAGTATTGGAAACAGAGCCTAAGGGAAGGTGACCCCCTGACATGACACATTTGGCACGTCATTTTTATTGGAGGGGGGGAGTGAAAACCAAAGACAAGGCCATCTCTTAAGAAAGGACCTCCAAACACATAGATGAGCTCATCTCCGCAGTCCGCCTTCACAAAGTCCGGCTTAATACCATCAAACAAGGACGGGCGGTGCCGCTATTCATAAAAGAAGACAGGAAGTCCGGAGTCTGAAATAGATGGATGGGGAAACCAATGTTTACAGAGCACAATTCAGTTTAAAGTGGACCTGTCATTAGATAGATCTTTTCAAGCCCATTTATGGTCAGCTTTGTGTCAGTGTAACCCTTCCAGGTAGTTATTCTTTCTTGTAGAGATCACAGTACTCCCCCGACAATGTCTTCACCTGCTTTTCTCTCCAGAAGGGCAGCGCCATCTTTGTTCAGGCATCATCCAGGGTCATCAACTATTTCCTGGGTTGATATTCCGGCTCAGAGTTGACACAGTCATGTAAACCCTGGTGCCCATGCAGTTCTTGGCTGTGTTCACAAATGTCTGTCACAGATCAGCCCCTCCTCTTGCAGCCTCTTCCCAAAGTAACAATGTACAGTCTGGTCACTGGGGGAGGGGAGACTGAGGATATGCTTCCTCCTGCCTGCAGCAGACTGGTTACATCATCTCAGCCTAGGCAACTTGTATGACTAAGTCTCCTGTTCTCTTTGTATAGTTTCCTTTGTCTGAATTATCTGGTGTTCCTGCCAGTCCCTCTGCTTTCCTAAACTGACCACACTAGGCATGAGAGCACAGGGTGGTCAGTTCTCTAGCTGTGCTGGGAACTCAGCTTGCTCTCCTCTGATGATCAGATTTGTCCTGCCCCCGCCTGCACAGCCTTTCATTGGGAAGATCAGTGTGCTGCTGTTTCTCCTCCCCCAGCTCTTATGCAGCTGAGAGGGAATGTGATCACTTATGAAAAAGGGGGGGGGGGAAAGTATTTATAATGTTTTTCATATGTATACACAAATATTTTACCTTCCATTTTAGACTAAATGGGTTGTTTTACAAGGTGAGGGTTTACATACGCTTTAATAAAGTTATTGACAGGTCTGCTTTAGGGCTCATTCACATGGACTGTAGCCCTTGTTGCCCCTCTGAAAAGTGATCTATGGTTCAGGGCAGTTTTTAGGGGGCTGGAAGGCAATATGTCACCTCCTTATCACCCTGTAAAGCCCGGACCACTGTGCTGCAACTGCATTGCACATGGTTGCGGGTGGTGCGCTGCCCCATTTATTTGGATGGCTCTCATTGGTTGGCACATACGTGCTGTTGCTTCAGTTGCACTGTGCCGTTCGCGGCGGCTCCCGCACATGAGTGACGCCATCGCGGCTCCGGCCAATCACAGCGCCAGAGCCGTGATACTCAGAAGCAAGCCCCGGGCGACATGTCGGCGGCCTGAGGGTGAAACGAGGACGGCTGCGGGGGTTTTCGCTCTCGGGTAAGTACTTCATAATGAGCTAGTATGCTATGCATACTAGCTCATTATGCCTTTATCTTGTAGGGTGGTTGAGAAGAGGTTTAATTTCAAACTGTGAACTCCCTTCCACAGTTCATACCTCCGAACTGTCCCTGATTTCGAGGGACTGTCCCTGATTTGGAGCAATGTCCCTCTGTCCCTCATTCCTCCTCATTTGTCCCTCATTTTGGTCTGATCTATATAGTTGTATAGAAAATGCACTTTTTATCTTTGAAAAAGTATTTCCCAGTGCTAAACCTTTCATCCAATTTATAAATTGCTGCATTTGTACATTTTAAAAGCCAATATAAAGGAATAGTAGTGGTAAAAAAAAAGCACTTTTGGATTTAATTACATTTTTTTTTGGGTTAATTCTCTTTTAAGGGGGTGTGGCAGAGGGGCGTGTCCTATGCTACATATGTATGCTAGTAGGTGTCCCTCATTCCCATCTCAAAATGTTGGGAGGTATGCATACCTAATACGTGATTCTGCACTTCTGGGTGTGTTGTGCGTGGGCACCGCTGCCGGACGCTCCTGCTGTGATGATTCTGTACACAGGCAGAACTGCGGTCTGTCAGTACAGAAGACATGGATCCTGTGTCTCTGCTAAGCAGGGGCGCCGATCCATGCCCTCCCCTAGTACAAGCACCTCCCCCACAGTAGTAAAACTCTGGTCAGGCACACATTTAACCCTTTGATCACCCCTGATGTTTAACCCCTTCTAAGCCATGGTCATTAGTACAGTGACAGTGCATATTTTTTAGCACTGATCACTGTATTAGTCTCACTAGTCCCCAAAAAGTGTCAGTTAGATGTCCCAAATGTCCGCCGCAATATCGCAGTGCCGCTATAAGTCGCGGATCGCCGCCATTACTAGTAAAAATAAATTATTAAATAAAAATATCCCATAGTTTGTAGAAGCTATAACTTTTGCGCAAACCAATCAATATACGCCATTTTGGGATTTTTTTTTTACCAGAAATATGTAACAGAATACATATTGGTCTAAATTTATGAAGAAATTAGATTTTTTAAATCATTTTATTGGATATGTTTTATAAACATAAATAAAAAATATTGTTTTTCAAATTTTTTCTCTTTTTTTATACATTTTTTTAAACCAAAAATATATATATAAAATATTTATTATTTCTGTGATAAAATTTTGCAAATTATTAATTTTTCTTCATAAATTTTGTCCTCAATTATACTGCTACACATCTTTGGTAAAAATAACCCAAATTAGTGGATATTATTTGGTCTGTGTGAAAGTTAGAGAGCTGTGGTGCAAATCATAAAAAAATGATGCACTGACGGCCTATCTCATTTCTTGCGACCCGAACAAGTCAGGAAAGTACAAATACCCCCCAAATGAGCCCTTTTTTGAAAGTAGACATTCCAAAGTATTAAGTAAGAGGCATGGTGAGGTTTTTGATGTTGTCATTTTTTTCCCACAATTCTTTGCAAAATGAAGAGATTTTTTTCCCCCCATAAAATTGTCATTGTAATAGGTTATTTCTCTCACATGGCATGTGTATACCACAAATGACGCCCCAAAATACATTCTGCTACTCCTCCTGAGTATTACGATACCACCTGTGTGGGACTTTTTCACAGCCTGGCCACTTAGAGAGGCCCAACATGCAGGGAGCACCACCACGTGTTCTAGGAGCATAAATTACACATCTAACTTGTTGACTACTGAAATAAATGGCTTAATATTGTATAAAAAGCCTTCAATAATGATGATTCTCGTGAGACGAATTTTGGAATTATTTCTTCTTGAGTCAGCTTAAATCAAAACCGTGTGTTTTATTGTACACACATAAACTTGGAAAATACTTACAAAAATAGTACATTCATATTCAGAATTAGTGTTGTTTCATATATGCAAAAAATGTTCAAATATAGTTCATTTGTTTCAAAGATCTGAGTCAAAGGCATGTGCTTCCTTTGTCATAGCCTATTAAAAATGGCCGATTAACCTCTTGTGTCCTGGCTTGAATAGGTGTATGTCTTGGAAGGAATCTGTGTGAAGAGTGAGCCGTGTGTGTGTAGAGTGAGCTGTGTGTGTAGAATGAGCCCGAAGACTGGATTCCTTGTGTCTATATGAACCCATTCTTTCAAATTCGCGCCCAAACACAAATCCCTCCCACACACTCCCTTTTTCTCCACCTTCTAACAGAGAGCAACATCTGTTTTTCACTTTAACCAAACATTTTAAACATGAAACCAGATATATGTGAGAGGCTTTCAGCAGATCTCTTAGAACATAAACGCTTAAATCAAACAAAGTATCGGTTACATAGGAAGACCCATACATATATTTACAAAATCCATCAAATTCTGACAGGGTCTTGACCTGCATTTTCAGTCAATGAATGGTCATCTAGATATCACTAGCTCAAAGTCCTGTCATTCAAACAATTATGGAAAATGCATATTCTTTTCAATAAAGCCAATTAAAATTTAGATATTAAGAATATAACATTCCCCTCTGAAATATGAATAACAATCATATTTCAATCATACATTCATAGCATACATGGCCCATTCATACTGACTTTGATCCAATAACTCCAAATGTATTTCCATCACCAACCGAGTTTGCAATACCAAAACCCATCTTTCTCTTAAGCTTATTTTGCAATAAATCATCTCCTTTCTTGATTTCATTTCTAATTCGATAATATAATTTTTTTCATTCTAAACATCAAACATAACTGGAATATAATGAATAACATAATAATAATAAAAAGAATAACTATAAGATGTGATAAAATATTTCCTGCTGCTGAGGTTATTGAAGTTTTTTTCCCACCAATTACTTCCTGAAAATTCTGACCATTGATGAGATATCTCTTGCAAATTACCTTGTTCATGTTTAAACAATATTTCTGCATTCTGAAGTTCTTTAGCCAAAGCTATCAATAAACCTTTATCCTTATTAATTACATTTGCCCATTCTTCCCAAGGAAATTCATCTACCTGAGATATATTATATTGTGTGGGAAGAGCACTTATATTTTTCATAAGCATATTTGTTAAATTTGTTCTAAACCCATTAATACTTAT
The DNA here is from genome assembly GCA_037952835.1 of Lithobates septentrionalis. Lineage (NCBI taxonomy): Eukaryota > Metazoa > Chordata > Amphibia > Anura > Ranidae > Lithobates > Lithobates septentrionalis. The sequence goes on along the minus strand of JBBDGP010000990.1, from coordinate 2,431,976 downwards.
TGCTACAATGTCTCCTTCTATACAATACAAGCCTTGATTTAGGTTTTCTGTATTTGTACAAGAAGAGAAAAAAGTTTTAACCCTTTCTGTATCTGACATGATCTGAAAACAAACCTTCTTTTTATCTACACGAGTAACTAATTCAGAAATTGTTTCAACTTTTTCTATTCTTGCTGAACACAATGTATGATTATGATAACAAGAATGAAAAATACTTTTATCTTGATTAGGTAAACAGATAACTTTAGACTGAAATTGTAAACATGATGACAAATCTAATTGTTCTAATTCAGAATTTTCATTGTTAAATGCAAAATCTGTATACTGTAATTTATAATACAATAATTGTGTATTGCTGACGGGTAATCCCAAGACAGTGATTGGAACCAAAATTTGTTCTTGTCCTGCTATCGGAATCATAGAAGAACTATAACAAACATCCTGTTTACATCCTATCCATTTATTTACCCATAAATCTGTATGATTTATAGCATATACATATTCTCTGGGTAAATTCTGTAAAATGCCAAGAGGGGTTATTCCACTCTGAAATGCTTGAGCAATTATTTTAAAATTAGTGGAATATTCAGTCTGGATCTCTAAACATGCTCTGGCAATATGAGAATGTTGTTCACTTAACATTAAATCAAGAGTAATATTTTGAAGATGTAAAATAGATGGACCCATTATATTAGCTGTTTTAATAACCATATTTTCTAAAATTTCATTTAAATTTCTCTGTATTTTAATCCCGTTACTACCCACTAAACCAGCTGTCTCAAGATCAGACTTTAAAGTATTAATGTCCATACTATTAATAATACTCCCAATTGTGCCAATCCCTCCTAAAATACCTTCAACAATACCACGCTTATTTCTGTTATGATTTATATTATTAATTCCAAACCATCTTTCAATACCCAATTCCATATTAACCAAATGTCCTTGACATTGTGGAAACCTTGTAGAAATTTTCCATTCTGAAACATTAAAGTTCCACAATATAATGACAAAATTTCCCTCTCTCAAAAGAGTTCTGGATTGGAAATGGTTAATCTGAAATGGATTTGCTGAGACACTTTTCTTACCAACACATGGAGTTTTCCTAGGAGACCTTACAACAACACTTGCCTTCGCACATTTCATTGGATAATTTACTATTGATATGCAGCATTCATATATACCAGTATCATTCAAAGATACTCTCATTTGTTGATAAACAAATGTATTATTGATCCAATTCACACTACCATAAATTCCTTTATGAATTATCATAGTAGAACTGTGAAGAAAACTTCCCAAAAATTCATCGTTCCTTTTCCAAGTTACCAATGAATCCTGAGGTACATATATTTTTGTTTTACATATCAAATGCAAAATATCATTATCTTCAAAAATGTTCAAAGACTGTGGAAAAATATAAATTTCTGGAATAATCATGTTGACCACAGAAATACTAATTTTAACCCTTATTTGTGTTAATTGTCTTGTTACTTTAAAATCCCATGTTCTTACAACATCTATCCATACAATTCTTCAGCTGTATTAATATCAACATATCTAGAATTATATTCTGTCATTTGTATTAAGATCAATATCTTTATCACTCTTGTCCTCTGTATTAATATCAATGTCTTTATCACTTTTATCATCTATATTGATATCAGTGTCTAGATCTCTTTTGTCTCTGAATAATGTAATGTCTTTGTAGTGTAATTCTTCAATCCTGTTAACCTCTGCATAGCTGGAACAATTTGTGATATATTTTACCACAGATAAAATTGTCACTAGGGAAAAGATGAATCCTGTGATGATGATAAATCTTCTCTCTTTAACACTTTCTTTTGTTGAACTGTCATCTTTCTTCTTTTTTGGAATCCATGACTCCTCCAGGTTAATGAAATATAATTCATTCCTAGGAAAAATAAAAGCAGCATCATTTATCTCAGAATATTACATTTGTTATACCCACATTTTATTTATCCATGCTTTTTCACTAGATTGAGAAATCCTTGAACTAATACCATTGTCCCTTGAACATCCAAGATGTCAAATGAGCCTTCCCAATTACTTTGCCATGGTCCAGTTCTCCTGAACCTTTAGTTCCGCCTGTGACGTGTATCTCACCATCTCTGGGTGTGACCTTACACATGGCAACTCTTTAATCACCATTTTTCTTTCTGTATAAACTAATGCTAACAACATCTAATTTTTGATTTAAATCATCAATCTTGATAAACCGTTTATCTTGAATAAAAGATAATTTTGATTTTAATAATAAAATAACAAAATGTTACAAGAATCAGATATGTGTGTGTGGATATAACAACAGTTAATTAGATATGTGTCTTGGGTATACTGGAGTGAGTGTCTGTTTCAGCATCTGCTGGAATGCATGTCTGCCAAAAAACTCTGTTACAGGCATTCTACTCCTAAAAAAACAAACCCCCTCCTTTCTTATTCAGAAAGGTTCTTTTTTATCTTGTAGTCCCACAGATGCAGACTCTCAATGAGTATGGTGTCATTACACTCTCAAATTCCTAAGGATGGGGCTTTGTGCTCTGTGAGTAACCATTTAACTTATACAATACAAATTTCTTTAAACTTCTAAAACAAATACTACATATCAGTATATATACAAATTGTCTCTTAATAATCTCCTAAACAAGGAATATTGTAAAGTAAGGAAATTATGATCTTTTAACTCAAACTTAAAAATGTGTGAAAGGACCATTTTTCATACAAGTAACTGCATGTAACACCATTCTGTTCAAATTGTCCTGTATCATCTATAACCAATACACTCTTATGCAAAAGGAAAATACCAAAAAGAAATATCATTTTCTGAATGACATTCAATACCTTTAAATAACATCCTAATATCCCTTCTCAAATCACAAGCATTGCAGAAAAAATACACTTCAAAGGGACACAATCAATCCTTGCTGTCTACTGCCAACAATAGTTCATTGTGAAACACAAGTGACAAAATAATTCTTCCTGTCATTAAATCAAATGAAGAATACTCTGTAACTGAAAAAACTGTACCTGCAAACCGTGAATGATATGATACATGAAATCTCTGTCCTATTCCCAAGATTTTACACATTACCTGCATGATTTTACCTATAAAATGGAATCCTCTGCCACTACTGAGATTTGCTAGTATACCTCAAACTAGAAAAACATGATTAATCCATATCCTGTCAGTAATTAAAATATCTTTGTACACAGATTAAACAATATTTAATTACTCTGTCTACTGTCTCTTCCATTTTGTCCCAATAGAATTTCCCTTTAAGAATTTCAAGCAATTTTTGCTTACCAATGTGATCTAAACTGTCATAGTTAAATTTAGTGAATTCCACCTGTAGGTGTTGTGGTACATTAAATATAGAAAATCCATCTAAGTCATGATATTAGATCTAGTTATCATTAACAAAAATATAGATCTAATACCATCCGATGAGGAAGAAAACATTGATTCAACTTTTAAACCTCTGAAAACGAAGGAAAATCTTATATTTGTTTTTTCCACAACATAATTTTGACCATATTCAGGTTAAAATCACTAATTCTCCATACAAATCTGCATCCTTTGCTAATTGAGTACAAAGCTGTCAATTACCCCCTTATCAGATGAACTAAACCTCTCAATGTTCCATCTGAACAAAAAATGAAAAATTAAAATCATAATAATCATAACTGGGAAAAATTAATAAAAAATTAATAATCCAAAAGGATTATCCTTGAATTCTAAAAATATATCAAATAAAAACCAAATCTCTGAACCTCAAATCATAACCTTATTATCCATAGCAAAGAATCAATAACCAGAAAATCCTTACCATCCATGCAGTTCATTTAAGGACTGCTAACATTGTTTTTCACAGTGTCATATGATACATAGTGATACCTTTCCTGTCTTAATGGACTGTTTGCAGTTTGCAATCTTTGCATTTGGGTCTCAAAAGGGAAATTAGTTTGATTATTATGGCCTCTATACCTCCAATTACTACACCAGCGCACAGAATACACTTCATAGCGCCTTGGCATCGTTTTTGGATAATACAACCTCTTTTGTATATCATTATTATTAGCCATCACACAAAACCTAGCTATGTGACCCTCTCTTTTGCAAACTAAACATTTAAGAGTTGGTTTTTTTGCATATACCTTTCTTTGAGTATATGGCGATGAAAATTTACATTTCTGTTGAATATTACTAATATTAAAATCAACAGACTTCACACTTTCATTGTCTGAGGAAATATTAACCTCCTCAAATGACCCCACTGAGTCAAATCCAGAATCAGCATCATCATCCCTCGCCTCTGACTTTGTCACGTGTTCATAAGCTAAAAACTGAGCATGTGCAGAAGACTGAGCTTGCAATAATTGCGTTTTAAGCAAACTTATAACATTCTCTTGTTCAATTTCTTTCTGAGTTAAAAAAGCAATACAACTTTCTTTTTCTTTAACTGATTCCAATAATGCATTCATTTTATGTTCTAATGCATCTTTTTCAATCATTAATTGTTCAATATGTAAATTCTCCTGTGTTTGTGCAATTTCTGTTACACTTTGACTTTGTTTTCCTGGCATATCAAAAACCATTGCATTGAAGACTGAGACTAATTTCATCACATTGCTTAATTTTCTCTTAGATTTAGCTAATGAAAATCTATTCTTCTCAATTTCTTTATTTGCCTGTAGGCATTGATTATACATTGATTGCCATAACTTAGTGTCAGAAAAATGACTGGCTAAACCTTCAAATTCTAACTTACTTCCTTCAGCTATAACATTTATAAATTCCATATTTTGGTACTCACCGAATATAAAACTTTTCCGTTTTCCGCTGGACTCTAATTAAACCGTCTGTCAAGACTTCTGATCCAAAATACTCTGGTCTTCACGCAATCAAACATCAAAAAACATCAATCTGGCGTTTCTTCTAGGTTCTTTCAATAATTGCAAAGTTTTCTGTTCATCACGTTTCCCCTCTGAACAACGGAAGAAGAACGTGGCACAAAACTTCTGACGATTGAAACTGGCTGGCGTCCGCCAATGAAATAAATGGCTTAATATTGTATAAAAAGCCTTCAATAATGATGATTCTCGTGAGACGAATTTTGGAATTATTTCTTCTTGAGTCAGCTTAAATCAAAACCGTGTGTTTTATTGTACACACATAAACTTGGAAAATACTTACAAAAATAGTACATTCATATTCAGAATTAGTGTTGTTTCATATATGCAAAAAATGTTCAAATATAGTTCATTTGTTTCAAAGATCTGAGTCAAAGGCATGTGCTTCCTTTGTCATAGCCTATTAAAAATGGCCGATTAACCTCTTGTGTCCTGGCTTGAATAGGTGTATGTCTTGGAAGGAATCTGTGTGAAGAGTGAGCCGTGTGTGTGTAGAGTGAGCTGTGTGTGTAGAATGAGCCCGAAGACTGGATTCCTTGTGTCTATATGAACCCATTCTTTCAAATTCGCGCCCAAACACAAATCCCTCCCACACACTCCCTTTTTCTCCACCTTCTAACAGAGAGCAACATCTGTTTTTCACTTTAACCAAACATTTTAAACATGAAACCAGATATATGTGAGAGGCTTTCAGCAGATCTCTTAGAACATAAACGCTTAAATCAAACAAAGTATCGGTTACATAGGAAGACCCATACATATATTTACAAAATCCATCAAATTCTGACAGGGTCTTGACCTGCATTTTCAGTCAATGAATGGTCATCTAGATATCACTAGCTCAAAGTCCTGTCATTCAAACAATTATGGAAAATGCATATTCTTTTCAATAAAGCCAATTAAAATTTAGATATTAAGAATATAACAACTACCTATTACACTTTTGAAGGCCCTGGAGCACCAGGACAATGACACGTGACACTGATGACAGATGCACTAATACGTGGCATTGATGGCACATGACACTGATGTGGCACTGATGACAGATGGCACTAATGACACGTGACACTGATGACAGATGGCACTAATATGTGGCACTGATGACAGGTGGAACTAATACTTGGCACTGATGACATGTGGCACTAATACGTGGCACTGATGACAGATGGCACTAATACGTGGCACTGATCACAGATGGCGCTAGTAAGTGGCGCTGATGACAGATGGCACTAGTACGTGGCACTGATGACATGTGACACTGATGACAGATGGCACCGATACGTGGCACTGATGACACGTGACACTGATACGTGGCACTGATGACACGTGACACTGATAACAGATGGCACGTGACACTGACATGTGGCACTGATGACAGATGGCACTGATATGTGGCACTGATGACACGAGACACTGATGTGGCACTGATGACACGTGACACTGATGTGGCACTGATGACAGATGGCACTGATACGTGGCACTAATGGCATGTGACACTGATGTGGCACTGATGACAGATGGCACTAATGACACGTGACACTGATGACAGATGGCACTAATATGTGGCACTGATGACAGATGGCCCTAATACGTGGCACTGATAGATGGCACTAATACGTGGCACTGATAGATGGCACTAATACGTGGCACTGATGACAGATGGCACTTATACATGGCACTGGGGACAGTTGGCACTGATAGGTGGCACTGAGGACAGATGGCACTGACAGGTGGCACTGGGGACAGGTGGCACTGGGGACAGGTGGCACTGACCGGTACTATGGGCACTGTATTTTCTATTTTTTTTAACACTCACGCTGCAGCCATTCGCTCTCCCTCCTCACACGCTGTCTCTGTGTGAGGAGGGAGAGCCGGCGATGAGAGATGATCTCATATGTTTACATATGAGATCATCTCCCATTGGACACTGCGATCGAGTGCTAAATGGCCCCTGTGATTGGCCATTTAGCACGATCTGTGATTGGCTGTGTCCAAGTGACACGGCCAAAACAGAATTTCCCCGATGCTCACTCGCGGCAGCGCACATTGGGGAAATACACAGGAGGAGGTTCACGGACGCCCTCCCGGCAATTGAGCGCTGCGCTGTGGCCGTCTTTCGGCTATAGCGCGGGCGTGAAGTGGTTAAAGTGGTTGTTAAGCCACAATCTGATCTTTATATCATCTCCTCTGTCAGATAAAAAGCTGCATCCTTGTGCCTGTGTGTTATTTAAAAATAAATGGTTTCTACCTGTATTAAAGTGGAAATTAACCAATCGATTTAACAGTTTCAAAAAACATTTCTATTTTTGGCATGCCGAGATTGCTTACTGTCACATTGGTTGTGCTCTCAACCAAACTGTCAAACCATCCAATGGCTGGTGTCATAACGGATCACATGTGCAGTATTATGGCAGTTGAAGATTAACCACTTCAATACCAGGCACTCCCCCCCCCCCCCTCCATCTGACAATTTTCAGCTTTCAGTGCTGTAGCACTTTGAATGACAATTGCGCGGTCATACAACACTGTACCCAAACTACATTTTTATCATTTTCTTCCCACAAATAGAGCTTTCTTTTGGTGGTATTTGATCACCTTTGGGGGGTTTTATTTTTTGCTAAACAAACTAAAAAGCACCCACATTTTTGAAAAAAAAAAAAGTTTTTCTTGGTTTGTCATAAAGTTTTGTTTTCTCCTTCACTGACGGGCGCTGATGAGGCGGCACTGATGAGTTGGCACTGATAAAGTGGCACTGATAAGGAGGCACTGATATGCAGCACTGATGGGCACCGATATGCAGCACTGATGGGCACTGATAGGCAGCACTGATGGGCACTAATAGGTGGCACTGATGGGCACTGACAGGCGGCGCTGAGGGGCTGTGACAGATGGCACTGATGGACACTAATAGATGGCATTGATGGGCAGCACTGATGATGATGTACTGACAGGTGTTACTGCTGGGCACTGATTTGCACTGTGATGGGCACTGATTGGCACTGTGGTGGGCACTGAGAGACTTTAAGGGGGCACTGCTGGCAGCTGTTGGGCACTGATTGGCACATCTGATGGCCACCTCTCATGGGGCCTGCGCTGATAATCAATGTGCTGATTATCAGCACAGACCCCCCCCCCCTCTGACAGTGAGAGCCGCCAATTGGCTCTCCCTGTCAGTGCGAACCGAGGAATGCTGTTTACCGGCACTTCCTGGTACATACGATGATCACGTGGTAAGAAGCCTCTGTCAGGACTCCGGTGTCAGGACTCTGCAGCCCTGATACATGGGAGTCAGCACAGAGAGGGGAGTGTAGAAACTGGTAGGATCAGCCAGTTATTTCATACACAGCACAAGCACTGTGCTCTATAACAGGATTTAAAGGAACAGGATCTTCTTTAATGGTGCCAAAACACACAAAAATATATTTTGTTCTAAAAACATCTTTATTGGAGTCCAAAGTTTTAAAAGAAACGGGGGGGGGGGGCAATGAATGTTGTCCACATTTCAAAAAACAATTCAGTGCACATGCACAATATACACATAAAGTAGCTACTGTAACCAGCATGATGCTTGTTGCTCGACATGTTTCACTTTTCAGCTTCTTCAGGAGCAATATGTAGCTAAGAAAAGACAAATACAATCAAAATAAAAAATAAACAACAATAATTCCAAAAATTTGCATAAAGAATTACTAGTAAGTATGTATGACTGTAAATAAACATTATTAATAAAGTAAATGTGTATCAAAAAGATATAACAACATAAATAATATGTTCAATGAATATCCATGAGGGTCTGAGCACTATACAGAGGGGCACACAACATGAACATAAAACTCACCATGTATATAGAATGTATTCAAGCTAATGCACACTACTAATGGGTAAAAAACTGATGTAAGAAGAGGTGCCAACACCAGTGGCGGCAATTGATGGCAGGAGGAGCACAATGTGGCCGGTAGAAATACTAGAAATGTCAAAATAAAAGGATATATATAGATAGATATATATCTATATATAGATAGATATATAGATATATATATCTATCTATACAGTGCCTTGCAAAAGTATTCGGCCCCCTTGAACTTTTCAACCTTTTGCCACATTTCAGGCTTCAAACATTAAGATATAAAATTTAAATTTTTTGTGAAGAATCACCAACAAGTGGTACACAATTGTGAAGTGGAACGAAATCTATTGGATATTTTAAACTTTTTTAGCAAATAAAAAACTGAAAAGTGGTGCGTGCAAAATTATTCGGCCCCTTTACTTTCAGTGCAGAAAACTCACTCCAGAAGTTCAGCGAGGATCTCTGAAAGATCCAATGTTGTCCTAAATGACTGATGGTGATAAATAGAATCCACCTTTGTGTAATCAAGTCTCTGTATAAGTGCACCTGCTCTGTGATAGTCTCAGGGTTCTGTTGAAAGCACAGAAAGCATCATGAAGACCAAGGAACACACCAGGCAGGTCCGTAATACTGTTGTGGAGAAGTTTAAAGGCGGATTTGGATACAAAAAGATTTCCCAAGCTTTAAACACTCCAAGGAGCACTGTGCAAGCGATCATTTTGAAATGGAAGGAGTATCAGACCACTGCAAATCTACCAAGACCTGGCTGTCCCTCTAAACTTTCAGCTCAGACAAGGGGAAGACTGATCAGAGATGCAGCCAAGAGGCCCATGATCACTCTGGATGAACTGCAGAGAACTACAGCTGAGGTGGGAGAGTCTGTCCATAGGACAACAATCAGTCGTACACTGCACAAATCTGGCCTTTATGGAAGAGTGGCAAGAAGAAAGCTATTTCTCAAAGATATCCATAAAAAGTCTCGTCTAAAGTTTGCCACAAGCCACCTGGGAGACAAACCAAACATGTGGAAGAAGGTGCTCTGGTCCGATGAAACCAAAATCTAACTTTTTGGCCACAATGCAAAACGATATGTTTGGCGTAAAAGCAACACAGCTCATCACACTCAACACACCATCCCCACCGTCAAACATGGTGGTGGCAGCATCATGGTTTGGGCCTGCTTTTCTTCAGCAGGGACAGGGAAGATGGTTAAAATTGAGGGGAATATGGATGCAGCCAAATACAGGACCATTCTGGATGAAAACCTGTTGGAGTCTGCAAAAGACCTGAAACTGGGACGGAGATTTATCTTCCAACAAGACAATGATCCCAAACATACAGCAAAATCTACAAAGGAATGGTTCACAAATAAACGTATCCAGGTGTTAGAATGGCCAAGTCAAAGTCCAGACCTGAATCCAATCGAGAATCTGTGGAAAGAGCTGAAAACTGCTGTTCACAAACGCTCTCCATCCAACCTCATTGAGCTCGAGCTGTTTTGCAAGGAAGAATGGGCAAGAATTTCAGTCTCTCGATGTGCAAAACTGATAGAGACATACCCCAAGCGACTTGCAGCTGTAATCGCAGCAAAAGGTGGCTCTACAAAGTATTAACACAAGGGGGCCGAATAATTTTGCACGCCCCACTTTTCATTTTTTTATTAGTTAAAAAAGTTTCAAAAATCCAAAAGATTTCGTTCCACTTCATAATTGTGTCCCACTTGTTGGTGATTCTTCACAAAAAATAAAAATTTTATATCTTTATGTTTGAAGCCTGAAATGTGGCAAAAGGTTGAAAAGTTCAAGGGGGCCGAATACTTTCGCAAGGCACTGTATATATAGATAGATATATATATATCAACTTAGTTGGACAAACAAGACAATTGTCTGTTGCTAGACGAAGACTCAACAAAAAGTCTGAGGAACCCTCCCAGGGACCAGGTACGGCTGTACTAACACAGGCCCCCACATTGGTGGCGGCTGCCACTTCAGTAATGTGAGGGTCTTCCCATCAGCTCTATATTTCCCTTTCTGTAGCTTCTGAATCACCAACTATCAATGTAGCTGGACAAACAAGACAATTGGTTGTTCCTAGAAGAAGACTCAACAAAAAGTCTGAAACACTCCTAGAGACCAGGTACGGCTGTACCAACACAGGTCCCTACACTGGTGGCAGCTGCCACTCCAGTAACCTGAGGGTCTTTTCATCAGCCCTCCATTTTAGTTTTTGGAGCTTCTGAATCACCAACTATCGATGTAGCTGGACAGACAAGACAATTGGCTGTTCCAAGAAGAAGATTCAACAAAAATTCTTAGAAACCCTCCCAGGGACTAGGTACAGCTGTACCAACACAGGTCCCTACACTGGTGGCGGCTGCCACTCCAGTAACTGGAGGGACTTCCCATCAGCACTCAATTTCCCTTTATGCAGCTTCTGAATCACTATCAATATAGTTGGACACGCAGGACAAATGGCTGTTCCTAGAAGAAGACTCAACAAAAAGTCTGAGGGACCAGGTGCGGCTGTACCAACACAGGTTCCTACACTGGTGGCGACTGCCACTCCAGTAACTGGAGGGGCTTCCCATCAGCCCTCTATTTCCCTTTCTGCAGCTTCTGTACAAGCTTTAATTTTAAGCTTTAAGGGTAATCAAATATATCACATTCTAAAGGGAAAGGTAGAACAAGGGGAGGGGGAGTATGGAAGAGGGAGAGAGGGAGGAAAAGTGAGGGGGGTTGGGTGAAAGGAAAGGGTGTGGGGGTTCCCCCCAACCCTCATCCCCCTTCTTTCCTCCAACATCCCTTCCCCCCCTCCTTTCCTCCCTCTCGCCCTCTTCCATACTCCCCCTCCCCCTTGTTCTACCTTTCCCTTTAGAATGTGATATTTTTGATTAACCTTAAAGCTTAATATCTACATTTGGACAAGCAAGACAATTGGCTGTTCCTAAAAGAAGACTCAACAAAAGGTCTAAGGAATCTTCCCAGGGACCACGTACGGCTGTACCAACACAGGTCCCTACACTGGTGGCGGCTGCCACTCCAGTAACTGCAGGGACTTCCCATCACCCCTGGATTTCCCTTTCTGCAGTTTTGAATGACTATCAATATAGTTGGACACGCAGGACAATTGGCTGTTCCTAGAAGAAGACTCAACAAAAAAGTCTGAGGGACCCTCCCAGAGACCAGGTACAGCTTTACCAACACAGGTCCCTACACTGGTGGCGGCTGCCACTCCAGTAACTGGAGGGTCCTCCCATCAGCCCTCCATTTTTGTTTTTGGAGATAATGAATCGCCAACTATCAATGTAGCTGGACAGACAAGACAATTGGCTGTTCCTAGAAGAAGACTCAACAAAAAGTTTGAGGAACCCTCCCAGAGACCAGGTATGGCTGTACCAACACAGGTTCCTACACTTGTGGCGGCTGCCACTCCAGTAATCGGAGGGTCCTCCCATCAGCCATCTATTTCCCTTTCTGCAGCTTCTGCAGAAGCTTTAAGGTTAAGTTTTAAGGTTAATGAAAAATATCACATTCTAAAGGGAAAGGTAGAACAAGGGGGAGGGAGAGCTGGAGGAAAAGAAAGGGGGGGCATTGGGGGAAATAAAGGGGTGTGAGGGTTTCCAACCCTCACCACCCTTCTTTGCTCCAACCTCCCCCCCCTCTCCTTTCCTCCCTCTCTCCCTCTTCCATACTCCCCCTACCCCCTGTACTACCTTTCCCTTTAGAATGTGATATTTTTGATTAACCTTAAAGCTTAATGTATACATAATGTATACTCTTGGATATGAGGCTTTTTACCACCAACATCTCAGGCACTTTTTTACAGGTGATTTTGTTTGATTGATGTATCGTCGATCTACATTAAGTAATTATGTTGTGAAGTTTGGAGGCCGGTAGGCTTTTGAGGCATGTGTTGGACCGGCTATAAGAGGAGGTTGGAACTCTTTTTGTCTTCAGAGGCCGGAGGAGTCTTTCCAGCTTTCTTTAGACTTTTTCTGCTGGAGAAATGAGAACTCTTTCCACCAGTGAGGTCCTTCATGGAGAAGTCCAAGGCCTTACACACACGGGGTGTATGAATCTGTACCCTGTGTGGGGGCTAATCCCAAAAAGGACATCCATGCAGGTGCAGTTGCGCGGACGCACCCTGGGTGTGTTCGGGGGCCGTGCATCGGCACCCACACAGATGTCACATTGGGTACAGCCGCTGCAACCCAGTTGAAATACATGTGCAAAAAAAAATCAAAAGTCCAAGTGTCAATAGTCTCTTAAATTGACCATGGATTCCAAATGTGTCATATGTAGTGGAAAAAATCTTGCATTCAAGATAAAAACAGAATCCCTCCAGCAGGTGAATTCACCGACACCACAATTAGGGATGGACTCTTACCAAAGAGCCTTGGCCCTCTATTATGGAAGGTCATACAGGCTAAGAAGTTTTTTCTCTCCAGTACTGGTCACAGGGAGACAGGGCAAGCAATTGCAGACTGGCCACAGAGTGATTCCAATCCTCTTTCCTCAGGCCCCCTGATTAGTGATAATATTCCCAATAGAATAAACGCTGATAGTGTAAAACCTCTCACAAGTTGCATTTATTAAAAAATATTGCACTTACCTGTTTCCAAACAAAATCAGCATTAAACAGTAAACCAAAGATGGCTGCGGCTAAAGCATCCGGGTAACGCAATGACAGGAATGTGTAGCTCTGCCGACCGGTTTCGTCACCGTCCCAATCTGCAACCACTTGTTACTGACCTTTGGCTTGTTTATTGACCACGCTTCTGCTTGATCGCTACCTGCTATATCTGCTACTGGACCCCGGTTTGCTAACCTCTTGGTGGGGCGATCCTGAGGACATTGACCTGGTACTAACATGCAGCAAAACCCATCTCCACCATCAGAAGCTCTGTTGAATACTGGTTAGTGTTTAGACCCCAATCCTCAGGTGAGCTAGCATCATCCACCAGGCTGACATTGCTTGTATACTTATCCTGCTGGTCGGTGGGAGCCTCTCTACTGCTATAGCTGCTGGTTTCTGAGCCTGTCCCCTGATCGAGACATCTACAATTGCCAGTCCAGATCACTTTAAAAAAAATACTGTTTTTAAAGGTGAATCATTTATTTGTATAATTTAATTATGATTGACTCCCAAGGAGACCCTATGTGCTTGATCCTGCTCACTCATAACTGATGCATTTACTGCACATACACTGCACATACATCTCCCAGCCAATGAGAATTTCAGACTAAGCCCTTATTTGCTTATGTTTTCTTTCAGTCTCTCCAGCCCGGTTCACACTGATGCGAGTTCATCACGAATTTGATGCGTCAAAAACACTTTAAATTCGCATGTCATTCCTAAAGTCATTGTTTTCAATGACGGTCGTTCACATACATGCGTTGCGGTTCCTCTACAAATGTGATGCGATTAAAAAAAGGGTCTTGTGCGAGTTTACTGCGTTGCGTTGCGAATTTAGTCTCCATAGACATCAATGTAAATCGTTCTTGAATCGCATTGATGGTTCACATATGTGCGAATTCCACCGCACTACTCTCCACAAAAACCAGGAAGTACACAGGAAGTTAACACTTTTTTTTTTTTACATTATGATTCCATTGGCTAGAACATCAATCGCAGCTATGTCCAACTCCTGAAATTCGTGGTAAAATCACGGTAAAATCGCGGTAAATTCGCACCTCACAAAGGACAAAAAATGGAACAAAATCACAGCGCATCAGTGTAAACTGAGCCTCCACCCACTGTAAATTCCTATTAGAACTAACTTGAATCAAGAACACTGGAGAGCAGGCAGTGAACGTGGTTAAATCTCATGAACACAATTTTATATTGCACAGTATATGACACTTAAAAAGTATTTTGTATTTACTGATGTGGGATTTATTGTTCTAATCATAAAAGATGAATACCTTTGCAAAATTTGTTACATCTGGGAAAAAAGTTTAATTTTCTTGCAGTGCAGACTGGCAGCTCTAAATGAATTTTTTTTTTTAATATATAAGTTGCTATAACAACAGCAAAGGAAGGGATAAATCATTAATTTGCACTCTATTCCACAGTGGAGGGCAGCTGGCGAGGCATAGATTGCCCAAAGGTCAAGTATGCTGTGTTTCAAGCACCCTCATATTGTTCATGTGAAATAGAATATTAACGCCTCTGCTAGCTTTTAATGCAGTGAACAGGAATTACAATTACATGAATTACTTTTTCTCTTGTGTATAGCACGAGTAATAAATAATAACCATTTGGTGCCAAAAGTAAATAGCATTGGTGCTGTAATTTGATTGTCATGACAACAGGTAATTGTTAATTACCAAGCTAATTAACTGCTTTTCATGAAACGGCCACTACAAGTTAATGATCCCTTTTTTCAGCATTTTATACTGAACAGCTAAAGTTTCCTTCTAACCAATCAACAATAACCAGCCCGCTGCCTCCAAACTAATTTGCTACTCTTGTAATACCAGCCAAGTTAAATTGCTGTCCCCAGGGTGTCCCCAGCACATATTGGCATTGATTTTTCTCTTTTTTAACAGCTAGAGTGTGCAGCTAAATCTGCTTCTTTTCGGCAGACTCTTATATGCTTACCTGTAAAGGTGAATGCATTCCATACATTCCCTGAGTAAACATACATTTGTGGGGTGAAAACATTCTATTGTTAATGGCATAATGTGATTTGTGGCAGGAAAGAGTTTAACTTGGATTTGACAGAGGGGAGCAATACCTGTCATGTTTGCTTATTAAGCTATAGATCAATATTTCCGGATGACCCTTTGCTTAAGGATCTCTCTCAAGATTGTGATATAGACATAGAGTGAGCTAGCTGACCAAGCCTGTAATTACCCCACTTGTTCTCAGGCAGGGGTCACATGTGATTGGCTTCTAGATGAGCGCTTTGGGAAACTTGGCCCTAGAAGGTTAAAGAATCTGGGATTTCTTTTTAATTAAGAGGCTATAGATAAATCCGGCCAAGTAAAAGAGCCTTTTTTTGAGTGTTTGCCTGCTGTGCTTGTCAAGACATTTATATCTCAATATATCGGCTGGAATATAGAGGTTGTTTTTGTATGTTTACCTGCTGTAAAGCATGCAAAACGAGACATCTGTCTCTCCTTTTTCATCACTTTTGTCTAGGGCCGAAACAACTAAAAAATTCATTGACAACTTATCGATTATGAAAATGCACTGAGCAAAATTATAAAACGCAACACTTTTGTGTTTGCCCCTATTTATCATGAGCTGAACTCAAAGATCTATGACTTTTTCTATGTGTAGCACCCTGGTGTTTAGGCAGGGTTGCTAACAAATTTAGTTTGCCAGGTGGTAATTGTCCTGGCCAATTGTTAGGAGATCCACTGATTTCCCCCTAATTCTGGAATTGCTGCACTTCTCTCTTCTGTCACTAGGTGGCATTGTAGCTAGTGACATTAGATAGACAAGGGCATAGCAAGGACAGATCATGAATGGATGGGGTGTCTCAGTCAATAGGCAAGGGTTTCTTTAAGTTCCTTGGCCTGCTGGGAGATCCTATTTATTTGGGTGGAGTCAGGTGATCGGGGTTCTGTGCCACATGGACGGCTGTCTGGGTGGACATGTGTTATGTCGCCCTGGGCTCAGGGCCGGTGCTAGACTATTTTGCACCCTAGGCAAGACCAGCAACATGCGCCCCCCCCCCAAAAAAAAAAAAAAACAACAACAAAAAAAACACACTGAATGGCTTTGTGCAGTGTCATTAAATAATAGCACAACACACTCTTTGATCACAGATCCCAGTGTGTATTGTGTGACAATCTGTCAGTGCACTTTCTAATTATTTCACTGTGAACACCAGGGCCTGATTGCAAGTGCAACCTTTGCGACCCTGGCCGTTTGGCCTGGATTAAGAGCATCATGGGCCTGGTGCTGAGAATTTTGGTGGGCTCTGGATCATGAAGCCCCTTGCCCTGTATGATACATTAAAATTTTCTTTACAGCCCCGTCTTAACCATCACTTGTGCCTAGGCATTCTTTCCATCACCACCCACTGCACCTGGGACCCCTTTCCTCATCATCTACTGTGCCTGCAGCCTCCTTTGCCTTACCACCCACTGCACCCACAGCCCTCTTCCCTCACCACCTACCATGCCTGTAGCCCTCCTTTATTGCAGACATAATACAGGAGATGATCAGAGACTGCAGACATAGTACAGGAGATGATCAGAGACTGCAGACATAGTACAAGAGATGATCAGAGACTGCGGACATAGTACAAGAGATGATCAGAGACCGCGGACGTAGTACAGGAGATGATCAGAGACTGCGGACGTAGTACAGGAGATGATCAGAGACTGCAGACATAGTACAAGAGATGATCAGAGACTGCGGACGTAGTACAGGAGATGATCAGAGACTGCGGACGTAGTACAGGAGATGATCAGAGACTGCGGACATAGTACAGGAGATGATCAGAGACTGCGGACATAGTACAGGAGATGATCAGAGACTGCGGACGTAGTACAGGAGATGATCAGAGACTGCGGACGTAGTAGAGGAGTTGATCAGAGACTGCGGACGTAGTACAGGAGATGATCAGAGACTGCAGAGATGGTACAGGAGATGATCAGAGACTGCAGACATGGTACAAGTGTGTCCTAGGCTAGCAGTGACCAGTGTGTAAATACATTGATCACTGCACTGTGTAAACAGGAGTTTACAAGATATAACAATGTGCCAAAAAAACAAAAGTCATTTCTCAAGCACAGGAGGACAGTAAATGGTTAACAGGTCTGAGAAGCTCCTCCCAGCCTGACCAGATAATAATGCCTTCAAAGATAACAAATAAAAGGTCAAACAAATCCTGGATGGAATATATAGCTATAGAAAGAGCTGAAGTTGCAGCATCTTGTAGAAGTCTAATCAGCCTTCTCCTGTCCTGTGTTCAGTGTAAATAAAAACACAGATAAGAAGCAGTGTGAGAAGACTGAGGGGAATCCCTCCATCAGTGTGATCACCACATATTCTACACACAGGACAGGAGAAGGAGAACACACGGATCCATTTCTGCAGCCAGCAATGCATTGTGACATGTTTGATCTCATACCTTCTTCATCATACTCAGGTATGTCAGATCCTCTCCATCCCGCCCTGCTCTGGCCACTAGCATCTTCTAGTCAAATGTGGCAGGCTGGGCAATCTGATTGGCTAAGGAGGTAGTGGGAGGCGGAGCAACTTAGCAGTCACGCCCTCCCACTCAGAAGAGCAGCGCTATTGGCTGCCTGCTCTGTTACACAGACGTCCCTCTCCCTCCAGCATGTGTGAAAGCCGATGGGAGGGAGAGGGGAGAAGCTGCACGCCGCACTGCAAGGCTACCACCCGCACGCCTGCCGCACCGAACTCCTTGCTGTCTGGGTCCCCTATCAGCGGCTCTGCCGGGAGCTTGGGGGGGGCGACAAGAAGGGGGAGGCAAGGGTCAGATGCGCCCCTAGGCAGCAGCGCACCCTAGGCGGCTGCCTAATTCGCCTAGTGGGTGCACCGGCCCTGCCCGGGCTGCTAGGCCAGAAGCCTGAGGCTTATCCCGGGACACCTGGCTGCTAGGTTGCCTGAGGCACATCTAGGAGCAGGAGAAGCAGTGTAGGGTTGTGACTGCAGGATTGAAGTCAAACTGAGCTGCGAAGGTTCTGCCGGGCGGGGAAATATTTGTGGCTGGAAGTAGAGGGGAAGCTGTCGCCACTAAGGGACAGTCTACCTTGTTACCGGAGACTACTGTGAGTAAGCTGAAGCAAGTACCTGAGCAGTCTTCTCACCAGCCGGGGATGGTGAAGAAGTGGGAACACATCAGCAAATGCCAAGCCAGGGACCCAGCAGGATAGCCGGGATGACGCTTGAGGAGTATACAGCGGGATAGCTGTGGAAGAGCTCAGGGGATCCAGTGACGACCAGGATCTGGAAGTCTAGTGAGAGACTGGGAGCTCAGTGAGTGAAGATCTACAGTGGGATACTGTGAGATAAGAAAAGGACTGTTCTGTGTTACAAAGAGTTATGTACAACTACTGTTAGTGACTGTTACAAGATTAGTTGCCATAGGAGACAGCTGTCCTATCTATACAGAAGTGTCTTCCCCCTGGAGGCCTTTCGCTGAATAGCTGTCTACCTATAGTGTCTCGGAGTCTGCCAATTACAATTGCATCTACCTAAGGGTGTCCTGGCCCTAACCCACGCTCCCACAGTTCTTGTTAAGAGACAATAAATCTATTGTTCGCATTCAATGGCTCCATGCACACTGGAGCTCATAAACTGACGTTTTTTGGAGTTTGGGCGGTTTTTTTTTTAACAGTCCATAAACTCCACTCTATGTTATCCTAGGTGTCCATGCACACATGGACGTTTTTAGCTTTTTTAAGCAGTGGAGTTTATGGGCTGTTCTCTGAACGCCATAAAATCGCGTTCAAAGTGACGTTTTTTTGACCGCTAAAAAACGCCAAGTGCTGATAAACATGCACAAACACGCGTTAATTAGCGTTCAGTGATCTATTTTTTTAATGTATTGCGGGAGTTTGGGAATGCATTGTGGGATTTTTGGAGTGTCCTCTGTGTATTTTTATTAAAAAAGCCCATAAACGGTGATGCTAAAAAACACGCATAAACGCTAGTACAAAACACTGTTAAAAGCGCATTTTTCAACCAGCGTTTTCTGCCAGCAATCTGGCATCCAGAAAAAGCTTTTTTGAGCTCCAGTGTGCATGGAGCCAAAAGTGACTGGCGTAGATCATTTCTTCTTGCATCGCACCCACCATGCCTGGTAACCCACTCTACAAGGAAGGATGTCAGCTCTCCCTGACCCTGGAGGTCACCATTAGGCCTCTGGAGCCCAGGACCTTGCTACATATGTACACAAAAGGCCTATTTCTCTCAAATATTGTTCACAAATCTGTCTAAATCTGTGTTAGTGAGCCCTTCTCCTTTGCCGAGATAATCCATTCAAGTCACAGGTGTGGCATATCAAGATACTGATTAGACAGCATGATTATTGCACAGGTGTGCCTAAAGCTGGACACACACTATAAAATTTTCTTTAGATTTTTCCTTTTTTATTTAGAAAGTGGTTGGGAGTATATATCCCGTGGGACTTTGAATGAAAGCATGACCTGATGTGGTCATGCGTTTCCATCCCTGTACTAGTCTAAGAGAAAAGGGTGGGACTTTAAATGAATTGCGTGAATGCTCAGAAACAGAAATCGATGAACAACTAGGAAAATTTTATTCAATTCATAAAAATATAACATGCATAAATATATATCAATCATAAATGGAAAGAAATATTGGCAATAATAGCAGCAATTGTACATGATTATATGAATACAGAAATTCTCCATGGTACACCAATTAGATATTATTACACAACCAGCGAAAGGGAAATCCTAGTAGTAAAGTACCTAATATACAGGGTGACTCTGTAGGTACTGAAGCGTTATTTGTGCCAACGTCCCCGATACTATGTTAGGGGCATCAAGAGACTAAGAAAAATTGGGACTTTTAAAGGCACAACTGTAACAGACTACATAAGGTATATAAAAAATTGAATTTTATTTAATAACATACAAAAAACATGGGGAGAAGACAGAACAATGTTAAAAACACATCAACTATAGGCATACAACACATGTGGTAACACCCTTAAGGATCCTATCCTGCAGTCTCCTAAATAAACCTATATACTCATATACAGTTATTCCATATTTCAAGTAAGAGGAAAAGAATAAACTTCCCCTAAGGAGTTGAGGTTACGGGAGCACTGCAGGTCTGGTAATCCAGAGTGGTGTATTCTCCAATTGCTCTACATGTTTCGCGTTGACATATAACGCTTCTTCAGGAGCTAGAGGTTCTATTAAAAAATACACATACAAACAAAGGAAAAAACATATGTCTAAATCACAATGATTGAAAGCTATTCTCAATATACACATTGTAGAAAGGAAATATATTTATGGGTAACAGCTTTGTTAGAAAAATGTAAGCCCCCCTGTGGGGAGGCACGGCAAAGGCCCTATAAAAGAATAAGGTCTCAAACGGAAGGACAACACAGGCCAGCGGTCTAGGACAGCCCATATATAAGGGAGTCTATAGAAGTATTTAATCACGTAATTAAAAAAAAATTTTTTATAAAAAATGTCTTTTTTGGAAAGTAGACAGGTGGGTGAGTGAGCAGCAGGTAGTAGTGCTACATGGTATAGGGGGAAAAAAGGGAAGGGGGGGGGAGGAAAGAGAGGGGGGAGAAGGGAAGAAAGAAACAAGAAGAAAAAAGAAAAAGGAAAAAAAAGGAAAAAAAAAAGAGAAAAGAAAAGGGGGGGGGGGGAGAGGGGGGAAAGGGGGAAAGGGAGGGAGAAGGAGAAAGGAAGGAGGATGGGAAAGGGCAAGGGAAAAAGAGAAAGGAAAGAAAGAGAAGGAGGGGACTAGAGTAGCAAGATATATAAATGAAAAATTGCTTACCAAATGGATGTGAAAAGGAAAAGAGGGTTCCCCCCCCCCCCTTTTCTTTTCTCTTTTTTTTTTCCTTTTTTTTCCTTTTTCTTTTTTCTTCTTGTTTCTTTCTTCCCTTCTCCCCCCCCCCTCTCTTTCCTCCCCCCCCCTTCCCTTTTCCCCCTATACCATGTAGCACAACTACCTGCAGCTCACTCACCCACCTGTCTACTTTCCAAAAAAGAAATTTTTTATAAAATTTTTTTTTTAATTACGTGATTAAATTCTTCTATAGACTCCCTTATATATGGGCTGTCCTAGACTGCTGGCCTGTGTTGTCCTTCCGTTTGAGACCTTATTCTTTTATAGGGCCTTTGCCGTGCCTCCCCACAGGGGGGCTTACTTTTTTCTAACAAAGCTATTACCCATAAATATATTTCCTTTCTACAATGTGTATATTGAGAATAGCTTTCAATCATTGTGATTTTGACATATGTTTTTTCCTTTGTTTGTATGTGTATTTTTTAATAGAACCTCTAGCTCCTGAAGAAGCATTATATGTCAACGCGAAACATGTAGAGCAATTGGAGAATACACCACTCTGGATTACCAGACCTGCAGTGCTCCCGTAACCTCAACTCCTTAGGGGAAGTTTATTCTTTTCCTCTTTCTTGAAATATGGAATAACTGTATATGAGTATATAGGTTTATTTAGGAGACTGCAGGATAGGATCCTTAAGGGTGTTACCACCTGTGTTGTATGCCTATATTTGATGTGTTTTTAACATTGTTCTGTCTTCTCCCCATGTTTTTTGTATGTTATTAAATAAAATTCAATTTTTTATATACCTTATGTAGTCTGTTACAGTTGTGCCTTTAATAGTCCCAATTTTTCTTAGTCTCTTGATGCCCCTAACTTATTACACAACCATATATTCAAGAGTATACACCCAAGGCCTCCAAAGGTTCCAAATAAAAATTAGAAATGCATGACGCTTGTAAAAAATGCGACAATGGTAGCTCTACGCGTTTCGTGGCTGTTGTGCCACTCGTCAGGAGCAAGCGCGTATCTTATCTAGGATAAAAAATAAAAAAATATAAAAAATTGGTCTGGTAAGTATATACATGAAACAAAGGTGGGGTAATAAAGAAGCCCCACACAGAGTACATGCTTACGCATTCTGGTTTGTAGGGTGGTGGCAGAGAGCCATATACCGCCCGGCCATCGGAGACGCCACCCCCCGGGAGCTGAGGCGGATGGATCGACGGGGGCAGCCCACAGGGCGCCATCCAGGGCAGGCATGGTCCCCCCGAGGCAAAACCTGAAGTGAAAGTGAAGGTTAACCACTTCAGCCCCGGAAGGATTTACCCCCTTCCTGACCAGAGCACTTTTTACAATTCGGCACTGCGTCGCTTTAACTGCTAATTGCGCGGTCATGCAATGCTCTACCCAAACGAAATTTGCGTCCTTTTCTTCCCACAAATAGAGCTTTCTTTTGATGGTATTTGATCACCTCTGCCATTTTTATTTTTTGCGCTATAAACGGAAAAAGACTGAAAATTTTGAAAAAAAATGATATTTTCTACTTTTTGTTATAAAAAAATCCAATAAACTAAATTTTAGTCATACATTTAGGCCAAAATGTATTCGGCCACATGTCTTTGGTAAAAAAAATGTCAATAAGCGTATATTTATTGGTTTGCGCAAAAGTTATAGCGTCTACAAACTAGGGTACATTTTCTGGAATTTACACAGCTTTTAGTTTATGACTGCCTATGTCATTTCTTGAGGTGCTAAAATGGCAGGGCAGTACAAAACCCCCCCAAATGACCCCATTTTGGAAAGTAGACACCCCAAGGAAATTGCTGAGAGGCATGTTGAACCCATTGAATATTTATTTTTTTTGTCCCAAGTGATTGAATAATGACCAAAAAAAAAAAAATTTACAAAAAGTTGTCACTAAATGATATATTGCTCACACAGGCCATGGGCATATGTGGAATTGCACCCCAAAATACATTCAGCTGCTTCTCCTGAGTACGGGGATACCACATGTGTGGCACTTTTTGGGAGCCTAGCCGCGTACGGGGCCCCGAAAACCCAGCACCACCTTCAGGATTTCTAAGGGCATACATTTTTGATTTTACTCCTCACTACCTATCACAGTTTTGAAGGCCATAAAATGCCAAGATGGCACAAACCCCCCCCAAATGACCCCATTTTGGAAAGTAGACACCCCAAGCTATTTGCTGAGAGGCATGGTGAATATTTTGCAGCTCTCATTTGTTTTTGAAAATGAAGAAAGACCAGAAAAAAAAATTTTTTTTCTTTTTTCAATTTTAAAAACTTTGTGACAAAAAGTGAGGTCTGCAAAATACTCACTATACCTCTCAGCAAATAGCTTGGGGTGTCTACTTTCCAAAATGGGGTAATTTGGGGGGGGGTTTGTGCCACCTGGGCATTCCATGGCCTCCGAAACTGTGATAGGCAGTGAAGAGTGAAATCAAAAATTTACGGCCTTAGAAAGCCTGAAGGCGGTGCTTGGTTTTCGGGGTCCCGTGCGCGGCTAGGCTCCCAAAAAGTCCCACACATGTGGTATCCCCGTACTCAGGAGAAGCAACAGAATTTATTTTGGGGTGTAATTTCACATATCCCCATGGCATGTTTGAGCAATATAACATTTAGTGACAACTTTGTGCAAAAAAAAAAAAAAAAAAATTTGTCTCTTTCCCGCTACTTGTGTCACAATATAAAATATTCCATGGACTCGACATGCCTCTCAGCAAATAGCTTGGGGTGTCTACTTTCCAAAATGGGGTCATTTGGGGGGGTTTGAACTGTCCTGGCATTTTATGCACAACATTTAGAAGCTTATGTCACACATCACCCACTCTTCTAACCACTTGAAGACAAAGCCCTTTCTGACACTTTTTGATTACATGAAAAAATTATTTTTTTTTGCAAGAAAATTACTTTGAACCCCCAAACATTATATATTATTTTAAAGCAAATGCCCTACAGATTAAAATGGTGGGTGTTTCATTTTTTTTTTTTCACACAGTATTTGCGCAGCGATTTTCAAACGCATTTTTTGGGGAAAAAACACACTTTTTTAAATTTTAATGCACTAAAACACACTATATTGCCCAAATGTTTGATGAAATAAAAAAGATGATCTTAGGCCGAGTACATGGATACCAAACATGACATGCTTTAAAATTGCGCACAAACGTGCAGTGGCAACAAAATTAATACATTTTTAAAAGCCTTTAAAAGCCTTTACAGGTTACCACTTTAGATTTACAGAGGAGGTCTACTGCTAAAATTACTGCCCTCGATCGGACCTTCGCGGTGATACCTCACATGCATGGTGCAATTGCTGTTTACATTTGACGCCAGACCGCCGCTTGCGTTCGCCTTAGCGCGAGAGCAGGGGGGACAGGGGTGCTTTTTATTTATTTATTTTTTTTCTTTATTATTTTTTTGCTTTTTTATCTTATTTTTAAACTGTTCCTTTCATTTTTTTTTTTTAAATCATTTTTATTGTTATCTCAGGGAATGTAAATATCCCCTATGATAGCAATAGGTAGTGACAGGTACTCTTTTTTGAAAAAATTGGGGTCTATTAGACCCTAGATCTCTCCTCTGCCCTCAAAGCATCTGACCACACCAAGATCGGTGTGATAAAATGCTTCCCCAATTTCCCAATGGCGCTATTTACATCCGGCGAAATCTAAGTCATAAAATGCTCGTAGCTTCCGGTTTCTTAGGCCATAGAGATGTTTGGAGCCACTTTGGTCTCTGATCAGCTCTATGGTCAGCTGGCTGAATCACCGGCTGCATTCTCAGGTTCCCTGTTGAGACAGGAGAGCCAGAGAAAAACACGGAAGACGGTTTTGGGGGGGGGCATTCCCTCCCACTGCTTGTAAAAGCAGTCTAGAGGCTAATTAGCCGCTAGGATTGCTTTTACATGAAAGCCGACCGCTGGCTAAAAAGAATGATACCAAGATGATACCTAAACCTGCAGGCATCATTCTGGTATAACCACTCAAAGTCGTGAATGGCGTACCTGAAGACAAAAAAATGGTTAACAATAAAGCACAGTAAACGGTAAAGTATAAAAAAATTGCATACCTGAAAAGCAAACATGATAAAACATAATAACAATAAAACATTGCAGAATAGAATACAGTAAAAAAGAGCAGAACAATAGAGAGAGAGAGAACAATAAAACGACAACTATTTTTTTTTATTTTTGTTTGTGTTTTTTTTTTTTTTACACTTTTTTTTTGTAACTGTAACTTTTATAACTGTAACCGGTTCCAGGTTCGGGTCTCTCAAAATGCGATGGCATCTTGGGAGACCCTGTGAAAGTGTGTCCTAGTCTGTGCAATGCTGTATCCTACGCTAATACTCAACTAGTGAATGGTAGCGTTCAAAACATTCACCAATGCAAAGACCAGGATTGTCAGGACAGGAGGGACAATAATAGCGGGCGTCACGTCTATATCCGCGCTTGCTGCAGACACAACATCTTTTTTGGGGGGGTTCGTTGGGTAGGGGTACTTGGGAGGATATATAAATGCCTCTCATGCAGCCGACTGCATTTGGTTGGGGATGTGAATGGGGGAAGTACGGGCGCTGCAGAAGTGGTGGGTTCCCAATTAGGACTGGCGAATGCAGCAGGAAGGGCACTATGGGCACGACGGGCCTGTGTTTGTCTTTTTGGTGGCAGCGGGACACTACTTGTGCTTGCCACCTCACCAGCTTGAACTGCACTTATGGGACTCGCCACGTCACCAAGTGTTACTGCAGTGCTGGTTTGACTACGACCGGGGTGTACTAGGCCGCTGGTGCTTGCCAGTTCACCAAAACGCTACAAAAAAAAGTGACAGTGATCGATCGATACTGCACTTGGGTGGGCTGGACTGGGCTGGGCCGGGCGGAGGGCCAAAACGCAGGTGCTAGCAGGTATCTGGGCTGATCCCGCTAACACTGCGTTTTTGGGAACCCTAAACTGCTGGGGACGCTAGTATAGATCTGATCGGATCAGATATTGATGCGTTCAGATACTATACCACTAAGGGAGGTGTACGGTGCGTGTACGGTGCGTGCGTGGGTGTTCGCGGTACTGGCGCTAATCTGACGCTGCCTAGGGCGACGCATATCACCGCCGGGCGATCAGGGGGCTAAACCTTTTTTCGGTAATAAACGGCGGGTGCCCTGACACTATAAAAAATAAACGAACTAACCAGCGTCACCCGTAACGGTTATACGGTGATCAGTTGTAAAAGGGTTAACTAGGGGGCCATCAAGGGGTTAAAACATTTATTAGATAGTATATGGGGGTCCCTGTCGCTATAAAACACTGACGGCGAACCTAAATATTTACGTCCCTAACTAGCGTCACCAGCGACACTAATACAGCGATCAGAAAAATGATCGCTTAGCGACACTGGCGACAGGGGGTGATCAAGGGGTTAAAACTTTATTAGGGGGGGTAAGGGGGGTACCCTAGACCTACAGGGGGCTAAACCTTTATTCGGTAATAAACGGCGGGTGCCCTGACACTATAAAAAATAAACGAACTAACCAGCGTCACCCGTAAAGGTTATATGGTGATCAGTGGTGAAAGGGTTAACTAGGGGGCAATCAAGGGGTTAAAACATTTATTAGGTAGTATATGGGGGTCCCTGTCGCTATAAAACACTGACGGCGAACCTAAATATTTACGTCCCTAACTAGCGTCACCAGCGACACTAATACAGCGATCAGAAAAATGATCGCTTAGTGACACTGGTGAGGGGGGGTGATCAAGGGGTTAAAACTTTATTAGGGGGGGTAAGGGGGGTACCCTAGACCTACAGGGGGGTAAATCTCACTACCCTAACACTGCTAACTGTCACAAACCGACACTATGCAGTAATCAGGAAAAAAAAATAAAAATAAAAAAGAAAACCTGCTTGGTGTCAGTTTGTGACAGGGGGGGGGGGGGTGATTGGGGGGGGATCGGGGGGCGATCGGGGGGGGGATCGGGGGTGTAATGTATGCCTGGCATGTTCTACTGTGTGTGTGTGTGTGTTGGTGCACTTACATGTCATCTCTCCTCGGCGCTGGAACGGAAACTGGCCAGCCGAGGAGAGATGACATCACATCCTCTGCCTCTGTGTACTATACAGAGGCAGGGGATGTTTCTCATTGGCTGGGAGCGATCGCGAGGTGGGGGCCACGATCGGATGGCCTCCCCCTCGTCTCTCATCGCTTCCAACCAAATGCCGACCGCAGCTGGCACCGGGGGGGGGTCCGATCGGACCCCCCACCCGCGGGAAGGCAATCACGTTTCAGGTACGTGATTTTGCCTGCCCGTGCCGCTCTGCTCACGTATATAGGCGTGAGGCGGTCGGCAAGTGGTTAAAGAAGAAATTGCAAACTGCCAAGAAATAGAGGGCAAAGTGAAAGTGAGATTGCAAGAGTGATACAGCCCCAAAAAAAGAAAGAAAAAGTTGAGCCCGTGAGGGGGTTGAAGGAAATCTAGATAGAAACACCTGAGAAATGCTGTGGATGGAAAAGGGAAAAGACCAAGTACCCTGGGGTGAAGATATGGACAAAGTAGGAATGGACAAAGCATGAGAGGACATGACAGAAATAAGGATACCTGGCGTGCAGAGTGGAACAGTGTGAGGGGAAGAAAGCAGTAACCCCCAAACGAACGTGACATCCAGTGAAGTGAAAGCCTCGAGAGCCAGAACCGCCGAGGCTACGCCCATATAGGCGCTACCACGGGGACCGCCCACCAACGTCACGCCGCAAAATCAAGAGAGGGGCGGGCGGCAACATCGATCGGG
Source organism: Lithobates septentrionalis (assembly GCA_037952835.1). Lineage (NCBI taxonomy): Eukaryota > Metazoa > Chordata > Amphibia > Anura > Ranidae > Lithobates > Lithobates septentrionalis. The sequence goes on along the minus strand of JBBDGP010000990.1, from coordinate 2,403,904 downwards.
TACTGAACGCCCGACCCGCCGACGTCACCGCCCCATCCCCGTCACATGCGGGATGATCACCATCCAATCAGGCGTGTGAACGTCCTAGAGGACGCGCACGTCCGATGGGGAGTGTGTGACTCTGACGTGCAGTGGGGGGTGGATCAGCCACCACTGCACGTCAGCGTCACGCACTCCCCATCGGACGTGCGCGTCCTCAAGGACGCTCACACGCCTGATTGGATGGTGATCATCCCGCATGTCACGGGGATGGGGCGGTGACGTCGGCGGGTCGGGCGTTCAGTACCCGATCGATGTTGCCGCCCGCCCCTCTCTTGATTTTGCGGCGTGACGTTGGTGGGCGGTCCCCGTGGTAGCGCCTATATGGGCGTAGCCTCGGCGGTGCTGGCTCTCGAGGCTTTCACTTCACTGGATGTCACGTTCGTTTGGGGGTTACTGCTTTCTTCCCCTCACACTGTTCCACTCTGCACGCCAGGTATCCTTATTTCTGTCATGTCCTCTCATGCTTTGTCCATTCCTACTTTGTCCATATCTTCACCCCAGGGTACTTGGTCTTTTCCCTTTTCCATCCACAGCATTTCTCAGGTGTTTCTATCTAGATTTCCTTCAACCCCCTCACGGGCTCAACTTTTTCTTTCTTTTTTTGGGGCTGTATCACTCTTGCAATCTCACTTTCACTTTGCTCTCTATTTCTTGGCAGTTTGCAATTTCTTCTTTAACCTTCACTTTTCACTTCAGGTTTTGCCTCGGGGGGACCATGCCTGCCCTGGATGGCGCCCGTGGGCTGCCCCCGTCGATCCATAAGCCTCAGCTCCCGGGGGGTGGCATCTCCGATGGCCGGGCGGTATATGGCTCTCTGCCACCACCCTACAAACCAGAATGCGTAAGCATGTACTCTGTGTGGGGCTTCTTTATTACCCCACCTTTGTTTCATGTATATACTTACCAGACCAATTTTTTATATTTTTTTATTTTTTATCCTAGATAAGATACGCGCTTGCTCCTGACAAGTGGCACAACAGCCACGAAACGCGTAGAGCTAACATTGTCGCCTTTTTTACCAGCGTCATGCATTTCTAATTTTTATTTGGAACCTTTGGAGGCCTTGGGTGTATACTCTTGAATATATGGTTGTATAATAATATCTAATTGGTGTACCATGGAGAATTTCTGTATTCATATAATCATGTATAATTGCTGCTATTATTGCCAATATTTCTTTCCATTTATGATTGATATATATTTATGCATGTTATATTTTTATGAATTAGATAAAATTTTCCTAGTTGTTCATCGATTTCTGTTTCTGAGCATTCACGCAATTCATTTAAAGTCCCACCCTTTTCTCTTAGATTTTTTCCTTTAGATTTACCAAAACCATATAATATGAGGTCAAACCTTAAGAGTTTCAATTTGTATGCAATCAGGCAGGCCCTTGCACTACATGGTTTTGGTAAATCTAAAGGAAATCAGACAACAAAAGTTGTATAGTGTGTATGGGGTCTTAGGCTGGCTACAATAAAAGGCCACTCTACAGTAAAATGCTCAGTTTTATCGCACAGCACAATGCCACAGATGTCGCATGTTTTGAGGAAGCGTGCAATTGGCATACTGACAGCAGGAATGTCCACTAGAGCTGTTGCGCGTGAATTGAACATTCATTTCTCTACCATAAGCCACCTCCAAAGTCGTTTCATAGAATTTGGCAGTACATCCAACCGGCCTCACAACCGCAGACCAATAATGCAAATATGCTGCAGAAATCTCCCTCCACTGAGTCTGGCTGCAACCATTTTAACTGTGGGCAGCTGAAGTTGCTGCCTGTTCACTTCCTGGATTTACACAGACACACAGCGGCACACCTCCAGCTCTGCAGCCCTGCAGCTCTCATTTGTCCTTTTATGACTCATCCCCCCCTCCCTTCCTGGCAAACTCTCACAAGAGTTAGAGAGAGAGAGCTGTGCATGATGTCATAAGCCTAGGCCAATGACCAGACAAGAAACAGGAAGTGGGCTGTATTAGGTATTTACTGGCAGAAACAAAAATTGTTTTACTATCTAAAGTTAAAACAACAAGGGCAGAAGATTTAATAGATGGAAAGTTTGAAAAAATTACTGAAGGTCCTCTTTGAAGTGTGTTATTTAAATAACATTCTTTTTTTTTGCCATTAGACTACAGAACTAGTTCTCACATTATGTATGGAGAAAGGATATATAAATGTTGCCACCTACCCCTTCTTCCACTTTCTTTCTATTTCATGCTGCTGACACATTATTTTAAACTTTGGCATATTGGTAAAAAAAATATTTGTATCTGTCGAATAGCACTTTACGATGACTGAAAATGGCAGAAGAGAAGCACCATCCCTATTCATCTTCCTGTCTATTACTTTTATATTTGAAAGCAGGATGACCTCATGTCTGTGTTGGCGGTTCTTTATTTCTGTTACTGTCATAGCTGCTAGAATGCTAACCAATTATGCCTACAGCTTCTTATATAAACTGCAGATTTTTATGTAGGCTTCTGCTCTTTAACCATGTACTTCTCATTTGTTGTTTAGGTGTTTTGATTTTCTACTTATTTTTCAAAAATGAATGGCAAGAAAAAAAATAAGGCTGGTACCATTATGAGGACCATGACGGTCTTGGCAGCCTTTGGCACTGCTGATTTGTGATAGTTGTAAACTGTACATGTCTTCAGAGTGAAGACAGTGGGGTGTAATGCCCCGCACATGATCAGATTTTCCGACAACAAATGTTGTATGTGAGCTTGTTGGCTGAAAGTCTGACCGTGTGTATGCTCCATCGAACATTTGTTGGCGGACTTTCCGCCAACAAATGTTGGCTAGCAGGTTCTCAAATCTTCTGCCAACAAAACTTGGCGGAATTTCCGATCGTGTGTACACAAGTCCGATGCACAAAAGTTCACGCATGCTCGGAATCAAACAGAAGGAGCCACACTGGCTACTGAACTTCCTTTTTCTCGGCTCGTCGTACGTCTTGTACGTCACCACGTTCCCACGTTCGTAATTGTTGGCCAACATTTGTTTGACCGTGTGTATGCAAGATAAGTTGGAGCCAACAACCTTCAAACAAAATTCCATGGTTTTGTTGTCGGAAAGTTCAATCGTGTGTACGGGGCATAACTGTGTCTGGCTAACTCCTAGTAAAAGATCGCCATCCTGAGGCAAACTCCACCCATTTATGCCCAGCTTGCAGACACTTTTACACGATCAGAAGCCTTAAGTAAAGGCAAAACCATTTTTTACTTTTTAGATAAAGTGGAGAGAGATTCGATTTATTTTTGCTGCCTTTGCCTTTGTGTCACCCCTACTGAGTGATACGTGAAAGTAAAAGAAAATGCCAAATTCTGGTGCTCACCAGAACAGGAATGGAGGGGGATCTTTATTAGGGACACAAGCTATATTCTGACAGGTTTTGTGCTAGACACAGTGCCTTCTCAAACTCTTTGAGAAAGCACTGTGTCTAGTGCAGAATGTGTCAGAATAGAAGTAGTTCCTGCTGGCTATTTTAATACAGGAGGAGTATTATATTGCATGCCAGCTTGTGGCATTCCTTTTACTGGTTCAATCAATTTGTTGCAGCCACTGGTGGAAAAAATTTCCAACATGTGCCTTCAACAGAGGTTGATCAAATTCTGTGGAGCAGGGACAGCCACACACTGATCAAAATTCAGCCGGTCCATGTTGATCTGGCAGAATTTGGTCAGTGTATGGCCAAAATCACTGAGGATAAAAAAATCTGATTTAGCTCAACCTTCTCATGTACAAAACAATGTATTAATTGATTCAACTCACTGTATCCACTAGAAAAAAATGTTTCTTTAAGTCAAGCAATGAAGAAACTAGCAATAAAACTGGTACCACATCACACAAGGAACACTCATACTAATAAAAAGCCAATGTCCACCTCATGAGCATGTCTATGACCACAAGATATCTTTAAGGTTATTATACCCGGCCCCTTGGCTACTACTGCTAGTGGATGGGGATATATACAGGATCTAGTAATACTGGATAGATGGTCCTGCAAAGGAACAGTACAGTGTAGTCCTTTAACTGGATGTCTCGGCACCAGAGCCACAGTACTGGATATGGTCAATTAGAGAAATTCACACAGTTCATACTGGATTGTAGAAAGGTGCAAAAGGATTATGGAATAGTGGGATATGTCCAAACAAGGTTTAAATGTTGCAGTTGTTGAGAGGAGGCTGTGTAGTCAAGGTACTAAGGGTGCAGTAATGCTGATATCCCAAACAAAGGTCAGATATTAACTGCTGCATCAAAACAAATCTCCATGCCTTGAATTCCTCACCCGCACTGTAGAACTAGCCACACTAGTGGGCAAACGATGGTCTATGACCCTCAAGCACAGTTCCAAAGAAAAGAGTTGTAATCCATAAAGATCATGGTATGATATGAAGACATTCAAAATCCCACATCCATAAGAGGTAAGATATACTTATCAAGTTCTATCGTCTATGGATCTGCTATGGCCGGTGGAGGAGGCATCCATTGCATATATCCATCCCATAAAGTGTCTTTAGGGTCATAGTGAGGAGGTGTACAATAGCATGTTCCTGACCAGTTTCGTCAGTCTCAGCCGCCTGCTTCAGAGGCTGATGAGAGTATGGTCTGTGCACAAACAAGGCCCATAAAAACATGGATGAGCGAGTTTGGGGTGGAGGAACTTGAATGGCCTGCACAGAGTCCTGACCTCAACCCGATAGAACACCTTTGGGATAAATTAGAGCGGAGACTGCGAGCCAGGCCTTCTCGCCCAACATCAGTGCCTGACCTCGGAAAACTGCTTCTGGAAGAATGGTCAAACATTCCCATAGACACACTCCTAAACCTTGTGGACAGCCTTCCCAGAAGAGTTGAAGCTGTTATAGCTGCAAAGGGTGGGCCAACTCAGTATTTAACCCTACAGACTAAGACCGGGATGCCATTAAAGTTCATGTGTGTCCCAATACTTTTGGTAATATAGTTTATATGATAAAGGCTGTACATACATGTATAAATCACTAGTGGACATGTCTCAGTAAGGGTGTAAACCCATGAAAGACAGCACCCAAAACCTTGTTCCTTATTTTCGTTATAGATTCAAAAACCAGCTGAACAAAATAGTCAGAAAAGGTTAAAAAAAAAGGGGGGGGGAGAGGGAAAAGAGGATAAAGGGTCAAGGGGCTCTCGGAGGAGGGTGTCCCATCCCCTCCTCCAAGAGGGACCTGATCATCGAATGCTCCAGGATGGATTTGTACTCTGCAGAAAATGTGGTTAAAAGCTTTGATTTCCATTATTGAGATAATCAATGGTCACGTGCCATTCTGGTGTGAACTCTGGTGCAGCAGCAGGAAACATACATGAGTGGCTTCACAAGTGTTGCTTTTGCATAGGGAACCTCTGTAGCACATGCTTTTCTTTATGAGGAAGGGAAAAGTATTAAGCATCTGTCCCTGTATGTGAGGCAGTGCAAATGTAATAAATAGCAGTGGCTTCAGTGGCAAAATTAGCAGGGTCGCAGGAGTCGCACTTGAGTTTTACCACTGTAGGGGGGCCCGCCGCCACCCGGGAGATAGTACACTCACTGGTCATTCACGGGCACACAATCCCCGCCCGCTCCACCCATCCTCTCCGCCAATCCTCTCCGCCCACACTTACAGGTACACTGCACAGTCCCCTCCTGCTCCACCCTCCCTCATGGGCACAGTCCCCGCCTGCTCCGTCCATCCTCTTCGCCCGCTCTGCCCATACCCCCCGCCCGCACTCACGGGCACACTGCACAGTCCCTTCCCGCTCCACCCTCACTCACAGGCACAGTCCCCGCCCACTCTGCCCATCCTTTCTGCCCGCACTCACGGGTTCTCCCAGGCCCCGCCCATCCTCTCTGCCCGCCCAAGCAAGACCTAGCAAGGAGGGGGAAGCAAGTGATCTTCGAGTAATCTGCAACAGTAATCAGAGTGACACTGATCTCATCCCTCATATCAACATTGCTACCGATTCCCCCCACACTACTTCCACTGCTGCCACTGATCCTCCAACCACCACTACTGCCACTGATTTCCCCCCACCACTACTGCCACTGATACCCCCAACCACCACTACTGCCACTGATACCCCCAACCACCACTACTGCCACTGATACCCCCCACTACTGCCACTGATCCCCCCCACACCACCACCACTACTACCACTGATACCCCCACCATCACTGGTGCCACTGATTCCCCCCACACCACCACCACTACTGCCACTGATACCCCCCACCACCACTACTGCCACTGATTCCCCCACCACCACTACTGCCGCTGATCCTCCCCCACCACCACCACTACTGCCACTGATACCCCCCACCACCACTACTGCCACTGATTTCCCCCCACACACCACCACCACCACTAGTGCCACTGATACCCCCCACACCACCACCACTACTGCCACTGATTTCCCCCACACACAGACACCATCACCACTGATACCCCCACACCACCACGACCCTTGCTGCCACTGATCCCATCCCACAACCATCATCCTTGCCACTGATCCCATTCCCTTCCCACCACTGCCACTCATCTCATCCAATCCCCCCTTCAACTACCACTCATCCCATCCCATCCCCCCCAACCACCACCCTCGCCACTGATCCCATCCTCCCACCACCGCTGCCACTCATTTCATCCAATGCCCTCCACCGCTTCCACTCATCTCATCCCCCCCAACCACCACCCTTGCCACTGATCCCATTCCCCCCCACCACATCTGCCACTCATGCCATTCAATCCCCCCTACCACTGATCCCACCCCCCAACCACCACCCTTGCCACTGTTCTCATCCCCCTTCACCATTGCCACTCATCCCATCCCTCCACCACCGCTGCCACTGATCCTATCCCCACCCAACCACCACTGCTGCCACTGAACCCATCTCCCACCACCACCGCTGCCACTCATCCCAGGGGCGTAACTACAGGGATCACAATTGCAACGGCGCACATGTTGCCCATGTACACCTGGATGGGGGGGCATATAGAGGAACAAATCTCCTACATTTTTCCCCTGCAGCCGCTAAAAGCCTGCTTCTCCTCCTCTCCCTCCCATAGGCATTCAGTGGCTGCAGGAGGAAAAAGGAGGGGATTTGTTCCTCCATATGCCGCCCCTGGTATTCAGGTCCTGCTGCCCCCCGGGATCAGTGGGAAGGGCCCTGGCCAGAGGTCAGGGGGGCCCTTCATGCTTTCTTGCACTCGGGCCCTGAAGGTTCAAGTTACGCCAAGAGTCGCGTCATCATTTAGACTGCCTATTTGTACAGACATGCCACTCTATGCTTTTATTTTGCCAAAAATATAGCTTTTTCTAAATGTTACGTTTTAGAATTACATTCTATACTAACTAAGATTTGGAATTGAGGCTTTTCTGTAAATACAGTTCCAAGGACATAACACTTGAGCTACTCTTATGCCCCGTACACACGATCGGACTTTCCAACAACAAAACCGGGTATTTTTGCTTGAAGGATGTTGGCTCCAACTTGTCTTGCATACACACGATCACACAAATGTTGGCCAACAATTACGAACGTAGTGACATACAAGACGTACGTGATATCTCCATTACGAACGCTAGTTATATCTCCGGCTCGTACTTGATTCCAAGCATGCGTGGACTTTTGTCCGACGGACTTGTGTACACACGATCGGAAAGTCTGACAACAAACATTTGTTGGCGGAAAATTTGAGCACCTGCTAGCCAACATTGGTTGGCGGAAAGTCCAACAACAAATGTTCAATGGAGCATACACACGGTCGGACTTTCCGCCAACAAGCTCACATCCAACATTTTTTGTCTGAAAATCCGATCGTGTGTACGGGGCATTACTCTGAAACTGGTGCAAGTCTGACACCATCTTATGGGCCCTAGTTATGTTTTAAGCCAGAGTAAATGTCAAGTGTACTAACAGCATGTTGATAAAATATAAGACAGTTTAATAAATACAATTAATATTTTTTGTCAAGGTATCATTTAAGTTGTATGTTGTCTTTTTTTATGACAGTGAACATTATTTCAGAGGAGCTCACGTTGTTATGATTGATGTCTTTGTTTGGCATCCAAATCCCAGTTCAAAGAACAGAATTCTAAGCCTCTGCCAAACCACTGCTTCAGTAAATCTAAAAATAATACAAACATCAAAACTGAGTGAATAAATTACATTTCAGGGGTCATAGGACAGAGTTAAAAAATCAACTCTGGCCTGCCACACAGAGTGTATTCCAAAGGTCAGTGGAGTAGGTCTATATCTGAAATCCCCTTTCCAATTTCCACAAAGTAGCCCTTGTTTCAAGTTCACCACTGGGAATGAGAGAAGGAGAGCAGCAATCGATTCAGCTTCTCATATATTCTAAAAAAAATCAATCTTTAATGTAGGAATGCAGGCTGCAATCTCATTATGGATGCACCTACAAGTGGGGGGCAGTCCTTCTGGGGTGGGGGCTGTGTCCTGATACTTATAGAGATGGCAGGGTTGTGATTCATTTTTTTGCTGACCTCAGCAATCTGCACCTCTTAACTTGCACACTGCACTAGCTTCTTTTTTTTTTTTTCTACGTGGGATCAAATTGGTTATTTAAACCCTGTACGGAACAAGGTCAACAGGCACCGAAAAAATGTCTGAATGTGTCCATTAGTGTAAACTTGATCATGCATGGCTGATTAATGGCAATCATTTAATTCCCATATCAAGTGCCAGGCTGCTCCCCACTTGGAAATCTCTACTGATATCTGAAGTATGCTCAGGCTAGAGTAGGAAAAGAAAACGCATGGGTTAAGGAGACCTGACTGAAATATAAAAACATCACATTATGCAGCCATGTTTTGCCAATAACATTTTATTTCTGTGCTCAAAGTAATTCTGCATCCAACTGCTGCTGCCTCTTGTCTGACAGTGAGAGTTCAAACTGACTGCCTGCACTAAATCACCCTGCCTTGCATTTGTCTGCATCCTTTTATACTTAGCAGTAACCAAAAAGAGATGGAACGCAGGACAGATGTTAAATTTATGTTTGAATTTTTTTTTTCCACCCATCTGACACTGTAGCATTTTTCTACCTATATTCAGTGCCTGCTGAATGTTCTAATAATGCTTATGTAGCGGTACCCCCGTGAGGGCTGCTGATTTGGTTACTAACATCCACTAATCACCCTGCTGCCAACCCCCATTCACCATTTTAAAGACAATGAACAGTCACTTTGATTCGTTTTGTTGCTTTTATTGTGGGGTAAAACTTGGATGGGAGAAAAGGAAATATGAGATGCCCATGATACAACACATTCTAGGAATTACATGTGGCCTTGGCCTTTTAGCTTTGTATTTCTGTGCATTAGCTTCTTTACTTTGTGCAAATCCTTTACTGCTTAGTTACTGAATTGCTAGCTTTACTTCCAAAAGAACAAAGGGAACCACTCTGAATAATTCCGGAATGATATTGTGCTATGAGTCAACGAACCAGAGGTGCACACAGCTTCCATCTCCAGCTTCTATGAAACGGACAGTCACCCAGTCTTTGGAAGGTTTCACCAGTGTGCTAACCAGGCCAGAGACGACACAGCATCTCTCCCCACTGACCTGACACATGGCAATAAACGGACTACTGATTCCAGCCAGTCCATTACTAACAATGCTGTGTTCCCTGGCCACAGCATTCTACACTGCTCTGACAAGTTTCTCTTCTTCTGTTACACTGACCTTCTCTTCCAGAACAGTTCTGTGTCCCCGGTCACAGAATTCTGCTCCACTTCCTCCGCTTGACTGCCTACTGTGTTCCCCGGTCACAGTAGCCTGATGTACTCCGCAGAGATGAAGATCCTTATCTATAGCTCCCTCCCTTTAGAATGTAAGCTCCACGAGCAGGGCCCTCCTGTACCTTTTGTATTGAACTGTACTGTAATTGTGTTGTCCCCCTTATACATTGTAAAGCGCTGAGTAAACTGTTGGCGCTATATAAATCTCGTATAATAATAATAATAATATAGCTCCTTCCCAGCGGTTCGTCCATCCCTCCTCCACGTCAACCGCATCCCCCACGTGAGAATGCGTGGAACAGCACCTCAACACTCCATGCTGTCTTTCTGCTCCAGAATTCCCCCCTGGAAGCATGTGACCCCAGCTTATATGAGAGGCCTGCCCCCTGCCAATGCAAGTTAATGATTGGTCATGGCTCCTCACATGAGCTGCCTGTCACTCAGATCTCAAGCTAACCCTCTCTTCCAGAACTGTCCTTCTAAAAGCAGGGGAGGCATCTTTGAGTCAGAGTGCAGGTGGCCACACCCCTCACTACACTGATCACTCCCAGTCCCAAATCACATAAACCAGGCCCAGCCTAAAGCATAGGCCTGGCCAAATTTACCTGCACTTGGGCCCTGCAGCTAGAAAAAATACTACTCTAGCACCATCCTTTAGGTAGAGGGTGCTATACTTACATACTTTTTTCTTTTATATAGTTCTAAAGCTCCATACTGTTGCAGCTTTGCACCTGATCCTGATGCAGGTGCTTCTCATGGCACATAGAACATCCAGTTAAAGGCAGGGAGCTTTCAGGTGCAGGGCATTGGCCTGCCTGTGGCAGAGCTGTGTCCCTGAGGCCCCTGCCTGGTCTAATCACATGACCTGAAATAATTTCATCCATAGGACTAGATTTATTGGTAATGCTATTGAAGCCACAGTCCTGAGGGACACTTTATAACCTCTTAAAGGTTAGAAGGCACCTGGAAGGCTGATTTCACTTGGTGTGACTCAGGAAACCCTCGTCCTAGAAAGTACTCTGTGGGTCATATCCTGTCTTTTCTCCAGTCTGTTTTGGATCAGCATCTGACTTGGCTGAACTTGGCCTTGGCTGTGCTGTTTCAGAGACATTTGAACTCTTACTCCTCTCAGGGGTTAACTCACATTTCTCTCCCTGTGCACTCTGCTGTGTCCTTTGGGCACACCTCCCAACTTTTTGAGATGGGAATGTGGGACACCTTTTATCAAAAGTGTGTAGGCATAGAACACTCCCCTACCATGCCCCTTTTAATGGAGACTTATTAAAAAAAAAAAGATTGGTTAAACCCCCAAGTGCTTTTTTACCACTACTATTCCTTTATATTGGCTTTTGACATTTACAAATGCAGCAATTTAGAAATTGGATGAAAGGTTTAGCACTGGGAAACACTTTTTGAAAGATAAATAGTGCTTTTTTTATACAATTATATAGATCAGACCAAAATGAGGGACACATGAGGAGGAAAGAGGGACATTGTTCCAAATCAGGGAAAGTTGGGAGGTATGCTTTGGAACTCACCCTGGTTCTCTTAGCTCTGCATAAGCTGCCTTTTGAACATTAAGGTCTTGTTGCTCTTACTCTACACAGAGTGTCTCTGAGTTAATGGCATTATCCTGTAAAGAGCCTTTCTTAGTGTTTCAAGAACAAAGTTGTCTTGAAGCCCAAGACTTAGGTGGTCCTTCCTTCCCTTTGTTCATACTTGCAGTTTCACTCCACTGTCTAGATATGGTGCATTCTGTGAGAGTTTACTTCTCTGCTACTGCCTCTTTTAGACCATCAGAATGCCTCTTTGTGCTCCTGAAGGTCCTCACAGGGGTCTCCCTGGTTCACACTCCACCAATGCTAGGTGAATAAGACAAGTTGTAATTAGGGCTTATAGTCTGAAGGACAGGGGTTCCTTCCCTCCCTAGATACTCTACTAGATCTGTTAGTGCTTTATGGGCTTTTCAGTAATAGGCATCTGCTTCTCAGATTTGTTAAGCCTTTTTGACCTGTTTGTTTTTGTGGGTCTGTTGTTTGCTGTGCTGTCCACCTCTGAGATGGACTGCTTTTAGACATCCCCGTCATAATGATTAAAGAGCCCTTGTACTGTTTCACTTACCAGTAAAATTCAATTTTGCTTGGAGTACGTTAGGAGACACAACTCTGTTCCCTCTGTTCTTATGATCCTCCTATTGCTTGCTACAAAAATGAAGCAACTGGGGGGTGTAAATAGGGAGATGTCTCTGAAGCCTTGTTTTTTGCAGTCCAAGTTAGCTAGCTGCTTATAGCATCATTGTAATGATTAAAGAGCCGTGTCCCATACTGTCCTCCAAGAAAGGATTTTACTGGTTAGTTCGAAATTTAAGGGTCCCTATACTGGGAGTCCCTATACTGGGACCCTATACAAGGCTGAGGGGTCACCGTTGGCATACCAAAATTCCAGGGAATGTAGTAAGAATTGTAAAATTATGATCGGGGTAGCTAAAATAGCACATGAGAGACATGTAGCAGAGGAGAGTAAAAAATAAAATAAAAAAATTCCCCAAAATGTTTTGAATATGTTAACTGCAAAAAAGGCTTTGTAAGGGTACATTGACCCCATAAAGGGGTACCAAGTGAAAATGGTACCAAATGACAAAGACTAAATACATTCTTCTCCTCAGGAAGAGGAGGGGTATAACAAACAAGACTATATGCTTAATAACACAACACGGAATATGGCTACCTGGAGGTGTTCTGTACACAGATGTGTGGACCCAGATATGTCATTTCCTGCTTGTGTGATTGGATTTCTGTTTTTCGCAGAAGTCCGCACTAAGTTACAAATCAGATTTTGAGCATCCCCTGCAAAAAAAATAATAATTTTTGGTGAGCTACTCCCAAAGGAACATCACGTCTGAAGGAATGCAGATCTCCAATTTCCTCATTAGAGCCCTGCAGGTACTGACTGATAATTATAAAACCACTCCCATACAGTTTAACTCTGCACAGACAAACAAGTAGCTATTTCTTCACAATAACTAGACATGTGCACACTGAAATATTTTGTTTCGGAATTTCGTTTTCGTCTGAAAAATAAATTTATTTAGTTACTCCCGAAATTCGTTTTTATTTATTTCGTTTTTCGTTAAAAATTGCATTCGTCCGAAAATCCAAATTAAGGTCGAATCTGTCATTGAAGGCTTATGGTGTCTGTCGAATGTTCAAAGAAGAAGAAGGAGCAGCTAAACTGTACAATGCCGTATAGTTTACCTGCTCCGTTGAATCTTCTTAGAACTTTCAACAGACACCATAAGCCAAAGTACGTGTGTACTTAGTTCTAGCTATTTTACTGCTCCACCTCTTTGGTTACAATCAGCCAATAACATTCATCATCATCATTATTTTTATTTATCTTTCCTCCCCTACGTCGAATCTTTCCTCCCCTACGTCGACTCTTTCCTCCCCTACGTCGAATCTTTCCTCCCCTACGTCGAATCTTTTCTCTCTATGTAGAATAAACTTGGACTAATAGAGCTAAGGTTAGGCACATTCGACCACAGGTTTGATGGACACAGATTGTTATTGTCGTCATCATCATGTCGAATCTCCTATCTATATCGAACTGTTGTAGCAACGAAAACGAAAATAAAGCATTTGTTTATGTCGGATATTTCGTTTTTCGGACTCTGCACTTTCGTTATCGTTTGTTAAAACGATAACGAAAATACCTGAAATTCGGACGAAAATGCATTCGGACGAAAACGAATGCACATGTCTAACAATAACAATAACAAAATGTAGGAATCTGCAGCAAAGTTTATTAAAATCCCTTCAATTTACATTGATCGCCTCGAGGGGAGTGTTTTTTCTCAACAAAAGTAGAGTTACTCTTTAAGGACATCTTAGAAGCCAAAATTGTACCAGCTGATTAGTGAAAAGCTAACGTGGTACCAATATTCAAAAAAGAGCCAACATATATACCTAGAAACTACAGACCAGTCAGCCTAACAACAATAGCATGTAAACGATTGGAGGGAATAATAAGGGACCATGCTGAAAAGGGTAATATTAGTCATAACCAGAAGGCTCCTGTTTGCCATACCAACCTGTTAACATTTTATGAGGAAGTATGCCTTTAGAGTAGACATGGTGTATCTGGATTTTGCCAAAGCATTCAATACAGTTCCACATAAATTTTGTGTATGTACCTAGATAGAAAACTAGTTTCATAAGGGGTGATTATAAATAGTTTACCTTCTGAATGATCTGGAGTTGCAAGCGGGGTACCCCAAGGCTCTGTCCTGGGACCAATTATATAATAATACTACAATCATTAAAGGCTAAGTTCACATTTTGGAATATGCTACATGTTCCACCTGAATTTAGTAAGAGACGTGGTGTCCGGCGAAAAGTGTTCTGCTCTCTGCTCCTGTCCCAATTCATGTTGTCCAGCATACCTGTGTTTTTACACAGTCTAGCAGACCTTCATGTTGTTGTGGTGGATCTTTTGAGCCAAGTAGTCACTACAGTTGTTCCCAGAGCAGAAAGGTGTTAAAGTGTTACTAAACCTAAAATCGTTTTTTACCTTAATGCATTGTTTGCATTAAGGTAAAAAATGTTTCAGTCTCCCTGTGCTCCCCTTCCCCTATGTGAAGGGGAAGAGAGGGGAGAAGAGATCAATGTTGTGCATAGCTACATCTATTCTCCCCTCTTTTCCTCTTTACACTGCATTTGAGCAGCAGCAAGAGCCATTGGCTCTTGCTGCTGTAAATCAAATGCAGTGATGAACAAGTGGGGGGCGGGCCTAAGTCCCACTGTGTAAGTCTATGGAGAGCGGCTCTGTAGAGACACAGGTTGGGAGTGTGGGGACTACGTTTCTCCCCATAGCCAGCAGCTGGCTATGGTGGTCCCAAGAAGAAGAGGAGGTGCCGAGATCGCCGCCGGGGACCTGAGAAGTGGAGGATCGGGCCGCTCTGAGCAATACCACTGTACAGAGCAGGTAAGTGTAACATGTTTGTTATTTTAATAAAAAAAATTTTGCCATTAGTAACACTTTAAGGTTTTTTACTCAAACTTTTTCACTGTTCTAAAAAACTTGACATCCACCCCATCTTGGATCTGAAGACTTTTAACATCATAATTCGTGTCCAAAAATACCCTTCCTCCATCTTCCTCCATCTTCCACACTCAAGTGTTCACCAAGAGGTAAGCACCATCTCTAATTGAGGAAACAGTTGGCTCAAAGTCTGTCAAGCAAAGTAATGCAGACAGTCAATACTTTAAAAAGGTTTGGTTGGATTCTGAACCTTAAGAAATCGATGCTGGAGCTTACAAACTGCTTGGAGTATATGTGTCTAGACACAGAGCAGGCCAGAGTCTTTCTACCCCAGGAAAAACGTATGACTCCGTCCCAGATTAAAACTCTTGAGTTCAGGAGTCACCAAACTTTATGATTTTGCATAAGAGTTGTGGACTTGACTTCAAGGCAGGACAATTTTCTCCACTCAAGGCCATGAAACACAACATTCTGTCATCATTGGACAACTCCCAACCCCTCCCTAGCTGAAAGCTGCCATTCAGAAAACCTGCAGCTCTGTTGTCTAATTGTTAAGCCCTGTGTCGCCTCTGTAATCCTCTTTTTTACAGAAAAGAAAGGTAGCCCGCCAGCCATCAACCTGCTATTTTGGGGAGTATATTTTTAACTGTTGGCTTGTGTTGTGAATTACTGTGCTGAAGAGCAGTACTGTCATTTACAAAAACACAAGCCCACAATAACATATGCCAGCTACTATACAAGCCAACGGTTAAAGCTGTACCCTCTCTCCACTGACCTAAAATAGTAGGCTGCTGGCTGGGAGCAGGCAGGTCTGTGCTCAGTAGCTTTCCTTTAAGTAAAAAAGAAGATTGTAAAGGAGACAATTGGACAGCACAGTTGGACAGCAGCAACTGCAATACAAAGAGGGGAGGTGCTGGCTTGTACCACCCCCATACGAGCACCCATAAATTGGGCTTCCGATATGGAGTGAAGTCACAACCAGTGCTGACAGAATTACAATTATTTTTTATTTAAAAACCACTGCACACATTTTAATGGGACAAAGTGCTATGTGCACTGGGTCTCCTGTGGGACTATAACACATAATAACACAATTCTTGTGAAACCTCTTTAGGCAGGGTTTCAACCTAAAACTAAAACAAATCAAAGAACGACAGAACTCCTACTGCCTCTGTATATATTTTCAAGATCAAAATAACCTCAGACACTTATTCTAGTCTCTTGTGGCTTTTACATGCCTAACCTTGGCAGCTGTCGGGAAAAAAACGTAAAACACTGTATCCTACCCTCCACAGTAACAGTCAAAACGTTCACACGTACTGCTCCTTTGTATCTTTGTTTCTTTCACTTTATGATCAGAATTACCAAAGAATAATTGGTTGTAAGATAACACCTCCTTCAGATAGGCCTGGTTCACACTAGTATGATTTCTGATGCGTCTTTTGTCGCACAGTATTGCATAAAAATAGAAATCACATTATTCTCTATGGTGCCTTTCTACATCATTGCAGCACAGCATGGCAATTTTAAAAAAAATAAGGGTCCTGTGCTACTTTGGTGCGGTTGCTGCATGATTTTGGGTTAATTTTGAAGCCCCCAAGGACTTCAATGGAAACACACCAACAATGCATGACGTGGTTGTTAGAATGCAGCAGAATGAACACAAAGGAGCCCTGTCATTAAAAATATGTAAATAAATAAAAAAAACCTTCTGGTCTGGTATGGATTTTAACCACTTCAACCCTGGAAGGATTGGCCCCCTTCCTGACCAGGCCATTTTTGTTGCAATACGGCACTGTGTCGCTTTAACTGACAATTGCGCGATCATGCGACGTTGTACCCAAACAAAATTGATGTCCTTTTTTTCCCACAAATAGAGCTTTCTTTTGGTGGTATTTGATACCCTCTGCGGTTTTTATTTTTTTGTGCTATAAACAAAAAAAGAGCAATTTTGAAAAAAAAACAATATTTTGTACTTTTTGCTATAATAAATATCCAAAAAAACAAATAAAAAAACCTAATTACTTCATCAGTTTAGGCCAATATATATTCTTCTACATATTTGTGGTAAAAAAAGTTCGCAATAATCATATATTGATTGGTTTGCGCAAAAGTTATAGCGTCTACAAAATAGGTAGTAGATTTATGTAATTTTTATTTTTTTATTTTTTTTACTAGTAATGGCGGTGATCCGCGATTTTTAGCAGGATTGCGACATTGCGGCGTACAGATCGGACACTTTTGACACTATTTGGGGACTATTGACAAATAGCCACTGATTACTCTAAAAATGTCACTGGCAGGGAAGGGGTTAACACTAGGGGGCAATCAAGGGGTTAACTGTGTTCCCTAGGTGTGTTCTAACTGTAAGGGGGGTGGGATTGATTGGGGGTGCCCGGCGGACATCGTGCCCACCATGCACGCACATCTGCTCCAGGGACACGCGGCTGGCGGGCGCGCGCCTGCTATGATGTCTTAACGATTTGCGCAGCCATGCCAACCTGCCGCAGTATAACTGGTTGGCTGGTCGGCTGGTCGGCTAGCGGTTAACCACTTAAGGACCAAGTCTATTTTTTTACACCTGGTGTTTACAAGTTAAAATCTGTTTTTTTGCTAGAAATTTACTTAGAACCCCCAAACATTATATATATATATTTTCAGATACCCTAGAGAATAAAATGGTGGTCATTGCAATACTTTATGTCACACCGTATTTGTGCAATAAAAATACACTTTTTAAAATTAAAAAATAAGAAAAGAGTAACGTTAGCCCAATTTTTTTATATATTGTGAAAGATGATGTTAAGCTGAGTAAATTGATACCCAACATGTCATGCTTCAAAATTGCGCCCGCTCATGGAATGGCGATAAACTTTGACACTTAAAAATCTCCATAGGCAACGTTTAAAAATTTCTACAGGTTACCAGTTTTGAGTTACAGAGGCAGTCTTTTGCTATAATTATTGCTCTCACTCTAACAATCGTGGTGATACCTCACATGTGTGGTTTAAACACTGTTAACACATGCGGGCGCGACTTACGTATGCTTTCGCTTCTGCTCACGAGCATGGAGGGACGGGGCGCTTTAAATAATTACATTTTTTTCTTATTTATTTTACTTTTTATTTTAATTTTTTACACTTATTTTTTTTTACACTGTCCCTTTACAAAAAAAAAGGATCACTGCTAGGGCTTGTTCACACTTGACTACATTTCTGACGCTGAACAAACGCTCCTATAGTGTTTGTATGGTGTTAGTATGGCGTCTCTTTTTTGCATGTGAAGGGTGTGAAACCACATGACTGGTGTGAGCAAAGCTCCCAACAATAGTTTTAGTTTCCTCACGGTGAAATATACTCATACACAATTAAATATATGCAAAAATAATAATAGTATAGTAATTTGTATAAGCAATAAAGCAAAATTAATGTTAATATAAACTCATCAAGTGCTGCATCTCATGAACGATATTTCCTAATTGTAATGCTTATTATCCCATTTTAATCAGGGCATGCACAACAAACACAGCTCTGTTCTCTTCCTCCACATCTTCCCAGCTCTCTGCCTGGCTGACTGCAAACTGAGCAGAGAGTTGAACCCCCCCAAAGCTCTGAAGTTTGGATCTTAAAGTGTAACTCAAACTGTAAAATTCTATTTTAGTTCTCTACCATTAGGGATGTAACACCCTGGTACTAAACAGGGCTTCTAATAAATATACCAACCTAACCGTCCTCTTCGTTCCTCCCAAGACCTCCTGCTCTCTAGCTCCCTCATCACCTCCTCCCATATTTGCCTCAAGGACTTCTCCCGAGCCTCTCCCATCCTGTGGAATACCCTACCCCAATCTGTCAGACTATCTCCAAATCAATCTACTTTTAGGCCATCCCTGAAAACTTTTCTCTTCGGAGAAGCCTACCCCGCCTCCACCTAACAACTGATGTTTTATTTTCTTTATAAGCTCATCCCCCCACAGTTATTACCCTTTTGTATCTCTTGACCCTCCCTCTTAGATTGTAAGCTCTAACGAGCAGGGCTCTCTGATTCCTCCTGTATTGAATTGTACTGTCTGCCCTACTGTTGTAAAGCACTGTGCAAACTATCCGCAATATATAAATCCTGTATAATAATAATAATAATATGAGTGCATGAGCAGCTCTGAAAATTGTATTGTATGGGGCGGGGTCTCCTCTCTGCACGGTGTAAAGTCAAACAGGGACAGACCTTTGGATATACTAAGGGAGAGAAAACAGATCTGGGTAGAGCGAACAGAGTCTATCTGATGGTATCCTTGACAGGGTATTCTGTGAGGAACTATAGCTGTGCTGTCACAATTACAGACCTATTTGCTTTTGCAACTATACACTACTTGATCACAACTTCAACAGTTTTTTTAAAACAAATGATTTTACATTTCAATGGACAGGACACTGTAATATTAAATATTTTGCAATTTGCGACAGTATCTTGAAATGCAGAAGAATAGTGGTCATAAATATGTGACAAATTTACCAAAAGTCCCCCCAAGGTTTTTTATATAATGCTTAGGTAGGATAAAAAAGCAAACTGTGCACCATATTTTCTTGTTCTCTACGTGTAGAAATAATGGTGGGTCATGGTAATGGCAAGTAGTATACTGCTAATGTTTAAAAAAATATATATATAGGTTTTTTTTTTTACTATTTTGGGACAGATTTCCAAATTTCAGACAAAACCGGGAGATATCAATTAACATTTACCATCAAATGAAGGCCTAATTTATCCTGGAGAAAAAAAAGTATATTAAGTAGTTGCATTGCTATGTACCTACAAATGCAGACGTTGCAAAACTGTGTTAAGACTTTAAGATTTGTCCTACTTTCAGTCATTGTTGGGGTTAATTTGCGTGGTCCCGATATAGACTTCTAGTGTTTGCAAAGCCGCGTACACACGAGCGGACTTTACGGCAGACCTCTGTTTCATTTCTAGGTCCGTCAAACTTTTGGGGAAAAAAGTCCGCTGTAGCCCACACACGATCGAATTGTCCGACGGACTCCGGTCCGCCGAACCAAGTATGCCGTAAAATCGGGTCGTATGTACGCGGCATTAGTCTTAGGGCAATCAATTTGTAGCCAGCTTTTTACATGATTCTAGTATTAGGCGGCAGGCTCATGGGGATTTCACCAGAAGCTGGCTACAGGCATTGAAAGTTAAGCAGACCAGGGCTTGGACCAGGGGAATCCTTGTCACACAGGTTAATATTTACACTATCTACTCACAGACTTCCTCAGATTCTCTTGTCTTTGACTGAAGTTTGGAACTTTTTAAAAGTGTAACTCCAACTGTAAAATTCTATTTTAGTTCTCTACCATTAGGGATAAGTCATTTTCAAGTTTTATTGCTGTATGCGGCCCCTTTAGGAAGAATTCATCTTCCTAACAAGAAGTAAAAGAAAATCCCCAATGAAAAAATTGGTTGTTTAGAAAGTCTATGATGATGTCTCAGCTCCCCTATGTGTTAACTGTAGTAAGATTGTAGTCAGTAATGGGTCAGTGTGCCTCTTTACATTTGTGATCAGTGTGCCCCCCTTACATTGTTGCTCAGTGTGCCCCCTTACATTGTTGCTCAGTGTGCCCCCTTACATTGGGGCTCATTGTGTACCATTACATTTGTGGTCAGTGTGTCCCCTTACATAGGTGCTCATTGTGTACCATTACATTGGTGGTCAGTGTGCCCCCTTATATTAATGGCCAGTGTTTTCCCATCCTATTGGTGGTCAGTGGGCCCGCTTACATTGGTGGCCAGTGTGCCTCATGAAATTGGTGGTCAGTGAGCCCCCCTTTCATTGGTGATCATTAGGATCAATGTACTCACAGGATTGGCCTGGTAGAAATGCATGGGCAGAGGAAGCAGGAAGAGGATCAGGAGCAGAAAAGGAAGGAACCGGATCTCTTTTTTTTATATCAAATATTTTTTATTTTTTTTTAGAAATATACATACAAACAGATAATATATCAAATAAGTTCATTAAATATCTGACATTAACTTCCCATTACTCAAGGCAACTCTCCCCCTTTGAAATTTTTTGTACTAAGACAACACCCCAAACTCATCTCATCTCTTATATACACAATCTTCTCTTTGCTGACCTCAAGGCCAATGACAATTTAGCCTGTAAAAAATGGGAGAATTACCTCTCCATCTCACTCACAGAAGAGAATTGGGAGAACATATTTAAGACACATACACAAAGGGTCAAAAAACGTAACCACCCAAGAAAATGGATTCAAAACCCAATCCAAGTAGTACCGCACCCCTGCTCTCCTACATAAATTCAATCCTGAAATCCCTGAGACTTGTTGGAGATGCCACCAAGAAAGAGGTACTCTACTTCACATTTGGTGGTCATGCTCTCCCCTACTACACTACTGGTCAGAAGTACGTTGCATCACCGCTCAAATTACCTCCTACAACCTAGACTTGACCCCGGCACAATTCCTTCTCCATCACTCGCCCTTGTCACATACTTCTTACTACAAAATGCATATGATCAACGCCGCTAAACAATGCATCCCAATCAGAAGCGGCTCTAGGCTTTGTGAGGCCTTAGGCAAAACCTACACATGAGGCCCCACGGACTGGGACGCTCCGTGATGAGGCCGCTATTCCTCAGGCTGCGGGCAGTATCTGATTTGTCCGTCAGCTCCTAAGCCACAGAGTCCCAGTGGGGGTAGGCGGAGCCGCCGGCGTCAACTTCAGTGATTGAGAACAGGCAAATTAGGCGGCCGTGAGGCCCCTGTGAGTGTGAGGCCTTAGGCGATCGCCTAATTTGCCTAATTAGAGAGCCGCCTCTGATCCCAATTCACTGGTACTCAATGCAGATACCCACTCTCAAAGAATGGTTCAAAAGGATTCATAAGGTAGCCGAAATTGAGAAACTCATCCACATCTCACGGGACACCTAGACAAAATTCAGCCAAAAATGGGCCTGCTGGCTACATTATCAGACGACACAAGAATACTCAAATTTCATGAACCCACCTTCATAACTGGGTTTTCTAACCTTGACTGAACTCACACTACTATCTAAACATCACCTCACCTTTCCAAATCTGAAGGAAAATAAATAAGGGAAGCCAGAGACACCCATTCTACCCTTCCTACCCCTCCCCATCCCCTCCATCCCCCTCTCCTCCTCCTTCCCATACCCCACCCCTTCCCTTAATACATGAGCGCGATACCTGCCTAACTGATTTTTATCCTCACTTCACAAGACCTTTAAACACCCACCTCGGAATCCTATTACAAGTAAAATACAAGTCTACTTTTTATAAACACAATATGCACCCAATTTCTACTTGCCCCCCTCGCTCACTACTCCCCTACTTAACAATCTAAGTCCCCCAAACTATAAATCTCACCATACCACACGGACACCAATCGCACATCAACCACAGTTATACACTTACTAAAATAAGTGCAGCGCAAATACTATGAAACTAAATATTATTTAATGAATATAACAGTTCATATCAAGGAGAGGTGCAATCCTGAGGTAAAAAACTTCCCGCAGTAACAATTCTTCTTAATTCTTCAGAACCCTCGCTGACGAAGTCCTGTGGACGTAATGCCGCGTACGGGGGGCGGAGTCTGTGCTCTGACGTCACCCGCTGCCATCTCAACAGCTGTTCGGACGCGAACAGTCTGTTTCCTACTCTGTCTTATACCCACTGCTTACATACGTGGAGTAGCTTTAGCGCTCTGGATTGCGCGATTTTTTTACAAGGATTCTTATACATTTTACAATAAACGCTTCCAGTTTGATCATACGGACCGCTCTTAGATGCCTTTTTCCCTTGTCTCCTTTATATCACATTGGATACTCATGTGTGGAGTGTGCTGCGGAGAGGTATCCGTGGGGAATCAGTGATGTCAACTAGAGGATCTGAGCAGTGGAGACCCTGAATTGATTGAATTCATGCCTGTAAGATTCTACTATCTGGTAAGCACATCATATGCACTTTTGGCGGAGAAGTTTTCTGTTCCATAATTAAGAAGAATTGTTACTGCAGGAAGTTTTTTACCTCAGAAGGATTGCACCTCTCCTTGATATGAACTGTTATATTCATTATATATTATTTAGTTTCATAGTATTTGCGCTGCACTTATTTTAGTATGTATATATGTTTTTGGGCTTGGTGTTTAACCCTTAGTGTTCAGCTTGCATTGTTTTCATATAAAAGTTTGTGTGTGGTTGCGCTGATTGTTCCCCATTTTTGGCACACTTATACACTGACATGCTCTATCCCACCTAGCTCCAAATGAGACTACAGGCTGGGTTATTTCTCTCACCACAATCGACTTAATGATGAAGTGATTGTTTCTCTGATGTACAACAGTATGCCAACACTCTGTAATTCTTTAATGCTTTACCAATGTTTTCGTTTTCTGTATTTGCTCACCTTTTTCTCAATAAAAGAAAATTACTTGGAAAAAAAAAATATCTGATGTTATTAAATGATATATAAGAAAAGGAAAGCAACAAAAACAAAAACAAAACAAACACAAAAAAAAAGCAAGAAAAAAACCATAAACCAAACAAACCTTGCACCTCTTGTATCAAATTCACTTATCATATAATAACCAAAGCATAATAGGAGCATAAATACATCTACTAATCGAATTAAGTTAAGCTCCCTTAATATCAGTCGTCAGACTATGGAAGCATCCTCCCTGCAGCTTCAGTTTATCTTTCTTTTGCATATTAATTTCTTCTCATCTACTCCACTTCCTTCTACCTCAGCTCCTTACTCCCAACTATTTCCATTGCCTTTACTCATCTCTACTAGATAAACTGTCATAAAGTTTGTTACTAGGTTTTATCCACCATGACCATATTTTACCAAAGTTTTGAGGTGTACCTCTATGCTTATACGTTAATTTTTCTCTTTTAAGTATATAATTAAGTTTCTTAACCCATTGTTTATGGGTTGGAGGATCAGCAGATAACCATTTTTGTAGAATAACTTTACATGCTAAGTATAACGATCTTATCCACATAGTGCAGTGGTCATCAACCCTGTCCTCAGGGCCCACTAACAGGCCAGGTTTTATGTATTACTGTGTGGAGATGCAGACTAGAATACTGCAATCACTGAGCAGCAAATTATATCACCTGTGCTGTATTTCAGTTATCTTGCAAACCTGGCCTGTTAGTAGGCCCTGAGGACAGGGTTGATGACCACTGACATAGTGTACATCTCTGCAGGTAATGCTCCATCAGGTGTTATTCCCAATAGCGCAAATTTGGGCGTTCCTATCATCTCAGTAAAGCATAGTAAATTTAGGGTTGTGAATATTTTTTCCCAATAGCAATGAAACTTCAGACATCGCCAAAGCATGTGGAGAAGAGAACCATTGAATAGAGAGCATCTCAGGGATAACAGTGTTTTATTTTTCCCCAAGCATGGAGTTTTTGTGGGGTATAATGAGTCCTATGTATAGTGAGAAAAGTGTATTTGGATATGTTTACATGATAGATCAGTTTACTCATCTTGAATATTCTGCTAAGAATATTACATGCAGGTATTCTCATAGGTATTGACTGTGATACACTCATCACTTCATTTAATGGGTGTGCTCATAAAAGAATAGTTAGGTGGAGGCTGCAAGTGTGCAGTAACTGTGTAAAATTATGCAGTATCTTCTTATAGTGGTTTTACTCAGTTTAAGACATTAAAGTGGCTAGATATGCCTGCCAACTGGTACCCAACAGCATAAGTCACTTGTGGATATATGACTACAACATCAGGGGAAAAGTTTTGCTTTGGTAACCACTGTATTTTTCTGTTTAAATCAGGCCAGAGAAGGATGTGTACAGTAGGTCTTGACAGATGACAGAATACTTAAAGCGGAGTTCCACTATAAAGTGGAACTTCCACTCATCGGATTCCTCCCCCCCTCCGGTGCCACAATTGGCACCTTTCAGGGGGGAGGGCGGTGCAGATACTTGTCCAATACAGGTATCTGTTCCCACTTTCCGGCTTAGATAGCTGCAGAATAGCCACAGATGACCCCCCCCCCCCCCCCCGTTGTGTTCTGGGAAACACACAGTTCCCAGAACACAACGGGGACCAGTGAAGACGCGCAGCGCGTCTCGTGCATGTGCAGTAGGGAACCGGGCAGTGAATCCGCAACGCTTCACTTCCTGATTCCCTGACTGAGGATGGCGACGGGGGGCAGCCGAGAGACGAGCGATCGATCGGCTTCGGCTGCCGACATTGCTAGACCCTGGGACAGGTAAGTGTCCATTTATTAAAAGTCAGCAGCTGCAGTATATGTAGCTGCTGGCTTTTAATGATTTTTTTTTAAGGTGGAGCTCCTCTAAGTCCGGTGCACACAGCCTGAAAATCGGTCAGTTCAGCAAGAATTAGCTGACTTTTGGTCCATGTGTACAGCTGTCTGTTATACAGAACTCAGTCTAATGACCGCCTTCTGTCAAACGGGCAGGCTGAAAAAACAGAATTCAATTATTAAAGGGGTTGTAAACCCTCAAGGTTTTTTCACCTTAATGCATTCTATGCATTAAGGTGAAAAACCTCCGGTCATGCAGCAGCCCCCCTTTTACTTACCTGAGCCCCATAATACCCGCAACGAGAACGAGCACACCAGCTCCTGTCGGTGTCTCATGTCCTGTTTGGATAGATTGATAGCACCGCAGCCATTGGCTCCCGCTGCTGTCAATCAAATCCAATGATGTAGGTGCCAGGGGCGGGGCCGAGCTCCTGCTGTCTGTGTCAATAGACGCAGGAGCAGGACTTGGGATCGGGTGTCCCGAAGGAGAGCGCTTCTCTGACGGGGCTCTCGAGAAGGAGGAGGAACCACCAGCGCCGCTGAGGGACCCTAGAAGAAGAGAATCGGGGCCACTCTGTGCAAAACCAACTGCACAGAGGAGGTAAGTATGATATGTTTGTAATTTAAAAAAAAATCAAGGGTTTAGTAACCCTTTAATCTGTGTATTCTGGGGAGGGGGGGGGAGTGGGGGACGTCCCCCTGTCAGAATACAATGGGGTTGATTTTACTAAGAAGGTGCAAAATCTGGTGTAGCTGTACCTGGTAGCCAATCAGCTTTTAACTTCAGCTTGTTCATTTAAGCTTTGACAAAAAACCCGGAAGTTGATTGGTTTCTTTGCAGAGATGCACCAGATTTTGCATTCTCCAGTTTTCATAAATTAACCCCAATGTCTTAGCAGAAGAGATCGCTGCATCAACATTGCTTGTGTATTGAAAAGTGCGTACCCAGTTTTACTGTAGTTCAGGAGCTGTGAAGCCGTCTCCTCTACTGGCTTCCTGGCTGCATATTACGAAGGATAAAAACCTTTACTTTTGAAAGAGAAAGCTTTCCGAGTTGCCAGTTGCCAACAATGTAAACAGGAATTTTGAAGAATAATGGAGTGCTCCTCAGCATTATATAACTCATGTCAACTGTAAGAACAGTAATTATTTCCTTCACTGAGGCAAACCAGACCACAACTTATCACAGCTTTCAACTTGGCTCAGTTTAGGACAAGAGATTGCAAAAACTGTTTGATAGAGCTTTAAAAAACCGGCATTCTTCCCATTTGTATTCTGACAGAACACTAAAGAGATTTGATAAATGAATTTCAAACCGTAAAGCATAACTAAAGGCAAAACATTTTTTTTCTGTTTTCGATAGAGTGGAGAAGGATTAGTACACTTGTCAGTTTTTATTGCATTCTGTGCACCCCCCCCCCCCCCCGTTAAGAAGATTCACCCTCTCCATTTGTCCTGTTTACCATTATCATTGAAAGTGAAAGTATAAGAAAATCCCAAATTTTAGGTTGTCCTCAGAAAAGTAATAGAAGAGAAATCTTCCAATGGGGACACTAGTTCTGGTGACCTGGGGGTCCTCAAGGAATTTCCCTAATTTGCAAGTATTTACGTTCACTTCCTGTTTGGCCTTGGGACAGAAGGTGAGGGGAAATCTCTGTTACACTTATGCCGCGTACACACGATCGGACTTTCCGACAGGAAATGTTGGATGTGAGCTTGTTGGCGGAAAGTCCGATTGTGTGTATGCTCCATCGGACAATTGTTGTCGGACTTTCCGCCAACAAATGTTGGCTAGCAGGTTCTCAGATTTTCCACCAACAAATGTTTGTTGTCGGATTGTCCGATTGTTTGTACACAAGTCCGTCGGACAAAAGTCCACCCATGCTCGGAAGCAAGGACGAGCTGGAAGCGGTCGGTCTTGTAAACTAGCGTTCGTAATGGAGAATTAACATTCGTGACGTGCCAAATTATGAAATCTCCAAATGAAGTGCACAATTCTCTTCTTCTTTAATGGGATAATAATGAAGCTGCTCTGCTGGTGATACTGATGGAGTTATTGCAAACAAAGTTTCAAAGGCTTTTTTTTTTCTAGTGATATCAAGAATAATATTATTATGCTTTTTTCTTTTTTTTTTTTGGGCAAGTTATCACAACACCATTATCCCGTAGTTTTTAAGATCAAAGATACAACTATGTTGTTGTTCCTTGTTAATTTTACATTGTATTTTATAAAATGTAACTGCCTACTCCCAAACTGTCATTTGAAGTAAAACACACAGCCAAGTATTATTCTTCACAATTTTTTTATTGTGCATTAAAAAATAAATAAATTAGACATGCTATCTGTCAATAGAACTTAACCAAAAAGAGCATTCTATGCATCCAAAAATATAGAAAATATACCAAATCAAATCAATATTATTAAATCCAAAAAATAATGTCAAAGCAATAACTCCAAGGCCAATAATAAATAACACGTTATCTCCTCCGATTCCGCAGCATATCTGGTTGACGAACGGCCGTTCAGAAACGAACTGAAAAGCGATAAAGGAAAAATGCAAAAAGAAAAGCGCGAATCAACACTCACCAAGCTTCTACTAACACGAAATTAGAAGAAGGAGACCAAAGGGTGGTGCTAAAGTGCTGAATAACAACATAGTGGGGGTCATTTACTATAACTCCAGGAAGTACTGGGCACTATGGCAAATAATAGAGCCCATTTTAGCCAAATGGAAACAAAACGGCGAATTTGCGCATGAAAATCAGCGATATAAGCGGAGAACAAACGTTTGCAAATTCTAAATTGCCGCTAATTAGCGCTTCCGCGTATATACAAATGCCAATTCTTATCAAGTTGTTATATTGCACTGTACTGTAGCCATGATCCATGTATGTGAAAGAAACATTTTTTATCAGAGATGTGCTCTAGTTCTCGTGCATCTATTGATTTATATTGCAATTAGTATTCCTAGTTTTTTTTTCCTTCTTTTGCTAAGAAATGCAGTTCTGAATGATTATTACATAGTAATGTCTGCTATTCTGTAAAGTTACATGTATTAATCATTTAGGTTACCTATTTGTTGTAGGTTGTTTTTTTCATGTTTTTGATTTATTATTTATTAATTTAGTTGACTATAAAGCAGTATTTATTTATGTTCATTCTTTAATAATACTACACTATTATGCAGGTCTTGTACTTAGCACAATGGCTTAATGGTCTGCTTGGATATCTCCACACCACTCATGGTATGAGTTCAAACAACAGCCAACCTACCATCCACCAGCTGTGTTTATTTTTTCAGTGCACAAGTGAATTAAAATAAACAAACAAAGAAATGTAAACTGCCCTTTAGCTAGTGTGTGGTGTTTGGAATGTCACATCATAATATAATTGAATATTTACATACCATTGCATGCATTTAAAGGGTTAATACAATAAAAACTTTCACATTAAACTGCATTGGCTACTTGGCAATCACCTATTTTCAGTAAATATATATACACGTATATTTGTGTTGCTTTGGCTAATTGGCATTCTCCTTTTCCCACCAATGCAAGCTTTTAGGATTTTTCTGTGGGATTTGAACCCATGAGTCTTTCAATACTTTTACTAGTGTTTGATGTGTTTGATGTGTTATATACTATACAATAAAGTTTATCAAATGTAAACTGCTTGTTGGCTAGTGTGTGGTGTTTGGAGATTCACACCATAATATTAGTGAATACTTACATACCATTGCAAGCATTTGAAGAGTTAATACAATAATATCAACCACATTAAAGGCTACTTGGCATTCACTGTATGCTGCTTTGGCTAATTGGCTAACTGGCTAACAGTAATTCTCCTTTTCTCCACCAATAGTAATCTTTTAGGATTCTTCTGTGGGATTTGAACCCATGAGTCTTTCAATACCTGAATGTTTGAAGGTAGAGGTGCTAACTGCTAGCCTATTGGGCTGAGCACAATTATATATACAAAATACTTTTACTAGTGTTTGATGGTTTATATACCATACAATAAATTTTATCAAATGTAAACTGCTTGTTAGCTAGTGTATGGTGTTTTGGAGATTCACACCATAATATTAGTGAAGACTTATTTATTTTTATTTAAAGCGGGGGTTCACCCACACCGCCAAAAAAAATAAATATTAAAAGCCAGCAGCTACAAATACTGCAGCTGCAGACTTTTAATACATGGCCACTTACCTGTCCCAGGGTCCAGCGATGCCGGCAGGGGACGCCGAGAACCCGCTCGGTTCTCGGCAGCTGCCGCCACCATCCTAGGTGAGGGAATCAGGAAGTGAAGCATTGCGGCTTCACTTCCCGGTTCCCTACTGCGCATGCGCGAGTCGCGCTGTGCGTCCCTAGTAGTCGCCGCTCTCTCCTGGGAGCGGTAATTATTTATATTCATTCTTTAATCATACTACACTATTATGCAGGTCTCATACTTAGCACAATGGCTTAGTAGTCTGCTCAGATGTCTCCACAGCACTCATGGTACAAGTTCAAATACCAGCCAACCTACCATCCCCCAGCTGTGTTTATTTTTTCAGTGCACAAGCGAATTAAAATGAAAAAACAAAAAAATGTAATCTGCCCATTAGTTAGTGTGTGATGTTTGGAATTTCACACCATAATAGTATTGAATACTTACATATCATTGCATGCATTTGAAGAGTTAATATAATAGAATCAGCCAAATTTAAAGTGCATTGGCTAATTGGCATTCACCTATTTTCAGCATATGCTGCTTTGGCTAATTGACTAATAGTCATTTGCTTTTTTTTCACCAATTCAATCTTTTAGTATTGGGATTTGAACCCATGAGTTCTTCAAGGTAGAAGTGCTGACCGCTAGCCTATTGGGTGTAGCACAGTCATACATAGAAAATACATAGAAAATACATTCACTAGTGTTTGATGTTTCTTCTCCCTGAGCTGTCTCTCCTGCTGCCACCATCGTCTATGGACCTCAACTCGCATCAAAGTCAGACCAAAGTAGTACAGGGACTACGTTGAAGTCAGTGTTACTTGAAGTTGAACAGATATGAATGGTACACATTAAAAATCATGGGGTATGACTTGTCATACGACTCTGATGTCCAAAGTCGCACAAGTGTGATTTCAGACCTATGTGAACATGGGTGAAGTTGCATAGATATTAGAGCTGCACAGTTCTGGCCAAAATGAGAATCACAATTTTTTCCAAAAAAAATTGCATTTGAAAGGCGCAAATACAGTGTGACATAAAATATTGTAACAACCACCATTTTATTCTCTAGGGTCTCTACTAAAAAAATATATATATAATGTTGGGGGGTTTTAAGTAATTTTCTAGCAAAAAAAAATGATTTTAACCTGAAACCAACAAATGTCAGAAAAATGTTTAGTGTTTAAGTAGTTAAACTTTCCTCACTTACACAGAATTCTATTTAATTGACAAATTGTTACAAGGTTTCTAGTTAAGTTCACTGATAAAGAATGTTCTAATTCTTGGCAGACTTCCTGGTTTTTCGACTGTGGCTTCAGAAGAGCAGAGAGAGTTCTTTGCATAGCAAGAATCGTGAAACTCTTTTTTCAAGATCGTAAAGGGGAAAAAAATCACGATGACGATTAATCGTGCAGCTCTAATAAATATGCATGGAAATCAAGGGGGACAACTTTTCATGTGACTCTGAGGTCCAAAGCTCCATGAAAAGTCACCCATGTGTGAAAGTAACCTAATGCGATTAATTGATAACACCTTTGAATAAGGCCCCATTTGCACTTGTGCGACCTTAAAATTGCACAGATTTGTCAGGACTTGAAGCAATGTCTGTGTAATCTTGTGGTGTATGGACCTCAAATTGCATCAAAGTCAAACCAAGGTAGTGCAGGGACGAATTTGCTACACCGTCAGGATGCACAAGTGACAATAGGGCCAAATTCAAAGGTGTTATCCTTGAATCTCATTCACACTGCTGCGGCCTGAAAGTCACACTATTTTGCTGCCACTTTGCCGCTGCAACTTGGCCCCAACTTCTGGGAATTCCTGTGTAATATTGTACCCGATATACCTCAAGTCACATCAAAGTAGTACAGGGACTACTTTGAAGTTGGTGCGACTTAAAGTAGCACAGATATGAATGGTTGTCATTGAGAATCATGGGGTACAACTTGACATGCAACTCAAAGGTCCAAATTTGCTGGAAAATTCGCCCAGCTGTGAAACAAGTCATATATATTTTAATAAAAAGAGCTCATTTATACTTGCATAGTCCTTACTGATTTACATCAGCAGAACAAATGCAGGAAGTGATGTGTGCACATGGGACGGAAGCAAATGTGTGGTGATGCCAAACAAATCAATGAACCCCACCCACACCAAATCTAACTATGACATCCACCCCCGCATTGATTAAGTACAAGTACATATCCTACACTTACCCGGCCAATAAGCAGCACCTCCTCTCTGCTAAAGAGACCTTGCCATGTCCACCTAGATGGAGATCCTGACCAGCACAGGAACTTCCGGGTGCATACAATGACTAATTTCCAGGTCAGAAGGTGAAACCACGCTTTTGATTGCCGCTGCGAATATTTGATCTCAACCATGATTAGTATTTTTTTATTTTCAGATATGCAAATCTGTATTTCTACATATATTTGAAGGTAAACTTAAGGGAGTTTGCTAAGAAATGGTGTCCCTGGGTTAGCAGCAGGTGAATTACAAAGCCAAAAGGCCCAGTTTGAGCCCTGGTTCACACTGACAGAGGGAGGAAATCGTTCAGCTGAAATCACACAATTTCATTCCTGCATGTCAGTCCCGACTGTGGGGGCAACATCAGAGACATCAGTGCAGGTTTCTGCACCAATATCAATACAAATCGCACCAATTAGAACAGTGCAATTGCCACAGATTTGACATGTCAAATCACACCAATGTGAACCAGAGCTGACACATTCAAACACTGCCTATCCACCAGCTGAATTCATTACCTGCAATTCTCCACAGCTGTTAGTGATAAAGGTGGAATCTTTATATATAACTTGCAGTTGTGCAGAAGCCTAGGTTTACATTGGAGCGATTGGTCATGCAATTTGAGAGATCAAATCGCATGACTATTGACAATGGCACTGTTCCAATTGATGCAACATTTTTTTTGTGGCACCGCATCAATTTGCTAAAGTAGTTCCTGCACTACTTTTGCCGATTTCAGGTGCAACTTCAATAGACATGTGTATGAAGCCACCTGAAATCACGCTGACCTTGCTACTTTGAAATTGTGCTACTTCAAGTGAAATACTTCAATTTCAAAGTAGCATGTGAAGCAGGGCAAAGTGATTAGTTTTTTGGTGCACAAATACATATTGAAATAAAATATAAGAGATATTGCACTTTCCCAAAACCACCACCCACAAAAACTAAAGAAAGAAAAGAAGGAAAAAAATTAAAAAATAAAAAAAAATAAACCACACACACACCACAACAAAAGCTCAATGTACTTTTATTTTACCAGCAGAAAAAAAATAAATTTACATTTACTAGCTTCAAAAGAAATTTGGACAGGATATATGGTACTACATTTAGCAACGGAATTTTAAGGGCCCTGCTCATAGGAGCTTACAATCTAAAATTAGACAAAACCTTAGAGTGGACACAGCTTTAATTTCAGTGTATAACGGGCAACACATCACATTATCTGAAAGATTATAGAAACATACTTAACAGTCATTCTTACAAAGCATTCCAACTGAATATTGCAAAAGACTTACTCAAAACACCCACCACCAGCCCACAATTCACACATACATACATTGGTGACCATGTTCTGCTGGAAGCTGCATTTCGGTGTACACGATTAAACGAGATAAAAAAAAAAAAAAAAGAGTAGGTCAGCAGATGCTTCCAAACGATGTTTGCATGATCAGACAGGAACAATACACACATAACATTGACAGCATGGCCACATAAATCCACTTTTGATTGAAAAAATGCACAAGAATTTCATCAAATCTCCCAATATCATTCCTTCTCCCTCACAACAAAAAACCTGACCTTCTCAGGCCAAACGAACCCCCCTACTGCAGGCCTTTATATAAGAGAGGTTGTATTGTTAACACACTGACACACCCAAGAAGTACACGCCCACCAGTATCTTTCAATCTGTCTCTTCATGTATGTCTAAAGTGATTGCACCTGATGAGCAGGAACACATAATAGGATTTGCAACTGTGTTAAGTTGGCCATACACCATACAATTTTCTTATTCAATTTTCTTTAGATTTACCTTCAACTATTTAGTGCAAGGGCCTGCCTGATTGCATACACATTGAAAAGGTTTAGGTTTCACCTCATATTATATGGTTTTGGTAAATCTAAAGGAATGTTGAACAGGAAAATTGAATAGTGTATGGCCAGCCTTAGCCTTGGCTATGTGCATCAAATCTCCAACTACAGGACAAAGATCAAAGTCCATTTGCATCCACATAAAC
This sequence comes from Lithobates septentrionalis, assembly GCA_037952835.1. Taxonomy (NCBI): domain Eukaryota; kingdom Metazoa; phylum Chordata; class Amphibia; order Anura; family Ranidae; genus Lithobates; species Lithobates septentrionalis. The sequence continues at coordinate 2,370,244 of JBBDGP010000990.1, read as the reverse complement.
AAAGCAACAGTTTTCTAAGCATATGTACCTGTGCAGTGTAAACCCTAAAATTTGAAATGTCCAAGTCCCTGGGCATGATTAGTGCTAATAAACATTAACATCAGTCCCTGGCTGCAATGAGCTTCCAATATAAAGTCCAAAATTAACTTTCTTACATTAGAACCTATTTCGACAGGAGACAAATAAGATGCCTGCATGTCTTTAGATTGTGGTGAGAAACCCACACAGGGAGAACATATAAACTTCAACACAAGCATTAGCATGTTGGGGAATTGAACCAACATCCCAGGTGCTGCTAGACAGAACTGCTAGCCACTTAGCCATCAGGCAACCCCACACATGTTCTCTGCATCTCTGTGGTGTGAACCAGCCCTAAGTCCATAGCCATGCTCAGTGTCACAAGCAATATACAGTATATTGGCCTAAGTATTGGGATGCCTGCCTTTAAACACACATGAACTGTAATGGCACCCTAGTATTAGTATTGGGTTCAAAACTCATTTGGCCCACCCTTTGCAGCTATAACAGCTTCAACTCTTCTTGTCCACAAGGTTTAGGAGTGTGTCTATGGGAATGTTTGACCATTCTTCCAAGTGCATTTGTGAGATCAGGCACTGATGTTGGACGAGAAGGCCTGACCTACAGTCTCCTCTCTAATTTATCCCTAAGGTGTTCTGTTGTGTTAAGGTCAGGACTCTGTGCAGGCCAGTCAAGTTCCTCCACCCCAAAATCACTCATCCATGTCTTTATGGACCTTGCTTTGTGCACTGGTCCAAATGATTTGGTGGAGGGGGATTATGGTGCGGGGTTGTTTTTCAGGGGTTTGGCTTGGCCTCTTAGTTTCAGAGAAGGGAACTCTTAAGGCGTCAGCATACCAAGACATTTTGGACAATTTCATGCTCCCAACTTTGTGGGGACAGTTTGGGGAAAGCCCCTTCCTGTTCCAACATGACTGCACACCAGTACACAAAGCAAGGTCCATAAAGACATGGATGAGCAAGTTTGGGGTGGAGAAACTTGACTGGCCTGCACAGAGTCCTGGCCTCAACCCGATAGAACACCCTTTGGCTGAATTAGAGTAGAGACTGCAAGCCAGGCCTTCTCATCCAACATCAGTGCCTGGCCTCACAAATGCACTTCTGGAAGAATGATCAAACATTCCCATAGGCAGACTAAACCTTGTGGACAGCCTTCCCAGAAGCTGTTCTAGCTGCAAAGGGTGGGCCAAATCAAATTTTAACCCTACGGACTAAGACTGGGCTGCCATTAAAGTTCATGTGTGTGTAAAGGCAGGCGTCCCAATACTTTTGGCTATATAGTGTATCTGGAAAAGACTTACAATGGTGGTGGAACCCTCCTACACATAACTACTACAATTAGGCATAGTTATAGGACCTGGGAGATGAGACAACTTCTCTACATGAAGTAACATGGTTGGGATTTGAACCCAGACCCTCAGAGATACTAAGCAGAAGTTCTAACCTCTAAGCCACAGAGCTGCCACATGTGAGACCCTCCTACACATAACTACACATAAAAACACATAAATATTGCATTTCTATGGACATACAGGTGATGGAATTACATTACTCAAGAGTTATTCTTCTTGATTTATTCTGTGATATTTGGTGTTTTTTTGTGGGTGAGAGTAGAATATTACCCTCAAATTTTGGGGAATTACATTTTGATTTCTGATGTTGGTACACATATCACATTTTTTGGGCTCAAATTATGAATATTTGGAAATAATAAAAAGCACAAAAAATTGTGATTCATTTTAAATTTTCATCAGCAATGGTATTGTTTGTGGATTGTAAAGACACCTGTGTGAGTTTAGGTTAAAGATTGTTGTGAGATGAAGAGTAACAAGTGAAAGTGACAGAGAAAAATATATTTTACCAAAACATCAAAACATTCCACATTGTAGCATTATTAAAATCAAAATATTTTAAGTAGAAGCAACAATGTTGCAAAGGAAAATGTATTTCACAGAAAGATACATTTCATCTCAACATTAAAAGGTTTTTTTGTGAAAGTTAGAATTGTTCCATTAGAATCAATGACTGAAACTTCATTTGGACTAAATTAGAGCAGATTTTAACTCCCAAAAAATGCTCTCTAATTAGCTCTCATTTTGGTATTTACTATACCTCCAGGTAAAAAAGACACTTGAGTTAAAATGAGAGTTATTTTCAGGTCTGAGCATGCTCAGTTGTGTTGGCACCTAGTTGTCCAAAACGGGGAATTTTTCACTTTTCAGACTTTTAAAGATATTTCAGTGTAGAAATCACTTTTTCACACAGTTTAAAAGCAGATAATCTTTAAATAATATACCGCATATTTCAGTACCATTTAGGCAATTATATCATGCTCTAAACATTATTTCCATGTGCAATTCTCTAGGTTTTAGCAGAGTAAGGGTTCGGGCTCTATTTAGTTTCAGGGAGCTATAGTAAATTCGATTTTGGGAGTATTTTCTCACCAGCGCTATAGTGAATACCGTTTTAGCGCGAATTAGCGCTATTAGCGCTAAATCGCGCTAAATTGCCGCGAATTAGCGCTAATTCGCGGCAATTTGCGCGAATTAGCGCCATAGCGCTATAGTAAATGACCCCCAGTGTGTCTAGTACATCACTACGTTCGTAATTGTTGGCCAACATTTGTGTGACCGTGTGTATGCAAAACAAGTTTGAGCCAACACCCTTCTGACAAAAGTCCACGGTTTTGTTGTCGGAAAGTCCGATCGTGTGTACGGGGCATTAGAGGCAGTTCCAGTACAGGAGGTGTTAATACTGAAACATTTCGGAAACCTTGTGCTGGCAATTTGTTGCTTTTAGCATCAAGTTGCCATCCATCGCATACAATATGCGCCATGCCAGTCGGTGAGTATGTAAGAGCCAGGCGTAACTGTTCCACTAGGGAAATATTCTCAATAGAATGCCATATTATTTCTATGCACTTAAAAGCTCGTAGCGATCAAGATTGGCATATAAATAGAGCGATTAAAATTGCCCAGAGTAAGAACAGGGATACTCTCCTGAAACGGAAAAAAACAGAAACCACTAAATAGGAATAAAAGTCAATATCCAGTCACCTTCAAACGGCATTTTCTAAGGAACACAACCGGATTAGAAACATCATTAAGAAGAATCTTCCCGTTTTACATGGTGACAAGGACTTGAATATGGTATTTGCTAATGGATGCAGGTTTTCTAGGAGACGTGCTAGAATCCTGGGCAACTACAGTATTTATCTCCTAGCTTGTACCAGTCACCAACTAGAATAGGCACCTGGCTCAGCACTTCTGGCTCCTATGCCTGTGCGCTTAGCACATGCCGCTACTGCGATAAACATAATAAGGAACACAAATTTGTTACCGCTTTTGATAACGATAAAACATTTCCCATTAGGCATTTCATTAATTGCAGTACCGGGAATGTGGTTTATGTGAGTGTAGCATCTGTAAGTTACAATATGTGGGCTGCACTACTAGACCTCTATGTACTAGAATTAGTGAGCATTACAATGGGACAGCCCACACTAAAGAAAATAATTTGTCTAATGTATCTAAACATTCATGAATGTATGTTGTTGCATGATGCTTGTACAATGGAAGCTATGTAAACTTGTTCAATAAACACCTTTTTGATTTAAAAAAAAAATGTATCTAAACATTTTAAAATGACACATAGTGGAAATATTAATTATTTTTCTTTCTATGCAGTCCAGAGAGTGAAACAATCCATACATGGTGGGGATTTGTGCCGTAAATTACTGGAACATGAAGTCTGGTGGATTCTTTTCTTGGGGACTAGGATTCCAGCAGGCCTTAAAGGGGTTGTAAAGAATCGTGTTTTTTCACCTTAATGCATCTGTAAACCCTCGTGTTTTTTCACCCTACTGTATCCTATGCAGTAAGGTGAAAAAACTTCTGGCAGTGACCAGCCCCCTAGCCCCCCATTTTACTTACCTGAGCCCCCGCTATCCCTCTCTGCACATGGTCCCGGCTCTTGATTGGATAGATTGATAGCAGCGTAGCCATTGGCTCCTGCAGTTGTCAATCATATCCAATGAAGTGGGCGCCGGGGGGTGCGGCCGAGGCATTCGTGTCTATGGATGCAAATGCTGGACTCAGGAGAAGCGCTCACCCGGGAGAACACTTCTCCTAGGGGGTTATCTGATGTGAGGAGGAGCCGCGAGAGCCACCGGGGGACCCCTGAAGGGGATGATCGGGGCCACTCTGTGCAAAACGAGCTGCAAAGTGGAGGTATGACATGTTTATTATTTAAAAAAAATAAAACGGGAAGGTTTACAATCACTTTAACTTTAGGTGGGATATGGACCTTTTCCTCAAACACAGCTATAAACCATTTTATTTCACAATGATATACTGTATGTATATATAGATATATATATATATATAGATATATATACGGTATATATATCTATATATAAATATATATAGATATATATATATATATCTATATCTATATAAATATATATAGATATAGATATATATATCTATATATATATATATATCTATATAAATATATATAGATATATATATACAGGGGGTCCCCTAGTTACAAACATCCGACTTACAAACGACTCCTACTTACAAACGGAGGGAGACAACAGGAAGTGAGAACAAATCTACCCCTAGGAAGGGAAATTCACTCCTGTAAGAGCTATTATGGGGAAAAGGTACCTCCACTGATGCTTTATCACCAAGGCTTGTTTCCACAACAACCCAAAATTTTCAAAATCCAATTGTCATTGGGACAGAAAGGTGAGGGGAAATCTTCTGAACAGGGGCACACACAGCAAAAAAAATGCTACAGGGGTGTTAACCCTTCCCTGTGCTATCCAAAAAGATTAAAAATAGTTTTTTTGGCTGGAGCTACACTTAAAATATGTACCAGTTCCGACTTACAAACAGATTCAACTTAAGAACAAACCTACAGTCCCTGTCACGTTTGTAACCCGGGGACCCCCTGTATATCTATATATATATAGATATATATATATATACAGTGCCTTGAAAAAGTATTCATGCCCCTTGAAACTTTCCACATTTTGTCATGTCACAACCAAAAACGTAAATATATTTTATTGGGATTTTAGGTGATAAACCAACACAAAGTGGCACATAATTGTGAAGTGGAAGGAAAATGATAAATGTTTTTCAAAATTTTTTACAAATAAATATCTGAAAATTGTGGCGTGCATTTGTATTCAGTCCCCTTTACTGTGATACCCTTAACTAAAATCTAGTGGAACCAATTGCCTCCAGAAGTCACCTAATTAGTAAATAGAGTCCACCTGTGTGTAATTTAATCTCAGTATAAATATAGCTGTTCTGTGAAGCCCTTAGAGGATTGTTAGAGAACCTTAGTGAACAAACAGTGTCATGAAGGCCAAGGAACACACCAGACAGGTCAGGGATAAAGTTGTGGAGAAGTTTAAAGCAGGGTTAGGTTATAAAAAAATATCCCAAGCTTTGAACATCTCACAGAGCATTGTTCGTCAATCCATCATCCGAAAATGCAGAGTATGAATCAACTGCAAACCTACCAAGACATGGCCGTCCACCTAAACTGACAGGCTGAGTAAGGAGAGCATTAATTCAGGGAAACAGCCTAAAGTAACAGTTATCATTCACGACATGCCTTAAAAAAAAACCTGTTTTGGGAAAGTTAAATTGATGGGGTTAGTTTTGCTTTATTTCTGCTTAAATCCGATCTCCAGGGAGGAAGAAAAAACTCTCCCTTGTGCCTAATGCATCTTTTACATTTTAAAATAAACTACTTAAAAGCCAATACCTGAGACTCTTGAGTCCTTGCTTCGCAGGGTTCTGAAACATTGCAGTGCGTCTCTACGAGGGATGAACACAAGACTAGTTGACTAAGCAGGGAAGAGGGGAAAAAACTGAACTGCTACCTGAAGGGACAGTACGTTCAGGTGTGTTTTTCTGGGCTTTTTTTAAACCACAGGTTGTTTAGGTGGTGGTGGGGTGGGAAGTGGGTCTTTCCTCTGTAGGGCCAAATATATGTTCTGCTGTGTTTGTGCTCAGAGCACGTAGCAGAGTACACTCCCAGCACATAGACCAAGTTGTCAGTGACAGCTCCAGGTTGTATACTAATGATTGGAAACTGGGAGGCCTGATTCCCGATCAGCTGATCACTATGATAGCTTCTGTTTGGAAAAAAAAGTCTTGGGGATGTAAGAACCCCCTTTCTCAAGAAAGGTTTCATCCCCAAAATGTTGAGTTTTTCTCCTCCTCTCTCTTTTCACCAAGGTCTGGCTCAGCTATCCTTTTCATTACTCTATTCTGGGTACTGAATTCCTGTAATTATTTCTGAACATCAGCTGCTAAATAATTTAAATGGTACTCATTGTACCTATATACAGTGCCTCGAAAAAGTATTCATACCCCTTGAGATTTTCCACATTTTGTCATATTAAAACCGAAAACGTAAATGTATTTTATTGGAATTTTATGTGATAGACCAACACAAAGTGGCACATAATTGTGAAGTGGAAGGAAAATGATAAATGATTTTCAATTTTTTTTACAAATAAATATGTGAAAAGTGTGGCGTGCATTTATATTGAGCCTATATTCCTGAGTCAATACTTTGGAGAACCTCCTTTCACTGCAATTACAGCTGCAAGTCGTTTTTGGGGATGTCTCTACTAGCTTTGCACATCTAGAGAGTGACATTCTTGCCTATCCTACTTTGCAAAATAGCTCAAGCTCTGTCAGATTGGATGTGGAGCGTCAAGTCTTGCCACAGATTATCAAATGGATTTAGGTCTGGACTTTGACTGAGCCATTCTACCTCATGAATATGTTTTGGACTAAACCATTCTATTGTATCTCTGCCTGTATGTTTAGGTCGTTGTCCGGCTGGAAGGTGAACCTCCGCCCCAGTCTCAAGTCTTTTGCAGGTTTTCTTCGAAGATTGCCCTGTATTTGGCTCCATCCATCTTCCAATCAACTCTGACCAGCTTCCCTGTTGAAGAAAAGCATCCCCACAACATGAAGCTGCCACCACCATGTTTCACAGTTGGGATGGTGTGTTCAGGGTGATGTGCAGTGTTAGTTTTCTGCCATACATCATTTTGCTTTAAGGCCAAAAAGTTCAATTTTGGTCTTATCTGACCAGAGCACCTTTTTCCACATGTTTGCTGTGTCCCCCACATGACTTCTTGCAAACTGGACTTCTTATGGCTTTCTTTCAACAATGTCTTTCTTGCTGCCACTCTTCCATAAAGGCCAGATTTGTGGAGTGCACGACTAATAGTTGTCCTGTGGACAGATTCTCCCACCTGAGCTGTGGATCTCTGCAGCTTCTCCAGAAATACCATGGGCCTCTTGGCTGCTTCTCTGATTAATATTCTCCTTGCCTGGCCTGTCAGTTTAGGTGGACGGCCATGTCTTGGTAGGTTTGCAGCTGTGCCATACTCTTTCCATTTTCAATAGGTTGAACAGTGCTCCGTGAGATGTTCAAAGCTTGGGATATTTTTTTTATAACCTAACCCTGCTTTAAACTTCTTCACAACTTTATCCCTGACCTGTCTGGTGTGTTCCTTGGCATTCATGATATGGTTTGTTCACTAAGGTTCTCTAAAAAACCTCTGGGGGCTTCACAGAACAGCTGTATTTATACTTAGATTAAATTACACACAGGTGGACTCTATTTACTAATTAGGTGAAGGCAATTGGTTCCGCTAGATTTTAGTTAGGGGTATCAGAGTAAAGGGGACTGGATACAAATGTACGCCACACTTTTCAGATATTTATTTGTCAAAAATTTGGAAAACTATTTATCATTTTCCTTCCACTTCACATTTATGTGCCACTTTGTGTTGGTCTATCACATAAAATCCCAATAAAATACATTTATGTTTTTGATTGTAACATGACAAAATGTAGAAAATTTCAAGGTATGTGAATACTTTTTCAAGACTTTACATGCATGTATTTTTGTTAGTTGGATTTACCAGTCACGCAAATTCCTATGCTGTATTATGTTTGATGTAATATGACATACAGGCATACCCCACTTTTAAGTACACAATGGGGTTTATTTACTAAAGCTGGAAAGTGCAAAATCAGGCTCACTGCTGCATAGAAACCAATGAGTTTCTAACCCCAGCTTGTTCAATTATGCTTTGGTGATAAAACCTGGAAGCTCATTGGTTTCTATGCAGAAGTGAGCCTGATTTTGCACTTTCCAGCTTTAGTAAATAAACCCCATTGTGTACTTAAAAGTAGGGTATGCCTGTACTTTGATATTTGTACCTATTGTATAATTTTATGTACATGCCTAATACAACTTTATTGCTAACACATTTTTTGTCATGTGGTGTGCCTAATCTAATATATTTAAAACTGTTGACAATATCTCTTTTATTGAATTTTTGATGAAAGTCCACTTGTACAAAAGTGTGAAATGTACAAAAAGAAAGATACACATGCTCACAACCAGCACATATGTAAAAAACAAAACCTAAAACATAGAAGTTTTACAATAAAAACATACAATCGTACAATGCGTGGCTCGTGCTCAGGTTGTAGAGAGTAGTTGTAGGGGTACCTTACCCACTGGGATGATTTCCGGCGCACCAACTTTAAGGGGGTAAATCAATAACTTTAGGTATCAGCTGATGTGACTGTAGAAGGGTTGTCCAGAAGGATAGCTCTTTAGTAGGATGGGGAAAAGCTAGAATCCCTGTCAAATTTTTGTTTCTGTTTGTGTCCCAATTGCAGATGGATGAAAACATTGTCAATTAAGTGAGGCTAAATCTCTTTAAGAGAGCCCCAGACAGTAGTAAAAAACCTGACAGGGGTACGAATCCTTCTCCACTCCATCCAAATCTAGAAAAAATGTTGACATACCCTTTGAAGGATAAGTTCAGCTTTTGGAAAATGTTACATGTTCCACCCGTATTTAGGATGAAACATGTAACATGTTCCAGCTCCTGCCGCCAATTCTGCCGATCTCTCCCCCATTCTGTGACAGCGGGCAGGGGATCTTCTCTACCCACCCGCTGTAATTTTTTTGAAAATAACTTCGTCTACACAACCGCATAATTCATTTACAGTTTCCTTTGAATGAATGAACTACAACTACTGTCAACCTTTGCGGCTGATGGCTTGTAGTTCACAATAAAATGCAAGGGCACTAGTGAGCGCCTTCGTAGTTCATTGATTCTTCCTGCTCTCAATAGCTATCTTGAGAGTCTGCAGGTGTCCTGCATTCCATCCATGATCTGCTGATCACGGGTGCAATGTTCTGCAGGCTCCCTAAAACAACCTGCAAAAATACAGTGCCTTGCAAAAGTATTCACCCCCCTTGGCATTTTTCGTGTTTTGTTGCCTCGCAACCTTAAATTAACATGGATTGTTTGAGGATTTGCATCATTTCATTTACAGAACATGCCTGCAACTTTGAAGATTTTTTTTTTTATTGTGAGGCAAACAACAAATAGGACAAAATAACAGAAAAAGTCAATGTGCACAACTATTCACACCCCTAAAGTCAATACTTTGTAGAGCCACCTTTTGCGGCTATCACAGCTCCAAGTCACTTTGGATAAGTCTCTATGAGCTTGCCACATCTTACCACTGGGATTTTTGCCCATTCCTCCTTGCAAAACTGCTCCAGCTCCTTCAAGTTGGATGGTTTGTGCTTGTGAACAGCAATCTTTAAGTCTGACCACAGATTTTCTATTGGATTGAGGTCTGGGCTTTGACTAGGCCATTCCAACACATTTACATGTTTCCCCTTAAACCACTCAAGTGTTGCTTTAGCAGTGTGTTTGGGGTCATTGTCCTGTTGGAAGGTGAACCACCATCCTAGCCTCAAATCACACACAGAGTGGTACAGGTTTAGCTCAAGAATATCCCTGTATTTAGCACCATCCATCTTTCCCTCAACTCTGACCAGTTTCCCAGTCCCGACTGCTGAAAAACATCCCCACAGCATGATGCTGCCACCACCATGTTTCACTGTGGGGATGGTGTTCTTTCGGTGATGTGATTTGTTGGGTTTGCGCCAGACATAGCGTTTTCTTTGATGGCCAAAAAGTTCAATTTTAGTCTCATCAGACCAGAGAACCTACCTCCATACATTTTGGGAGTCTCCCACATGCCTTTTCGCAAACTCAAAATGTGCAATTTTGTTTTTTGCTGAAAGTAATGGCCTTCTTCTGGCCACTCTGCTATAAAGCCCAACTCTATGGAGCGTGCGGCTTATTGTCGTCCTATGTACAGATACTCCAGTCTCTGCTGTGGAACTCTGCAGCTCCACCAGGGTTACCTTAGGTCTCTGTGCCGCCTCTCTGATTAATGCCCTCCTTGCCTGGTCCGTGAGTTTTGGTGTGCGGCCATCCCTTGGCAGGTTTGCTGTTGTGCCATGTTCTTTCCATTTGGTTATGATAGATTTGATGGTGCTCCTAGGGATCATCAAAGATTTGGATATTTTTTTATAACCTAACCCTGACTTGTACTTCTCAACAACATTGTCCCTTATTTGTTTGGAGAGTTCCTTGGTCTTCATGGCAGTGTTTGGTTGGTGGTGCTTCTTGCTTAGGTGTTGCAGTCTCTGGGGCCTTTCACAAAAGTGTGTATATGTAATGACAGATCATGTGATACTTAGATTGCACACAGGTGGACATCGTTTCACAAATTATGTGACTTCTGAAGGTAATTGGTTGCACCAAAGCTTTTTATGGGCTTTATAACAAAGGGGGTGAATACATACGCACATGCCAATTATCAGTTTTTTATTTCTGAAAAATAATTTTATGTATATATTTTTCTAATTTTACTTCACCAACTTAGACTATTGTGTTCTGATCCATCACATATAATTCAGATAAAAAAAACCATTGAACTAAGGGCTTTAATGTAACAAAATAGGTGACTAGCCAAGGGGGGTGAATACTTTTGCAAGGCACTGTATGTGTGCATTTATTCTTTTTTTATGAAAAGGTAAACTTATCCTGTAAACCAAATTTTAGGGTTTCCTGGAAAGCATTATCCTCTCACTGATTAGTTTCACTTCCTGGAGTAATTCTTTATTATTTCCTGAATTGTAATTAGCACATTTAAATACAGTGATTGTGCTCCGCTTTTCACCTTGCATTTCAACTACTCAACATTCACGGTAATTGCTCTCTACTGGATAGGGGCCTGTGAGCTCTGCAGATGCTGCTATTTATACTCCAAGTGAAGATTCACTGAGCACTCACATTCCGGAGTACATTTATTAAACCATGCTTATAGAAAACATACAAATTATCAGACAGTCCTACTGCAACTGTGACCTCTGCTTTTGCAGGCTGGGAAGGGGTGGCCAAATAGAATATGAAATGCAGGTTTTGACTATGAATAATATTATTACTTTATACCTATCAAGTCTTTACACTTCTGTGCAATGTTTAAGGACTTTATATATGGAGATATAAATACCATACCCTGGGTTGATTCATAAGTCTGCAGTGTCACATTTTGTGTGACATTACACATTTTTTTTTGTGATAGGAACACTATATTCAGAAAGAGGGAAAAGTCTGTGGTGTCAACACATGGAATTTCCCAGTGTGATTAAAGTGGGGTTCCACCCAAAAAAACAAAAATACCTGAAAAATTCTAAAAAAAAACAAAAAAAAACATTTGGATATCTTTTTTTTTTACCTACCTCTAAATGCCTGTTGCTAGGTGGTCCCTCGTAGTCTGCCTCTTCCTTTGCCTGGGCTGGTGACATCACTTACCCCTCGGCACAGGAAGGGCTCGGCTCTGCTCCCTCCCTCCTGTCAATCATCTGGGACCCATTACAGGTCCCAGGTGATTGAGCGGCCAATCACGGCGCGCGGCGCCGCTCGCGCATGCGCAGTGGGTGCCAGGCCCACAGTTGAAATGCCGGCGCCGATGATCGGGGGGCGGGACAAGCGGGGCTTCGATCCCCCGCATCGCTGGACCCAGGGACAGGCAAGTGTCCAATTAAAAGTCAGCAGCTGCCGTATTTGTAGCTGCTGACTTTTAATTTTTTTTTTTTAATGGACCCCCTGGGTGGAACTCCTCTTTAACATCTGCTTCCCAGAGCCTTTTGGGAGAAAAGGATACATTTGGGCATTAAGATAGCTTTGATCTGAATCTGGTAATACATGGCCAAGGAGTGTTTCTTTTATGTTAAAAAAAGTTTGTGTGGGCTTGAAAAAAATGCTGTGGATGTTTTCCTTCCAAGCATATCAAGCCAGCCCCTTGTTAAACGGATACAAGCCCACTTGTCTTTCAGTATTGGCGAACCAAAAAGGGACATGCCTTCCGATGCATTCATGTGAATACTTAAAGGCATCAGTTTTTTTGAGACCTCTGGAGGGCCCCCATAAAGTGCATCATATTCATCAGGGAATATACTGCATGTATATGTTTATGTACATTTGAAAACATGTTCTTTTTTGCACACATAGATAATATGCAATTGAATTGTATTCTTTGGTTCCATATTATTGGGCTGCTTTGAGCATATTTCCACTGAGCATGTGCTTTACACAAAATCCAACAAGATAATAGAAGGAGTGGATTAACACTATGAGATTTGTCCATCTAAGCCCAGGCTAGGCAGACAATGGATCATGGAAGGCAGTCAGGCACATTAGCGCAACCTAGCCCACATATGGGAAATATAAAAACACTTAACTCTAATAGGGCGTACACACGGTCGGACTTTGTTCGGACATTCCGACAACAAAATCCTAGGATTTTTTCCGACGGATGTTCGCTCAAACTTGTCTTGCATACACACGGTCACACAAAGTTGTCGGAAAATTCGATCATTCTGAACGCGGTGACGTAAAACACGTACGTCGGGACTATAAACGGGGCAGTAGCCAATAGCTTTCATCTCTTTATTTATTCTGAGCATGCGTGGCACTTTGTGCGTCGAATTTGTCTACACACTATCGGAAATTCCGACAACGGATTTTGTTGTCGGAAAATTTTATAGCCTGCTCTCAAACTGTGTGATGGAGCCCACACATGGTCGGAATTTCCGACAACAAGGTCCTATCACACATTTTCCATCGGAAAATCCGACCGTGTGTACGGAGCATAAGAGAGCAAATTTTCCAAGGATGAGGGCTGCTCTCAAAGACTGGGAGGGAATATTGGAGTCCATGAAAACAGAACAGAAATGGGAATTCTTCAAAAAGACTGTATGCAAACTCACTGCAAAGTATATTACCATGGGCAAAAGGCTAAAAATAATAAGAGAAGAGCTTTTAAAAAATATACAAATGAAGGAACACTATCATCGATTAAATGTTACAATGAATCTAACAGAATACTAGATGTTAAACAGGAAATCAAGGACACAAAAATTCAAAACAAACGACAGATTGCAAAAGATAGTAGGAAACCCCCCAAACATTCTTCAAATATATTACTAGTAAAAAGTAAAGCCCGGAAATGCAGCATGCAATGCGTTAAGTGCAGGGCGTGCATGACAGTGGTAGCAGTGTGGGGAAGGGATGGTCTAAAATGGAGCCGAGGGGGAGGGACAGGAAGGGAGGGGTTATATAAAAAGGTTAACCTGTGGGGAGGGGTTAACAGAAAACTGGTGGAAAGTTCTGGGAAGCATGGCTGAAGTGGAGCGTCTCATGGCCCAACTGCGTGCGGAGGCAGCGGTGAGAGGTACGGCTTGGCTACAAGAAGCGATCGGTGCGGCCATGGAGCAGGCAAGACAGCAGCCGAGTATGGGTGAGAGGAGCAGCGTCAGAGCGCGGAGATCGAGGCCGCCTGAGCGCTTCTCTCCGGAACGCTCTAGGGCGGCACAAAGGATGGCGGGGAGGAACAGGGAAGAGGCGCGGGGATGTCCACCGGCCAAGAGGAAGACAGCGAGCGGAGGTGACTTTACGGCCCCGGCGGCACCAAGCGGGGAGAGAGCGGGCACACAGGTCAGGCCTAGCGGAGGAAGACGAGCGGGGAGCGCGAGCCCCGCCCCCAGGATGACGGTGGAGGTTCTCAACACTATTGCGGCCAGGAAGGCTGCAGCTGTCCCCAGGCTTTCTAATTCTGCGGCAGGGGCCAATCAAAATGCGGTGAGAGGAAGAAGCGGGCAGCAAGCAGGAGGAGCGGAGGCCTTCAGGGCTGCGGTATCCAACACCGGCCCTGCAAAGGCTGTCCTAAAGTCGGCGGGAGGTTACGCAGCCAGGAGGAAGGAAAGGATGGAGATGGCGGCGGCAGCCAAGGCCACCAGGCCAGGCGGGCTTTCGGAGATGGAAGACGGAGAGACGGTCCCAAGGGAGCTGGAGGAGACGTCCGGATCGGATGAGGAGGCGCCCCCCTTTTCCAGGAGCACGGACGAGAATGAGGTCAGAAGGTCGGCTGATGGGGCACCACCTGTGCAGCCCGGTAAGTCCCAGCAATTGGGGTTGGAAGGGGGGAACAGGGTAAGACAGGAATTAAGTAGGCCTGAGGACAGTGTAAGGGGGGTTGTCCCAGCGGTGGGGGACTCTGGTTTACTGGGTTTTTTGGAAGGCATTAAGGAATTGGTGCAGAGATTTGAGGCAGGAGAGCGTGCTGCGGGGGGCCCGGCAGCTGCGTGGGTCCCACCAGCGGGGGACGGCGGACATGTTGCAGGGGCGGGGGCGCCTACAGTAGCGGCTGCGGTGGCGGTACCCGCCCTGGAGACCGCGGTTAGTGATGTTCCGCAGGGGAAGGAAAAAGCTGCGGAGACAGTAGAGAGGCAGGATATAACCAGGCTGGCGGATGCGGCGCAGTGCGAGGTTTATGTGTGCTACGAAGGACCTTTGGGAGCGCACTTGAAACAGGAGGTACGGGAGAAGTTGTGGAAAGGTGAGTATGTGGAAATATTTTCACTACTACCATTGGAGAAATTTAATTTGGACAGAGTTAAACCAGACAGCAAGAAGGAGGATGAAGAGAAGAGGAGATATCGGCTGATCCCTAGGACATTTACCAATTGGTTGCAAGCGTTTGCAATTCTGGCTAGTGTGATAGGGGAAAGGCACCCGGAGCAATGTTCGGCATTGTTCTGCTATCAGGATGCGATAGGAGAAGCTTATAGAGTGTATGGCGGCACGGGTTGGCTGAGATACGACGAGCAGTTCAGACAGCGGAGAGCGATACGTCCAGAGCTGCGTTGGGACCACAAGGACATTAGCTTGTGGATGCGTTTGATGACGACGACGAGGGCCCCGAACCAGTTTTTTCAGGGGGGAGCCGGTGGACCTTCAGCCCCGGGACATTCGGCCGGAAACAAAAAAGGGTTTTGTTAGCAGTACAACACCGGAGCCTGTAAGTTTGGTGCGTCATGTAAGTACAAGCACGAGTGCTCCGGCTGTGGAGGGACGCATCCTGGATCTAGATGCTACAAGCAGGGAAAAGGCAGAACCGGTGACGTTGGGAACAAGAGGGAGGACTCCGGTGAAAGTGGAAAGGATGCGGCCGTTTCTCGGTAAGTATCCTGACAGCCAAGCAGCAAGGTTACTGGAGGAGGGTTTCTCGGTGGGTTTTAGGATACCCTGCGAGTTGAAGGTTGTTCCCTAGGTGCCCAAAAATTTACGATTGCAACATCCGGAAGTGGTTTCCGCGAAGCTGGCAAAGGAAGTTGCAATGGGGAGAATGGGTGGTCCTTTTCAGGCGGCACCATTTGCAGATTTGGTGGTGTCACCACTAGGCGTTGTGCCCAAAAAGGAGCACAACAAATTCAGGCTCATTCACCACTTATCCTTCCCGAAAGGGGGATCGGTGAATGATGCCATTGACCAGGAGGCGTGCTCAGTGACTTATACGTCGTTTGATGCCGCCGTGGGGTGGGTGCGCCGTTACGGAAAAGGAGCTTTGATGGCCAAGGCGGATGTCGAATCGGCTTTTCGGCTGCTGCCAGTACACCCGGAGAGTTTTAGGTTCCTGGGGTGCCACTGGAAAGGGGAGTTTTACGTGGACAAATGCCTACCGATGGGTTGCTCGATATCGTGTGCGATGTTTGAGCAATTCAGCTCTTTTTTGGAATGGGTAGTGAGGGACGTGTCCGGAGTGAATTCTATAATTCACTACCTGGATGATTTCTTATGCATAGGTATGGCTTCTTCTAGAATCTGCGCGGTGTTATTGGCGACATTACAGCATGTCGCTGACAGATTCGGCATTCCGTTGGCTGATGGAAAGACCGAGGGACCTTGCACGGTCATCACGTTCCTAGGCATTGTACTGGATTCAGAGGCCATGGAATGCAGGTTGCCGGAAGACAAATTGGGAGATTTGAAAAAAGAGATCGCAGGGTTAATAGGTTTGAGGAAGGTACAACTGAGAACGCTTCAATCGGTTTTGGGCAAGCTGAATTTTGCTTGCCGCATACTTCCGATGGGTAGAGTGTTCAGCCGCCGGCTGGCGGCTAGCACGAGTGGTATACAATCACCAAGGCATTTTGTGCGTTTAGTCAAATCGCACAGGGAGGATTTACAGGTATGGCATACCTTTTTGGAATCCTTCAATGGAAGGGCGATGTGGATGTCAGGACCGGTCAGTAATTTCGACCTGGAACTCTTCACGGATGCGGCAGGGTATACAGGTTTTGGGGCGTTTTTTCAAGGTCGGTGGAGTGCAGGTCCTTGGTTGGCCTCAGTCATGGATAGATGAGGGTTTCGTACAAAACTTGGTTTTACTGGAACTGTTTCCAGTAGTGCTGGCGGTGGAACTGTGGGGCGCATCTTTCAGGGATCTGAAGGTGCGTTTTCACGGGGACAATTTAGGGGTGGTGCAAGTGATAAACAGGGTGACAGCATCGTCCCCGCCAGTGATCAAGTTGTTGCAGCATTTAGTATTAAGATGTTTGCAATTGAACGTCTATATTCATGCAGTTCACTTACCAGGGGTGGAGAATGTGGTAGCTGATGCGTTTTATCTCGCTTCCAGTGGGACAGGTTCCGACAGTTGGCGCCGGAAGCGGAGCAACGGGGGGTGCCTTGTCCCGAGTGGATCTGGGAAATACCTTTGGCGTCATCGCGGGATGGATTCAGCAGTCGGTAAGTGGGGCCACGTGGGCGGCGTACTCCAAGGTATGGAATGAGTGGATGGGTTTTGTACAGGGAATTGGTGAGGAGCCGTCCGGGAGGTCTTTGCACTTGTTGTTGCTATACTACGTGGCAAGGAAAATGGAGGAGGGTGCGTCGGTAGCTGTTTTGAATACGCAATTAGCGGGGTTGGCTTTTCTTTTTAAGCTACAGGGTCAGCAGGATGTTACGAAAGATTTTTGGGTGCGTCAAGCGCTAAAGGGGTATAGGAAGCAGGGAATCAAGCGTGATTCCAGAAGGCCGGTGACTTTTGAGGTCTTAGGTAGTATTATAGAAAAGTTGGGGGAGGTATGCTCTTCCGAGTATGAAGTCACATTGTTCAAGGTGGCGTTTGTACTGGCATTTTTTGGAGCATTCAGGATAAGCGAGCTGGTTAGCCCGGCAAAAACAGTTCCAGGAGGATTGGGATGGCAGGAAGTTCAGCTGGAGCGGGCAGGTTTAACGTTGGTTATAAACAGGTAAAAAACGGATCAAGCAGGGAGAGGCAGGGTAGTGAGAGTTTACCCCATTCAGGGATCCTGCCTGTGCCCGGTGGGCACGGTCGAGGAATTCTTGCAAGTTCGTCCAGCTTTACAAGGCCCCTTTTTAATGCACTTGGATGGGAGTTTTTTATCTAGGTTTCAGTTCATAACAGTTTTTAGGAGATGCCTGCGGAGTGTGGGTTTACGGGACAAGGATTTCGCGTCTCACTCCTTTCGGATAGGAGCGACTACTGAAGCAGTCAGGAATGGGCTAGGTGTGGAGGCGGTGAAACGAATTGGAAGGTGGGAATCGAAGAGGTTCCAGTCTTACGTAAGACCACATCTAGTGGTAGGGTCGGGGGTATGCTAGGGGAGTAGTACAGTGATTGTTTAGTTAACACCGGTTCGTCTTTGAGGAGAGTTTTGAGGGAAGTTTTCTTGTTTTCTTCTAATTACAGGATCATCGCCTGGCATGGTCTGGATTATGGGCCATTCATATGTGTGTTGGGGGGCTAGAAGGGGGGATGCTCGTTGGGAGGGCAGACAGTTAGGTTTTGACAAAAGGGAGGTTTATATTAAGTGGTTGGGGATACCGGGAATGTTGTGGGGTAGATTGCTTCCTGAAGTACAGAAGTATGCCCTGAGGGAAGGACCACCTGACGTGCTAGTTTTACACGTTGGCAGTAATGACCTAGGTATCAGATCCATGGTAGACATCACGCGGGATATTAAGGGTGATTTGTGGCGCTTGATGGAATTATTCCCCAAGACTATTTTTATATGGTCGGATATGGTGGCTAGGACATCTTGGAGAATGGCCAGGTCGGTGGAAGGTGTAAATCGGGCCAGGAAAAAGATTAATAGGGAGGTGAGCAAATTCATAGTACGCAATGGGGCCTTAGCTATTAGACATCCTGAATTAGAATTCGAAACGTGGAGGTATCTGAGACCTGATGGGGTCCACCTTAACGATGTGGGGATAGACTTGTGGAATTTAGGATTACAGGAGGGAATACAGCGAGCTATTCGGGTGTGGAGGGGCATCCAAGAGTAAGGTGTTACTCGTGGGATGCGGTGGCGGGCGTTGGTCTGTGCAAGGGAAGGAAGATGGATAAGTAAGTGGGGGATCTAACGTTGGTATGGATCCGGAGGTTTTTTGGTTCCCGGTTAACGGAGGTTAGCCGGGAAGTGTTAATGGGGCACTGCGGGAATTGTTAGTCTCTGAGCCAGCTTGTCGGCTTGAGGCCTAGTTGAAATATTTTGAGAAGTACCGCAGTGCTACATGGGTGATGACCATCAAAATGAGTTTAAGTGATAGCGCAGACCAACGCTCTTTAGTTCAAAGTTCTTTCATGGAATAACAGATGTTTTCTTGTTTATTGTTTGATAACAGAGTTTTATAAGAGATTTATAATATATATTGTTTAAATAAAGTAGGCTGCTACGGCCTTTTACCCCAAGGTTCGGTGTGGTCTGTTTTATTGGGAGTAGAAAAGTAAGAGGGGTGTTGATAAGGGTGGACAACATCTGTTATCCAACAGTCAAGTAAAGCCCGGAAATGCAGCATGCAATGCGTTAAGTGCAGGGCGTGCATGACAGTGGTAGCAGTGTGGGGAAGGGATGGTCTAAAATGGAGCCGAGGGGGAGGGACAGGAAGGGAGGGGTTATATAAAAAGGTTAACCTGTGGGGAGGGGTTAACAGAAAACTGGTGGAAAGTTCCCGCCCACCCCCCCCCCCCCCTTTTTGTTTTGGCTAGATTAATGGTAGGTTTGGGGAAGTTAGTTTGTTTTTTTTTTGTTTTTTCACAGGTGCTGAAGGATGAATCGTCGTGGCAGTGGCGGGCGTTGGTCTGTGCAAGGGAAGGAAGATGGATAAGTAAGTGGGGGATCTAACGTTGGTATGGATCCGGAGGTTTTTTGGTTCCCGGTTAACGGAGGTTAGCCGGGAAGTGTTAATGGGGCACTGCGGGAATTGTTAGTCTCTGAGCCAGCTTGTCGGCTTGAGGCCTAGTTGAGATATTTTGAGAAGTACCGCAGTGCTACATGGGTGATGACCATCAAAATGAGTTTAAGTGATAGCGCAGACCAACGCTCTTTAGTTCAAAGTTCTTTCATGGAATAACAGATGTTTTCTTGTTTATTCTTTGATAACAGAGTTTTATAAGAGATTTATAATATATATTGTTTAAATAAAGTAGGCTGCTACGGCCTTTTACCCCAAGGTTCGGTGTGGTCTGTTTTATTGGGAGTAGAAAAGTAAGAGGGGTGTTGATAAGGGTGGACAACATCTGTTATCCAACAGTCAAGGCCAGGTCTGAGCATGTAGGCCCTTTACAAAATAATCTGGAATGGGTGACTGGGGACAAAGAGAAGGCAAGTTTATTAAAAGAGAAGTATGGGTTTCTCTTTTTTCCCCCATTTATATTTGCCTAGGTGGATGCAGCATCGGTCCGAGGCTCCATCTGTCCCCCAGCGCCTCTACACTAAAAACCGAGTGAACAAACACCGCCGATCACTCGGTTTTCAGAGCTCCGTGAGCAGAGAGCTGCAGACTGTCAGTCACAGCTCTCTGCTCATCTCCCTCCCCGCTCATTGGAGCGCTGGGCTGTGGAGGGGGCGGAGTGGGCCGTCTCAGGCTCTCATCAGCTTGCTGAGAGGCTGATATGGGTATCAGTCTAGGCACCTTGCGGTTCCAGACTTTATTGTTGTGATGACGCGGTGCCGGGACTGACTTCTGTGATGTCAGCAGAGAGCGAACTTTAGCCCGCTCTCTGCTGAAAACAGGTCACAGGAGTGCAAAGTGAACAGAGGACAAGGGGGCACTCTTTACATCTAGAGGAAAATAAATTTCATCTCCAAATACGGAAAGGTTTCTTCACAGTAAGATACAAACAATGGGTTAATTTGGTGCACTCTGGGTAAGGCTATACAAAGATAAACATGGGAGTGGGATCATTAAATAGGGCAATCAATCAAGTCCATGACGGAAAGTCCATGTAAGACTATTAGATGTGGTTGTCCCAAGAAGGCTGCCAGCTTACAGACAGAAGAAACCCTGGAACAGAAAAAACAGGAACAAATCAGCATATTCTAAGTGTAGCAATTCTGACAGTTAATTAATTAAAATCATAATGGAAACACTAACAAACGAGCGGTATTAAACAGTATAGATATTGGGGTCATCCACGCTGTCCCGGGGGCTGCCTGGTACCAGCGTGGATGTAACTGTCCGTTACACGGTTGCACCGGTGGAGCCTGAGGAAGGAATACGCATGCTCCGAACGCGGGCACCTCCCCGCTGACCCTGTACCCGGAAGTGACGTCACCTTGCCGTGTTCCTGTGCATCGCTGATCTCTGTTCCAGCCTTCCGCCAGCGCTGGGCTCCACCAGTGCAACCAGATAAGGGATAGTTACACAAGCATTCCAGCCAGCGACACCAGGCAGCCCCTGGGACAGCGCGGATGACCCCAATATCTATGCTGTTTAATATCACTCATTTATGAGAATTTCCATTACGATTTTAATTCATTAAATGTCTCAATTGCTACACTAATGCCCTGTACACACGGTCCGACTGAAAATGTGCGATCGGAGCTTGTTATCGGAAATTCCGACCGTGTGTGGGCTCCATCGGACTTTTTCCATCGGATTTTCCAACACACAAAGTTTGAGAGCAGGCTATAAAATTTTCCAACAACAAAATTCGATTGCGTCAATTCCGACCGTGTGTGGACAATTCCGACGCACAAAGTGCCACGCATGCTCAGAATAAATTAAGAGACGAAAGCTATTGGCTACTGCCCCGTTTATAGTCCCGACATACGTGTTTTACGTCACCACGCTCAGAACGATCGGATTTTCCGACAACTTTGTGCGATCGTGTGTATGCAAAACAAGTTTGAGCCAACATCCGTCCGAAAAAATCCATGGATTTTGTTGTCGGAATGTCCGATCAATGTCCGACCGTGTGTACGGGGCATTAGACTCCCTCCAGAGGGGATTCTGGCCAGCTCAGTAGATTGCTTTAAAAAAGGACTGGATTATTTACTAGGTGTACATAATATAACTGGGTACTAACATTTATAGGTAAAGTTGATCTAAGGAATATCTGATTGCGGAGGATCAGGAAGGAATTTTCTCCCCTGCTGTAGCAAATAAATTCATGCTTTGCTGGGGTTTTTCACCTTCCTCTGGATCAACTGTGGGTATAGAATTGTGTATATGGGAATGTATGTTGTCTTTTTTTTTTTTGCTTTTTTTTTGGTTGAACTAGATGTCTTTTTTCAATGTAACTATGTAAGCTGACAACCAAAGGATCTTTATAAAACAAGTTCTGTAATAGTAACAGATAAGGGAGTAAAATTAGAATTTAATGCTGAACATAAACACCCTAAAATTCCCTGCTGCTACAAATAATCATGTAAAACAGTAGCAAGTTTAGGAGCATGTCATAAAGTTACCCACTGTGTACTTTTATAGGGAAGGGTCTCTTTTTTTTTTATATATATATTTCACCTCATCGTTCGTTTCCGAATTTTTTTGCTGTCAGTTTGAACTGACTTTGGTCTGCAACAATGTGCTGGTTTGGTGGCTACTGTCTTCTTTTCTGTGACATGTGGAGTGCTCTCAGAGTAATTGGCTGGCATGTAAACACCTTTATCTGAAGGGAACATGCTGTGCACCAGCGGAGAAGCAGCCACAGCTGTCTTGGAGGTTCTCTGAGCTGACACACTTTTCTTTTCTAAAGACACCGTTACAAATTTCCCTTTTAAGTTTCTCTTTGATCTGGGCTTTTCTAATTGCCATGTTCAGTCTCTCGTCGCTAATTGCTGTTATTAAATTTTTTGCGTGAACAGGCTTTTTTTATCCATTGGGTTATTCCTTTCTTTGCTTTCTTAAAGACATTTGCACACAATCAGATGCAGCTGTGGGGAGGGTCCATGGAAATGCTATACAAGTATCATCTTCCTCCACAGACATCTCCTGGCATGGGGTCTTTCATCACATCAGCTAACTGCATCAGTACATTTGTATTTATCCATAAATGATCACTACTTGTATAGCAACACGGGCTTGCCTTCTTATAACCTTTTCAAAGATTTAGGTGGTGTAAATCATGTTGGGTAAAGTTTGCATTGTTTGACATGATAAGAAGTTGTCTGCTAAGATTGTGAGTAAGGATGAGCTCTGGTGTGTTCGCGCACCCCACGTGCAGAGCCCACCAGGAGGTCGGCACTGCGCTGCAGAGCCCACCGGGAAGTCGGCACTGCGCTGCAGAGCCCGCCAGGAAGTCGGCACTGCCCTGCAGAGCCCGCCAGGAAGTCGTACTGCGCTGCAGAGCCCACCAGCAAGTCGGTACTGCACTGCAGAGCCCGCCAGGAAGTCGGCACTGCGCTGCAGAGCCCACCCTGAAGTCGGCACTGTGCTGCAGAGCCCGCCAGGAAGTCGGCACTGCCCTGCAGAGCCCACCAGGAAGTCGGCACTGCGCTGCAGAGCCCACCAGCAAGTCTGTACTGCACTGGAGAGCCCGCAAGGAAGTCGGCACTGCCCTGCAGAGCCCGCCAGGAAGGCGGCACTGCGCTGCAGAGTCCACCAGCAAGTCGGTACTGCACTGCAGAGCCCGCAAGGAAGTCAGCGCTGCGCTGCAGAGCCTGCCAGGAAGTCGGCACTGTGCTGCGCTAATCACAGGCAGTGAGACATTGTCCCGATGCGCGGCTGCAGAGATCAGAAAATGTCTCACTGCCTGTGATTAGCGCAGTGCCTACTTCCTGGTGGGCTCTGCACGTGGGGTGTGTGAACACGCCGGAGCTCATCCTTAATTGTGAGGTTAGTGGAACAGAGCCAACCATCGGGAGAACACAGCGATTACTGGTAGTTGCTAGCAATAACCGCTTGTAAAAACTCCGACAGACTGGTTGTACCCATGTTAATCGATTCAACAACTTGGGTGCATCCAGCCTGCCCATATTTGGTTCAAATCTCGGCCGGCCCCTGCTACACCGGCTGAGATACGAACCATCTATGACCGGCTTTACATCTCTGAAATTCTTTCCTTCGGAAGAGTCGCAAGAAAATGGCTTTGCAAAGTAAAACATTTGTTCAGATTATTTATTTTTACTGTCAGGGATAGAAAATAAAGATTATTAATAAATACAATTTTTCTTTTACCTTGATACAGTATTAAATTAATCTTTTTACCGTAGGTCCAGTCCTCTATTGTCAGAAACCATGAAATCAGACCGAGACAGAAGTACAGTTAAATCACACTTGTTTAATAATAAAAGTAAATAGAAGAAACGTAGTCAAAACATAGCCAGAGTTCAGGAACCGGAATAGATAGTCAGACAAGCCAAACGTCAGGGAGCCGGAGATGAGCGTAGTAAAACAGCCAGCAGGATCTGAAGCCAGAAGGGATGTCAGCCAAGCAAGTCTTTTAACAGGAATGCAGGAGAGCGTCTCTGTGATGTTGACTAAGGTGAACACAGAGTTCCACTGGGCTGAACAGCTTAAGTAGGCAGGACTGACGAGCAGGAAATCATGAACAGCTGAGTAACTGTGGAGAGATAAGAGCTGGCAATTAGCCGACACCTGAGCGCCCAGCTCTGAGAAGGAAGGGCTGAGCCCAGCCCTGACATCTATAACTGCGTAACTGTGTCCATACAGGGTGTTGTTTGTATGTTGTTAATATGTTTTTATGTTGTAATAAAATTTATACTTTTTTACTGATTCTCTCTCTCATTATGTGCCCACACTAATTTTTTGACTTGGTCAATCCTTGAATATATATTTTGGATGTTGGCATGGTGAGGGTCTTCCCTACTTATTAATAAATACATTATTTAATAAATATTTAGACATTATTTCATATTAATTGTTTTGTGATCTCATTTTCAACCGCCAGGTGGAGTGCTTGGCTGTTTTTCACAAGTTTTCCAGGTTAGCTTTTTCTTCTTATTTACAGAACTTGATGCCTCCTGCCGTGCTCTCTCTGGAAACCCATAAAATGTTTATTACTTAACCCCTTCATGCCAACCGTATGCAAATATGCGTTCTCAGCATAAAGGGGTTATACTGAGGTGATGCCTGCAGCTGCAGGTATCACCCCAGTACCGTTTTTTAGAGCCACTGCCAGCGGTTGGCTTTTTAGTGATAACAACCGATGTGGCTAAAAGCTGCCTCGGCTGTTCTCCTAAAAGAGCGGGAGGGGACGTCCCACGCCCTCTCACGCCTTCCGCTGCTTTTCCCAGGCCTCCCACATGGAGACCCGAGCCACCATTCGGCACGCCGGCCACCTAGGCTGAGACCCGAACGAAGCCGCATTCAGCTTAGATCGGGTGTCCGATGTAAAATCCTGGAAGCGACGTCACAACGTCACTTCCGCTTTACTCGCCTGCCAGTGGCGCTGATTTTTAAAAAATAACAGTATTCAGAAATGCCGATTTTGGTGATCTAAATACTTTGAAGTGCAAAGGATGGATCGGGGGTCTTTTAGATCCCCGATCCCTCCATAAAGAGTACCTGCCACCACCTATTATTGTCACAAGGGATGTTTATATTCCTTGTGACAGCAATAAAAGTGATCAAGTTTTTATTTTTATTTTTTAAAGGAACAATGTTAAAAAAATAAAATAAAATGAAATAAATAAGAAAAAAAAAGAAAAAAATGTAAAGTCCCTGTGTGCTCGCGCAGCAAAGAAAACGCAAACGTAAGTCGCACCCGCAAACGTAAATAGTGTTTAAATCACACATGTGAGGTATCGCCATGATCTCCTCTGTAACTCTAACCTGGTAACCATTACATTTTTTTTTAAAGCGTCGCCTATGGAGATTTTTAAGTAGCATAGTTTGTCGCCATTCCACGAGTCTGCACAATCTTAAAGCATGACATGTTAGGTATCTAGTTACTTGGCGTAACATTATCTTTCACAATATACAAAAAAATTGGGCTAACGTTACTGTTCTTCTTTTTTTTTTTATATTCATGAAAGTGTATTTTTTCCCAGAAAGACCGCTGCGCAAATACCGTGTGACATAAAAAATTTGCAACAATCACCATTTTATTCTCTAGGGTCTCTGCTAAAAAAAAAAAAATTTGGGGGTTCTAAGTAATTTTTCTAGCGAAAAATACGGATTTTAAGCAACAAATGTCAGAAATAGGCTTAGGCATGAAAGGACAAGGATTTTATGTTGTAGAAGTAATTATAATTTTATAAACATACAAACTTCACATAGAAAAATACCCCAAACCATGGTAGTATTTCTTTAAAAGAATATTTAGAAAGCTAAAAGTTGTACCTTATTATGCGAAATGTTAAACAGATTCCTTACATCAGCACAGACAAATTCCACTAGCTTCAGTTGTGACATTAACACAGGATTGCCAGAGGAATACAAGGACTCCCAATCCATCCTGTAGTTATTAATAAGACTTGTTTTATATCTGTGTGATCGGCCTACTCCTCCAGCTGACAGCCTTGGTCTGCACCAATTTGCATTTGTGAAATGTGATTTGATTGCTTGTGGAAAGTTTGAAGTTAGATTTATGCATCTTGCAAGCGGGCTGCTACATTTTTCTTCTAACGTTTGCAAGGCATGCCGATGAACACAAAAAATACATAATAAAAAACATGGATCGTTATTATTATCACAATTCTGCTATAATATTTTTAATTAAAAAAATATTATAGTGCTGTATTTAAGTGAAAATGGAAAAAATGAAGTTTTGAAGTAGAAAGTTATGGGTTTAGCAGAATTTTTAAATTTCACAATATATTTTTTTCAATCGACTTATTCTGATGAAATCCACTGTACTTATAATAATCAGATAGTGAGTTAATATAGTTGAGTCCCTACCATTTATCATAGATTTGTGTTTACCCAGAGTTTATACTAGTTTACTTGGATTTTTTCAGTCTTCTGTAAGGCCCGGTAAAAGGACGTTTAGGCGCATTTGTGCATTTTTTCAGCAGCCTCTGAACTCTCCTGAATATTATCTTATGGGTACATGTGCACTCAGGCGTTTATAGTAGTTTAAGTGGAGGGCCACCCTAAAATAAAAAATTGCATCAAAAATCTTAAAAAAATGTTAAAAAAACATTTGAAAATTTTTTTTTTTAACTTACCTGAAACCCTTGTTGCTAGGCAGTCTTCCTAATCTGCCTCTTCCTATTCCGTGGTGCTTCCTCCTCTTCTGCGATCAGCCCCGTTGCCTTCTGGGAACTGTGTGTGTCCCAGAAAACCATGGGGCCATTCACAAAGCCCCGCGCGACTCGCGCATTCTCAGTAGGAAATGGGCAGTGAAGCCGCAAGGCTCCACTGCCTGTTTCCCTTTATTAAGATGGAGGTGCCGTTGGCCGATCTGATGGACGGATCGGCCTCGGGGGGCCGACATCGCGGGCTCGCTGGACAGGTAAGTGTCCTTATTAAAAGTCAGCAGCTACAGTGTTTGTAGCTGCTGACTTTAAAAAAAAAAAAATATTGCGGCCGGAACCCCCCTTTTAGAAGCAGTTGAGGTTGGAAGCGTTTTATTCAGAAAACTGCGTTCAGGACGGAAGTTTAGGGGTACTTGAAACGCTAAATGCTTGTAACAGCATCTAAACGCGGTAATTCACGCTTATAAGCGTTTTAGTTTATAGGTGTTTTCAGAGGCATTTTTTTTCTGCATTGTAGGCATTTGGGAGGGTGTACTGATTTGAAAAATCTGTTATCTGTGCAAAACACTTCGAAATGCAAACGCCACAAAATGTGCATAAACACAGCATGTAAAAGTGGCAAAATGGATGTTTTTTCAACCAGTTGCCGACCAGCCGACGTTTAAACCAGCTGCCGACCAGCCGCCGTCGTTATACGGTGGCAGGTTGGCTCCCCTGCGCGAAACACAATAGCTGTACGGCGGGCCCGCCGCGTGACGTAGGAGCTGATGCACGCGCCCGGCGGCCACGGGGTCCACCCGCGATCGTTCCTGAGAGAGACAGAACGTGAGGTCTGTCAATTTAAACAGGCAGTTCTGTTTCAGGGGAGAGGAGACAGATCTGCTGTTCATACTGGTTATGAACAGCGATCAGTCTCCTCCTCCAGGCAGTCACATCCCCTCCACAGTTAGAAACACTCCCTAGGACAGTGATGGCGAACCTTGGCACCCCAGATGTTTTGGAACTACATTTCCCATTATGCTCGTTCACTCTGCAGAGTATGATGAGCATCATGGGAAATGTAGTTCCAAAACATCTGGGTTGCCAAGATTCGCCACCACTGCCCTAGGACATACATTTAACCCCTTGATCGCCACCTAGTGTTAACCCCTTCCCTGCCAATGACATTTATACAGTATTCAGTGGCTATTTTTAGCTCTGATTGCTGTATAAATGTATAAATTCCAAAAAAGTGTCCAATCTGTTGCAGTCCCACTAAAAATCACAGATCGCCACCATTGCTAGTAAAAAAAAAATTATAAAAATGCCATAAATCTATTCCCTATTTTGTAGACGCTATAACTTTTGCGCAAACCAATCAATATACGCTTATTGCGATTTTTTTACCAAAAATATGTAGAAAAATACATATCGGCCTAATCTGATGAAGAAATATTTTTTATTTGTTTTTGGATATTTATTATAGTAGAAAGTAAAAATTTTTTTTCAAAATTGCCGCTCTTTTTTTGTTTATAGCGCAAAAAATAAAAACCGCAGAGGCGATCAAATGCCGCCAAAAGAAAGCTCTATTTGTGGGGAAAAAAGAACATCAATTTTGTTTGGGTACAACAACAACGCAGTGCCGTATCGCAAAAAATGGCCTGGTCATTAAGGGGGCAAGTCCTTCCGGGGCTGAAGTGGTTAAAGCGGAGTTCCGGCCAAAATATGACTTTTAATATAAAAATACCCCTAGAATACTCATGCCTCATGCAATGTAACAAAGGTATGCTGTAAACTATGCCTAGTTTTCTATCTGTGCAGCATTGTTTTCTTACTTTGTGAAGTTTCTGCACAGCGTGGCCATCTCCAGTGTGGGCATCTGAAGACACAGTGTCCTTCTTCCTGGATTCCGTGCATGCTGGCTACCCAGAATGCACCTGCCGATCTCGCACATTTGCAGTGCGGTGCAATTATGGTCAGCTTGGCATGGCAAAGCCATGCCAAGCTGACCATGATTTTCCATAGATGCCAAAGTTAAATGTTACGGGAGTCGTGCAATGCCAAGCTGGCCAAGAATTTCCATAGACACCATGCCAAGCTGACCAAGATCTCCCAGGAGTCCATGCAAAACTGGAAATGACGCACGGCACCATGGACCCCTAGAGGAGGAAGTGAAATTAGATATAGGCATGAATTAGGTAAGTGAACAGAAAAAAAAATAATACATTGCCAATTCATTTTAAGGATGCACATTAGTGCTGCATGGTGAGGAGTGAAAAATGTGGGTGGAACTCCGCTTTAAACGTCGGTTACTAGCTCCCAAATTCCAGCATTCAGAAGAGGTTTTCAAACCTCCTGTGTACATGAAGCCTAAAAATTCAGCATCTAAAATGAGAAATAAAAGCTTATAGAAGTGAATGCTAATGGTCAAATATTTCGAAAAGCCTGTTTTATTCTTGTTGCATAGCAGCCATCACAAAAGTTCAGATATTCTTTGTGTGAGAATATGCTCACATCGATATGGAATATTTTTTAGAATCGTTCCATGACGTATGCTCCTGATGCGCGGTTGCTATACCGCGAAATGCGTAGAGCTTTGATCACTACCAATTTTTCCATATCATGGAATACCAAGATTTCAATGATTCCACTTAACTCCATAAGTATCTGTCATGGCATTAAATCTCTTTTATTATTTTAATTATTTGTCCAAATTTTCATGGCTCTTTTTGGGTCTAATTACAGTAAGAAATGTATACATGCATATTGATTGTCATCTTTGCTCTCTTTGTGACAATGGATCATGTCTTATTGCGTAATTTATGTGTATTTTATGTATAATCAATCCATGGTTTATTATATAGAGATAGAACAAAAACAGGTAAAAGCTGTGCTCAGGGTAATAGTCAAAAAGAATAGTATGACACAAAAGCAGCCTGCACCAAGATCTAGTCTCCAAATCTCATCATAGAAGGTAATAAAAAAGAGATGCGGCGCTAAAATAATGGAACAGAAACATTCATAATTGAATACAAAAGGGTAAAAATAAACCACTAAGTAAATGAATAATATGGTGAATGAACGTGGGGATAGAGGCAAAATAAAAACACTGCTATCCAAAAATCAATCAATAAAGAGTGAATAAACACACTGGTAAAAATAAATTCATACACTGATAATCTAAAATTTAGTAGTGATTAATTACCCAAGGTGAGTGAGGTAACATATTCAGTGAAAATATCCCAAAAATATTAAATAAAAAGTCCCAAAAAAATATAAATTTTTTTATATATATAACCAACAAAGAAAGTCCGTGATGGAAAGGAAAAAAGTGCCAAAAAAAATTGTGAAGGTAAAGGTGCAGATAGGGAATCCTCAATGAGTCTTCACACCCAAGGTGTAATATCAGATGCGCTTACCGAATCCCAATGACTGCTGTTACGGCAGTCATAAACGGCACAGGGAATATAAAGGTCTCCCCACAACCTCAGTATACGATGCCCGTGAGCGGCAGGTAATATCTGCAATGACCCAAACACATGACCTTCAGACTGATAGGCTGGGTAGCAACTGTTATTGTGTTCCCACCAGAAACAAAGGTCAGTCTTTTGGTTCCCCTTCTAGAAGGGGAACCAAAAGACTGACCTTTGTTTCTGGTGGGAACACAAGGTTGTGGGGAGACCTTTAGGGTTGTGGGGAGACCTTTATATTCCCTGTGCCGTTTATGACTGCCGTAACAGCAGTCATTGGGATTCGGTAAGCGCATCTGATATTACACCTTGGGTGTGAAGACTCATTGAGGATTCCCTATCTGCACCTTTACCTTCACAATTTTTTTTGGCACTTTTTTCCTTTCCATCACGGACTTTCTTTGTTGGTTATATATATAAAAAAATTTATATTTTTTTGGGACTTTTTATTTAATATTTTTGGGATATTTTCACTGAATATGTTACCTCACTCACCTTGGGTAATTAATCACTACTAAATTTTAGATTATCAGTGTATGAATTTATTTTTACCAGTGTGTTTATTCACTCTTTATTGATTGATTTTTGGATAGCAGTGTTTTTATTTTGCCTCTATCCCCACGTTCATTCACCATATTATTCATTTACTTAGTGGTTTATTTTTACCCTTTTGTATTCAATTATGAATGTTTCTGTTCCATTATTTTAGCGCCGCATCTCTTTTTTATTACCTTTTATTATATAGAGGCTTGATGCCCACAGCATTTTAGAGGTTGGATGCCTAAAATGTTTTTAACATACCAGGGATTATACCAAATAAATGAATTTTGGTCACTTGACCTGCATTTGTGTTGCTGTGTGCTTCATATAAAGTCCTACTTCTTTTTTTTCTTTTTAACCAATGGCCGGATGGAGGCGAGCATCCCTTTGGTGCTAGCCTCATTTAAAGTCCCAAAATTTTCCTTTTTTGGATTTGAAGGTACAATGTATATGTAAAGTGCTGCGTAAATTGATGGCGCTATATAAGTACCTGAAATAATAATAATAGAAACATGGAATGACAATAGATTCAGTGTTCAGCTCCAGGTATACTAAAGGGGATGTGATCACCTAGTACCACCTGGCTGAATAAAATAAAAAAAATTGTTAAAGGCCATTCAGGATTATGGACTATTTTAATTCAATTTGAGGGTGCATTGCTAGAAGGTCAAAAACCTAGTCGCATGTAAAGTTTTTTGCATTGGTTATGAAAATGGGACAGAAAAGCGAGGATATAATTCCATCCATTTTGAGG
Organism: Lithobates septentrionalis; assembly: GCA_037952835.1. Lineage (NCBI taxonomy): Eukaryota > Metazoa > Chordata > Amphibia > Anura > Ranidae > Lithobates > Lithobates septentrionalis. Next base: position 2,338,778 of record JBBDGP010000990.1, on the reverse strand, counting down.
TAATCAATGACTCATTCTGATGTTTACCCAGTGAAATGAGATGATCGCGTTTCTGTCTTATGTACACAGCAGCCTAATAACTATTTACACTACAGTATTAGAAAAACTCCACCAACCAATTGTGTTTAACTCCTTGAGGGCCAGTAATGACATTGTGATTATGGATCGTGTAGCTGGGTCCTGCAACATGCATGCCAAATTACCTAATGTAAAAAGTCTTGTGTCACAACTGATCATTGGATTCAATAAATGGATGCACCCATCTTTAAAAAAAACAAAAAAAAAACAACCCTAGTTTACCCCTAATACATATTCTAAGATATTAGGCTTTAACAAAAATAAGCACTTGACCTCCGGGAAACATTTATCCCACTTCACGACCAGGCCATTTTTTGTGTGTTACTTTAACCACTTAAGGACCGAGCCTCTTTCTGAGATTTGTTGTTTACAAGTTAAAAACTGTTTTTTTTGCTAGAAAATTACTTAGAACCCCCAAACATACGTTTTTTTTCTAACACCCTAGAGAATAAAATGGCGGTCATTGCAATACTTTCTGTCACACCGTATTTGCACACAAACGCACTTTTTTGGAAAAAATACACTTTTTTTTACGTAATTGAATAAGACAACAGTAAAGTTAGTCCAATTTTTTTTTATATTGTGAAAGATAATGTTACGCCCTAGTAAATTGATACCCAACATGTACACGCTTCAAAATTGCGCCCGCTCATGGAATGGCGACAAACCTTTACCGTTAAAAAATCTCCATAGGCGACATTTAAAAAATTCTACAGGTTGTATGTTTTGAGTTACAGAGGAGGTCTAGGGTTAGAATTAGTGCTCTTGCTCTACTGATCGCGGCGATATCTCACATGTGTGGTTTGAAAAACGTTTTCATATGCGGGCGCTTCTGTTCGCGAGCTTGGAGGGACGGGGCGCGTTGAAATTTTTTTTTTCTTATTTATTTTACCTTTTATTTTTTATTTTTACACTGTTCTTTTAAAAAAAATGTGTCACTTTTATTCCTAATACAAGGAATGTAAGCATCCCTTGTAATAGAAAAAAAGCATGACAGGATCTCTTAAATATGAGATCTCGAGTCAAAAAGACCTCAGATCTCATAATTACACTAAAATGCAATAATAAAAAAAATGGCGCTTTAAAAGTTATCGGTGGAAGTAATGTTTTGACATCGCTTCGGCCCTGCAATGGTATGGAGACAGGTGGGGGGCATCTTCTCCTCACTCATCTCCATACCCAGGAAAGACAAGGATCTGATCGCCTCCGCCGCTAACGACAGCTATGGCAAGTGGCGGAGGGCACTGGAGAGCAGCGGGCCCCTCTCCCGCCGCCGATAAAAGTGATCTTGCGGCGAATCCGCCACAGAGACCACTCTTATCAGAAACCAGACCGCCCGCCGAAGAAGAGGATACCAGGGTTATGGCAGCTAGCTGCTGCCATAACAAAGATATCCCTCTTCAAAATTAGGAGGTATATCGGCGTGTGGCGGTCCGGAAGTGGTTAACTGACAATTGCTCAGTCGTGCAACGCTGTACCCAAATAAAATTTGTAATTTTCTTCTCACAAATAGAGCTTTTTTTTGGTGGTATTTGATCACCACTGCGGTTTTTATTTTTTGTACTATAAACAAAAAAAGACAGACAATTTTGAAAACAGCCCAATATTTTTTACATTCTGTTATAAAACATCTAGAAAACCCGCAAGCAAAAGCCAGTGGGTAAAGGAGGAGGAGGTGGGACTTTATATGAAGCCAATGGTTTGCAAGCCGACACAAACGGTGGGTCAATAAAATTCTTTATTTGCATATTCATACAAACAATGGTATCAGACAATATCAATATAACACTTGGTAAAATGTTAGCAATGATAACCAGAGATCAACATAAGGACCATTAGTATAGTTATCAAGGATATAAAAGATATACAGGTAACATGGGTAATAACATGGGTATAAGCAATATTATTGAAGATAGACCAGGGATCACCAGGTGTCAGAATGCGTAAATAGTTAAAACAAGGTAATGCCTGCCTGATAGCTGGCCTCAAATTCCTGTTAAGGGGTAAAACTCTGTATAGCATGGGTTGGGACAGTAAGTGACAACCGGTAGCTCGACGCGTTTCGTGGTTCAAGACCACTCATCAGGAGCAGACATGTCATGTTTCTGGAAATAAAAATGATAATAATATCAAGGGCCAAGGTAACAATGGGTACAGAGGGCTAAATAATCCCCCAAAAATTGAAAAGTACTCACGGCAATTGTGGGTAAATGGTGAATGGCCAGGTACGGCAACCATCCGGGACTAATGCCAGGTCGGGAGCTGAGGCGGGCCCCCCCGCCGCGGCGACCAAAACAGGCAATCCCCCCCAGGGCGATGCAGAGCCACGAGGCACCCTAGAGTTGAGAGTGGAAGATGAGTGATAATGCAGGGAGTGTGTGTGCAGCGGGGGGGGGGGGGAGTGGGGAGAGTGAGGGTAAGGGGGGGGGAAATGGAAGGTGAGCGTGATGTAGAGGTGAGTGAGTGAGTGGGTAGAGTGAGGAATGGAGTGAGGGAAAGAGGAATGGGAAAGCTAGAGGATGACATGTGCGCGAACCAGGGTAAGGAGTGACCTTACCTGTGTGACAGGGTGGTGTGGAGCGACCACCACCATGCTGAAGTGTAGCTGTAGTGTACCTCGAGCGCCGCATCGCCCCAGGTGAACAAGACGCCCATATATAGGCGCCGCCGCGGGGAGGCCCGCCAACGTCACGTCCGCACGGCCAAAGGTGGGAGGAGCCAGAGCGGGAAGCCGACCAATGGTCGGCGGCCGCTGAGACCAACCCACCAAGCCTGCGAGCATAGCAACCACAGCGTAAAGGGCGCGGCGGCGCCAGGAGGCGCGGCGCACATCCACCGCTGGTTACGTGACGTCGATGGGCAGTGGCGGCAAGCCCCGCCCCCACACACAAGCCCACCAGGGGAGGCGGCCGAGGAAGGGGGGGGGGGCCCAGAAGCCGGCAGTGCCCATCGCAGCTCCCGGGCAGGCAAAGGCCGGACGGCCCACCGGCCAGCCACAGCCACCCACCCACAATTGGGTTGGACCACCATTTGGGAAGGGTTGACCATAATATTGATAAAACCTAGTGACAGGATAAGAAACATGGCATGTAAGATTGAAACTGGTGAAAATTACACAAAGGTAAACACAGGTGAGGCTTCCAAGAAATCAATAGGGGCAGGATGATAACAATCATTGGTAATATCAAGATAGAGCAGTAGAGCAAACCATGGGCTTCCATCCCTATTCATATAAACAACAGCAAGGGGGAGGGGAAGTGGGACTTTGTATGAAACTGCGCCGGGTAGAGGTCGCACGTTTCCATCCCTATCACACAATATCTAGAAAACCCGCAAGCAAAAGCCAGTGGGTAAAGGAGGAGGAGGTGGGACTTTATATGAAGCCAATGGTTTGCAAGCCGACACAAACGGTGGGTCAATAAAATTCTTTATTTGCATATTCATACAAACAATGGTATCAGACAATATCAATATAACACTTGGTAAAATGTTAGCAATGATAACCAGAGATCAACATAAGGACCATTAGTATAGTTATCAAGGATATAAAAGATATACAGGTAACATGGGTAATAACATGGGTATAAGCAATATTATTGAAGATAGACCAGGGATCACCAGGTGTCAGAATGCGTAAATAGTTAAAACAAGGTAATGCCTGCCTGATAGCTGGCCTCAAATTCCTGTTAAGGGGTAAAACTCTGTATAGCATGGGTTGGGACAGTAAGTGACAACCGGTAGCTCGACGCGTTTCGTGGTTCAAGACCACTCATCAGGAGCAGACATGTCATGTTTCTGGAAATAAAAATGATAATAATATCAAGGGCCAAGGTAACAATGGGTACAGAGGGCTAAATAATCCCCCAAAAATTGAAAAGTACTCACGGCAATTGTGGGTAAATGGTGAATGGCCAGGTACGGCAACCATCCGGGACTAATGCCAGGTCGGGAGCTGAGGCGGGCCCCCCCGCCGCGGCGACCAAAACAGGCAATCCCCCCCAGGGCGATGCAGAGCCACGAGGCACCCTAGAGTTGAGAGTGGAAGATGAGTGATAATGCAGGGAGTGTGTGTGCAGCGGGGGGGGGGAAGTGGGGAGAGTGAGGGTAAGGGGGGGGGGAATGGAAGGTGAGCGTGATGTAGAGGTGAGTGAGTGAGTGGGTAGAGTGAGGAATGGAGTGAGGGAAAGAGGAATGGGAAAGCTAGAGGATGACATGTGCGCGAACCAGGGTAAGGAGTGACCTTACCTGTGTGACAGGGTGGTGTGGAGCGACCACCACCATGCTGAAGTGTAGCTGTAGTGTACCTCGAGCGCCGCATCGCCCCAGGTGAACAAGACGCCCATATATAGGCGCCGCCGCGGGGAGGCCCGCCAACGTCACGTCCGCACGGCCAAAGGTGGGAGGAGCCAGAGCGGGAAGCCGACCAATGGTCGGCGGCCGCTGAGACCAACCCACCAAGCCTGCGAGCATAGCAACCACAGCGTAAAGGGCGCGGCGGCGCCAGGAGGCGCGGCGCACGTCCACCGCTGGTGACGTGACGTCGATGGGCAGTGGCGGCAAGCCCCGCCCCCACACACAAGCCCACCAGGGGAGGCGGGCGAGGAAGGGGGGGGGGCCCAGAAGCCGGCAGTGCCCATCGCAGCTCCCGGGCAGGCAAAGGCCGGACGGCCCACCGGCCAGCCACAGCCACCCACCCACAATTGGGTTGGACCACCATTTGGGAAGGGTTGACCATAATATTGATAAAACCTAGTGACAGGATAAGAAACATGGCATGTAAGATTGAAACTGGTGAAAATGACACAAAGGTAAACACAGGTGAGGCTCCCAAGAAATCAATAGGGGCAGGATGATAACAATCATTGGTAATATCGAGATAGAGCAGTAGAGCAAACCATGGGCTTCCATCCCTATTCATATAAACAACAGCAAGGGGGAGGGGAAGTGGGACTTTGTATGAAACTGCGCCGGGTAGAGGTCGCACGTTTCCATCCCTATCACACAATATCTAGAAAACCCGCAAGCAAAAGCCAGTGGGTAAAGGAGGAGGAGGTGGGACTTTATATGAAGCCAATGGTTTGCAAGCCGACACAAACGGTGGGTCAATAAAATTCTTTATTTGCATATTCATACAAACAATGGTATCAGACAATATCAATATAACACTTGGTAAAATGTTAGCAATGATAACCAGAGATCAACATAAGGACCATTAGTATAGTTATCAAGGATATAAAAGATATACAGGTAACATGGGTAATAACATGGGTATAAGCAATATTATTGAAGATAGACCAGGGATCACCAGGTGTCAGAATGCGTAAATAGTTAAAACAAGGTAATGCCTGCCTGATAGCTGGCCTCAAATTCCTGTTAAGGGGTAAAACTCTGTATAGCATGGGTTGGGACAGTAAGTGACAACCGGTAGCTCGACGCGTTTCGTGGTTTAAGACCACTCATCAGGAGCAGACATGTCATGTTTCTGGAAATAAAAATGATAATAATATCAAGGGCCAAGGTAACAATGGGTACAGAGGGCTAAATAATCCCCCAAAAATTGAAAAGTACTCACGGCAATTGTGGGTAAATGGTGAATGGCCAGGTACGGCAACCATCCGGGACTAATGCCAGGTCGGGAGCTGAGGCGGGCCCCCCCGCCGCGGCGACCAAGACAGGCAATCCCCCCAGGGCGATGCAGAGCCACGAGGCACCCTAGAGTTGAGAGTGGAAGATGAGTGATAATGCACGGAGTGTGTGTGCAGCGGGGGGGGGGGGGGAGAGTGGGGAGAGTGAGGGTAAGGGGGGGGGGGGAATGGAAGGTGAGCGTGATGTAGAGGTGAGTGAGTGAGTGGGTAGAGTGAGGAATGGAGTGAGGGAAAGAGGAATGGGAAAGCTAGAGGATGACATGTGCGCGAACCAGGGTAAGGAGTGACCTTACCTGTGTGACAGGGTGGTGTGGAGCGACCACCACCATGCTGAAGTGTAGCTGTAGTGTACCTCGAGCGCCGCATCGCCCCAGGTGAACAAGACGCCCATATATAGGCGCCGCCGCGGGGAGGCCCGCCAACGTCACGTCCGCACGGCCAAAGGTGGGAGGAGCCAGAGCGGGAAGCCGACCAATGGTCGGCGGCCGCTGAGACCAACCCACCAAGCCTGCGAGCATAGCAACCACAGCGTAAAGGGCGCGGCGGCGCCAGGAGGCGCGGCGCACGTCCACCGCTGGTGACGTGACGTCGATGGGCAGTGGCGGCAAGCCCCGCCCCCACACACAAGCCCACCAGGGGAGGCGGGCGAGGAAGGGGGGGGGGCCCAGAAGCCGGCAGTGCCCATCGCAGCTCCCGGGCAGGCAAAGGCCGGACGGCCCACCGGCCAGCCACAGCCACCCACCCACAATTGGGTTGGACCACCATTTGGGAAGGATTGACCATAATATTGATAAAACCTAGTGACAGGATAAGAAACATGGCATGTAAGATTGAAACTGGTGAAAATGACACAAAGGTAAACACAGGTGAGGCTCCCAAGAAATCAATAGGGGCAGGATGATAACAATCATTGGTAATATCAAGATAGAGCAGTAGAGCAAACCATGGGCTTCCATCCCTATTCATATAAACAACAGCAAGGGGGAGGGGAAGTGGGACTTTGTATGAAACTGCGCCGGGTAGAGGTCGCACGTTTCCATCCCTATCACACAATATCTAGAAAACCCGCAAGCAAAAGCCAGTGGGTAAAGGAGGAGGAGGTGGGACTTTATATGAAGCCAATGGTTTGCAAGCCGACACAAACGGTGGGTCAATAAAATTCTTTATTTCCATATTCATACAAACAATGGTATCAGACAATATCAATATAACACTTGGTAAAATGTTAGCAATGATAACCAGAGATCAACATAAGGACCATTAGTATAGTTATCAAGGATATAAAAGATATACAGGTAACATGGGTAATAACATGGGTATAAGCAATATTATTGAAGATAGACCAGGGATCACCAGGTGTCAGAATGCGTAAATAGTTAAAACAAGGTAATGCCTGCCTGATAGCTGGCCTCAAATTCCTGTTAAGGGGTAAAACTCTGTATAGCATGGGTTGGGACAGTAAGTGACAACCGGTTAGCTCGACGCGTTTCGTGGTTCAAGACCACTCATCAGGAGCAGACATGTCATGTTTCTGGAAATAAAAATGATAATAATATCAAGGGCCAAGGTAACAATGGGTACAGAGGGCTAAATAATCCCCCAAAAATTGAAAAGTACTCACGGCAATTGTGGGTAAATGGTGAATGGCCAGGTACGGCAACCATCCGGGACTAATGCCAGGTCGGGAGCTGAGGCGGGCCCCCCCGCCGCGGCGACCAAAACAGGCAATCCCCCCCAGGGTGATGCAGAGCCACGAGGCACCCTAGAGTTGAGAGTGGAAGATGAGTGATAATGCAGGGAGTGTGTGTGCAGCGGGGGGGGGGGAAGTGGGGAGATGAGGGTAAGGGGGGGGGGGGAAAGGGGGGGGGGAAATGGAAGGTGAGCGTGATGTAGAGGTGAGTGAGTGAGTGGGTAGAGTGAGGAATGGAAGTGAGGGAAAGAGGAATGGGAAAGCTAGAGGATGACATGTGCGCGAACCAGGGTAAGGAGTGACCTTACCTGTGTGACAGGGTGGTGTGGAGCGACCACCACCATGCTGAAGTGTAGCTGTAGTGTACCTCGAGCGCCGCATCGCCCCAGGTGAACAAGACGCCCATATATAGGCGCCGCCGCGGGGAGGCCCGCCAACGTCACGTCCGCACGGCCAAAGGTGGGAGGAGCCAGAGCGGGAAGCCGACCAATGGTCGGCGGCCGCTGAGACCAACCCACCAAGCCTGCGAGCATAGCAACCACAGCGTAAAGGGCGCGGCGGCGCCAGGAGGCGCGGCGCACGTCCACCGCTGGTGACGTGACGTCGGTGGGCAGTGGCGGCAAGCCCCGCCCCCACACACAAGCCCACCAGGGGAGGCGGGCGAGGAAGGGGGGGGCCCAGAAGCCGGCAGTGCCCATCGCAGCTCCCGGGCAGGCAAAGGCCGGACGGCCCACCGGCCAGCCACAGCCACCCACCCACAATTGGGTTGGACCACCATTTGGGAAGGGTTGACCATAATATTGATATTGTCTGATACCATTGTTTGTATGAATATGCAAATAAAGAATTTTATTGACCCACCGTTTGTGTCGGCTTGCAAACCATTGGCTTCATATAAAGTCCCACCTCCTCCTCCTTTACCCACTGGCTTTTGCTTGCGGGTTTTCTAGATATTGTGTGATAGGGATGGAAACGTGCGACCTCTACCCGGCGCAGTTTCATACAAAGTCCCACTTCCCCTCCCCCTTGCTGTTGTTTATATGAATAGGGATGGAAGCCCATGGTTTGCTCTACTGCTCTATCTTGATATTACCAATGATTGTTATCATCCTGCCCCTATTGATTTCTTGGGAGCCTCACCTGTGTTTACCTTTGTGTCATTTTCACCAGTTTCAATCTTACATGCCATGTTTCTTATCCTGTCACTAGGTTTTATCAATATTATGGTCAACCCTTCCCAAATGGTGGTCCAGCCCAATTGTGGGTGGGTGGCTGTGGCTGGCCGGTGGGCCGTCCGGCCTTTGCCTGCCCGGGAGCTGCGATGGGCACTGCCGGCTTCTGGGCCCCCCCCCCCTTCCTCGCCCGCCTCCCCTGGTGGGCTTGTGTGTGGGGGCGGGGCTTGCCGCCACTGCCCATCGACGTCACGTCACCAGCGGTGGACGTGCGCCGCGCCTCCTGGCGCCGCCGCGCCCTTTACGCTGTGGTTGCTATGCTCGCAGGCTTGGTGGGTTGGTCTCAGCGGCCGCCGACCATTGGTCGGCTTCCCGCTCTGGCTCCTCCCACCTTTGGCCGTGCGGACGTGACGTTGGCGGGCCTCCCCGCGGCGGCGCCTATATATGGGCGTCTTGTTCACCTGGGGCGATGCGGCGCTCGAGGTACACTACAGCTACACTTCAGCATGGTGGTGGTCGCTCCACACCACCCTGTCACACAGGTAAGGTCACTCCTTACCCTGGTTCGCGCACATGTCATCCTCTAGCTTTCCCATTCCTCTTTCCCTCACTCCATTCCTCACTCTACCCACTCACTCACTCACCTCTACATCACGCTCACCTTCCATTTCCCCCCCTTTCCCCCCCCCCTTACCCTCACTCTCCCCACTCCCCCCCCCCCCGCTGCACACACACTCCCTGCATTATCACTCATCTTCCACTCTCAACTCTAGGGTGCCTCGTGGCTCTGCATCGCCCTGGGGGGGATTGCCTGTTTTGGTCGCCTCGGCGGGGTGGCCCGCCTCAGCTCCCGACCTGGCATTAGTCCCGGATGGTTGCCGTACCTGGCCATTCACCATTTACCCACAATTGCCGTGAGTACTTTTCAATTTTTGGGGGATTATTTAGCCCTCTGTACCCATTGTTACCTTGGCCCTTGATATTATTATCATTTTTATTTCCAGAAACATGACATGTCTGCTCCTGATGAGTGGTCTTGAACCACGAAACGCGTCGAGCTACCGGTTGTCACTTACTGTCCCAACCCATGCTATACAGAGTTTTACCCCTTAACAGGAATTTGAGGCCAGCTATCAGGCAGGCATTACCTTGTTTTAACTATTTACGCATTCTGACACCTGGTGATCCCTGGTCTATCTTCAATAATATTGCTTATACCCATGTTATTACCCATGTTACCTGTATATCTTTTATATCCTTGATGACTATACTAATGGTCCTCATGTTGATCTCTGGTTATCATTGCTAACATTTTACCAAGTGTTATATTGATATTGTCTGATACCATTGTTTGTATGAATATGCAAATAAAGAATTTTATTGACCCACCGTTTGTGTCGGCTTGCAAACCATTGGCTTCATATAAAGTCCCACCTCCTCCTCCTTTACCCACTGGCTTTTGCTTGCGGGTTTTCTAGATATTGTGTGATAGGGATGGAAACGTGCGACCTCTACCCGGCGCAGTTTCATACAAAGTCCCACTTCCCCTCCCCCTTGCTGTTGTTTATATGAATAGGGATGGAAGCCCATGGTTTGCTCTACTGCTCTATCTTGATATTACCAATGATTGTTATCATCCTGCCCCTATTGATTTCTTGGGAGCCTCACCTGTGTTTACCTTTGTGTCATTTTCACCAGTTTCAATCTTACATGCCATGTTTCTTATCCTGTCACTAGGTTTTATCAATATTATGGTCAACCCTTCCCAAATGGTGGTCCAACCCAATTGTGGGTGGGTGGCTGTGGCTGGCCGGTGGGCCGTCCGGCCTTTGCCTGCCCGTGAGCTGCGATGGGCACTGCCGGCTTCTGGGCCCCCCCCCTTCCTCGCCCGCCTCCCCTGGTGGGCTTGTGTGTGGGGGCGGGGCTTGCCGCCACTGCCCATCGACGTCACGTCACCAGCGGTGGACGTGCGCCGCGCCTCCTGGCGCCGCCGCGCCCTTTACGCTGTGGTTGCTATGCTCGCAGGCTTGGTGGGTTGGTCTCAGTGGCCGCCGACCATTGGTCGGCTTCCCGCTCTGGCTCCTCCCACCTTTGGCCGTGCGGACGTGACGTTGGCGGGCCTCCCCGCGGCGGCGCCTATATATGGGCGTCTTGTTCACCTGGGGCGATGCGGCGCTCGAGGTACACTACAGCTACACTTCAGCATGGTGGTGGTCGCTCCACACCACCCTGTCACACAGGTAAGGTCACTCCTTACCCTGGTTCGCGCACATGTCATCCTCTAGCTTTCCCATTCCTCTTTCCCTCACTCCATTCCTCACTCTACCCACTCACTCACTCACCTCTACATCACGCTCACCTTCCATTCCCCCCCCCCCTTTCCCCCCCCCCCCCTTACCCTCACTCTCCCCACTTCCCCCCCCCCCGCTGGACACACACTCCCTGCATTATCACTCATCTTCCACTCTCAACTCTAGGGTGCCTCGTGGCTCTGCATCACCCTGGGGGGATTGCCTGTTTTGGTCGCCGCGGCGGGGGGGCCCGCCTCAGCTCCCGACCTGGCATTAGTCCCGGATGGTTGCCGTACCTGGCCATTCACCATTTACCCACAATTGCCGTGAGTACTTTTCAATTTTTGGGGGATTATTTAGCCCTCTGTACCCATTGTTACCTTGGCCCTTGATATTATTATCATTTTTATTTCCAGAAACATGACATGTCTGCTCCTGATGAGTGGTCTTGAACCACGAAACGCGTCGAGCTACCGGTTGTCACTTACTGTCCCAACCCATGCTATACAGAGTTTTACCCCTTAACAGGAATTTGAGGCCAGCTATCAGGCAGGCATTACCTTGTTTTAACTATTTACGCATTCTGACACCTGGTGATCCCTGGTCTATCTTCAATAATATTGCTTATACCCATGTTATTACCCATGTTACCTGTATATCTTTTATATCCTTGATAACTATACTAATGGTCCTTATGTTGATCTCTGGTTATCATTGCTAACATTTTACCAAGTGTTATATTGATATTGTCTGATACCATTGTTTGTATGAATATGCAAATAAAGAATTTTATTGACCCACCGTTTGTGTCGGCTTGCAAACCATTGGCTTCATATAAAGTCCCACCTCCTCCTCCTTTACCCACTGGCTTTTGCTTGCGGGTTTTCTAGATATTGTGTGATAGGGATGGAAACGTGCGACCTCTACCCGGCGCAGTTTCATACAAAGTCCCACTTCCCCTCCCCCTTGCTGTTGTTTATATGAATAGGGATGGAAGCCCATGGTTTGCTCTACTGCTCTATCTTGATATTACCAATGATTGTTATCATCCTGCCCCTATTTATTTCTTGGGAGCCTCACCTGTGTTTACCTTTGTGTCATTTTCACCAGTTTCAATCTTACATGCCATGTTTCTTATCCTGTCACTAGGTTTTATCAATATTATGGTCAACCCTTCCCAAATGGTGGTCCAACCCAATTGTGGGTGGGTGGCTGTGGCTGGCCGGTGGGCCGTCCGGCCTTTGCCTGCCCGTGAGCTGCGATGGGCACTGCCGGCTTCTGGGCCCCCCCCCCTTCCTCGCCCGCCTCCCCTGGTGGGCTTGTGTGTGGGGGCGGGGCTTGCCGCCACTGCCCATCGACGTCACGTCACCAGCGGTGGACGTGCACCGCGCCTCCTGGCGCCGCCGCGCCCTTTACGCTGTGGTTGCTATGCTCGCAGGCTTGGTGGGTTGGTCTCAGCGGCCGCCGACCATTGGTCGGCTTCCCGCTCTGGCTCCTCCCACCTTTGGCCGTGCGGACGTGACGTTGGCGGGCCTCCCCGCGGCGGCGCCTATATATGGGCGTCTTGTTCACCTGGGGCGATGCGGCGCTCGAGGTACACTACAGCTACACTTCAGCATGGTGGTGGTCGCTCCACACCACCCTGTCACACAGGTAAGGTCACTCCTTACCCTGGTTCACGCACATGTCATCCTCTAGCTTTCCCATTCCTCTTTCCCTCACTCCATTCCTCACTCTACCCACTCACTCACTCACCTCTACATCACGCTCACCTTCCATTTCTCCCCCCCCCCTTTCCCCCCCCCCTTACCCTCACTCTCCCCACTCCCCCCCCCCCCCCGCTGCACACACACTCCCTGCATTATCACTCATCTTCCACTCTCAACTCTAGGGTGCCTCGTGGCCCTGCATCGCCCTGGGGGGGATTGCCTGTTTTGGTCGCCGCGGCGGGGGGGCCCGCCTCAGCTCCCGACCTGGCATTAGTCCCGGATGGTTGCCGTACCTGGCCATTCACCATTTACCCACAATTGCCGTGAGTACTTTTCAATTTTTGGGGGATTATTTAGCCCTCTGTACCCATTGTTACCTTGGCCCTTGATATTATTATCATTTTTATTTCCAGAAACATGACATGTCTGCTCCTGATGAGTGGTCTTGAACCACGAAACGCATCGAGCTACCGGTTGTCACTTACTGTCCCAACCCATGCTATACAGAGTTTTACCCCTTAACAGGAATTTGAGGCCAGCTATCAGGCAGGCATTACCTTGTTTTAACTATTTACGCATTCTGACACCTGGTGATCCCTGGTCTATCTTCAATAATATTGCTTATACCCATGTTATTACCCATGTTACCTGTATATCTTTTATATCCTTGATAACTATACTAATGGTCCTTATGTTGATCTCTGGTTATCATTGCTAACATTTTACCAAGTGTTATATTGATATTGTCTGATACCATTGTTTGTATGAATATGCAAATAAAGAATTTTATTGACCCACCGTTTGTGTCGGCTTGCAAACCATTGGCTTCATATAAAGTCCCACCTCCTCCTCCTTTACCCACTGGCTTTTGCTTGCGGGTTTTCTAGATATTGTGTGATAGGGATGGAAACGTGCGACCTCTACCCGGCGCAGTTTCATACAAAGTCCCACTTCCCCTCCCCCTTGCTGTTGTTTATATGAATAGGGATGGAAGCCCATGGTTTGCTCTACTGCTCTATCTTGATATTACCAATGATTGTTATCATCCTGCCCCTATTGATTTCTTGGGAGCCTCACCTGTGTTTACCTTTGTGTCATTTTCACCAGTTTCAATCTTACATGCCATGTTTCTTATCCTGTCACTAGGTTTTATCAATATTATGGTCAACCCTTCCCAAATGGTGGTCCAACCCAATTGTGGGTGGGTGGCTGTGGCTGGCCGGTGGGCCGTCCGGCCTTTGCCTGCCCAGGAGCTGCGATGGGCACTGCCGGCTTCTGGGCCCCCCCCCCTTCCTCGCCCGCCTCCCCTGGTGGGCTTGTGTGTGGGGGCGGGGCTTGCCGCCACTGCCCATCGACGTCACGTCACCAGCGGTGGACGTGCGCCGCGCCTCCTGGCGCCGCCGCGCCCTTTACGCTGTGGTTGCTATGCTCGCAGGCTTGGTGGGTTGGTCTCAGCGGCCGCCGACCATTGGTCGGCTTTCCGCTCTGGCTCCTCCCACCTTTGGCCGTGCGGACGTGACGTTGGCGGGCCTCCCCGCGGCGGCGCCTATATAGGGGCGTCTTGTTCACCTGGGGCGATGCGGCGCTCGAGGTACACTACAGCTACACTTCAGCATGGTGGTGGTCGCTCCACACCACCCTGTCACACAGGTAAGGTCACTCCTTACCCTGGTTCGCGCACATGTCATCCTCTAGCTTTCCCATTCCTCTTTCCCTCACTCCATTCCTCACTCTACCCACTCACTCACTCACCTCTACATCACGCTCACCTTCCATTTCCCCCCCCCCTTCCCCCCCCCTTCCCCTCACTCTCCCCACTCCCCCCCCCCCCGCTGCACACACACTCCCTGCATTATCACTCATCTTCCACTCTCAACTCTAGGGTGCCTCGTGGCTCTGCATCGCCCTGGGGGGGATTGCCTGTTTTGGTCGCCGCGGCGGGGGGGCCCGCCTCAGCTCCCGACCTGGCATTAGTCCCGGATGGTTGCCGTACCTGGCCATTCACCATTTACCCACAATTGCCGTGAGTACTTTTCAATTTTTGGGGGATTATTTAGCCCTCTGTACCCATTGTTACCTTGGCCCTTGATATTATTATCATTTTTATTTCCAGAAACATGACATGTCTGCTCCTGATGAGTGGTCTTGAACCACGAAACGCGTCGAGCTACCGGTTGTCACTTACTGTCCCAACCCATGCTATACAGAGTTTTACCCCTTAACAGGAATTTGAGGCCAGCTATCAGGCAGGCATTACCTTGTTTTAACTATTTACGCATTCTGACACCTGGTGATCCCTGGTCTATCTTCAATAATATTGCTTATACCCATGTTATTACCCATGTTACCTGTATATCTTTTATATCCTTGATAACTATACTAATGGTCCTTATGTTGATCTCTGGTTATCATTGCTAACATTTTACCAAGTGTTATATTGATATTGTCTGATACCATTGTTTGTATGAATATGCAAATAAAGAATTTTATTGACCCACCGTTTGTGTCGGCTTGCAAACCATTGGCTTCATATAATGTCCCACCTCCTCCTCCTTTACCCACTGGCTTTTGCTTGCGGGTTTTCTAGATATTGTGTGATAGGGATGGAAACGTGCGACCGCTACCCGGCGCAGTTTCATACAAAGTCCCACTTCCCCTCCCCCTTGCTGCTGTTATAAAACATATCCAATAAAAAAAATTTAAAAAGTCAAATTTCTGCATAAATTTAGGCCAATATGTATTCTGCTACATGTTTTTGGTAAAAAATCCCAATAAGCGTATATTGAATGGTTTACACAATCGTTAATGAGTCTACAAACTATGGGATATATTTATGGAATTTTTTATTTTTTTTTATACTAGTAATGGAAGCGATCAGTGACTTATTACGGGACTGGGGTATTGCGGTGGACAGTCTGGCACTAACTGACACTTTTGACACTTTGTGGTAACCAGTGACACTAATACAGTGACCAGTGCTAAAAATATTTACTGTCACTGTACAAATGACATTGGCTGGGAAGGGGTTAAACATCTAGGACCATCAAAAGGTTAACTGTGTGCCTAGCCAGTGTTTTTGTGTACACCATGTGGTGCTTTCACTAGGGGAAGAGATCGGTTCTAGTCTCTGCTTTGCAGAGACACAGGATCTTCCCTTCCCCCTGTCAGAACTGAGATATGCCTTGTTTACATAGGCATTTCTCAGTTCTCTGTGTTTTACCACGACCAGGCAGGTGCCGGAGGACATTGAATCCCAGGGACCCACAGACCAGCTTCTGTTGTGAATTATCACCCACCTGTGGCACGTGCCCGCCCCCTGCAGGTTGAAATGCAAAATCTACGCGCTCCCGGTATACTTACCAGCGGCTAACAGAAAGCTCTCGATCGCTACTTGCGGGGTTAATTGCATGGAGCATATTATTCCATAAAATATCCTAGTTACACGTATTCATAGAAACTAAATATGATAGGTCTACATTAACTTAACAACTATATACAGGGATGTGGAAATTAAAAAAAAAAAACTACTTGTCCAAGGGAGTAAATCGGGGTCACAATCTACTTGTCCCTCATAACAATCTACTTGTCCTGATAAAAAAAATAAAAATGTTTCCCAGGATGGAAAGTATGAAGGGTTTGTGTTTTTTTTATTAGGCAGAGGTGCTTATAGGAATGTCTGAGGCTTATGGCATTTAAATTTTTAATGTTTTTTATTTTTTGCTAGAAATTTTTTTTTTTAAAGCAGAGGCCCTAGAGCATACAATGTCGGTGTTGCAATTTTTTTATGTCACACTGTATTTGCGCAGCAGTTTTTAAAAAACAATAAAAAATACATTTATTTTGGTAAAATATTAAAGATTATGACACGCCAAGTAAACACTGTACATACCAAACATGTCACGCTTTAAAATTGGGTACGCCCATGCAACGGCAACCAATCCATATGGGCTGAATGAAAAAAGGAACCTAACAGATTCCCCCATTCACGTTGATCAGCCAAAAAAAGTATGAAAAATATATGACGAAGCATAGGGGTAATCCACCCACTGACCACCCAGGCCCCCATGCATGGGCATATACTATATACTATACTATAATATTTTTAAGTGCAGATGAGAAATTTCCTCCAGCAAATCCTGCTGCTCTCGGAATAAACAGATCAGTGCTGCAGCTGAATGTTATTTCTGCAAAGCAAACAATGGTTAACAATAAAACACTGTAACAACAGAACATTAACTCAATAAAACAACAACTTTTATTTACTGAAATGCTGAAGAATATGAGCTATTCACTCACTGACCACCCCAGACCCCTAATGCTTGGGCATATATGTTTTTTTTTTTTAACTGCAAATGAGAAATTTCCTCCAGCAGCGCTGCAACCGCTGACGTATATATTCTGAAAGCACACCCTGCTGCTGTCAGAATAAACAGGTCATTGCCGCAGCTGAATGGCATTCATGCAAAGCAAGATTTAGGGATTGGGCCACAGCACCTTCTGGAAACAAAAGGGCTGTGATGATCACTTCCTGAAATTTTAGGAAAGATCCACTTCATCCTGTTGCTTTGTGAAGTACAAAAGCATTGTACAGACACTTTCGTGTACCAGCGTTTGGCTTTATGGGAAACTTAAGTACGGCTTCTTCGTCTGGTCGTTGAAGTCCACCCCTCCCATGTTAAGGTTGTAGTCGTGGACACAGGGGCTTCTCATGCCACATGAGTCAATTCCAAGATTAAAAAGTTGTCTAAATAGTGGCATGCTTGAATAATAACTGTTGACGTACAAGTGGTACCCCTTTAAGAATAAGGGTGACACCAAGTCCCATGCTGTCTTGCCACTGCTCCCCATGTAGTCTGGGCATCCACGTGATCTTTTCCCTCTTATATCTGAAAAATGACATGTATAGCCTGTTGCCCTCCCACAGAGCTTATTCATTTTGACCCCAGATCTGGCACACTTGGGGAGAAACTATTTGAATGCAAGGTGGCCAGAATAATGAATGAGGGACTCATCTACGCGGACATTTTTTTGGGGTGTATACATGTTTGCAAATTTCTGGTAAATGTGATTTATGAGGGGCCACATTTTGTGGAGTTGATCATATTCATGGTCACCCCAAGGACAACATTGTCATTGACATTGAAATGCATAAATCACATTATATTCCCATATCTACGCCTAAAACATGGGCATATGATGAATTCTTTTTAGTAATGCCCATGCTGAGGGTAAGGCCCAAAAAAGTTTTAAATTAAGAAACCGCAATAGGTTTTCATTTGAATTGTCTGGCAAGGAACGAATTTGGATGGCCGGCAATTTACTGCTCAGCATATAAATTGCTTTTGTCCACAATCGATCAATACAGATCTTCCGTGAAAAACAGCTAAAAAAAAATCAATGGGAGTAGTTAAATTTGCTGTTTCCACCTGAATTCCGGGTTGGGCAGTAAATGTGGGAAGTACGGGTGCTGCAGAATCTGTGGGCTGCCAATAAGGATTTGCAAGCACATCAGGAAGGACACTACTAATTCTTGGTGGATTCTTGGGAGCCTACTTGTGCTAGCCACTGCACCAGCTTGGACTGCACTACTGGCACATCACCATGCACTGCAGTGTTTGGTATGTAAAAGACCAGTATGTACTAGGCTGCTGGTGCTTGCTAGTTCACCAACAGATAGTGTGGCACTAGTACTGGCACTCTGCTACATTTGAGAATCATTGTGCGATTGTAGCAAGGGGTCTGGTATGCCTGACCTTAGCAGGGACCTCTTCTTCATTGTCTGAGCTATCTGTCAGGGTGCCGCTGCTCTCTACAGGTTCATATTCTGAGCCTGATTCTGTCAGTGAGGACTCCTTCTCTCTCAGCTGACATACTCAGAATCCTGTAGGCCTCTTCACTAGTGTACCTTTCGTTGGAAATTTTGACCACTAAATTTTTAGGTACTGTGGAGATGCAACCCAATGTCACAGGTGAATATGGGCAGGGTATGCCTGATTTTGGCAGGAATACTAATTGCACACCTGTGGACTGGGTTCATAAACATCCCAGGAATAGAGGTCAGTGCTCATCCTTAGAGACAGCTCCACCCGGCAGACAGGAGTTCTGGCTTAGGAGTCAGGAGGGAGCCAGTGCAGCACGAAGCTGCAAGCAGAGAGGTGCTGAGCGTCAGGTCTGGGGAAGACAAACCAAGGCCTAAGGTGTAAGGCCTGAGCAGGAGTGCTGTGTTTTTAGCCAGGAAGGCTGAATGCTAGTTGTTCTGAACCAGGACTGTAATGCTGAATACCCCTGCGAGGGAATCTGCTGTCTATTTGAACTTTCTCACCCGGTCTGCAGACTTGGAATCACAGGCGTTGCTAGGGGCATATTCACCTGTGACACGGAGTCGCATCTCCACAGTACCTTGTGCGACTCATGGGAAAAGGAGCACCTGGCTGTCAGGGACTGCTTGAATCACTACAAAAAATGTAATCTGCTAGTTCTAGCAGAAATCAGGCCTGATCTTGCTAATGATGTGGTTTTGTATGTATCAGAAATGACAGTGATCTACTTACACTGCAATTGGGGGTGGGTGCGAGGGGCTAAACACAGGTGTTGGCAGGTGTAGGGGCTGATCCGGCTAACCTTGCATTTTTGGGGACACAATACTATTGGGGAAGCTAGTATAGTTCTGGTCTAAACAAAGATATTGATCCATTAAGACCAATGGCGACCCTAGGGGGGGGCAGAGGGGGCCCTGACCCCCCAACATTATGCTGGGCCCCACCATGTCCCCAATTTTTTTTTTTTTAATTTTTTTTTTTTTACAAAAAGGCAATTTCTTTTTGTTTGTATTCATATTGGATGTGCCGCATCTTACTCGGGCCACCGCTGGGGTAACACAGTCTCTATCGAGAGGGAGAACGTCCCCAGTCAGCTCCTGCGGGTGATTCCTCCCCCCTCCCTCTGCTCGCTGACACTGCATAATGCAAGCGCTCACACAACCACGGCCGCCCGATCTGCTCCTTCCCCTGCATCCTCATTGGCAGGGAGAAGAGTGAGTTGCAGGAAGGACTCCACCAGGACTCTCAGTTACTAAAAAAACAGACTGATTTCTCCCGTCCTTAGGACAGGAGAACGAGCCTGTAAATTCCAAGAAATGCCAGACCAGCTCTGTCAATAGCAGGGGCAGGACAGCAAGAGGAGGCTGGGGAACCCCACAGTGGCAGAACACCAGGGCCCGGTGGCAAGACAACCTTTGCAACCCTGACAGTTCTCCCACTGCTTTGCACCCTTATATTTTCTTGGTATACTGGTGACATATATCTCTTGTTCTCTGTCACCCTGGGGGGGGGGGGGGGGCAATACAGTAGGAAGGGAGCTCACTGCAGAACATGTGAAAGGGCCATTGTGGGATCGTAGTAAAGGGGTAAAGGGCCCCAGGATAGATAAAATATATATATAGATAGATACATTTATCTATCTATCTATCTATCTATCTATCTATCTATCTATCTATCTATCTATCTATCTATCTATCTATCTATCTATCTATCCATCCATCTATCTATCTATATATTTGCATTTTATATTGCCCCCCTATTTTTGTCCCTGTCCCCCCATGTGCCCCCCCTAAATATGAAAGCTGGAGACACCACTGATTAAGACAGTATACTAGAAATAGAGGTTTATAGTGTGTCTGTGATAGTATTGCTCGCAATCAAAAGGTTAAAATGTGATAGTGAATATGTGGCAGGAAAACTGATGCTATCTGGGATTGATGCTAACGCTATCTAAAGTGACACAAATACAGTGATCAGTAAAATAAAATACCAATGACCACCCAGATATTATACCATCCTGCAATAAAAACGTTTGTAAACATAAAATACCAATGACACTGACAGGGCAAAAGGATTAACTGGGGGTGGGATCAGGGGATCAAATGTGCCCAACTGATTGTGTGACTGTGTGCTGCCTTTACCCACTGTAGATGTTCTCTCTTCTTTTGCTGGAACCGAAAAGGGCTCCATGAGAGAAGATGACATAATTTCTTGTGCCTGTGTTTTGTAAACACAGGCAAATGCTGTTCTGTGATTCGCCAGAACCAATCAGCAGGTCCAGGCCAAAAATCAATGGCCTGGGCCTGAAGACTGATCGGTGTTATGTTGGATCACAGCACCACCGTGCGCGCCCCCTACCTGGGATTGTGCATTACATACCTAGTACGTAATCCAGTGCAGCAGAGCCACCTTGCTGCCGTACATGTATGTGAAATGGTTGGCAAGCTGTTAATGTACTCATGTTCCATGGAAAACTACAAGTTCTGTCTGCTACCTTTCTTTGTTCACAGATCTTAGAGCCACAAAAATTTCAAATTTCACAGCTGCTGTAGGGGAGAAGAACCTTGCATGCTGTCATAGAGGAAGCTGCTTTGGGGTTGGTAGGGTTGCGCACCATTTTACATGTTACACCTTAAATATGGGTGTAACATGTTGCTAAAGGTGGAGCTAGCCTTTAAAGATTTCTCTTTCCTCTTTCCATTTGGATTATCAGCAGAAAAAACGAGGAAAAGAGGCGCCTCTAAGTGCAGTATGTAAGCTGAATTTAATAAAAACACTGTACAAAAACACTCACATTTAGTAGATTAAAATAAGGCATATAGTATAGTTGATTTCCTGGAGGAGGGGAGTCCATCAGTTCTGTCACTGCATCGCTGTCTCCTGCTGTGCGTACGGCTGTGCTTGAGACACCGCTAAAGCCGGCCGCGGTGATGAGATACTCCAAAGCGAGGCCTGGAACGCTGGTGGAAAGTAGGCGCGGGGCTGTGACGTCACCGGAATGCGACGCGTTTCACGAGCGTACGGGCTACGATCTCACGGTAGCCGCGCTCCTTCATCAAGCTACAAGTGAATCGTGGGGATGGTTTAAAAAGAGAATGGGGCGGGAGTAAGTGGACAAGAAGGAGGAGAGAGGGGGGGGAGGGACGGAATGGGAGACGAAAAGGATAAAGAGGAAGGGAGGGGGGAAAAAAGGGGGGGGGTGGCCATGTATATAAAATACAAAAAACTCTTAGCAGGTAAAAAGGTGCATATCAAAAATTAGTCTCAGTAAATAATAAAGAGAAATAAAAATAAAAATAATAATAATAAAGAAAAATAATAATAAAAAATAATAAATAAACAATAACAAATAATCGATATGAATATATGTGTATATATATATATGAGAATTATGCCTGATTGAAAGGGCAAATAAAAGAAGTATAGAAGGGGACACGTCAGAGTAGTTATAAAAGCACGATCAAAATAGTGATAATAAGAAATTAGAGAAATTGGTTATTGATGATCAATCATAAGATAGTGATATGGAAATGTAAAATAATGTGTGAGAAGAGTAAATATGGACAAAACGTGAGACCAGCGATTTCTCACGGTCATTGGAAACTAATAGATGACCCGAAAAAATGGTAATTAAATGGAATGATTAAATTGAGGAGTTATTTGGTGGTGTAAAAGTTGAACCTTACTATAGTAATTGGAACTATTGATACATCTAAGTACATGTACATATATGTGCACAAATATGCATCTGGTCATGAGCATACGCACACATGGAAAATCCTCTACTACATGGCCCTTGTGCATATATATGGCTCATAAAATTAAAGTAAATATAAATAATAGAAATAAAAATAAATATAAATAAAGATAAAAGTAAAAACAATAATAGTATAAGAAAATTAGGTTAAATATTAAAATATATGTTTTGAGGCTAAATATATAGGGCCATAAACTCATTTGACCTTTGGAGGTCAGTATATAATTAGTGGGAATGCTTTAGCAGTCCCACTATTGTTATTCGATTTTATTTATTTTTAATTTTATTCCGTACGTTTTTCGGTAATGCGTAACTTCTGCATACTTTCAGCTATTAAAACCATTCAACTATCAAAATGTTCGTCTCTTTTAGCTGAGGTGTGCTCTTTTTCAACTTTTTTTCTACCATTTATACTTTTTAAAATATTAAGCTTTTTATCACTTTTTTTTAACATTGAAGTCAATGGGAGCATGCTTGAAATCCTTAAATTTTTCTTCCGCTCCCAAAAGTTTCAGCTCCTTCATACTTTCACCTAGAGACACCAAACAAACTTTAAAATGTTCACAAAATATTCAGCTATCTGGCTATAGCTTTTCAGTTTGATATCTTTTACAGTTTTTGAGAAAAAGCTTTTTGTTTAGAGGTCATTTCAGGAAATTTTAGCCATTAATCAGAGTGTACTGTGTGTGTTTTGTTGCCATGGTTACCAAAGCTTCTGTTATACACAGGGGGGGGGAGGTGGCTGGAGCATCTCAGCTTTAATTACAGAGCCCGGGGGGAGGGGACAGACACACCATGTACTGATTATAATAGAGGAATATGATGGGGCAGTTTTGATGGTGGCAATTCTGATGGGGCAGTTTTGATGGCGGTCATTTTAGCAATTTAGCTATTCAGCAATTATTTTTGAAAAAAAAAATATATTTTTGAAAAAAAAAAAAATATTTTTGAAAAAAAAAAAAATATTTTTGAAAAAAAAAAAAAAATTATTTTTGAAAAAAAAAAATATTTTTGAAAAAAAATTATTTTTAAAAAAAAAAATATTTTTGAAAAAAAAAATTATTTTTGAAAAAAAAAAAATTATTTTTGAAAAAAAAAATATTTTTGAAAAAAAAATTATTTTTGAAAAAAAAAAATCATTTTTGAAAAAAAAAAATCATTTTTGAAAAAAAAAATTTTTGAAAAAAAAAAAATTTTTTGAAAAAAAAAATATTTTTGAAAAAAAAAATAATTTTTGAAAAAAAAATTATTTTTGAAAAAAAAAAAATATTTTTGAAAAAAAAAATATTTTTGAAAAAAAAATATTTTTGAAAAAAAAAAATATTTTTTGATGGGGCAGTTTTGATGGTGGCAATATGATGGTGCAGTTTTGATGGGGCAATTCTGATGGGGCAGTTTTGATGGTGGCAATATGATGGGACAGTTTTGATGGCAATATGATGGGGGCAATTTTGCTGGGGGACGTTTTAGCAATTCAGCATTCCCACGCATTTTCCCCAGGAAATGCATTTTCTAGTTATCATTAAGACAGCTCATTAAGTGTTCTTGCATAGCAAGACCACTTACTGTTATCTCACATATATATTATTATTATAGCCAAATTTACCACCCTAACTCCTCCCACAGTTTTTACACTACATAGACAAGTAATATACCGAAACGTGCGGATTGTTCTCGAATGGTGTGCTATTACTTTGTGGAATGTTTCGCCAAATGGTTCACGAAATATCGTCATTTTTGCGGCAAAATTGGTCCCATAGGAATGAATGGGGAAACTAGAGTGGGAGATGACAAAAGCTGGAAAATCAGAACATGATTTCTAAACTGCCGCCACTCCCTCATTTTCAAGCCCACCTACACAAATCTTATATCAAAACGTTCAGCTATCCCTGCTGCCACTAAACATGTCCACGGCTAAGCCATAATCCTGATAGTTTTCACAATATGACCATTTGTTTGCAACTCACGCCGTCCATTGACATTCATTGAAACTACACTCTAGCCCCTTCAAATTTGAAGGGCAATTTCTAAACTGCGACCGTGCCTTCAATTTTAATATTTCAGAGACATACTATGTATCAAAATCTAGGTCTGGGTCTTGTGATTCTCACAATATAAAGATCTTCGCTGTAGGATGTATAGTTTTTAAAATACGGCCATTTGTTTAGAGGTCATTTCAGGAAATTTTAGCCATTAATCAGCATGTACTGTTTGTTTTGTTGCCATGGTTACCAAAGCTTCTGTTATACACAGGGGGGAGGTGGCTGGAGCATCTCAGCTCTGATTACAGAGCCCGGGGGAGGGGACAGACACACCATGTACTGATTTATAATAGAGGAATATGATGGGGCAGTTTTGATGGGGTAATTCTGATGGGGCAGTTTTGATGAAGTAGAATTTGGGAAGCATAAACAGGGCATGAGCGTTGCTAGGAAACAGTGGTTGTAAACACAAGATGCTGAGACACCCCAAATGTATGTGACTTCATCTGCTAGACTTGATAATGCTTGTAGACTCCTCCCACAGTTTTTACACTACAGAGACAAGTAATATACCGAAACGAGCGGATTGTTCCCGATTGGTGTGTTATTACTTTGTGGAATGTTTCGCCGAATGGTCCACGAAATGAGGTTTTTGCGGCGAAATTGGTCCCATAGGAATGAATGGCGAAATGTTCAAAACTAGAGTGGGAGGTGACAAAAGCTGACAACCCCATGATCAGCCAAAACATTATGACCACCCCATGATCAGCCAAAACATTATGACAGCCCCATGTAAAAAAAAATATATTTTTGAAAAAAAAAATAATCATTTTTGAAAAAAAAAAAATAATTTTTGAAAAAAAAAAAATAATTTTTGAAAAAAAAAAAATAATTTTTGAAAAAAATAAAAATAAAATAATTTTTGAAAAAAAAATATTTTTGAAAAAAAAATTATTTTTGAAAAAAAAAAAAAATCATTTTTGAAAAAAAAAATCATAATTTTTGAAAAAAATGTTCAGCTCTTTCAGCTAATGATGAGACTTCAACTTTTTTACTACTATTTATACTTTTTAAAATATTAAGCTTTTTAACACTTTTCACAGTTACTCCAGCCACTCCAACCACACAACAGTTACTCAAGCCACTCCACCCAGTTACTCCGCCCACTCCAGTTGTAGAGGCAAGAACACTTTTCACAATTTCCCCAGAAATTGTACCTTTTCTAGTTTATTTAATTATAAAAGAAGGGACTATGGACTATATTAATCATAATTACCCTCTGTCATTAACAAGATGGTAATATAGAGATATCCAGTTCTTTGCGCCTTTACTTGCTTACCATTTGGATTATCAGCTGAGAGAGTTCTTACCTGTATGTCTCTTTAACCACTTACCTACTGGGCACTTTCACCCCCTTCCTGCCCACGCCAATTTTCAGCTTTAAGTGCTGTCACACCTTGAATGACAATTGCCCGGTCATGCAACACTGTACCCAAATTAATTTTTTATCATTTTTGTCCCCCATAAATAGAGCTGTCTTTTGGTGGTATTTAATCCCTGCTGGGTTTTTTATTTTTTGCAAAAAAAAGAAAAGAAAAAAGACCAGATATTTTGAAAAAAAAAAGTTTTTCTTCGTTTCTGTCAGAAGATTTTGTAAATAAGTAATTTTTCTCCTTCACTGATGAGCGCTGATGAGGCTGCACTGATGGGCACTGATGAGGCGGCACTGATGGGCAATGATGAGGCTGCACTGATGGGCAATAATGAGGTAGCACTGAAGGGCACTGATGGGGAAGCACTAATATGTAGCACTGATGAGCTCTGATATGCAGCACTGATGGGCACTGATAGGTGACACGGATGGGCAATGATAGGTGGCACGGATAGGGGGCACTGATGGGCAGCACTGATGAGCAGGCACTGATGGGCACTGAAAGGCAGCACTGACTTGCATCACTGATGGGCACAGAATGACCCCACTTATGGGAAAAATTGGCATCACTGATGGGCAAAGATTGGTGTCACTGATGGGCACAGACTGGCATCACTGATGGGCACAGTTGGGGCTGAACTGAAAAATCAGTTCCCTGATGATAAGTACGGGTCTCCCCTGTGAGGAGATGCCACTGATTGGCTCTCTTCACACTCTGTCAAAGAACGGCACTATTGTGTTTACATGTGATCAGCTGTTATCGTACACAGCCGATCATATGGGTAAAGAGCCGGCTATTCAGCTCTTTACCAAGATCGAGGTCACGCCATGTCCCAGGGACACAGCGTGCCCCTGATCGGCACGCTGCTTCCATCCTGGGGGTGTGTGATTGCGGTGAGACTGGGCGACATCATATGACATCGTCCCAGAACAAGAGGGGATCCCGCCTGCCATCTTTTGTCTATACGGCGGGTGGGAGGCAGTTAATAGGTTACTTGTCTATCAAACAATATCCTTCTTATTATGGACCTTCTGCCTAAAGTGAAAGATTTAAGAGGCTCCAATTACGCTTCCAGCTGCTGTGTTTTTGGCCTTTTTTCTGGACATACTTTTCTGTACAGTCTTTTTTTCCCTGAGGTCAAGGATTAAGTATGTTGGGATTAGGCCTTACCCTATCAAACATTCTTGTTGACCACTGTAGGTCTTGGTCCAAGTTTTTCTCTCCTGTTTATAGGTAGAGAAAGTTGACAACTCCGCATATCTCATCTTTCACTAGTTACACAACCATGTGCAGCCTCTCTAAGGGGACACCTTAGAAAGGGGGCCCTTTCTAACGTTCCCCTCCTAACTCCCTAGTAAATTTACTGTCTGAATATGATGGAACTCAACACCATGGAGAAAAGGTCCCAAACCCTACATGAACTTTACAACCACAACTTCTTTTTCTGTAAGAAACTCATTTTTTAAAAGTGACTAGAATCAAAGCTTATTAAACCATAGATTCCCAGCAGTCTATCATGCCACAAACCTGACATTTACAACCAAAGGGGATGCAATTTTGTTTTCCAAGCTGATGGATCAACTGGCAGACAGGAAAGTCTTTATTTGTGCTCAGGAGGCAAACCAATCACACTTGAAAACATATTGTCCTGACAAAAAACAGGCACTATTTCTATGTATGTTGTGCGATGAACCGTATGAGTTCAAAAGTGGAATTCTAATAGTAGGGGAGAGATTTACAAGGCGCTTCTTCAAAAAAGAAACAATTCTCTTCACTTATGCTACATGACACATGCCGCACACTCTGTCAGTTAAGAATTTTACCTTCCTCTCTCTTCTTCATAATAAGCACTCAAGTATAGACTACTTTTTCATATCACAGCCTGGCCTATTGTACCTACGGAAAGAAACTGTAGAACCAATGTTCCTTTCGGATCACCACCCTATGACATCTACTCTTTTCTGTAGAAAGACCTGGAGACCATATGTGTTAAGTGATTCTATTAGGTTGAAAATCAATCAAACTCACCTCCAAGACTACTTTATTTATAACAACATAATTGGTTTCCCCCTTGTGATTCAAGAGCAGGCCATAAAAGATGAGTTTTTAGCTATGTCAAACCAGCTAAAGAAAGCCCACCAGGCTCAATACCCTTACCAAACTGACTAATGGTAGCCATACATTCACTAACCAATGCCTTAAAGTGGAGTTCCACCCACTTTTACAACTCCTCAGCATCCCTCACTAAACTGTGCACTGTAAACGAATTGGATATTTTTTAAAAAAAATTCTCAGCACCTACTGTATATCTGCTGTATTCATTTTTCACTTCCTCCTCCCTGGCCCATCGCATCATTTCCTATTTGCAATGCCTTCTGGGAAGGGGCGGAAACTTCCTCTGACACTGCCGTTGCTATGGAAACCTGACCTGAAACCTATTACACTGCTTGAGCTGCACTGAGCATGTGCGAGATCTGCAAGGGTGAGATCCAGGAAGAAATACAGTCTAGCTTCAGATGCCCACACTTAAGATGGCCACGGCCTGCTGTAAGTTTATAAAATAACAAATTACTGCTATAAACTTACAAAACAGACCTTAGTTTACAGACTAACTTTACTAGAATACATTAAGCTTGTGTATTATAGGGGTATTTTTATTTAAAAAGTATAATTTCGGCCGGAACACCACTTTAAATAAAAAGAATATACCTTATCTGGCAATAAAATGATTCAACAGAACGAGTGTGCATAACCCCACGCACCTTAGTCAACGATATAAAATATAATCTTAATTGGAATTTCTATATAAAATATATATGTGACTGTGTGCATTATATTTACTTAAAGGGAGGGTTTTGAGCTTTTTTGGGGATACAAGAGAATAAACAGTGGTCACTGATAAATTGTAGTGGACATATGGTAATAGAAGAAATGGGGGACTACCACCACCCCTTCTACCAGAGCATTAGTCTTTCATAGACTATAGTAGGAAGTAATTGATGTCGTCTTCCAACCGAAGGTTACAGACAATATCTCATGACCGTTGGCAGCTCTAGCAACAAAGTCACTGTGACTTCATGCCAAAAACATTTCCCATTTGTGTGGCAACTGGGTGCGATCACTTATGTAGGCATACAGCTCCCCTATGACTCCCCTGTGAGATATACATACAAAACTATGCCCACTCTTTTACGGAATACAACAGGGTCTGAAAGCATGGGACGAAATAATTTTTTTGGGTTTCGGTAAAGCAGCCATGTTGAAGATGAACATCCTTCCACAGCTACTCTATTGGGGAGATTTACTCACAGAGTTCGGTGCAGCTCTTCATAGAAACCAGCTTCCAGGTTTTTTGTTAAAGCTTAAAGGATAAGATCACCTTTCTGAACATGTTATACCAATTATTAGGGTATAACATGTTCAGCATCAGACCCCCCTCCCCTCAATCCCCTGCCTCTTTGTGGCAGCGAGCCTGGGATGTTTTCCCTGTACTCACTGCCACAATTCAAAGAGAGCAAGGCCATGTGGGGCTCCGTCCTCACAGCCACATCATTGATTCACAGATCCCCCATTGTAGTTCTCAATGAACTACCACAGCGCTGATGAGTGCTGTGTAGAGCTGCACAATTAATCCTTAAGGCCCCCTTTCACACTGGAGCGGTAGGGGGCGTCGGCGGTAAAACAGCGCTATTTTTAGCGCTGTTTTACCGCGGTATTCGGCTGTTAGCGGTGCGGTTTTAACCCCCCGCTGGCGGCCGAAAAAGGGTTAAAACCACTCGTACAGCGCGGCTATAGCCGCGGTATTACCGTGGTATAGCTGCGCTGTCCCATTGATTTCAATGGGCAGGAGCGGTGAAGGAGCGGTGAATACACCGCTCCTTCCCCGCTCCAAAGATGCGGCTAGCAGGAGATTTTTTCTTCTCCTGCCAGCTCGGGCCCTCGGGCTTTCACACTGAACAAACAGCGGAGGTTGTTTAGGGGCGGTTTGCAGGCGGTATTTTTAGCGCAATAACGCCTGCAAACCGCCCCAGTGTGAAAGGGGTCTAAGAATCGTTATCATGATTTCTTTCCCCCTTGCGATATTGACAAAACATTCTCCAAATTCTTTCTATGCAGAGAATTCTCTGCTAAAGCCGACAACTGTCAAAAAAAAACAAAAAAAAAAAAAACAGGCAGTCTGCCAAGTATCACAACATTCCTCAGCAGCAGAACTAACTATAAACATTGTAACGTCTTGTCCTTTAGATCAAAGGAATGAACTTCGGTGTGTAAATGAGGGAAAAAAAATGGAACTTCCACTTTAAGTGCAGGTGACTCCCTGACATGCCACATTTGGCATGTTATTTTATGGGGGGGGGGGGGGGGGGGTGTGGCGGATACCCTCTTTTTAGAGGCACCCAGCTCCCACTTCCACCCGGGGAACCGGAAGGAAGATCACCTCTCCCCCCTCCCTCCCTGCAATGTTCTGGGACACGTCACAGGTCCCAGAAGATTGCCCAGCCATTTACAGCATGCAGCGAGGCTCGTGCATGCGCAGTGCGTGCCCAGCTGTGAAGCCACAGCCGGGCATCCACAGTAAGAATGCCGGCGCCTCGGAAAGGAGGGGGAGAGGAGCGGGGCTCTGTATGCCCACATTGCTGGACCGTGGGACAGGTTAGTGTCCGATTATTAAAAGTAAGCAGCTACACTTTTTTTGTAGCTACTGACTTTTATTTTTATTTTTTTCGGTGGAACTCCACTAACCTTTTTCTGACATTTGTTGGTTTCAAGTTAAAATTATTATTTTTTGCTAGAAATTTACTGAGAACCCCCAAACATTATATATATATATTGTTTTAGCAGAGACGCTAGAGAATAAAATGGTGGTTGTTGCAATATTTTATGTCACACTGTATTTGTGCAGTGGTCTTTCAAATGCAATCTTTTTGGAAAAAAATACACTTTAATGAATTTAAAAAAAAACAAACAGTAGCCCAATTTTTTTGTATAATGTGAAAGGTGATGTTACGCCGCGAGAATCGTGAGCTTTATTCTTAGCAAAAAAAACCGTGATTCTCATTTTGGCCAGAATCGTGCAGCTCTAGTGCTGTGGTAGTTTATTCTTCCTGTCAGTGTAAAACTGCCTGCCTGTACAATGTACGGGCAAACAGCTTACACTGACAGCCTGCAAGAGACTTGCACGGCATCAGCAATCTGCTTTCCAGGCTCCTAAAACAAAAAATTGTAAAAGCAAATTTTTTTTACCTACAAAAAAAATGAGCATTTATTATTTTTTTTTTAAAAGGTGAACTTATCCTTAAAATGAAGCTGAAGTTAGAAACTGATTGACTACTTTTAGGCGGACACGATTGGACCTTTGCCCTCTGTGGAGCGATGGTGCCAACGCACATGTGTCCGTTGACACTCGCTGACATTTGATCTGATCCTGTCTGCTAAAAACAGACAAATGGGGATCCGTTTCCTATCTGTCTAACAGATCGGACTGGATACCCGTCTGATGTAAACGGACAGGCGGTCTGTTTCCATTTGACCGCTCATAGAGGAGAATGGGGCTTGTCTGTGTCTGCTCTACATAAGCGGAGCGGACACAGACCAGCCATCCACCTGCTCACTTAGGATCAGCGGACAGATTGGTGGATATTGCCTGATCACTATGGTTCTTTTCTGATAAGCGAGTGCTATATGTGTCTGCAGTGTATCTTCTCCTTCCCTCTTCATAGGCAAATTGTCAAAAGTTGAAAGATGCGACTCTATGTTTAGGGATCTGTCAAATGGTATAAATGCCTGGGGGGTGATTAGATTGTGCCTGCATGTCTGATTGCTATTAATGTCTGCAGCAGCCTTTAGCAAGAAATTATGTAAGCAGTCAGATGGGCAGGAGAGACGCAAAATCTCTAAAATGCAGACAGAGTTAACAACAAATTCATATTCTTTGGTACAGTGGGGAAATGTTGTACCCCCTGTTAGTTTTTTTTTTTTTTTTTAATTAAATGTCTGTGAGTGGAATTTGTTTTAAATGGATTTGCAACTTGATTAAATGCACCACATAAAGAACCAGTAGGGAGGTTGGAAGGGGCGGAGCCAATAAAGATTCTAAGTCAAATTTTGCATACTACTTCAGCTGCCTATATCTGGATTTACTGATCCCTTTGACATGGTTTTCATTAAAAATAGTGTCAACGAAGGTTTTTTCATGATTTGCTCAGTTTGAATTGCTCAGGTATGTGGCAGGTTTACAATAAAGTGATTGTAAATGATCACCTTGTAAAACAACCCATTCAGTTTGAAATAGAAATGAAAGATGAAACATTTGTGTATGGATATAAAAACCATTATAAACATAGTTTTTTCCCCTTTTTTTTATAAGTGATCACATTCCCTCTGTTCTCAGCTGCATAAGAGCTGGGGGGGGGGGCAGAAGCAGCAGCACACTGAGCTTCCCAGTGATAGGCTGTGCAGGTGGTCGTGCCAGGACAAGTCTGATCATTGGAGGAGAGCACACTGAGTTCCCAGCATAGCTAGAGAACTGACCACGCTGTGCTCTTCTGCTTAGTGTGGTCGGTTTTTATTAGAAAAGCACAGGGACTGGCAGGAACACCAGGGATTTCACATAAAGGAAGCAATACAAAGAGAAGAGGATGCTTTTTCATACAAGTACATGGTACAGCAGGCACATATCAGGAATATGAAACGTTGGGGTAACAAACGCTTTAAGTCTTATTGTGGCTAAGTTTGATGAAAACAGTGCATGTATTTAACAGTCCCTAATTGTTTTGTGCTTAATGTTGTTGTTACACGTTTAGGCCTATTGAAAAATAGGTATATCTAAGGAGATTCAGGGAAATAATGGTAGATCTTTACAAGGAGACATGGCTATTAGTATCTCATCTTTCTTAGATTATATCCTCCCTTTGCACACACTGCCTTCTCATTTATCACAGCACACTGTGTATGAAGGGTGTCAAGCTTCTAATTATATTTAATCACTGTCTCCAAACAAGGCCAACCTGGGACATTAGAAGTAACATTGTGATCCATTAGCGGGCAAGTCAAAGGCCTGATTACCCATTGCACATAGCTGTAATTAGGATGGGGGAAGAAACACATTAGCTGAGAAAGTAGAACAGTGTTCAGAATCATATCAGATGTCAAGGTATGTATGCACTCTCCAGGGGAACTCTATTATATGCAATGTGCTGTGCTTGCCTCTTTGTTAATAATGAAATCAGCTAAACTTCAACAGACTGAAATGGCTGTTTTTTTTTTTTTTCTGTTACTATAGGCTTGGTACATACATGTTTAGATTTATTACAGTACCTTCCAGAAGACTTTATCCTTTTGCTTACAAATATAATCGGGTACTGACAATTTAATATTGGTGTTGCATTGTGTATAGCTCAGAGGCAGCAATGCATAAAGGCTTTTTACTTTATTTGATGAGTTAACCAGTCAAATTTTGAACTTCTTAATAGTTAAAGAGGAGGTCCAGCCCCTTCACAAAAAAAATAAAAGTCTGTAGCTAAAATTACTGTAGCTGCGGACTTTTAATATTTGGACACTTACCTGTCCTGGAATCCAGAAATGTCAGTGTTGGAAAGAACAACAGCATGGTTGCTAATAAACTGACAATACTGTATGCATTATACCTATCTGTGCAGCAGGTGGTGCTGCAGCATTATAGTGTATATTCTATGGTAATGTAACCAAAGGAAGTATTATCTTTCTCAGTGTATGCGTTCTTGTTTCTGTTCCATGATAAAGACATGCTGTAAGATATGTTCAGCTATTTCTCCATGAAAGTAAAGTTATACTCTGCATACAACAAGCTTCCAGCACATGATTCAATAACCTGCTAAAATGTTATGGGCCCAGGCACAGCCAGCAAACCCAGAAGCACCCCAGGAGCACCCAGGCACTGGAAAAATAATTCTGCAAGTCTGTGAGTACTGTATGCAAGCAGCTGAAAGATGGCAAGCAGTTCAGATGTAAAGTTTACAATTGCAAAGCTGAAGATTGCCAATTACCAGCTGTGGAAGTTTAAACTAGAAATACTTTTTAGCATGGATGACTTGTAAGTGCTGAATACAGACAGACCCACAGACGGAGAGACAGAGGACTGGAACAGGAAGAATAGGCAGGCAAAAGCAACCAAAGGCTTACTAGTGGAAGGTGACCAGCTTTTCCACATAAAAACAGGGAAAACAGCCAAAGGTATGTGGACTTCATTACAAAAACTGTATGAGCATTCAAGTCTAAACAGCAAGCTATTTCTACTAGGAGAGAAAGATGAGACTAGAAGAAGTCCAGCAAATGTGTGTCCATGTGAAAACTATGCTAGAAATCATAGAGCAGCTGCACGCCATTGGAGAGGACATCAAAGATAACTATACTGTTGCCCTGCTCCTCTGCAGCCTTCCAGAGACATATACTGCTCTCATTAACGCTTCAGAAGCCAGTGTCAGGAAAGGTTCCCTCCACTGGTAATATCTATCATTTGGTGTGCAGTACTGAGGTCCACCAGCAGGTGTCTCCTGGCAGTTTGGAACTATCAGAAGAGCTTTTCCCTGCTGGTATTATGTCATCTTTGGGCCGCAGTACTGGCGTCCACCAGCGGATGGATCCTGGCAGTATGGAGCAGGTATTACCTTCTGCAATCAGGCATCACCTGACTTTGATAGCAGCTAATAGTAAAAATACCCGGCAAGTGCACACACACCTTGCCCTGGTATTGTCCTTGTGCCCTCACCTGCAGCCTGCTTATCTGTTATCCTGATGCTGGACCTGAACCCTGATTCCTGATTCCTGTATCCTGAACCTGTTTGTTTCTGTTCCTGTATCCCTGGATCCTTGCCCTGCAGCCTGATTCCTTCCATCTTGTTCCCTGTCTGTTTACTCCTGGCCCCCCTTCTGCTGATCTCCTGTTTATGACCCTGGCCTGGCTTGACTACGATTCTGGTACTCCTTTTTACTATATATACTGGTTGGTTTATTATCACTGTTTGGTTGTTCAGTTTGTTCACTCTGTTTGTATTGGTGGTGTGTTCACATTTATTTGCATTTACTTTAATAAACTTACTTACTTTCACCTATATATGTCTGGTTCACTCTGTCGCAGTCACACAGTTCTGGTCACATCTGGTTTATGACAGCCAGACCCAAGCAGGTACTAACACTGGAATATGTCAAAGGCAAATTAATAGATGAAAATGACAGAAGGAAAGAAAATACGCACGACAAAGCTCTTAAGATGTACAAAGGCACAAAGCACAACAAAGAAAGCAGAGCCTGTTTCTTTTGTGAAAGCTAAAGCTATCCACAAAAGAAAGAGTCAAAACAATCGCAAAGGAAACTGCAGACACATCATGGAGGGGCTTCCTGAACTACATTATACCACAAGGCGAGCACAGTATACTTGTAAAGAAAGTTCTGTATGTTCCAGAACTAGAAGGCAGCCTTCTATCAGTGAAAAGTCTTGCAAACAACGGTCTCACAGTTAAGTTCCAGGGTGATGAATGCACAATTCACAATAATAAGCGATTCCTTGCAAAAGGAAAACTAGATGATCCCCTAGAGCATAGGCAGCAGGGGCACAGAAGTCCAGAAGCTATACAGGACACAGAGAGGCTTATCAGAAGATTTGAAAAGCGCCTTGCAAAAAGCTCATGAAATGCAAGAGCTGTGATGAAGCAAAAGCCACACATGCTCCCCTTCCACAGGCATCTCAAAGAAAAGTCACCTACCCCCTGCAGCTCATACACATTGATGTATGCAGTCCAATGACAACTCCCATGTCAGGCGGGAACAGATATCTATTGACTTTCATTGATGATTATTCCAGGTACACAACTACTTATCTGATGAAACACAAGAATGAAACATCAGAGAAACTTCAAGAGTTCGTTGCCACGTCTAGCAACAAATTCCAACGCAAACCAGGAATAATACGCTCCGACAATGGAGGAGAATATATAAGCAAAGAAGTGGCCTCATATCTGAAGAGACTAGGAATAGTACACCAGACAACCATACCCTACACTCCTGAAAAAAACGGTGTAGCAGAAAGGAAAATCACACTCTTATAGAAATGGTCAGGTGCATGTTGTCGGGTGCCAACCTACCTCACAAGTACTGGGCAGAAGCAGTCATGACTGCAACCTACCTACAGAACAGATTACCCTCAAGAGCCATTAAAAATACTCCATTCAAAATGTGGCATGGATCAAAGCCTAGCATAGGGCACATCAGAGTGTTTGGATGTAATGCATATGCCTATATTCCAAGTGAAAAGCGATCCAAGCTGGTAGAACAGAGCAATAGAGGGCATTCTAGTAGGCTACAGTGAGCAAACTAATTGTTACAGAATCCTACACCCAAAGACTGACAAGGTGACATTAAGCCATAGTGTTTATTTTGATGAGAACCCTTCATCAGTGTGACAGACCTAGCCGGGACAGGGGCTGTTGGAGAGGACTGAATGCAAGCCTCTTGCCTTTTGATTATGGGCCCTGGATTTTCAAGGGAACAATACTCTTTGTGAGGTGAATTAGAAATCCAGTCTGAACTGTACTAATCGGACTCAGTCATGTATATATGTATATACTGTATGTTGTTTGATGTAAATGAGTTTCGTCTGCCTTACCACAGGTTCTAAGGGTATGCCACACGTTGTTGTTTGTTCTAATTAACCCTGTTTTTATGTTTATGGTAATGAGTTAGGAGACGTAGTCACCTAGTCTGGGTAAATGATTTAGTAAACTAGCTCATGTTAATTAGGTTACAGTTGTATTGTTAGAGGAGGTTCCAACGGCATATAAAGTCTTGTAATTTTGATTCTAAATAAAATAGTCCATGTTAGCAACTAAGCAAGTCTCGTCTTGTTTTATGCTTGGGAGCGGTTGGAATATCTGATATCTGTATCCAGACTACAAGGAAGTGGTATACTGACGGAAGCACTCAAGCGGAGTGTGGGACGTTACGTGATAATCAGAAACACTGATCCCTGAAAGCGGTAAAGTGAATATACCCAACAAACCAGAAGAAAAGATTGACCAAATCCAACATGTGCAGGCATCAGAACAAGAGGTGGAACTCACAATGCTTAAATCAAGTTCCCCACCAGATCCTGCTGAACTGCCTGAAAGCAGAAGATCCACTCGGACTACAGAGGGGATACCACCCCGCAAGCTGTTATACACGGTCAAAACACACAGCATACTTGAACCAACGTCCTGGGAAGACCTAGAAAAACTGCCAAAATGTGAAGCCAATAAATGGAGAAAGACAGCAAAAGAAGAATTAAAGTTACTTCAAGAAAATAAAACCTGGATACTCACAGAGCTCCCTCCTAATCGCAAAACTATAGGAGGTAAGTGAGTTAACTTTCAAAGTAAAGTCAGACGCAGAAGGGAATATCTACAAATACAAAGCCAGACTAGTTTCCATGGGTTACTTCCAGAAATTCGGTGAAGATTAGGATGAAACAATCTCCCCCGTTGTAAAACACTGGACCTTTAGAGCACTTCTTAGTGTTGCAGCCGAGAAAGGCATGCAAGTGAAACACCTAGATGTTAAAACTGCTTTCCTATATGGAGACATTAAGTAATGCCGCATACACACGACCGGTTTTTCCCGTCGGAATAAACTCTGAAGGTTTTTCTGCCGGAGTTCCGACGGAATTACACTCAAGCTGTCTTGCATACACACGGTCACACCAAATTCCGACCGTCCAGAACGCGGTGACGTACAACACGTATGACAGGACTAGAAAACGGAAGTTCAATAGCCAGTAGCCAATAGCTTCCGTTTCGTACTTGCTTCAGAGCATGCGTCGTTTTTGGTGCGTGGGAACAGCATACAGACAAGCGTTTTTTTCCGTAATTCTTTCCGTCAGAAAAATATAGAACATGTTCTCTAATGCCCCGTACACACGGTCGGACATTGATCGGACATTCCGACAACAAAATCCTAGGATTTTTTCCGACGGATGTTGGCTCAAACTTGTCCTGCATACACATGGTCACACAAAGTTGTCGGAAAATCTGATCATTCTGAACGTGTGACATAAAACACCTATGTCGGGACTATAAACGGGGCAGTAGCCAATAGCTTTCATCTTTTTATTTATTCTGAGCATGCGTGGCACTTTGTGCGTCGGATTTGTGTACACACGATCAGAAATTCCGACAACGGATTTTGTTGTCGGAAAATTTTATAGCCTGCTCTCAAAATCCGATGGAAAAAGTCGGATGGAGCCCACACATGGTCGGAATTTCCGACAACACGCTCCGATCGCACATTTTCCGTCGGAAAATCCGACCGTGTGTACGGGGCATAAGTCCGTCTGAATTTTTGACGGAAAAAGTCAGATGGGGCATATCTCTACATGGAGCAACCACCAGGGTTTGAGCAAGGAGACAACCTCGTGTGTAAACTTCAGAAGAGCATAAATGAATGGAGCATCCAATCAGGTCCACCTAAAAAACTGACAGGCGGACCTGATCGGAAAGTCCGTGTGAAAGGGGCCTTAGTGTATGTTAGTGTATGGCCAGCTTTAGCATTTGTCCTTTGGTAGGTAGGTAATATATACCTACCATTTGTAACACAGAAAATTAATATTTTACTTGACAATGAATACTTCCTAACTGCCATTTATGCTACTGTTATTCATAAATCTGTTTCAAATTAAGAAGATCTGTTAAAAATACTGAAATCACTCCATTGCCACATCCGTAACTATAATGTAGAAAACAGAGAAAAAATCCCCTTCTATAGATTCTAAAATACATATTTTATTTGTACATAGGAAAAAAAAAAAAAAAAACCCATCAACGAACACAATTAAAAACGAATACACATTTGTGCAAAATTCGGCTCAGCATGGCCAGACATTGACAAAATAATATTACATAACATCAGATGAGTGGGCCCTTGTGCGTCAACACGTTTCGCTGATCCGCTTCCTCAGGACACACATAGGGGTGATATAAGAAGAAACAGGCCTCACTTGTTTGAGTAAGAGCACATGTACAAAAAGAGTCCTCCCTGGGCGGGCACCGGGGCAGCAGAACAGATCAGAGCAGTCTAACACCCACGTGGGCAATGTAAACAGGGAGTTGATAAAATTGCACTGTATCCTTAAAAGTTTCCATACGCTCAGCACAAAATATATGCCAGACGATAGCAGTTATAAACGGAAAGGCAGTAGTCAAGTTGCCATAGCTTTACATCGACCGAAGAGCTAATCACAGCAAATCCCAGAGTGCAAGCTTGTACTCAGGGAGAGGGAGCAAAAGATGTACTGCCTGACCAAAACAGCCGATCTGTGCGGCCAGAAGGTGACCCGGGAGACACTGCTGAAATCTGTTAAAGTGATATTAAAGGCTTTTTTTTTTTTCAGTGGCAATTGGATCTGGAGGTCTAGTGAGAGACTGGGAGCTCAGTGAGTAAAAACCTACAGTGAGAGACTGTAGTCTATGAGAGGAACTATTCTGTGTTGCCAATAGTTAAGTACAACTACCGTTAGTGACTGTTACCAGATTTGTTGCCATAGGAGATAGCGGTCTTACCTATACAGAAGTGGTATCCGGCTGGATGCCTTCCCCTGTATAGCTATCTACCTATAGAAGTCTCGGAGTCTGCCAATTATCATTGCATCTACTTAAGGGTGTCCTGGCCCTAACCCTCTCATCCCACAGTTTTGTTAAGAGACAATAAATCTCTTTTGAATTCAAAAAGTGTCTGGCGCCCATCACTCCATCTTGCATCACACCCACCATGCCTAGTTGTAACCCACTCTATAAAGACAGATGTCAGCTATCCCTGACTCTGGAGGTCACCATTAGGCCTTTGGAGGTCCGGGACCTTGCTACACTAGCATAACTTTCCACTTTAAGGATCTAGATTGAAATATTGGATCGTGAATATTCCTCATTCTCTTGTACAATTTCTGGTTATTACATAAATCTGTTGATAGACTTTGCTTGCATAGGTCGTTCCCCATTAGAAAATGGGGTCAAGAAAATTCCATTCTGTTTGGTACTATGACACAAGTTTTAAAAGAGCCATTGAACATGTTGCTGGCTTTTCACACAGCAAAAGATGTTGTGAAAGACAGAGGGGATAGTTGTCTGTTGTCAGTGTGTAGAAATGTAGTGTTCCAGTCTCTTTCTTCTTAGCAGCAGCCAGTATACGCTCCATCAGGTTTCTGTATTCTCCCTAAGCAGTGTTCAGACAGACACACAGCCTACACTGACAGAAAATCTGTCACATCTAGTAACAAAATATGACATCAAGTCACTCTAGTAGTCTGCTAGGTGACAAAGGACCTTCAGACTGTCATTTACTACAGCTCTGTCATGGAAGTGATGCATATCTCTGCATATTCTTTTTTCTGTTTTGTTACTGATACTGACAAGTATTGATGAAGAGGATGTTGACAGCTCTGAGCAATGATAAAGAACCTTTATAGTGCATGATACAAAGAAATTTATATTGTATAGATGTAAATATGGTCAGGAATGGTCCCATTTTCTGTGTACATTATAAGGGATTTAAATAATGCACATTAGCTGCTAAATTGTTAAAGCTGATGTACCCCCCCGCTTGGACATTTTTACATACAGGTAAGCCTAAATTAAGGCTTACCTGTATGTAATTCATACTAGCACATTATGCTATTGTCTTGTAGTTTTTTTGTTTTTTTTCACGGTTTACTACCGCTTTAAGAGTCTTGTGGGTGGACATATCATCTTTGCATCTATGCAGACCTTCAGTACAAAGGCCCAACAATACAAGAGCATATTTTGGTCAGCAACATGGAGCAAGTAAAGTGCTCAATGTGTATGCAATATTCCACTGCAAAAAACACAGTGGGTGTCCAGAATATGTCCAAAATATGTGCAGATAGATGATTGCCACCACCTCAGTGTGCAATGCCTGCTCACCTCACTTCAAGACCCCTTTGGGTTTAATGACACTTTTCAATAATAAGGCTCGGTTTGTGATCAACTCGCCAGTAATCAGGTTCCAGCTAATGGCTCCAGGTTTGGAAAACTTCTCCACAGCCAGCTAATTCCTTCAGGTTCAATTTCTCAAAGTAAATGAAAACAACATCATCACGCAAAATTGCTAAGAAATACTTGCTTTTACTAGATGAAAAAATGTGCACTCACATTTGGGCAGTAAAGAAATACATTAAAATGAGCAGTTAGCATTGAAACAGCTCTCCCCCTCACTACACATCCAGGGTAACGAGACACCGGAAGTGTCCTCACCGACTCCTCCCGACGCGTTGCGTCACAGGTCACGTGACTTTCTTAAGGGGCTTTCCCGCACACTGAGGCACACTGAGGTGGTGGCGATCATCTATCTGCACATATTTTCCGTAAAGACTGCCACGGAGCATGTATTGTTTTGGATTGAAGTTTTTTAGCAATCAAGAGTTTGTTTTTTATTGTGCATGTTACAGTCTGTCACATATTCACTGGAGGCTAATGTTAATTAGTCATTTCGAAATTTAGAGCACTATTATTTGTTATTATATATATAATTTATGTGGTGTCAAAACACATTGGAATAGTTGTAGCTGTTTTTCATTCAATGAATCATTTATCAATTTCATATTAGCGCTTAAGTTACCAGATTTTATAATCACATGATAAAGTGCCATATCCCGGCGCTCCGTCAGATAAGGCGACCCGTCAAAACTTGTAACAGAAGTGACGTTCTGTCATGGCCATCTTGCAGATAGATGACTGCCACCACCTCAGTGTGCAATGCCTGCTCACCTCACTTCAAGACCCCTTTGGGTTTAATGACACTTTTCAATAATAAGGCTCGGTTTGTGATCAACTCGCCAGTAATCAGGTTCCAGCTAATGGCTCCAGGTTTGGAAAACTTCTCCACAGCCAGCTAATTCCTTCAGGTTCAATTTCTCAAAATAAATGAAAACAACATCATCACGCAAAATTGCTAAGAAATACTTGCTTTTACTAGATGAAAAAATGTGCACTCACATTTGGGCAGTAAAGAAATACATTAAAATGAGCAGTTAGCATTGAAACAGCTCTCCTCCTCACTACACATCCAGGGTAATGAGACACCGGAAGTTTTGTCACCGTCTCCTCCCAACGCGTTGCGTCACAGGTCACGTGACTTTCTTAAGGGAATTCCCACACACTGAGGTGGTGGCGATCATCTATCTGCACATATTTTCTGTAAAGACTGCCACGGAGCACGTATTGTTTTGGATTGAGGTTTTTCAGCAATCAGGAGTTTGTTT
Organism: Lithobates septentrionalis; assembly: GCA_037952835.1. Taxonomy (NCBI): domain Eukaryota; kingdom Metazoa; phylum Chordata; class Amphibia; order Anura; family Ranidae; genus Lithobates; species Lithobates septentrionalis. The sequence continues at coordinate 2,296,923 of JBBDGP010000990.1, read as the reverse complement.
GTTTTTTATTGTGCATGTTACAGTCTGTGACATATTCACTGGAGGTTAATGTTAATTAGTCATTTCGAAATTTAGTGCACTATTATTTGTTATTATATATATAATTTATGTGGTGTCAGAACACATTGGAATAGTTGCAGCTGTTTTTCATTCAATTAATCATTTATCAATTTTTATATTAGCGCTTAAGTTACCACATTTTATAATCACATGATAAAGTGCCTGTCAGATGAGGCGACCCATCAAAACTTGTAACAGAAGTGACGTTCTGTCACAGCCATCTTGGTACACCCCGCACTTAGTCGCAGTAAGCTTACAATCTAAAGTCGCCAAGTGGACATCTTTTTGCACCCACCGAAGTCTTGCATTTCACAGTTATTTTTACCACTAAGCTTATATCATGAAATACAGTATTTAGAAGTCCATGACACTGTTTTGATGTTGAATTTTAAAAGCAGTGGTCTTCTGTCAGATTAGAAAATGTGTGAGATCAGCAGGCTTGCCGCTGCTTTTAAAATTCAACATCAAAACAGTGCCACGGACTTCTAAATACTATATAAAGCTCAGTTTAGTGGTAAAAATAAGTTTGAAATGCAAGATTTTGGTGGATGTAAAAAGATGACCGCTTGGCGACTTCAGATTGTAGGCTTAGTGTGGCTGAGTGCGGGGTGTACCAAGATGTCCGTGACAGAACGTCACTTCCGTTACTAAATCTGACGGGTCGCCTAATCTGACGGAACACCAGCACCAGGAATGATATGCCAACAGGTAGTACTGCTAAACCGCCGTTGCTCAGCGGTCCCCTAGAGCCAGCGTGCGTTCCAGTAGGCAGGAGTGATGTAGTACGTGACTGGAATGCCCACTCCTACTCGTTTCATCATCCAGACGTCATCAGGAGGCGTCCTTCCAGAAACACACTTTGTGTCCTAGAGTGACAGTGCTCACTCACTGTCCTGTATATGTGGACGAACAGTATTGACTCCCTAGACTGCTCACATGGGTATGCTTACAAACACTTTCCTAATCTCCATTACCTAGGGAGGAGGGCCTTGTAGTTCACAGATTGGAGTTTGGAAAGCTGATAACATTGAGATATCAATTTATTGCACAGAAAGTTACAAGTATGTTTCTGTACTTGAGTTAAATTATACACAGTGGTGTCATCAAACTACACAATCTTCTCAACATAGGCATCAACAAAATAAGATTAAACTCTTGCCACCCGCGGTACATTGTGGAGCAGTGCCTATAGGTAAAGCGGCGTACCCTTACGTCGCTGCCTACTACTGGGTTTAGGTCGCATGCATGTGAGCCCCCTGATTTTACACAGTGGAAGCCTGTTAGCGGGCCAATGATTCATGGCCGGAATCATCTGATTGGCTGTCTGCAACCACAGCCCAGAGGTCTTGTGTTTGTAAAAGGGTTATTTTTTGGGCAGCAGCAGTCACACACAGATACTAAAGGCAGAGCGGGCATATCCTACTATTTACAGTGTAAATGTACAAATACATACACAGAAATTCATTTTTTGGTTTAGTTTTTTATTTATAGTTTGATGACAGTGCTGTGTGCAAGTTAATTCATGTTTCTGTATTTGTAGAAAATGGTCCTAACCTGAATCAAAACTAATGTAGCCCCCACATCTTAGTATTGACAAGCTACAATATATATTTTTTCCTGGCTTTTTTTCTGTAAAAATGCTATACACTGCTAAATATGTAAAGTGAACCTGTTAAATCATTAAAGTTAGTCACTAAAACTGGGGTTATAAGGTAAGGGCACTGAAGTGCCCAATGTAGTTTCCCAAATTGACATTACGTGCTGCCCTAATTAGGTCAGGAAGCCTGTAGTGAGAGTAGGCAGCTTCTTAGACTTAGCCTAGGTCAGTGATGGTGAAGCTTGGCACCCCAGGCCAAGGGACTCCTGGGGGTGCTTCTGTATGTAAGGGGTCCAATCTATACCGGGCAGAAGTGAGTTAAAGAGTGCCCCCCACCACTGAATGGCTGTCCTCTTGGAGGACATGCAGTCCACTATTCAGCCAGGCTGTTAAACAACAGTGTCAGTGAATTAAAAGCTGGTATCTACATATCTTTATATGTATTCTCCATTGTAGCAGGAGCTACAACATCTAGGGTTGTCAATCATTCCTATCTGGACCTCAGTGGAGAAAATCTTGATTTAGGCACGCTCATGTCAATTCCTGAATGCTGTTTAATCAGGGGCGGCTGGTGTTTTTGTTATTTTGGGGGGGGGGGGGGGGTCGGCGGCAAACAAACTACCCGCCGATACACCCCCCCAGGTCAGTCACGGCTGGCACAGAAGCCCCCCCCCTGGTCGGCCGGTCAGGTCACGGGGGTCACGGGCGGCACCCCCCGTCTGTCGGTCAGTCAGGGCCCCGCACTTAACCCATCTCACGAGCACCTCTCTGGGCGGCGGCGGCTTCTTTCCGGGCTGCGAGCAGCTGCTGTCTCGGTTCCCCAGTGTCTCCTCCCTCCTCCTCCTGGCGGCCAATCCGATCAGATCTCCTTTCGGCCAATCGGTCGACGGGTTTCATTGGCCGAGAGGAGAATCTGTGTTACAATAGCAAAATGTCATTTGCTATTGCCACACAACTGGGTGAGCTTCGCAGTGCTCTGCGCCCTGAGTCCACCCTTTTTTGAAGCCTATTAGAGCCTCTGGCCCCCCATCCCATTGGAATCCATGCGTCAGGCGCCCTGCATGTAGATTAGGGGGCCGGACGCATGGATAGGGGATGGGCCGCCACTGTGTTTATTATTGTTTAAAACACTTTTCCGAGTTCTCTAAGCCTCATGCCACTGCATACCTCCTGCTTTTTGATCACGGAGAAGCATTTCCACAGGTGGGTTCCTCCCTGAGTACATACACTTTCTCATGCAACCCCACCTAAGTCCTTTTCCCGTGTTCCCAGCAGTTTATACAGCATGCGCTACTACTGTAAATTTTCAGTTTTCAGCTGGCATTCAATACATCGGTACAAATGCATCATAGATGAATTAGGCTTCAACATGAATCTTTCAGGGACCTATGACCCAGACCTTTTCTGTCGTTATCACCCCTACCCCCATTCCACAAACTTGTACGCTCAAGTTTCAGAAGTATGTACAGACATTTTGTGGTACCTGTTATTAGGCTCAGAAATCAGATACGTTTAATGTAGTGACAGGTTCTCTTTATGAAACTAACTGATAAAAGACTGCGACTGCAATTATAAATCTGAAAAATTAGCTGAAGGCTAGTTAGAATTAAATGTTTTAACAGCAAATGGCATCTGCTGACAACAAGAAGATGTGTTAATACACATTTAATTTCCTTCTAAACTCTACACTAAATCTGTGCAGAAGTTAGAAATGTTTTCAGCATTGACTTGCATGTAGCGTTATTTGTAGTGCAAAAGAAATGACAAATTCCTGGTCACATCATTTTCATGTTAGTCTAAATTAAACTCTAATCATGGCAGAGCTGTTGAAAATATTTATAGCTGTCACAAGAGTGCCAGAGAAACTGAAAATGCAGAAATACTGTATTTATTGGCGTATAACACGTACCTTTTCACCCTGAAAATTGGGTGCAACTAGCATGTGCGTGTTATACTCCAATACTTCAATTTTAGCTGCTTCGGAGGGGACAGGGAGGGGGTCGGGACGAGCGCCGTCAGATTACATACAGTGAGAATCTCCTGTTTACTTGGCGGACTCTGTAATAGGAAGTCCCGTCTCCTGGGCCGCCATTGGACCACTGTTCTGTCTATCATAGGAGATTCTCACTGTATGTAATCTGTTGGCGCTCATCCTGACCCCCTCCCTGTCCCCTCTAGGCTGCAGATGGGCATCGATCAGGCTGCACTGATGGCAATGGTGAGGCTGCTGCATTGATGGCAATGGTGAGGCTGCTGCATTGATGGCAATGGTGAGGCTGCTGCATTGATGACAATGGTGAGGCTGCTGCATCAATGGCAATGGTGAGGCTGCTGCATTAATGGCAATGGGCTGCTGCATTAATGACAATGGTGATGCTGCTGCATTGATGGCAATGGTGAGGCTGCTGCATTGATGACAAAGGTGAGGCTGCTGCATTAATGGCAATGGTGAGGCTGCTGCATTAATGGCAATGGTGAGGCTGCTGCATTGATGGCAATGGTGAGGCTGCTGCATTGATGGCAATGGTGAGGCTGCTGCATTGATGACAATGGTGAGGCTGCTGCATCGATGGCAATGGTGAGGCTGCTGCATTAATGGCAATGGACTGCTGCATTAATGGCAATGGTGAGGCTGCTGCATTGATGGCAATGGTGAGGCTGCTGCATTGATGGCAATGGTGAGGCTGCTGCATTAATGGCAATGGTGAGGCTGCTGCATTCATGGCAATGGTGAGGCTGCTGCATTGATGCTACTTGTGAGGCTGCATTGATGGCAGTTGTGAGACTTATTTAAAATGTATTTTTTTTCCCGGAAAGTTCCCTCTTAAAATGAATGTGGGTGTTATATACCTGTGCATGTTATACGCTGATAAATACGGTAATTGCTTGACTTAAGTTTGTAACATCTATTGCGTTCGTTTATATTTTGTCTTGCCCATTTCGTTCAATTTAGCATGTATGTAAAAAGTTTTTTTCACAACCCAACCCTCAAACTGCTTAATAAATGGTCCAAATCAAGAGGCGCATTTGCGATACCAGAGAAGCAGGTACCAGAGGAGTAGGGGGGACCAGAGGAGCATGGGGTGAATAGAGGACAGGGGAAAACAGAGGAGCATGTGGGGGAGGAGAGGAGCATGGGGGGGGTCAGAGGAGCATGGGGGGGCCAGAGGAGCATGTGGGAGACCAGAGGAGCACGGGGGTACAGGGAGGCAGGGGGGACGAGAGATGCATGGGGGGGGGATAAAGGAACAGGGGATCACAGAGGACCATGTGGGGGAGGAGAGGAGCACGGGGGACCAGAGGAGCATGTGTGTTACCAGAGGAGCGGAGGGGGTACCAGGGGAGCACAGGGGTACAGAGGAGTAGGGAGGACCATAGGAGCATGGGGGAATAGAGGAACAGGGGAAAACAGAGGCACATGTGGGGGGGGGAGAGGAGCATGGGGGGACCAGAGGAGCATGTGGGGGTTTAGAGGAGCACGAGGGGGATCAGAGGAGCACGGGGGGGACCAGAGGAGCATGTGTGTTACCAGAGGAGCAGAGGGGGTACCAGGGGAGCACAGGGGTACAGAGGAGTAGGGAGGACCATAGGAGCATGGGGGAATAGAGGAACAGGGGAAAACAGAGGCACATGTGGGGGGGGGGGGGAGCATGGGGGGACCAGAGGAGCATGTGGGGGATCAGAGGAGCACGGGGGGGACCAGAGGAGCATGTGTGGTACCAGATGAGCAGGGGGAGTACCAGAGGAGCACAGGAGTACAGAGAAGCAGGGGGGTACCAGAGGAGCATGGGGGGGATAGAGGACAGGGGAAAACAGAGGAGCATGTTGGGGTACCAGAGGAGCAGGGAGGGACCAGAGGAGCGCGAGAGAAGGGGACAGCTGACTCAACAGCTATAGCCTGGGAGTTCTTCACTTTCCTGCCTAATCTTGTCCTGTTGTGGGGGGGGGTTGAAAGGGAGTGGAGAGCTGCAAGAACCGAGCCATGGGCGATGTTCGATCGCTCGGTTCTCAGTGTAGGGGCGCCAGGGGACAATGCTGTATCCACCTAGATAAGTAAAAAACTGAAAAAAAAAAACCCTTAGAGCCCTTGCACACTGGGGCGGTTTGCAGGCGCTATTGCGCTAATAATAGCGCCTGCAAACCGACCCGAAAGTGCCGCTCCTTGCATTCCAGTGTGAAAGCCCCGAGGGCTTGCACACTGGAGCGATGCGCTGGCAGGACGGTAAAAAAAGTCCTGCCAGCAGCATCTTCGGAGCGGTGAAGGAGCGGTGTGTATACCGCTCCTTTACCGCTCCTGCCCATTGAAATCAATGGGACGGCGCGGCTATACCGCCGGCAATGCGCCTCTGCAGAGGCGCTTTGCGGTGGTATTTAACCCCTTCTCGGCTGCTAGCGGGGGGTAAAACCGCCCCGCTAGCGGCCGCATACCGGCGGTAAAACGCCGCTAATAATAGCGGCGTTTTACCGCCGGCGCCGCCCTCCGCCCCAGTGTGCAAGGGCTCTTACTTCTCTTTTAAATTACCTTGGACGTTTGGCACTTTCATTGGATTGTTTGTAAGCAACAGAAAGCTGACAGAGGCTTTAGAGGTTTCCTCGCACATCCTGTTCAAGAGACGTTTTACCATGTTAGTACACACTGCTGCTATGCGCCAAACATTTGGCTCATGATTGCGGCTTGTCATTTCGAAAGAAAATCCCCACCTTGGCTGAAAAAAAAAACAGGCATTAAGGGAGTGGTAATATCACCCCCTGAATGCAAGGCAGCCACTGTTCTACCACTGTTCTACCTTTTAGAGGGGTGGTAGAGAGTGTGGCTCATGTAAAAAAGCCCTTAGGCTTACCCATTTAGTTCTAACGTCACAGTTAATGTAGCCTGTAATCGAGCAGCCATAAGTAATGTAATCAGGGGCGGACTGATAACTCATGGGGCCTCCGGGCAATAGGAGATTATGGGGCCCCCAGGCAATCAGAGATTATGGGGCCACACAGTATACACACACACACAGTATACAATCACACAGTATACACATACATGTACACACAGTATACACAGACAGATGTAAAAAAAACACAATTTTTATACATACTGTCCCTGGTTTTACTGAGGCTGGCAACCCTGATGGGGCCCCCTAGTGGCCCAGGGCCCTCGGGCAGTGCCCTAATCGCTCAATGGTCAGTCCGCCCCTGAATGTAATATGTAATTCATATTTTGTAAAATGCCTATTCATGTTTGTTGTAATGGTGAATAAATACTTTACTTTGATGTTTATGGAACTGTCATTTGGAGGTGATCTAATTACTGTAGCAGTTTATTTGATGTCTAGGTGATAGGTGACAAGACTCTTGGTGTATAATGCTGCAAGCCCATGGTTTATGTTTGTTGGAGGTAATGTAGTACACTAATTATGTCTTATAATCATGCGGGTGTTTTGCTTGTGATAGTAACTGAAACGATTTTAAATTGGTTGTAATTCATAATAAAATAACAATTGCATATCTATTTGTACATGAAGATAGGGAGCATTACCTCCCAACTGTCCCTGATTTGGAGCAATGTCCCTCTGTCCCTCATTCCTCCTCATTTTGGTCTGATCTTTATAGTTGTATATAAAATGCACTTTTTATCTATCTTAACCACTTAAGCCCCGGACCATTTGGCTGGCCAAAGACCAGAGCACTTTTTGCGATTCGGCACTGCATCGCTTTAACTGACAATTGCGCGGTCGTGCGGTGTGGCTCTCAAACAAAATTGACGTCCTTTTTTCACAACAAATAGAGATTTCTTTTGGTGGTGTTTGATCATCCCTGGGGTTTTTATTTTTTGCACTATAAACAAAAAAAGAGCAACAATTTTGAAAAAAAAAAAACAATATTTTTTACTTTTTGCTATAATAAATATCCCCAAAAAAATATAAAAAAAACATTTTTTTCCCCTTAGTTTAGGCCGATACATATTCTTCTACATATTTTTGGTAAAAAAAAAAACGTTTATTGATTGGTTTGCGAAAAAGTTATAGCGTCTACAAAATAGGGGATAGTTTTATGGCATTTGTATTAATAATTTTTTTTTTACTAGTAATGGCGGCTATCAGCAATTTTTATCATCACTGCAACATTATGGCGGACAGATGGGACACTTTTGGCGCTATTTTGGGACCATTCACCTTTATACAGCAATCAGTGCGATTAAAAATGCATTGATTACCGTGTTAAGCCCCATACACACTATCAGATTTTCTGCAGATTTTTGTCTTCAGATTTACCAAAACCATGTAGTGCAAGGGCCTGCCTGCAATCACGAAGCTTGCGGTGGGCGCGCGGGCGCCCGCAAGCCGCTTCTCAAAGGGCAACATACAGGTACGTTTATATGCCTTATCGTGCCCTTCTGCCGACGTATATCGGAATGAGCCGGTCGGAAAGCAGTTAAAGTGGAGTTCCGCTTAACAAAAAAAATAATTAAAAGTCAACAGCTACAAATACTGCAGCTGCTGACTTTTAATAATCAGACACTTACCTGTCCCAGGGTCCAGTGATGCGGGGGAACGAAGCCCCGCCCGTCTCCCCCTCCTCTCTGCGGCACCGGCATTGTCACTATGGGCGCCCGGCTGTGGCTTCACAGTCGGGCACGCACTGCGCATGCGCGAGCCGCGCCGCGCGCTGTGATTGACCGGGCAATCACCTGGGACCTGTGACGTGTCCCAAATGATTGCCGAGAGGGAGGGGGGAGAGGGGATCTCCCTTCCAACTACTCGGGTGCGCCAGAAGGAAGTGGGAGCTGGAAACCGTATCTGCTCCCCCCCCCCCAAAAAAAAATTACATGCCAAATGTGGCATGTCAGGGGGTCACCTTCTCTTAAAGCGGAAGTTCCATTTTTGGGTGGAACCCAGCTTTAAAGTGTTTTCTAGCACTAAACCTTTCATCTGATTTCTAAATTGCTTCATTTGTAAATTCCAAAAGCTAATATAAAGGAATAGTAATGGTAAAAAAAGCTTATATTGCAGCCCTCCTGGAAAATAGCACTAGGCCTTATTGTCGGGGTAGGTCTTATCTTCGAGGAAACACGGTAGGAGCCATTCAAGTCGCTTTGACTTAGAAAAAGGTTCCTGTACTACTTGGGTGCGACTTCGGAGCGGCTTGCATTGACTTCTGTACAGAAGTAGTTTTTCAAGCCGCGCTGTTGAGCTGCTATGAAATTGGCCCAGCTTTGAAAAGCACTAATGTTGCAGAAGGATGTAAAGCCAGCCTAATATTCATTAGTTTGCGCTTGCTTTAAAAAAGTAAGTCAAGACCAACTCCAACCAAAACTGTTTAATTTTGAATAGCAAGGGAAGAGTTAGATCCCCTGTCAGTTGTTTGTTTTCGCTTTCTTCCTGTTCTGTCTGACACTTTGTTACCTGAATGCAAATTGAAGGATAATCTTTCCAGTGGTGACACAGACAAAAATTTAAAACCCTAGCAGAAGCTTCAATCCCCCACCACCCTATTAAAAATGTTTTTTTTTTTATTGTTCTGTGTCCTTTTGGAAACATTTCCACTTAGGCCAGCCATACACGGATCAAATGTCTTTCCTGCAACCACAGGTTGCAGGAAATAAATTAGCTTGGTTCCCCCATCAGCACAGTGTTGATCCCTCCGGCCGGGTCATTGTCTTCTGCTGGCAGGGTGGGTGGAGGAAGCCCACCGGGAGAAGACAGTGATTATTGCTAGCGGCTATAGCAGCTGCTTGCAATAATCGTAAACGAATATGGCAGGCTGGTTGTACCCAAATTGATCGACCGATCAACTTGGTACATTCAGCCTGCCCATTAACGGATCGAATCTTGGTCCGTTCCTGCTGAACCAGCCGAGATTCAAGCCGTGTATGGCCGGCTTTGATTGCTGTCCTATCTGACACTGATCAAGCAGACAACTTGTGGACAAATCTGTTTAATGAGTACAATGACATTGGAAAAACTCAGCACAGCCCGTTATCACTTCTCCACACTTTGTAGCACCATTTTATACATGTTGGAGTTAAAGAAATGTGATATTTTGCTAAACAACCTTGTTAATTAGCAGAAAAGTAAAAAAGGTAGCAGGGCAGGCAGATATATAAAATTCAGTTATGTGCTTGTTAGAAAAATGTTTGTATGTTTAACCACTTGCTGCTCGCCATATAGCAAAATGATGGCGGTAAAGTGGTTTCAATATCCTGACCGGGCGTCATATGGCGTCGCCAGGACATCAACCCACTGCGCGCCCCCGGGGTCGCGCATTGCGGCAATCGTTGTTGCGGTGTGTCAATTTGACTCCAATCTAGGTAAAGAGTCCCTGACGGAGACTCTTTACCACGTGATCAGCCATGTCCAATCACGGCTGATCACAGTGTAAACAGGAAGAGCCATTGATCGGCTTTTTCTCACTCGCGTCTGCAGTCGCAAGTAAAGGAGAGCCGATCGGCTGCTCCTCTGACAGGGGGGGTCTGTGCTCATTGATTATCAGCGCAGCCCCCCGAGGATGCCCCCACTGGACCACCAGGGACTCCACCACGTATGCCACCTTAGACCACCAGGGATGACAATCAGTGCCCACAATGGATGCCAGTGCCCACAATAGATGCCAATCAGTGCCCACAATGGGCATCACCGATTGGCAGGCATTATTGTTTGGCACTGATTGGCATCCATCAGTACCATTAGTGTACATCAGTGCCACCTATCAGTGCCCATCCATGCCCATCTGTGCCACCTATCAGTGCCCATCCGTGCCGCCTATCAGTGCCCATCCGTGCCACCTATCAGTGCCCCTTTCAGTGCCCATCAGTGCCACTTATGTGTACCCATCAGTGCTGCATATCAGTGCCCCATCAGTGCCGCATATTAGTGCCCATCATCAGTGCCACCTCATTGGTGCCACCTCATCGGTGCCCATCAGTGCCACCTTATCAGTGCCCATCAGTGAAGGAGTAAACTTATTTATTTACAAAGTTTTGTAACAGAAACAAAAAAAAAACATTTTTTTTGCAACATTTTCAGTCTATTTTATTTGTTTTTAGCAGAAAATAAAAATTGCAGAGGTGATCAAATACCACCAAAAGAAAGCTCTATTTGTGGGAACAAAATGATAAAAATTTAGTTTGGGTACAGTGTAGCATGACCGCGCAATTGTCATTCAAAATGCGACAGCGCTGAAAGCTGAAAATTGGTCTGGGCAGGAAGGTGTATAAGTGCCCGGTATTGAAGTGGTTCAATGTAATTAGTGCTAATATCTGAATTTGTCTTAATAACAGCTTATTGTAATGCCTGGCATAGTGGAGTTCAGACCGGAATAGGGAGGACTAGCATTAGCAGCCTGTCAGGTGTATTACATTCATATGTGCTAACAAAGAACATGTTAACAGGAAGGGGGGGGGGCACAGTAAGAGAGATGAGCCCATCAATTCACTGTTGCTCCTTCACTGTCCAATCATAGACTAGAAGGATTGAAATGTAGCTGTATTGTATAACTGTAGCAGAACAAAGATACAGTTGAGATTTAAGAAACACGGTATTCTGAAATGTGTACGTTTTTATTAGCTACAGTAAAAAACATGTTTGTTGTTTAGGATATTAGAAAAGAACATTTTTTGAACAAATATAACAGAAGAAGCAGAAGAAGAATGGAAACCAAGATGGTATGCTCCTTCCCACTGTTTTATTAATACTTCCTCAAAATAATCCAATTACAAATTACTCATGAGATGGTTTTTGGTTCCCAAACGTTTAGCCAAGTTTAAACCAACTATCTCAAATAAATGCTTTAGAGGTTGTTTTGATATTGGAAACTTTTTTCATAAATGGTGGGAATGTCCTAAATTAAAACAATTTTGGTCTGATATATATATGTATATATCGATTTTTACCTTTGGAAAAAAACTTTCCAAAAACCCTCTAAAAGCCTTATTAAATCTCAAACCAAAAAACTTTACTAATACCCAATTCCATCTTTTGACATTTTTATTCCTTGCTGCTAAACAAACATTGGCAAAAGCATGGTGGTCTTCTACTCCGAACTCCACTTTGGTCAGGAACAAAATAAATTGGTTTATGTCCAATGAAAAACCTGCTGCTATTGATTTTGATAATATAGACATATTTGGGAAAACGTGGTCCCCATGGATTACATCTTACTTACCACCAAATTTTGATAGATCCCTTCTACGTTTGTGATATATTCTTGAAAAATTCTTGTACATTTGTTATTTACCCCAATTTGCTTATTATTTATTCCCTTTCTTAACCACTTAAGGACCAGCTTCGTTTTGGATTTTAGGTGTTTACATGTTTAAAACAGGTTTTTTTGCTTAGACCCCCCAAACATTATATATTGTTTTTTTTCCTAACACCCTAGAGAATAAAATGGCGGTCATTGCAATACTTTTTTTCACATCATATTTGCGCAGCGGTCTTACAAGCGCGCTTTTTTTGGAAAAAATTCACTTTTTTGAATAGAAAAATAAGACAACAGTAAAGTTAGCCCAATTTTTTTTATATTGTGAAAGATAATGTTACACCGAGTAAATTGATACCCAATATGTCAGGCTTCAAAATTGCGCCCGCTCGTGGAATGGCATCAAACTTTTACCCTCAAAAATCTCCATAGGCGACGTTTAAAAAATTTATTTATGGAGGAGGTCTAGGGCTAGAATTATTGCTCTCACTCTAACGATCACGGCGATACCTCACATGTGTGGTTTGACCACCGTTTTCATATGCGGGCGCTACTTACGTATGCGTTCGCTTCTGCGCGCGAGCTCGTCGGGACGGGGCGTTTTTAAGAAAAAAAAAAATTCTTATTTATTTTACATGATTTTATTTATTTTTACACTGTTTAAAAAAAAAATGGTGTCACTTTTATTCCTATTACAAGGAATGTAAACATCCCTTGTAATAGAAAAAAGCATGACAGGTCCTCCTAAATATGAGATCTGGGGTCAAAAAGACCTCAGATCTCATATTTACACTAAAATGCAATAAAAAAAAAAAAGAAAAAAAAAGTCATTTAAAAAAATGACTTTGAAAAAATTGTGCCTTTAAGAGGTATGGGCGGAAGTGACATTTTGACATCGCTTCCGCCCTGCAGTGTCATGGAGACGAGTGGGTGCCATCTTCCCCTCACTCATCTCCAGGCACAACAAGGGGACAAATGCGATCGCCTCCGCCACTACCGACGGCTCCGGTAAGCGGCGGAGGGCACGGGATTGCGGTGGGGGGGCCCTCTCCCGCCGCCGATAAAAGTGATCCCGCGGCGAATTTGCCGCAGGGACCACTTTTATCATGTAGACGACCACCGCACGAAAACGGGGATACTGGGGTTATGGCAGCTAGCTGCTGCCATAACAAAGATATCTGCCGCCAAACTTTGGACGTACATCAACGTGCGGCGGTCGGCAAGTGGTTAACTATGAATATATTTAGATGTATTTTAATATACTAATTTTTATGTATATGATTTGTATTGCTCTTCTTTCTTGAAAATAATAAAAATATTTATCAAAAAAAGAAAAAATTAATTTTTCTACCCAGCCTAGCGTGTCATTTTTTTTTCGTTTCGGGACCACTAAAATAAAGGTCTTGTACTCCACATATAAAAGGATCAGGCATACACAGCTGAAAAAATGGGTTCTAATGGGACAGCAATTTCAAAACTTTCTTGTAATGAATGTCCAAAAACACCAGGCTGTTTGCCAGCATCAGGCAAATTTACAATTGCAACTTGAACAAAAAAGATTTAGAAAGCATAGGTAATTGTAAAATCCAAAATAGACTCTAAGCATCAGAGCAGGGAAAGGTGCCAGTAACTGAATATAATCTTGCTTTACTCCAGTAAAACTGTTCAAATTTTCTTGGCCTTGTTACCACCCCAGAGGCAATAGGATTTATGTCTGTTTTCTAAATAAAAGGGTTTGCATGGGGTTTTTTTGTTAGCTAGGTGTGCTCTGTTTATTTAAACTCCTTGTGCATTTTAACAAAATTACAGTTATCATATAAGGATAATAAGTTTATTGCCAAACTAAATAAGGTGCATTCCTTCACAGCTAAAAGTTTATGGCTAGATCTTCTTGCTTACCGGTACTCTTCTTTTAGGAAGAAGACTTTCCCTGCAAACAAATTAAATCATTCAGTTAACTGCTAGTATCATTTTATAAATTATGAGAATTCATTCAGCTTACCTTATTTTAAATATTATACCATTTTACTGCGACCAAAGTGAGCATTGATTTCAGAAGGCCTCTGGGAGGAAGTGTTGTCCTTCCAGAACACTATGCAATAGGAAGTTGAACAAGGGTATGATTTAGGGTCTCACCGATACTAGTATCGGTATCAGTGCCGATACTGAGTATTTGCATAAGTATTGGTACTCGTGCAAATGCACCGATACCCGAAACCGATCCTTTCAGGCTCGGTTCTTTGAGCTGTCAGTGGGTCTCCCCTGTTAACAGCTGAAGTGCTAAAGAAGTCCGGTAATTGGAACTGTCAAAAAAAAGCAGCCGGCAATGTTTATTACCAACATTGCTCAATCCCTGAAACATTAAAATTAAAAGAAACCTTGTTTCTTTTTGTATCTTTCTGTTTCTTCATCTGCACATCAAAGGGATGAACAAATGTTCCTCTGTTTAACCCCTTAGTCAGCCTTAATTAACTCCCTATTCTCCTCCATTTAATTATTATTTCCCTGCTTTTTTTTTTGTTCGCATCTATTTTATAAACGATAAACAATGAAAACTTTTTTTTTGTTTGCTTTGTTAGTGAATATTTTTACACATATATATTAACATATATTTACACATTTCACATTGAAAAAGCCCAAAATTAAAAAAAAAAATCTATTTCATTTGTAAATAACTTTTTAATGCTTTGTACCATTGCTGACAGCTGAAGTGAAAACAAAACGGTTGCGGTAGGTATCGTTAATTGGTATCGGCGAGTACTAAAAAAAAATGATCGCTACTCGTAAAAAAAATGGTATCGGGGCATCCCTATTATGAATAATTTGCAAATGAAAAAAATAATTGGTGAGCGGGCACTTGCCCATATGTGGGAAACAAGGACACTGCATGCAGACAGCGTTGTCCACTTTGCCCATACTTGCCTGAACCTGGGTCACATGTATGCCCTGTTAAACAATCTCAGTGTCTGTCCTTTTGTCCAGACACTGCCAACATACTGCCTTTACACTCTGCCAAACAGGACACAAAGTGCACCAACTAAAGTGGCTAGCCGAAGACTCAAGGCCTTCTTCTTCAAAGGAACTGAAGTTATTGTGGTCATGCGGACACGCACACATACCCAGGGCTCAGTATATGGGATGCGTGACCCGGCTGCAGTCTGTCTTGGGAGTTAAGCCATTGACCGCTAAACAAGGTGAAGTGTTTAAAGTTTGTGGGCCTGTGGTGTCAGGGGACAGAAGAGAGAGGTCTGACATAAGTGAGGGTCATTCCTCTGCTCTCTTCCCGCCTGGACTCCTAGAGCCACATCTAAGTCGAGAGGTGACCAATCCGGTATAAAGTTTGCCATCTTGAGATCTGTACAGTTAATTTACTGGAACTATACTTCTACTGTTGTTACCATTTCACAAAAATTCCACAGTAAAGGCTACTTCTGTGTTTTACTACAACGTGTGTCTGTTATTACTGTGCTTGCACTTACACTATTGCCAGAGGGGCAGAGACTGTTCTTGGGTTTGAGAGGCAGAGTACTGAACCAAACATACTCAAGCGGCTCCTTGGGGGTATGGCGCTACAAGTGCTTACCCCTGCAGGAGCTGTTTGACATGATGAGTTGTCTGTTCTGCCACAACTCTTTAGGTTCACACTGCTGCGACCTGAAAGTCACGACTTTGCCAGGGGACTTCCTGGCGAAGGGAATACCTATGTAATCTTTAATGACTAAGTCCCCAGGCTCTTGGTTGTGGACACGCCAGCAAAAGGCTTTTTCTCTTCTGGTATACAGCACAGACCCCAGCAGCAGGTCTACCCTCTCTGACTCCCTGCAATAGCCTGCTCAAACCTTTGGTGAATTGCCGGGAAAAGTCCTGTCCTCTCCTCTGTGTGCTGAAATTTATGTTTTGAAGTCCACAGCTCCATAGCTTACATTGCACAGTACTTCTTTAAGGACTACATGGCCCAGGATCCTTCTCCAGCCTCCTGCTGATTGGTCCACTGCCACTGCATTGAAGAAGGATGGGAGAAAAGAGTAGGGGGATGTTACACAGAGCTGCTCCAGCAACAAAACAGGGAAGCGAGGGGAAAGAGCCGGCTGGCAACACACATCCCAGCGCCGCTCCTCCTCTGGATCTCCCCTAGCTGACTGAATACACACAAGATTCCTCAACACAGCAGAGGGGTGAGCAGGAGATCCACAGAGGCGGTGGCTACACAGGTTTAGGATTAGACCATCTTTACCACGAGTCACCTGTTACCAGCAATCAGAGTATTTCACATGAAGAAGTGTCCTTAGGTACTGCGGCATTCATTAATAATCCCTGCCATGTAAGCTGTGGAATGAATAAAACATTTAGGGACAAAAAGGTTAAAGGGCACTTTCACATGATATGTTAGATTTTTTATTTTTTTTTGTTAACATAAGACGTAAAAAAAAAAAAAAAAAAAAAAAAATTCCTGTTCCTTTTTGCATTTTTTATAATTTATTTAATGCAATTATTGGACATTTTACAAAATTCCCCCTTGATTCAGCAGCCACATGCACTGTTTAAGCAAAAATCAAGCCTCCCAAGCCTGCTCTAGGGAGTGATTATGACTGCTTCTGCAGGCAGGAATGCTTATTTTTAGCTTGTTGCACAACCGAGTTGCAAATGAGAAGATGTTTCCTTTTTCTCAGTGAAAAGGGGGAAGAAATGTGTTAACAAAGTGTACTGCTGCTGTTTATCTCCTGAGTCAAAACAGCAGCCAGGCTCAGAGCTACAGAGAATTGGCAGGTGTCTCCAGAGCCTTCTCTTCTCTACAGCCTTCTAAAACACAGATATCAAAGACTATTTCGAAGCTCCAACATAGTGCAGGGAGAGCTGAGTGTAATCTGAAACCTGAGTGTGGAGGGAAAGGATGTCCCCCCCCACTACACAATCTCATAGGGAAACATGCACAGCTGAAGCTGTCAATCACCTGCTTTGTGCTGGAGGGGGCAGGACCATCTCTGAAGATTCTGTGGTGTCAGGATAACCTGTTAACTTGTCAGATAGCTGAGGGAAGAGAAAGTAGACAGAGATCACATTTGGTGCTTTTGATTGAGGCCAGTATAGAGGAATATGTTCTGTTCATTTTTTGTTTCAGAGGTTTACAACCACTTCATAGATATTGGCCTGTGCAATGAAGTTGAGGTCAGAGGTGCAGTTTCATCAGAACCTTTTGAACTGTCCAAATATAATACTGCATAGGCTTCTAATTAGCTGTTGATATCGACTAGTATGATTGACCCCATTGCCGACCAGCGCATGCTGATTTACATTGGCAGAATGGCACAGGCAGGCAAATGGGCGTACCTGTATGTCCCTTTGAATTTGCTGCCTAGCGGGAGTGTGCCTGTGGGTCCCGCAAACTCGATATTCACGGGCGGCCCGCCATTGCGGCGAGGAGAGGCAGAACGGGGAGATGCCTATGTAAACAAGGCATTCCCCTGTTCTGCCTAGTGACATGACAGGGATCTACTGCTCCCTGTCATCAGGAGCACTGATCTCTGTCAAGTTGTAGTGAGCCCATGAACACATCCAGGGAACACACTTAACCCCTTGATTGCCCTCTAGTGTTTAACCCCTTCCCTGCCAGTGTCATTTATACAGTAATCAGTGGCTATTTGTTGCTCTGATCGCTGTATAAATGTCAGTGGTCCCAAAATAGTGTCAAAAGTGTCTGATCTGTCTGCCATAATGTCGCAGTCTCGTTAAAATCTCAGATCACCGCCATTACTAGTAAAAAAAAAAAAAAAAAAGAATAAAAATGCTATAAATCTATCCCCTATTTTGTAGACGCTATAACTTTTCCGCAAACCAATCAATATACACTTATTGCAATTTTTTTTACCAAAAATATGTAGAAGAATACATATCGGCCTAAACTGTGGAAAAATTATTTTTTTTTATATATTTTTGCAGGATATTTATTATAGAAGAAAGTAAAAAACATTGCCCTTTTTTTCAAAATTGTCAGTCTTTTTTTGTTTATAGATCAAAAAATAAAAACCGCAGAGGTGATCAAATACCATTAAAGGAAAGCTCTATTTGTGGTAAAAAAAAGGACGTCAATTTTGTTTGAGTACAACGTCGCAGCTAAAGCGACGCAGTGCCGAATCGCAAAAAATGCTCTGGCAGGAAGGGGCTAAATCCTTCCGGGGCTGAAGTGGTTAAATAATGGTCTTCATCGTGCCCTCTGAGCTTCCAATGAGTGAAATGTCCAGATAGGTAATAGTTGTGGGGTGGATGTGATAGGATGTGATGTGCAATAGGATCCCTCTCCATACATCAGTGGCGCTGCTAGGGGGTGGCTTTTGGGGCTATAGCCCTGAATCTGGGGCCCATAGCCCCGAGTCTCTGCAGGGGTCTCCAAGAGGAGGGGAGGCTCTCTGGGGACCCTGATGTAAGTGGGGGGCTCTCTGGGGACCCTGATGCAAGGAGGAGGCTCTCTGGGGAACCTGATGCAAGGGGGAGGCTCTCTGGGGACCCTGATGCAAGGAGGAGGCTCTCTGGGGACCCTGATTTAAGGGGGAGGCTTTCTGGGGACCCTCATGTAAGTGGGGGGCTCTCTGGGGATATATACACACACGTATATTACTATATATACATGTACATCTGTATGCCCGCCCAAGCGTATGACTTTCTTTACTACGCTGCTATGGGCTCTAGCCCCAGATCTTTTGTAGACCTAGCAACGCCCCTGCCATACATATTCCCTTTTCCTTGCACTTTGGCCCTAGTAGACAAGAAACAGGTTCATAATACTGAGCAAAGTTCCCCCTCTGCCCTGAGAAATACCTGTTACTTACACGGCATTCCCCTCTTCTTTCCCAAGTGTCTGTGCAGCAGTCAAATGCCAAGCCTGTCTGCTGTCACATGTGCATGGGAAGGATTTTGGAGTGTCTTTTGCAGCTTTCAACTTTCAAGAAGCCTAAGCCGACTCAGAAATCTTGTGGTGAGCAAATGCGGGGAGGGTAAGGCTGGCCATACATTATACAATTTTTCTTTAGATTTACCAAAGCCATATAATATGAGGTCCAACCTAAACACTTTTGATTTGTATGCAATCAGGCAGGCCCTTGCACTGAATAGCTGAAGGTAAATGTAAAGGAAATTGCATACCTCCCAACATTTTAAGATGGGAATGAGGGACACCTACTACCAAACGTATGTAGGCATAGGACACTCCCCCTGCCACGCCTCTTAAAGGGGACATAGCAAAAAAAAGGGTTAGTCAAATCCACGAGTGCTTTTTTTTACCAATAATATTCCTTTATATTGGCTTGTAAAATTGACAAATGCAGCAATTTAGAAATTGGATGAAAGGTTTAGCACTGGGAAACACTTTTTGAAAGATAAAAATTGCATTTTATATACAACTATATAGATCAGACCAAAATGAGGGACAAATGACGGGGGAAAGAGGGACAGAGGGACATTGCTCCAAATCAGGGACAGTCCCTCAAAATCAGGGACAGTTGGGAGCTATGAAATTGAACAAGAAAATTGTATAATGTATGGCCAGCTTAAAGCGGAGTTCCACCAAAAAGGGGAAGCTCTGCTTATCTGACTCCTATGCCACATTATGCACCTTTCGAAGGGGGGGGGGGGGAGCGGGTACCTGTTTTTGACAGGTACCTGTCCCCACTTCTGGGAGATCGCACCGTGGCATGATCACTCGGAAGTTTGGCCCCCTCCTCCTTCCCTGGCTGCTGGGCCATTCAGAAAGCGCAGCGCAGTAGGGAAAGCGCATGCGCAGTAGCTAACCGGCTGTGAAGCCCCAAGGCTTCGCTGACGGGTTCCCTTATTATGAATGGCAGCGGCAGCACCCGAGAGCTGATGGAACGATTGGCTGGGGTGCCGACATCGCTGGACATCGCTGGATTCCAGTACAGGTAAGTGTCCTAATATTAGGTCAGCAGCTCTATATGGTGCCTACCGTGCAACAGACCTGTTCTTTGTATGGCCGGATTAAAGATCTTTTCTTTTGATTTATTAGGGGTAAAAATATATATACACATCACACATTCTTGTCCTTGAGATTTGAGTAATGCATTCCTACTTTCCTGTATCTGAATTAACCTCTTCTCAGTCAAGGAATTACCTGTTGATTGCCTGGATTACCTTTAGAAGGATGTGAAGGTCTTTTTGACACAAATTGCATTAATACAGACCTTAATCCCCTGTGAGTCATTTTGTTGTTAGTATTTAAAATATATAAGTACATTTTCCAGTATTAAATTAGTTAACTGCTGCTAATTGTATACATAAGGTGGGTGGTGGAACAGAGAGGATAATCGCCCTTCCCCTATTCCTTACTCGGTTGGCACTATATTTAGATGAGTAGTAAAGTTGACTTTGATTTATAATTTTATTAACAGTAAATAAGTCATAGAATTATTGAATTATAGAATTAATGGAATGAAAATGTAACATGATATGAGCAACAGCGAGGTATATACTGTATTACTGTTGTGTATATGTCATTTTATATAAACTAGATGTACTTAAGGGGCTTGGAAAGCTCAGAAAGCTGTCACATTTAAATATAAACTCAGTAGTAAAAAAAATCTGTTCAGTGTTTTACATGTACCTTAAGCATAGCTCCCAACTGTCCCTGATTTCGAGGGACTGTCCCTCATTTGGAGCAAAGTCCCTCTTTCCCCCTCATTTGTCCCTCATTTTGGTCTGATCTTTAACCACTTAAAGTGGGGTTCCACCCAAAAAAAAACTACGTGAAAAATCCTAAAAAAAAAAATACAAAAAAACATTTGGATATATATATATTTTTTTACTTACCTCTAAATGCCGGTTGCTAGGTGGTCCCTCGTAGTCTGCCTCTTCCAGTGCCTGGGCTGGTGACATCACTTTCCCCTCGGCACAGGAAGGGCTCAGCTCTGCTCCCTCTCTCCTGTCAATCATCTGGGACCCATTACAGGTCCCAGGTGACTGAGCGGCCAATCACGGCGCGCGGCGCCGCTTTCGCATGCGTAGTGGGTGCCAGGCTGTGAAGCCACAGCCCGGCGCCCACAGTTGCAATGCCGGCGCCGCTGAACGGAGGGGGAGACGAGCGGGGCTTCGATCCCCTGCATCGCTGGACCCTGGGACAGGTAAGTGTCCAATTAAAAGTCAGCAGCTGCAGTATTTGTAGCTGCTGACTTTTAATTTTTTATTTTTTTTTGACTGGACCTCCTCTTTAAGGACCAGGCCTCTTTTTTAGATGTGTTGTTTACAAGTTAAAATATTTTTTTTGCTAGAAAATTACTTAGGACCATTTTTTCTAACACCCTAGAGAATAAAATGGTGGTCGTTGCAATACTTTCTGTCACACCGTATTTGCGCAGCGGTCTTACAAGCGCACTTGTATACACTTTTTTAAATTAAAAAATAAGACAACACTAAAATTAGCCTAATTTTTTTTATATTGTGAAAGATAATGTTACGCCAAGTAAATTTATACCCAACATGTCACGCTTCAAAATTGCGCCCGCTCGTGAAATGGCGACAAACTTTGACCCTTAAAAATCTCCAGGTGACATTTAAAAAATTCTATAGGTTGCATGTTTTGAGTTAGAGGAGGTCTAGGGCTAGAATTATTGCTCTCGCTCTACCAATCGCGGCGATACCTCACAGGTGTAGTTTGAACACACAGACCAAACTTTTTTATTTGGTTAATTCTCCTTTAAGGGGGTGTGGCAGGGGGGTGTGTCCTATGCCTACATACATTTGCTAGTAGGTCTCCCTCATTCCCATCTCAAAATGTTGGGAAGTATGCCTCAAGAATATCCAGTTAGGAAAATACTGTTGGAGCTAAAACTGCTGATTTTGAAGCTGCAAGCCCCACAGTGTTAGGCCTCTTGTACACAGCCATAAAGAACATTGTCCCACGTATGCGTGCGCTTCTGCACAGGAGCTCGGCGGGACGAGGCATGTTTAAAAAATGTTTTTCTTATTTATTTTACCTTTTATTTTTTATTTGTACAAGGTTTTTTTTAAAAAAAAAAAAAAAAATTGTTTCACTTTTATTCCTATTACAAGGAATGTAAACATCCCTTGTAATAGAAAAAAAGCATGACAGAACCTCTTAAATATGAGATCTGGGGTCCAAAAGACCTCAGATCTCATTATTAGACTAAAATGCAATAAAAAAAAATTCTCATTTAAAAAAATGATTTAAAAAAAAAATGGCCTTTTAAGAACTATGGGCGGAAGTGACGTTTTGACGTCGCTTCCACCCTGCAATTTCATGGAGACAGGTGGAGGCCATCTTCTCCTCACTTGTCTCCATGTCCAGCCACAGAGAAGACCGGATCGCGTCCGCTGCTGCCGATAAGCGGTGGGGGGCACCGGAGCACGGCGGAAGGGGTGGCCCTTTCCCGCCACCAATAAAAGTGATCTCGCGGAAAATCCACCACGGAGACCACTTTTATCTTGTAGCGGACCGCCTGCTGAATGTGAGGATACCAGGGTTATGGCAGCTAGCTGCTGCCATAACAATGATATCCGTACTCAAAGTAAGGACGTGTATCGGCGTTTGGCGGTCCGGAAGTGGATATAGTTGTATATAAAATGAACTTTTTATCTCTCAAAAAGTGTTTCCCAGCACTAAACCTTTCATCCAATTTCTAAATTGCTGCATTTGTAAATTTTAAAAGCCAATATAAAGGAATAATAGTGGTAAAAAAAAAAAAGCCCTTGTGGATTTATTTAACCTTTTTATTTGGTTAATTCTCCTTTTAAGGGGGTGTCGCAGGGGGCGTGTCCTATGCCTACATACATTTGCTAGTAGGTGTCCCTCATTCCCATCTCAAAATGTTGGGAAGTATGCCTTAAGAATATCCAGTTAGGAAAATACTGTTGAAGCTAAAAGTGCTGATTTTGAAGCTGCAAGCCCCACAGTGTTAGGCCTCTTGTACACAGCCATAAAGAACATAGTATGGGCACACAATGTAAATTTTGTCTGTTGTTATGGCGTCCGGAAGCCACATCTGCAGCATGTCTTTGCCCAAAGGAATGCATAACCGAAAATGCAATGCCGTGCATAATTGCTGGCGCCATAAAATGTAACGTTTCGTAAAATACACTCATACACTAGAGCAAGTAAACACCAGTGCCAGCGGTTATGCATGCACATTTTGGCAATGCATTCCTATGAGCAAGGGAATGCTGCATCTGTAACTCCTGGGCACCACAACAAAAGAAATATTTTACACTCTATGCCCATGCTCTGTTCTTTACAGTCATGTGCAAGAAGCCTCATTTTACTTCATGTAGGTCAGAGGTTTCATCATTTCCTTGTTTTTTTTTTTTTTTTCTTGCTCTAGGACTGTGGTTCACTATAAAGTGACACTGAGTTTTAACCCAAGAGCTTGCACTTTCAATACCAAAGTCAACAACACAACTCCCATACCACTATCTTGGCAGATCCCCTTCAAAACCAAGTTAATTGATGCATAATAGCTACAGCTCCAACACATATTGCAAAGTTCTGAAGTAGAGTTCAAGTTGAGTACAGAACAAATAATTTCTCTGATATGGTTATTTTAATATACAGTGCCTTGCGAAAGTATTCGGCCCCCTTGAACTTTTCAACCTTTTGCCACATTTCAGGCTTCAAACATAAAGATATAAAATTTTGATTTTTTTGTGAAGAATCACCAACAAGTGGGACACAATTGTGAAGTGGAACGAAATCTATTGGATACTTTAAACTTTTTTAGCAAATAAAAAACTGAAAAGTGGTGCGTGCAAAATTATTCGGCCCCTTTACTTTCAGTGCAGAAAACTCACTCCAGAAGTTCAGCGAGGATCTCTGAATGATCCAATGTTGTCCTAAATGACTGATGGTGATAAATAGAATCCACCTGTGTGTAATCAAGTCTCTGTATAAATGCACCTGCTCTGTGATAGTCTCAGGGTTCTGTTGAAAGCGCAGAGAGCATCATGAAGACCAAGGAACACACCAGGCAGGTCCGTAATACTGTTGTGGAGAAGTTTAAAGCCGGATTTGGATACAAAAAGATTTCCCAAGCTTTAAACATCCCAAGGAGCACTGTGCAAGCGATCATTTTGAAATGGAAGGAGTATCAGACCACTGAAAATCTACCAAGACCTGGCTGTCCCTCTAAACTTTCAGCTCAGACAAGGAGAAGACTGATCAGAGATGCAGCCAAGAGGCCCATGATCACTCTGGATGAACTGCAGAGAACTACAGCTGAGGTGGGAGAGTCTGTCCATAGGACAACAATCAGTCGTACACTGCACAAATCTGCCCTTTATGGAAGAGTGGCAAGAAGAAAGCCATTTCTCAAAGATATCCATAAAAAGTCTTGTCTAAAGTTTGCCACAAGCCACCTGGGAGACACACCAAACATGTGGAAGAAGGTGCTCTGGTCCGATGAAACCAAAATCGAACTTTTTGGCCACAATGCAAAACGATATGTTTTTGGCGTAAAAGCAACACAGCTCATCACACTCAACACACCATCCCCACCGTGAAACATGGTGGTGGCAGCATCATGGTTTGGGCCTGCTTTTCTTCGGCAGGGACAGGGAAGATGGTTAAAATTGAGGGGAAGATGGATGCAGCCAAATACAGGACCATTCTGGATGAAAACCTGTTGGAGTCTGCAAAAGACCTGAAACTGGGACGGAGATTTATCTTCCAACAAGACAATGATCCCAAACATACAGCAAAATCTACAAAGGAAGGGTTCACAAATAAACGTATCCAGGTGTTAGAATGGCCAAGTCAAAGTCCAGACCTGAATCCAATCGAGAATCTGTGGAAAGAGCTGAAAACTGCTGTTCACAAACGCTCTCCATCCAACCTCACTGAGCTCGAGCTGTTTTGCAAGGAAGAATGGGCAAGAATTTCAGTCTCTCGATGTGCAAAACTGATAGAGACATACCCCAAGCGACTTGCAGCTGTAATCGCAGCAAAAGGTGGCTCTGAAAAAGTATTAACGCAAGGGGGCCGAATAATTTTGCACGCCCCACTTTTCATTTTTTTATTAGTTAAAAAAGTTTCAACAATCCAATAGATTTCGTTCCACTTCACAATTGTGTCCCACTTGTTGGTGATTCTTCACAAAAAATTAAAATTTTATATCTTTATGTTTGAAGCCTGAAATGTGGCAAAAGGTTGAAAAGTTCAAGGGGGCCGAATACTTTCGCAAGCCACTGTACAGTAAGCACAGCAGCATTTACTGATAAACCATAGAAAATCAATTGTTTGAAACATATCCTTGGGATATAAATATAAGGGTTCACTCAATTTGCAGAGACCTGTGTTTTTCCACATTAGATAAACTCAGTCATCCCTAGGGCACATAGAAAATAATTGTTTTCTATATGCCCTGTTCACATTGCAATGCTGGTGAGATGAGCAGTACAGTACAAAAACATTTAGAATGTCTGCATTGTTCTGCACTGCACTGGATGGCACCGTAGAACAGTGTGTGTCAGGGACTTGGCATGTGCAGACGTGCATTAGCAGGTGCCCGTCTTGCCGGGCATAGGCTAAAGCCTATGCGCATGAACATTAGTGCTTACTGATAGACTGATCCTCCGCGTATGACCTGGCTTGTCTGACTCTGCTCCAGTCTTTCTGCTTCCAGCCTGTGTAGATCCAGTACGGCCGTCCTGCATCTACAGCTTACCTGCATCCGCTGTCATGCATCTACAGCATACCGGCATCCGCTGTTCCTGCTACCTTCTGCTGCTCAGCAATCCAGTCTGGTCCTGCTACTCATCAGCTTCCACTACCGCAACCAACGGAGGACTTTGCAGGCGCTCTGACCTCACTGTGCTCTCGCAGCCATTGTTGCAACTCCAGTGGTCCTTGAGCCGGGTCTGTACGAGAGGTCTCCCTCTACTCGTCAGGCTCTCCCATATGGTACGTAACAGCATGTTACTGTGCAGTGAAATGAATGCAGTGTCATCACATGACATTTCAAATAAAGTTGGAAAAAAAATAAGAACAAATAAAGCAGTGTGATGTGCTGGAATGTGCATCACACTGCTCCCTGCTGAAACTAGCAGTGCACCATCCTGCATGGTAAAACACTGCATTTTACAGAGAAGGCTAGAGTGAATGTGGCCTAAGGAATAGAAGAATGCATGTAGTGTGAATGTGGCCTAAGGAATAGAAGAATGCATGTAGTGTGAATGTGGCCTAAGGAATAGAAGAATGCATGTAGTGTGAATGTGGCCTAAAGAATAGAAGAATGGATGTAGTGTGAATGTGGCCTAAAGAATAGAAGAATGCATGTAGTGTGAATGTGGCCTAAGGAATTGAAGAATGGATGTAGTGTGAATGTGGCCTAAGGAATAGAAGAATGCATGTAGTGTGAATGTGGCCTAAAGAATAGAAGAATGCATGTAGTGTGAATGTGGCCCAAGAAATAAAAGAATGGATGTAGTGTGAATGTGGCCTGAGGAATAGAAAAATGGATATAGAGATAGGTGCATAGCTACTTTACTTACATAAGCTGCATGGGAAACTTGTCAGAGTAGATACAAAAGAAGAGACCTTTTCCTATGCATAGGCCTGGTGGGCTTAGGACCTTGCCAAGTAGATGTAGCGGTGTAGTTGCCACTAGTAACAAACTTCCACCAATTCACCCAGCTGCCAGACTCCCATATATCACTTGCAGAGACAATGAACAGTCTTTTGCTGGTTTTGTTTTTGTTTATTGGGGGATACAACTTGGTTGAGGGAAAGGGGTATATGGGATGCCCATAGAATGGTTAATTTTTGCCATCATATTTAAAGGTTGTAAAAGTTAGCACATATTTAAGCCTGAAGAAATGATAAGCATATATGGTAGCTACGATCTTCCTCCTGCATCACAATGCAGACTATTGCTCCTCCTCTGCTTAACTCCCGCAGACTATTGCTTCCAGGAACTCCCCACCCGTGACCGTGTAAGGGTAATGTTCCTAGAGATCCTCTCCTCCTCCTGCACAAACTTATCATGAATTATAAGTAATATGTCACGTCTTCTGTATGCTAGAAGGACCCACTCTGAATAGTTCCTCTAACTGGCGCTGGTTGCTCGCTGCTACTAGGCCAGAGGCCTGCAGTACTTCTCCCCGGAGGCCTAGTAGTTTAAAAGCACATGTTGGGCGGTGGACTACTGTTCCCAGCTAGCCCAGCTTGCAAATCCTGTGCCCTCAGGCCACATAAATTTGACACAACTCCCCACAGTCTCTCCTCTGATCCAGAACTCCTCATCATTGACCGTGTAATGATGAAGACTTTGCTAATGACTGTGTAGAAGCAAAGTTCTCTCTAAGACTTCCTGGCACATCCAGCCCTCCACTGTGGCACACTCACCGACCTTTCTCTGCCCTGAGTTCTTGATGGAGAACTTGACTGGACCAAACGTTCCGACAGTTTCACCTGCCCCTCTGCTCCAGGAGTTCTTTATCAATGACCATGCGTGTGATGATAAAGACATTGCCAATGACCGTGTAAAGGCGAAGTTCCTTCACAGCACTCCCTGGACCTCCTTCTGTGATCAGCGCACCCCCCCCCAGATGGAGGTGCCCTCCTGCTGCTGTCTAGTATTCAATCCTCCACTCAGCTGACAACTCTCCCCAGTGGCATGTAGCTGAGGTACAGCTTATATAGGAGGCCCGCCTCCTGCCAATACCAGTTGGGGATTGGTCAGGGCTCCCACATGAGCTGCCTGCCACTCCAGCAGCATAGGCCTGTCTAAATTTTCCTGTGCTGACAGTCTTAACTAGCAAAAATCTATTACTAGCACCTACCTATTGGTAGAGGGTGCTACATAGAATTTAATAGAGCCCTTTTCTTTACCAGTGTCCCCCACAAAGAATTGGAAGAAAAGGCACCACTGGATCAGTCATAGAAGAGTCATGTTTTAGAATGAATTATACTGTAAGCTTGCCTGATTATTTGAGGTATCAGTTGTGTTTGAGGTTTTCAGGGGTTAGAGAATAGCAAATTGGGTGTTGAAAGGCAATTCCAGAGAAGGGAAGTTCTTGAGATTTCCTGAAAGTCAGCCTGTGGAGAAGTGACTAGTAATGGAGGGTAGGAGGTCATCTTAATAGCAGGGGTTGTACTTCAGGAAATTAGTGAAGAAGTACACAGAGGAACCAGGCTAGAGACAGCTTTGTAAGGTAATTATCTATGCAGTTAAAAAAAAAAAGATTTAACACTGAAGCAGCAGTACTAGTCAGATAAATATAACTTTATAAAATCTCTTTTGTGATTTGATTGACTCAGTCATCCAAGGCTCAGGTAGGTAGAGCCCTTGGGCCTAACCTTTTCATCGCTAGAAGTCGTTCATTCAGCTTTCTTCTTGATCTGTGATTAGTCTCATGGCTTTTGTGTAACACTCACTGCAAAAACCTGATTACACGGAGCTCTAGAGGCTTATTGGATAAAAAAAGACAGACAAAAAAGATAGAAAATGTTTAACAATGAAAAGTGTAACAATGGCTAAGAAAAAAGAGCCTTCTGTTGAGATAAATTTATAGCTTTACAAAAGTGCTGGGTTAAGATAAATTTACAGCCAACACCAGTGTTTTTATCATGCATATAAGAGCAGGTTGGAAAAATTTTCTTGAACACACGAATTTCTAACACCGTCCAAATGTTCTAATTGAATTTTCTTAAGACTTTTCCTAAGAATTTCCATTCTAAGTCCTATCAGTTTATGGCCAGCTTAAGGGTTCTAACACCCCATCCAGACACGAACCTCTGTACAAAGAGATATGCAGCATCACATCAACAGGTCAGCCGATCCTAAAAGAAATAAAAAACGATGCGACCAATAATTCAATAAGCTTCTAGTCTACAAATTTTACCTAACACTAATGCCGCGTACACACGAGCGGACTTTACGGCGGACTTTGCCCGGCGGATTTTTCGACGTACTTTACGACGGACTTTCTGAATGAACGGACTTGCCTACACACAATCCACCAAAGTCCGTCGAATTCGTACGTGATGACGTACGACCGGACTAAAACAAGGAAGTTCATAGCCAGTAGCCAATAGCTGCCCTAGCGTGGCTTTTTAGTCCGTCGAACTAGCATACAGACGGCGGACTTTTCGACCGGACTCGATTTCAACGGATAAATTTTAAACAAGTTTCAAATCTAAGTCCGTCCAACTTTTGAGAAAACAAAGTCCGCTGGAGCCCACACACATCGAATTGTCCGACGAAATCCAGTCCGCCGGGCAAAGTCCGCCGTAAAGTCCGCTCGTGTGTACGCGGCATAACCCTCACTAACTAGTTAGCACACACCTAAGTAGGTGGGCGCTACATAAAAAAAAGAAGGGAGGGCGCACCGACCTTGTGCATTACCAAAAATAATTTGAATGAAGGTAAAACAGCAATGGTTATACTTTCATACAAACGTGGTAACTGTGCATATCAAAGCAACAGCAAATAGCGAGCGGTGACTCTTAGGTCTATGGCGGAACCAAAGATGCTGGAGGACCAGACGGTATTGCAGGGTGTTTTACGCGTTTCGAGGGAGGACCCTCTTCCTCAGTGCCAAAGTGCTGAACGCCATTGCTGTTGCTTTGATGTGCATGTTTACCACGTTTGTATGCGAGTATAACTATTACTGTTTTACCTTCATTAAAATTATTTTTGGTCGGTGCACCCTCTCTTCTTTTTATAGGTTTCAGTTCCAAGGACACCCATTGTTCTGGAGGAGAGCAGCAAGGCCATTGACATTCCATACAAAAGGGTTGACTGCACCACACATCCCTAGACCCAGCACCTGAGCGCAGGGGAATTGTTTTGTGTTCATTACCTTTATGTCTGTGTCTACAATTCATTCTGCTCTCTCATGACTGTTGTATAACAGATGTGTTTAACTCCCCATAAACTATAACACCCCACTTATAACCTTATTCATTAACCGAGACCACACCATGCTCTTGGGGTAACAAAGGCCGTAGCAGCCTACTTTATTTAACAAATATAATGACTCAAGTATCAAAACATATAAAACGTATAAGTAGAAAAAACATATCTGTTATAAAACCTATGAAGTCTAACGTTGGTCTGGGCAGGAAATCAATAAACCTCTGTTAATAAACCTTCTTGCACTGCAGCCCCTCTCCAATGTATTATACCTGCCTCAAGCCGACAAGCTGGCTCAAAGACTACCCCTGACCGCAGTGCCCCATTATCACTTCCCGGCTAACCTCCGTTAACCGGGAACCACCATCAGGACCCCTCCAACGATAGTCCCGATCTCATCCTTCTGATATCTTCTTTCCCTGCACAGACCAACGTCCGCCACCGCTACGACATCCCATTGCCAGTACCTATAAAGGAAAAAAAAACAGAAAAAACACTTCCCAATCGAAAAAACCGCTATCCATAGGGAGGGTGGGTGGGAACTTTCCCCCACGCTTTGGTGACTCATCCCAGGCGGGGCTCCCTTTTCAGTATTCCTCCAGCCCCTCCCCCTCGGCTCTATACACACTACCCTTCTTGTCTAGTTAATTCCCTGTTAACCCCGTCATGCCCGCCCTGCGCTTATTCACTTCATTGCTATTGCTCCGGGCTTTCTATATCACCCTCTGTAGCCAACCATTTAGATGCAGTAAGAGAATACAGTGTATTGTCGACCATACAAGGATCGAAATTTAGCCAGTTCAGCAGGGTCCAGCTTAATTTTAATCCATGTATGAGCAGGCTGGTTATACATAAGTTGACCTACCAATCCACTTGTGTACAATTAGCCTGTGGGGTTATTCTGGAATGATCAGTGCCGCTGACTATAGCTATGCCGTCACTGGCAGCATAACACAATGGGAATTGGGTCCGTTTTTTTTCTTCTTTTTTTTGTTCAACCCGTTGTTTGAACGAAAAACAAAATGATGAATGTATGGCCCGCCTAAGTGATGACGAGTCATGAGCCAGAGTGAAAACACACATTCCCGGAATCCCTTTAGACAAGCATGTTCACCCTTGTTGGCCACTGGATGGGGCAGACTTTAGCTGTGCTAATCAGTTGCATGATGACTGTTCCAGAAGCAGGTCTCTGAATATAATTAAGCAACTGATGGGCAGACTGCATAGCTAAAGTCTACAGCAGGGTTTCTCAACCAGGGTTCCTCCAGTGCTTGCTAGGGGTTCCTTGAGCAATGAGCAACTTTTGCCTCTCAGATAAGTTTCGAGTGACACGAATGATCTTTTTAGCTATCTGTAGGGGGGAAATTCTTCCCCGAGACCACAGATGTAAGGAGCACTCTTCCACTGACCATCCCACTAATGTATCATGAGTTGTAGATATAGCTATTTTTAACAGAGGTTCCCTGAGACCGAAAGGTTATTTCAGGGGTTCTTCTGTGTTGAAAAGGCTGAGAAAGTGTGGTCTACAGCATCCAGTGGCCTAGAACATCCACGTCTAAAGGGTGCACGGGGATGTATTCTTTCACGTTTGCAATTGGCAGTAGGCTGATGTATCATCCCTCTTGCTGGCTGTTATGAAGAGCTGGAAATACCAAAAAAAGAAAAAAGAAAACAGCAGCTGCAGCTATAAGCATAGAGGTGCAATTAATGCTCTTTATTAATACTTAATGCAATGATAATAGTACTTTTTTAAATAGTTGTCACCAGAATAGGTGTCCATATTTTAAAATTTACACCGTATTCCTGTTATGGTGACAACTGTAAACTTTTAGATTTCTGATCACGTTCCGTCTTTAGGTAATAATTCATGTAAATTTCTGCTGTGATGAATTATTTGCTAATTAACCACTTGCCGGCCAGCCGTCATTATACAGCGACAGGTCGGCACGTTCCAGCAAATCGTCATAGCTATACGTCGGCTCCTTCCAGCAGGGTAGCAAGCACGCGCACGCCTGCTGCACTGCGGGGGTGCCGATGCTTGTGACCGGCGGTCGCGATGGCCGCCGGCCACAAGCGATCGCAGGCATGAGAGGCAGAACAGGGACGTGTGCAGGCCCGGACTGGCCATAGGGCAGACCGGGCATTTGCCCGGTGGGCCGGGGCCACCCGCTCCGTGGCCTGTTGATGATCAGGCCGCACAGCGGAAGGTAAGCGGCGACCGCGGCCTGAACATGGGCAACACAGGCCGCGGCCACTGCTCGCCTACCGCCATGCAGCCGTGCCTGTGTCATCTCTGGCAGCTGCATGGGCTGAGCTGTGTGTCTCTCTCACACACAGCTCAGCCTCAGAGCCACGCTGACATTTACGCAGCCGCTCTTCTTCTCCAGGCATGAGTGTCCGCACAGTGGGGAGAGCTGCAGGCTGCTGTGATGATATTCCCCCCTCGCCTCCCCTTCCCCTTCTCATGTCGGCAGCAGGGGAAGATAAGGCTTTCCTGTCTGTTCGTTTTCCCTCCCCATTGGCCACAGCGGAGGGCCAATCAGAAGCAACTAGAAGGGCATCATGGGAAATGTAGTCCCAGAGCTAGGTGGCCCAATTGTTCTCAGCAGGGAGCAGACTACAGTCCCCAGTATGCACTCTGCTGGGGTGAAAGAGAAAACCCGGAAACAAGCTGAGGAGTGCTTATAGCAGGAGATATGGAAAACGAAAGAGAGGACTGTGCTGGGGGAACTAATAGCCCCAGCACCACCAGATAGAGCCACACTGTACCCGCACAACCAGAGAGAGAATCTCGCTGTACCCGCACCACCAGAGAGAGCCACGCTGTACCACGCCACCAGAGAGGGAGCCACGCTGTACCCGCACCACCAGAGAGAGAGCCACGCTGTTCCTGCACCACCAGAGAGAGCCACACTGTACCACACCACCAGAGAGGGAGCCACGCTGTACCCGCACCACCAGAGAGAGAGCCACGCTGTTCCTGCACCACCAGAGAGAGCCACACTGTACCACACCACCAGAGAGGGAGCCACGCTCTACCCGCACCACCAGAGAGAGAGCCACGCTGTTCCTGCACCACCAGAGAGAGCCACACTGTACCACACCACCAGAGAGGGAGCCACGCTGTACTCGCACCACCAGAGAGAGAGCCACGCTGTTCCTGCACCACCAGAGAGAGCCACAATGTACCACACCACCAGAGAGGGAGCCACTCTTTACCCACACCACCAGAGAGAGCCATGCTGTACCCGCACCACCAGAGAAAGAGAGCCACGCTGTACCCACACCACCAGAGAAAGAGAGCCACGCTGTACCCGAACCACCAGAGAGAGAGAGCAACGCTGTACCCGTACCCGTACCACCAGAGAGAGAGAGCCACGCTGTACCCGAACCACCAGAGAGAGAGAGAGCAACGCTGTACCCGTACCACCAGAGAGAGAGAGCCACGCTGTACCCGCACCACCAGAGAGAGCCACGCTGTACTGCATCACCAGAGAGAGAGCAGGTCAGTGTCACTGGGCCGTGTGGGCACAATAGGAGACAGACAGTACTGGCATTGTGTGGCCACAATAGGACCGGGACACTGTAATATAAAGGGGACTACACTGTAATCATTGCAGTGCCCCTTTATAGTGCAGTTCCCTTTATATCACAGTGTCCCTGCACATTACAGTGTGCAGGACCGACACCAGCCGTCCCCACGAATGACCCCCCCCCCCGGTCCCTGGAAAAGTTGGCTGCTCAGTCTAAAATGCCCGGGCCTATTTTTTGTCCCAGTCCGGTCCTGGACGTGTGTGTGTAAACCCACAAATCCCTGTTCTGTTCTGAGAGGACATGCAGATCGTGAGTTCCTAATAGCTAGGAACCACGATCTATCATCTCCTATAGTCAGTCCCCTCCCCCTACAGTTAGAACACACAGTCAAGGAACACAGTTAACCCCTTGATTGCCCCCTGGCGTTAACCCCTTCCCTGCCAGTGACATTTATACAGTAATCAGTGCATTTTTATAGCACTGATCGCTGTGCAATTGTCAATGGTCCCAAAAATGTGTCAAAAGTGTCCGATGTGTCCGCCATAATGTCACAGTCACGATAAAAATCGCAGATTGCCGCCATTACTAGTAAAAAAATAAAAAAAATAATAAAAATGCCATAAATCTATCCCCTATTTTGTAGATGCTATAAATTTTGGGCAAACCAATCAATATACGCTTATTGCGATTTTTATTACCAAAAATATGTAGAAGAATACATATCGGTCCAAACTGAAAAAAAATAGCTTTTTTTTAAAAAAAAGTTGGGGATATTTATTATAGCAAAAAGTACAAAATAGTGTTTTTTTATTCAAAATGGTCGCTCTTTTTTTGTTTATAGCGCAAAAAATAAAAACCGCAGAGGTGATCAAATACCGCTAAAAGAAAGCTCTAAAGGACGTCAATTTTGTTTGGGTACAGCGTCGCACGACCGCGCAATTGTCAGTTAAAGCGACGCAGTGCCGTATCGCAAAAAATGCTCTGGTCATTGAGCAGCCAGATCTGCCGGGGCTGAAGTGGTTAAAAATGCACCATACTTTCCCCATAATACTTTAAAATGACATGTCTAACTTTTACAATGGAGTCAGATTTGGTTAATAAAAAGTAAACAATTCTTTGCAGTCCCTAGATGTGTTTTCTATGGCTCCAGTTGGCCGCAGCTAGACTGTGTTCTCTTGATCCTGAGGGAGTGAATGTGGAGAGATTTGGACCAGAAATCAGGCAAGCTATAAGCTGGTTTATAGCTGGAGCTTCATGTGAGCCTCTGGAGTGAAGATGAGGGAACAGAAATGATTTGAACATAACAAGAAAAATAAAAAAACAGAAAAACTGGTGAGTGCAGTTCTGCCGGGTCCTCTCATGGGGGTAAGTCCCGTTTAGAACATTTATTTAGTACACATTTTTCAAACCTTTATAACTGTTCAGGGACCGCAATTAGAGCTTATGTTAAAACTAATATACAGATGAGATACTAAAATTAACCATACAGCTGAAAACCATTACATTTCATGCTGTATTTTACAAACAGAATATTGAGGCTCCTTTGCTGAAATGTCCAAAACAGGAACTATATATTTGTTACCATAGCAACCAGAGTCATCTTTTCATTTAAAAATCTGCACTGCAGAAATGACAGCTTGTTAACTGTAGTCAATGCATCAGGTGTGATTTATCAAATTTCAGTTTGTTTTTTGTTTTTTTTTATCTGTAAAGTTGTCTAATCTTCTCATAGTTAAACCGTAAAAATGCCACATCCTGCAGAATTAGGACTTTTGTGCTACCACAATGCCCATCGCCATTTTGTCTGCTGCAGTGATTGAGGATATGGATCTGTACAGACTAAGCCAGCTTGGCAGTGGTGATACAGAGGCAGCGGCTTCCACGGATGGCGGGCGGGCTCCTGTGTCTTCTGTGCGGCTCCTCCCTTCTTCTCCTAGCCATCCAATAGGATTAACCTGTCCTTTCAGCCAATTGGGTGACGGGTATTAGACCCACTTCCCGATTGGCTGGGAAGAGGAGTGTAATGGATGTGATTAAAGAAATGTGATCATGGTGAACTGTCTATTCCAATACATGCTTTATATACCTAACATGTATATATATAAGACATATTCAGATTTTTCTGCAAAGCTCACCCTTTCCCTTGCTGCTGTGGAACTGATGAGTTAACAAAAAGTTTGCGCCTGCTTCCGAGAAAATATGACTATTGGATAACAGATGTATCCTGTTTACCCCCCAGATCCATCAATCCAAAAAACTGCTACGAACCCCTTCACCTTTTTCCCCCAGAAAATGAGACCACACCAATCTGGAGTAAATATTGGCCATAGCAGCCAATTATCTTTATTAATAATAATAAGCAATCAAATAAAATTAACATAAATTAACATAACTGTATGAAAAACACCTGAAATAAACCACCCCATCTGTTAAATACTCCCGTTGGTCTTTGCAGGAAAAAACCCACCAATCTTGCCACTCAATCCACTTCGGCACTGCGGTACCTTAACTAAAATAGGCCTCCAGCTGACATGCTAGCTAGGAGATAACAAACCAATTGACCGCAGTGCACCCAATAACCAATTCCAGCTAAACCCCCGTTAGCTGGAATACCACCAACTGGCCTCATAAGCTGACAAATGGGAATGGTGCTGCGCTAATCCTAAAATAGGCTCTAATACATAGGTGCAAACATGCTACACTATACTCAGGTGGGGGGCTTATCTCCTGCCCTCAATATAGCATGTGGTGGTAGCCTCAAACAAACAGAAAATGTAATAGGGCGTACACACGGTCGGACTTTGTTTGGACATTCCGACAACAAAATCCTAGGATTTTTTCCGACGGATGTTGGCTCAAACTTGTTGTGTCTACACACGGTCGCACAAAGTTGTCGGAAAATCCGATCGTTCTAAACGCGGTGACGTAAAACACGTACGTCGGGACTATAAACAGGGCAGTGGCCAATAGCTTTCATCTCTTTATTTATTCTGAGCATGCGTGGCACTTTGTCCGTCGGATTTGTGTACACACGATCGGAATTTCCGACAACGGATTTTGTTGTCGGAAAATTTTATCTCCTGCTCTCCAACTTTGTGTGTTGGAAAATCCGATGGAAAATGTCCGATGGAGCCCACACACAGTCGGAATTTCCGACAACACGCTCCGATCGGACATTTTCCATCGGAAAATCCGACCGTGTGTACGGGGCATAACACTGTGCTGTGCTAAAACAAATATATACATAAAAAAATCAGACTCAACTCAATGGTCCTAAAAACTATATGTTAAATAACAACATAGGTGTATGCAATCAGCAATGTAAACACTTCGCTAGTGGTGCAAAAAATAAAGTTCAAAAGAATAAATCCATTAATTAAATTATACCAAAAGTGCAATGTGACAATGAATGCCCAAAAAAATACACAATGTCTGTGACAAAAGGAATAAATTGTCCAGTGCCAACAGTAAGTACTCACAGTTATATGAAAGCAATACTGCAATTCAATAAAAACGTGATTTGTGCAGCAAAATTAAATCACTAAAAAATTGATCACATAAAAGCAAATGCAGACAAAAAGTACAATGTTACAATGAATGTCCAGAGAGATCACAGTAACTGTGCAACGTGCGGTAAAGTGTCCAGTGCCCACAATGAGTGCTCACAGTTATATAAAAGCAATATTACAATTTAATAAAAAGGTGACTTTGTGCAGCAGTAAACAGCTCCAATGCTTCATTGGTCGTGCCAAACAGTGAAATGGTGCAGGCAGCAACTGGATTTTAGCATCACTTGCTTAGAAGAGTGGTGGATGTGAAGTGTATAGCGTAGTCCTCTCCATGCAACAATCCTCTAATGGTAGATAATGGCCCCTTACCTCACTACACTGAGGCTACAGCATAGAGCAATCAGCGCTTGTGGTGTCTCCTATGAGGAGAGGTCCTGAGTCTCGGGCTGTCATACATTAAACCTCAGATCCATGGGGAACATCATATCCAAAGGAGAGATAAAGATGCCATATAGTGTAGTATTTAAGGGTATTAAGGCTTTATTTATCAATAACACAAACGGGGTACTCACACAGTGAAGTAACAGAGGGTACAATGTATCCAGACGAGCGGCGAGCTCGTACACTGCTGACAGTGGGAGGTGCCTGTCCCTACGCGTGGCGTCACGGGTCACGTGGCTTCATCAGGGGATGGGTCCCGAACTCTTCATATCTGGGGTTTAATCCTTCACCCGCAAAGACCAACACCACGCCACTGCCACGACATCCACGCACTGTAGAATGTAAACAAAGTAATTAATCTTGACAACATACTCACCAAAATCAGGGAGGGAGGGTGGGAAGCTCTCTCCTCCTGGCAAACTGAGCTGGGGAGGGATCTCTCCCTCTGCTCAGTTAACTCTGCTCCACCCCTTCCTTCCACCCCAACCAATCCCAGCAACTTTTACATACCATCTCCCTGCTATGGTCCCCCTGTTAACCTTGTCATGCCCGCCCTGCGCCTATTGCATTTTATTTCTTTTGCTCCGGGCTTCCCTTCAGAATATAACAGCATAACACGAATAAATTAAAAGGAGCAAGAAATGCTGCAGAAGTGCTGCAAGAATAAAGCAACTTCCGCAAATGAGCACCCAGCTAAAACCAAAGTTTTATCACTATATGTATTTTTATATTTGTGGTTTGCATGCGCCAGTCTTGTTGACGTAACTCAATCTTTAATGGAATTGTATAAGTCTTGAGATAAACAGTACCCCTATTCATTCGCTGTTACAACACACCGGGGTGGGCTCCAGACGCAGTGCTCTGCGCCCCGGGCCCACCCTATTTTGAAGCCTATTAGAGCCTCTGGTTCTAATCTGTGCTTCAAAAAACACACCCCTGTCCATCCCCGCTATAGGATTCCATGCACCCGGCATCCTGAAAGGGGCTGGGCGCATAGATAGGGAGGGCAGCGGGGTATGAATAGGGGGGTGGCGCTAGAGTTGCCACCTCATCCCTCAAACCCGAACACATCTGAATTACACAGGTTCTGAGGCTAGTTTAATTTAGATAAGGCACCAAGTGAGTTTAATTACCACCTTAATCAGCCACAGAACCTGTGTAATTAATATGTGTTCGGGTTTAAAGGGATGAGGTGGCAACCCAAGGTGGCGCCCATGTGCTCACAATGGACGGGCCGCACCTGGGCACTAGAGGGATGTAAATTGACCCTCACTGAGGCAAGGGCTCTGAAACAACCTGGTGCTCTTGGGATGGCAGCCATCAGCTGAAGTGGATTACCCAACATTATGCAAGTCTGTAGTTGAAGACAGGCTAATGGTTCTATCCAACAGGCTGGTAACCATGGCAGAAGTTTAGATAGAAGTGCAGTTGTGAAGAGTAGCCAAACGTGATTTGGTTAGGGTTATTCAGAGCCAAAGAGCAAAAATAAACATATAGTCAAGAAACTTGACAAGAGTAAAGGCAGACATAGTACAAGCAAGGTCAGCACCTATCGTTAATCTGAAACAAAGTAAAGTTTCACACCCAAGAATAATGAATGTGTGGATACTGAAAAGAGAAGGACCCATCAGGCGGTGGCCAAAATGCAGCAAGACTCTCCGAGTGCAACAGAAAAAAAACAGAGCATTAGGAAGCCATAGAAGCAGTGCCAGTGGAATGAGCCAAGAGCAATCTGCAGCTGACCACTTCATCCTGACCTCACCCCAGGCATCCAACCTCCTCTACAGCCACCGCCTAGCAGGATGAATGCACCACTGACTTATCCCTGGTACCTCTGTGTTGATGGGCAAGCAGCTGAGACAGAGCTGACCTCCTTCTGAAAATGCCATTTGTCTGAATGTTATGCTGACCCTCTGATTTCAGAAATTTCTGAATCGCTACATGTGAAGCTAGAAATTACAAAGCCTACTATTGCTGCCTTGTAATTCAAGGAACATGTCCTATACTTATCATCCTGATCCTGACATCTTTATCTAGTGCGCTGGAATTAACACCTTTCAAAATCAAATCATCAATTGCAGCTCTTATTTTTCTATACTCACAGGCTCCCTTTAATTTAATCGGTTAAGTATATTTTTTCCATCCTCCATTTACGGTCCAATAATAGTTTTCATAAGAGGGTCTGTGAACATAGGATGTTTGCTTCAAACTTCAGTGCACTTGTCAGTTGAGAAAGTGTGGCAGGTAGATAGGCCTAGATTTTAATCCAGGAGCTTCACTCTTGACATGCACCCAGAAGGTCTGGTATATGCTGATGGAGGAGAATAGATCAGTGTTACTCAACGTTTTTTCAGTCAAGGCACTTTTTAAAATTCTCGAGGCACCCCATGCTAAAATGATAAAAAAAAAACGAAACTATTAGTTTTACATAATGCAGCAACATCTTCATACATGGGACACCTAACGTTAGAGGTCATTTATTCTTCCAGAGTAAATACACCTTTGCACACTGGTATTGACTAGTATTCTAATGTTTCTCCCTCAATTTCTCCAGCTCATTCTGCTAATGTGACCCCCAGTGCTGACAGGGAGCGGCAGGGGAGGGGCAAGCAAGGATGCTGTGCAAGCACCTGACATCATCTGATGACATCATTGGTTGTTAGGACACCAGCGGCTAGAAGATTGTAATGGTGCACAATGAAAACTTGTGGCTTTGCGTAAGTAAAGGCGGGCTCGATCCACCGGCTGGCTTGTATACAGTTTTTGGGCAATTTGTAGACATTTTGCCAAGGCACCCCTGAAGAAGCCTAAAGGCACCATGGTTGAAAAAGGCTGGAATAGAGTATTGCTCCATTCAGCCTCTTTCAGCACTGGTCAGTGGGAAGTATACACAGGAGATAAGTTCTACAAATAGTTAATTGTAGGCCATTTTCTTTGAGCATAGGGCAAAGCACATGACAGTCTGGTAACTACCCATGTGTGTGATCCTAACACGGATGCATATCCTATTTTTGCATACTGCCTTCAAATTTCTTGTTTTGTGCACACAACATATAGAATTCAGCCTACCCAAAAATATATCTCTGTATAAAATATATTGACTTATGCCCCGTACACACGGTCAGATTTTCCGACAGGAAATGTTTGATAGGACCTTGTTGTCGGAAATTCCGACCGTGTGTGGGCTCCATCACACATTTTCCATCGGAATTTCCGACACACAAAGTTTGAGAGCTTGCAAAATCCGTTGTCGGAAATTCCGATCGTGTGTACACAAATCCGACGCACAAAGT
Organism: Lithobates septentrionalis; assembly: GCA_037952835.1. NCBI lineage: Eukaryota > Metazoa > Chordata > Amphibia > Anura > Ranidae > Lithobates > Lithobates septentrionalis. The sequence continues at coordinate 2,256,434 of JBBDGP010000990.1, read as the reverse complement.
GCCACGCATGCTCAGGATAAATTAAGAGACGAAAGCTATTGGCTACTGCCCCGTTTATAGTCCCGACGTACGTGTTTTACGTCACCGCGTTCAGAACGATCTAATTTTCCGACAACTTTGTCTGACCGTGTGTATGCAAGACAAATTTGAGCCAACATCCGTCGGAAAAAATCCTAGGATTTTGTTGTCGGAATGTCTGATCAATGTCCGACCGTGTGTACAGGGCATAACACATTGTATTCAAATGAATTGTTCCTAAAAAAAATAAAAAATCTAGTTGCCTGGAGACATACAGGTAAGAAAGAGATTTGGGGCATACGTTATATTGAAAAGTTGGCTGTGTGTGACATGAGCAAAGATGAAAAGCTGGGTGCACAAAGGATGGAGAATATAAAGACACTATGCTTTGCAAAATGTAATTATTATATACTGCACACACGATAGTAGCTGTATAACAATACAGACATATATGTTGATGCTCAAGCAGAAGTGCAGAAACCTACATTGCTGAATAATTGTGCTTAATACAGGTTTGCATAATGCACAATAGCCAGCACTGTGCTAATAGGTATATTGAAAATGCAAAGGACTATATTAATTGATTCAGGGTCACGCACATCAACCTCCTGACAATTGCAGAGGATTCAGAAGGCAGCCAGAAAGATGAAGAGACAAATACTCACTCCTTATGTAGAGCACGGTACAATTACTTAGACAGGATTCCACACTGCACAAGCCAGAGCTGCTCATTAAAATCTGAATTAAAGGTACAGGCGAGGCAGGGGACTCACGTTTGTGCTCAATTTTTATTTATTTTTTTAAAGAGAGGCTGAGAAGATGAAATTGGAAAGATAATACGTTAAGAAGGAAATGCAGGATAAAAGATATGCTGGGTGGGAGGAAGAGAACTTCAGTAAAAATCCATATCTATAATATCTTCACATTTTAGCTTGATATATTTTAAATAATCACGCCTCTGTGGTATTAAGTCAGTGTGGCGTGCCTAAAGCCAGCCAAACAGACAAATACGCAATTTAAAAAGTCAGCTTATAGTGGTTGTCTCCAGACGTCATAGAGCCACTGCAAGCTTTGGAAGGATCCCAAACATATTGTCGGGATCCACCCAACTGCCTGATTGACAGCATGCTCTGGCTCTCAGTGTGTGACTGAAAACCAAAGTCCGATGCATGCGCCCCCTCTCCAGCCTAGCGCTCCAGTCACAGCTCTCCACACTGAGCAGGCCGAGAACTGAGCAATCATCGGTCATGGGATTGCTCCATTCTTAAAGTGGAGGTCCACCTCAAAAAAAAAAATTGCACCAAAAAATACCTAAAAAATTAGGGAAAAAAAATAAAAATGTTTTAACGAACCTGAAATGGCTGTTCCTAGGTAGTCTTCCTAATCTGCCTCTTCCTACGCCGTGGTGATGTTGTGTCTTCTCCCCACATTGTCTTCTGGGGAATGGGGCACGGTGTGTTATGGGAACTGTGTGTGTCCCACAACACATCGCGTCCCATTGACAAAGCGCTGCGCGACTCGCGCATGCGCAGTAGAAAACGGGCAGTGAAGCCGTAAGGCTCCACTGCCTGTTTCCCTTAGTTAGGATGGCGGTGTCGGGACCCGAGAGCCGAGGGACAGGTCGGCCTCGGGCGGCCGACATCGCGGGCACCCAGGTTAGGTAAATGTACCTATTTAAAGTCAGCAGCTACAGTGTTTGTAGCTGCTGACTTTTACATTTTTTTTTCCTGGCCAGAATCCCGCTTTAAACTTAGACCCCTTTCACACTGGAGTGTTTTGCAGGCGCTATAGCATTAAAAATAGCGCCTGCAAACCACCCTAAAACAGCTGCTCCATGCACTCCAGTGTGAAAGCCATCGGGCTTTCACACTGGAGTGGTGCGCTGGCAGGGTGTCAGAAAAAGTCCTGCCAGCAGCTTCTTTGGAGCGGTGAACTCACCGCTCCTCCACCGCTGTTCCCCATTGAAATCAATGGGGCAGCGCTGCGAAACCGCCAGCAAAACGCCGCTCCGGCGGCATTTTGCGGGCGGATTTAACCCCTTTTTGGCCGCTAGGAGGGGGTTAAAACCCCCCCTAGCGGCCAAATAGCGCCGCTAAAACGACGGTAAAGCGGCGCTAAAATTGCGCCGCTTTACCACTGGCACCCGGGCGCCGGCAGTGTGAATGGGGTCTTAGAGACAGCGTGGGACAGCTGCAGCATTGAGGTGAGAATGTGTTTGTTTTATATATAGCCCAGACTTCTTTTAAATGACATTTTTTGAGTGTAATCTCTTTCCTTCCATTAAAAGGACATAGGACCAAACTTAATTCTGCTACTGTTTCAGGACGGCTTGCAGTGTTCCGACTAAAAGACCTGACACCAACAACCTGGATCATTGTTCCCCGATTGCACTCACACCTTTTCTTGCTTAGCTCCTCCTCCACCTTATCCAGGTAAGATTTCCCCATAGACATGCAAAATTTTCTGGGCTGAGCTGCTAATATGATTACTGACTCAGAATGTAGAGACTGAAATGCCCCGTACACACGATCGGATTTTCCGACAACAAAACCGCGTTTTTTTTTCCGAAGGATGTTGGCTCAAACTTGTCTTGCATACACACGGTCACACAAATGTTGGCCAAAAATTTCGAACGTGAGAATGCGGTGACGTACAAGACGTACGACGAGCCGAGAAAAAGGAAGTTCAATAGCCAGTGTGGCTCCTTCTGCTTGATTCCGAGCAGGCGTGAACTTTTGTGCGACGGACTTGTGTACACACGATCGGAGCGAACCTGCTCTCAAACATTTATTTCCTAAATGCTTTGCTGATCAGTATCCTTTTGATGAGGATTTAAATTGCATCTATACCCACTGTGGATCTGGCAATATTTAATTTAATATTTAACCACTTGCCGACCAGCTGCCGTCATACTGCGGCAGCTTGGCTCCACTGCCTGAATCGCCGTAGCTGTATGTCGGCCACTTTAGGAGCGATAAAGAGTGATGCGCGTGGCCGCTATATCCGCCGGCCACCCGCGATCGCTCCACAGAGAGCCAGAATGGGGATCTGTGTATGTAAACTAAACAAACAGATCCCTGTTCTGACAGGGGAGTAGAGAGAGATCTGCTGTTCCTAGGGATCAGGAACAGCGATCTCTCTCCTCCTCCAGTCACTACACTCCCCCCACAGTTATAAACACCTCCCTAGGGAACACTTAACACCATGGTCGCCCCCTAGTGTTAACCCCTTCCCTGCCTGTGACATTTATACAGTAATCTGTGGCTATTTTAAAGGGGGGTTCTGGCCGTTTTTTGTTTTTTTTTAAAGTCAGCAGCTACAAACACTGTAGCTGCTGACTTTTAATAAGCACACTTACCTGTCCAGCGAGCCCGCAATGTCGCCCCCCCCGAGGCCGATCCGTCCATCGGATCGGCTGCTGGCGTCGCCATCCTAACTAAGGGAAACAGGCAGTGGAGCCTTGCGGCTTCGCTGCTAGTCTCCTACTGCGCACGCGCGAGCGGCACGGCGCTCTGTGAATGGCCCAGTGGTTTTCTGGGACACACACAGTTCCCAGAAGGCAACGGGGCCACTCACCGAGGAACAGGACACGCCGCGGAATAGGAAGAGGCAGATTAGGAAGACTGCCTAGCAACAATGGTTTCAGGTAGGTTTAAATTTTTTTTTTTTCAAATGTTTTTTTTTTAATTTTTAAAGATTTTTAATGCTATCTTTTATTTTAGGGTGGCCCTCCACTTTAAGCTCTGATCGCTGTATAAATGTCACTGGTTCCAAACAAAAGTGTCAAAAGTGTCCGCAGTCCCGCTAAAAATTGCAGATCACCGTCATTACTAGTAAAAAAATAATAAAAATGCCATAAATCTAATTTCGCGCAAACCAATCAATATACGCTTATTGCAATTTTTTTTTTTTTTTACTAAAAACATCTAGAACAATATATATTGACCTAAACTGATGAAGAAATTTGTTTTTTTTTTACAATTTTTGGGGGATATTTATTATAGCAAAAAGTAAAAAATATTATTTTTTTTCCAAAATTGTCGCTGTTTTTTTTTTTATATTGTGAAAAACATAGAGGTGATCAAATACCACCAAAAGAAAGCTCTATTTGTGGGGGGAAAAAAAAGGATGTCAGTTTTGTTTGGGTGCAGCGTCGCACTGCCGCGCAATTGTCAGTTAAAGTGGGGAAGTGCCGAATCACAAAAAACGGCCTGGTCATTAAGGGGGCAAATCATTCTGGTCCTTAAGTGGTTAATAAAACCTTGTGTGTACCTATTTAGGATGCTCCGGTGTTTAAAGATAACACCAACAAACATTTAAAAACTAATTTTAAATACCCATAGTTATCAGCTGGAGACCTAACTGATCATTTAATTATGGAGCGCTTGGAGCTTTTAACCTCAGTTCTACATTACTCTGTGCACGATTTAGCTGATATTTTTCTCATCACCTGAATGAGTCTTCTGTCAGTGAACATGTGGAGAATGCTGTGGCTGAAGTGTCGGTCTACAGAACCGATATATAAAAAAATGCTTTGCATGACTTTTGATGGTGGATGTCCTTTTGGAGCTCTGCTGGATAATTTCATTAAAGTGGAACTTAAAGTGGTGTTCCGGCCGAAATTATACTTTTTAAATAAAAATACCCCTATAATACACAAGCTTAATGTATTCTAGTAAAGTTAGTCTGTAAACTAAGGTCTGTTTTGTTAGTTTATAGCAGTAGTTTGTTATTCTATAAACTTACAGCAGGCCGTGGCCATCTTAAGTCTGGGCCTCTGAAGCCAGACTGTATTTCTTCCTGGATCTCATCCTTGCAGATCACGAACATGCTCAGTGCAGCACAAGCAGTGTAATAGGTTTCAGGTCAGATTTCCATAGCAACGGCAGTGTCAGAGGAAGTTGCCGCCCCTTCCCAGAAGGCATTGCAAACAGGAAATGATGCGATGGGCCGCGGCCAGGGAGGAGGAAGTGAAAAATGAATACAGCAGATATACAGTAGGTGCTGAGAATTTTTTTTAAAAAATATCCAATTTGTTTACAGTGCACAGTTTAGTGAGGGATGCTGACAAGTTGTAAAAGTGGGTGGAACTCCACTTTAAGTCCTGCTAGATCACTTCGGGTTGGCCCCTTTTGCAGGTATAACTATGTAAAACGTTAAAAATGAGTGTCTATACTGTTTAAAATCCAGTAATACACTGTCTCATCCTGCTCTGCACATGCTCAGGTGCTTTCTATTTTTAGGAACTGTGCCGAATTTGTAGAGGTCGATCTGCTGAGAGCCTTAAAGCAGAATTAAACCCTCCTATCCTTTACAGCCAAAGAAGCTGCTTCTGTTTGATCTGTTTGACAGTTTGGTGAGGAAACAAGCAGATGCGACAGTTAGCAATCCAGGCATTTCAGTAATGTAACTGTTGTTTTTAAACCGGATCTAAATCTGTTGATTTTAACGGTTTATAATTTACTTCGGCTCAGGAGCTCTGGGCTCCAGCAAAATGGCAGCCTCTAACAAGAAGAAACAGGAGCAATGCTGGAGGCAATTTACAGCACACACTAATTTTGGTAGCATAATTACTAGAAGATGTAGAATATGTAGAATGTATGTTGCTTGCTATAGAATTTTTTTTTTTATCAAGTTGTTATGGGTAAAGTTCTGCTCTAAGGAAGTTACACATGGTACAAACAGTCATTTACCACAGCAGTCTAATGCCCCGTACACACGGTCGGACATTGATCGGCCATTCCGACAACAAAATGCATGGATTTTTTCCGACGGATGTTGGCTCAAACTTGTCTTGCATACACACGGTCACACAAAGTTGTCGGAAAATCCGATCGTTCTGAACGCGGTGACGTAAAACACGTACTTCGGGACTATAAACTGGGCAGTAGCCAATAGCTTTCGTTTCTTAATTTATTCTGAGCATGCGTGGCACTTTGTGCGTCGGATTTGTGTACACACGATTGGAATTTCCGACAACGGATTTTGTTGTCAGAAAATTTTATAGCAAGCTCTCAAACTTTGTGTGTCGGAAATTCCTATGGAAAGTGTGTGATGGAGCCTACACACGGTCGGAATTTCCGACAACAAGGTCCTATCACACATTTTCCATCGGAAAATCCTATCGTGTGTACGGGGCAGAAGACTAGCTGCAAAGTGGTAAATCTTCTGCCTGAATCGAAAAAAGGTTTATGTTGTTCTCTCAGGCTTCTCATACCACAGCCAAGCCGAAGAGAGGGGACCAGTACAACCACAAACCTTGGGCTTAAAATCCTCCAAGCCTGCAAACAGGTTCTCTTTGGCACAAGGGGATGTCAGCACTTCTCAAAGTAAGGAATGCCTTTTGGACTTTGCTGACACCTGATCAGAAAGCTCTGATGTCTGAGTAGTTGTCCAAGGACTACAAGCTAGAGTTTTTTTGTTTCAGCTTTTCATCCTAATTCATGCTATCCAACCTTCTTTTGTCTTTGTTCAGGCTAGCAGACCTCCTTGCTGTTCTTACGGATCTTCTGCACCAAGGAATCATTGACATAGGTCCATCAACAGAAATAAGGGGTAGCGCCACATTAGACCCCTTCAGTAGACAGCCCTATGTATTTCCAGTTGGTTTAGATTTAAATTTGTAAAATTTGGCTGTAATGTAATTTTTTTTTAATTTTTGGGTTCTATATGTACAAAGCATCATTTTCTTGCGTAGCCATATTAAAAATAAGCTAAACTCCTTATTTCATTGCTTGCTTGTCGCTTTATTTTTTTATTGATTCATTCTCCCTCCTGTCCATTATTCAGACTTTATAGCATTCACAAATAGAACGGAAGGGAGAGGATAGTAATCAGCACTGTGTAACCTCCGGCTGAGCCGCAAAGTGGAACCACGGTGTCCTCTCTAAGCCAGTATTTCGTGTGACTTAAATCCAATTTGTCTTGCGCAAGCGAGAATACAATTGGCCTTAATATATTAACAATATGACTTTACCTGTCACTTCTGTTCTGTGTCACACTTGCAGGCTCGCAAATGGGGGTGGAAGGGCACAGTCAGATGCAGTGCCCCTCCTTTTAGAAACGGAAGGGTAAAGGGTTAAATTGATTCTGCAGATGAGATAGTTCTGTTTGTCTTAGGTGATGGACCATGCAGATTTTGTATTATGAATATTCCATCACCTCTCCCATGACTGTTCTCTGAATCATTCTAGCTTCCATATCCTCCTTACACATTGATGTCCTCCATCTCTGATCATTAGAAGCAGTACTAGATTTTGTTGCATGGTCGCAAGAAAAGTCTGTTTTCCAACAATGTCTACGTACAGTATATCATAATGCCCCTTTTTTACTACATTGATTAGATGTTATGTTTAGAAACAATAAAGTTTATTTTGATTATATGATCCTGACAGCCAGGGCCGTCTTTAAGGCAGGGCAAAAGGGGCAGCTGCCCTGGGCCCTGTCATTGTTGTTGCCTCATACTTGCCAACTATCCCAGTTTAAATTCCCTTGTCCCTTGAAGTTTTAGTCCTGTGCTGTGTCCCGATATCTCAGTGTGAAGTGGTGCTATTAATGCTGCCCAGCTCTTCCCTATTGTTGTGTACAGATGACTCACCTGCAGACCCTGTGTTTACATGTAAATACCCATCAAATCAATCATATGTAAATAAAGACAGCATTCATATGTAAATAGCAGCTGCATTCATATATAAATAGCTGAGGCAGGCAGCATTGTTATGCAAATAAAGGCAGCATTCATATGTATATCATGCCCCCCTGCAGTGAGGAGAAGATGTGCTGTAACCTATAGCAACCAATCAGTGAGCAGTATTACTGTACAGTAATCTCTAGCAACCAATTAACAAGCAGAAATCATGTGCTGTAACCTCTAGCAACCAGTCAGTAAGCGGTAATATGCTGTAACCTCTGGCAACCAATCCCAATCGCTGCCTGATCTGATACAGTAAACTGATGTTAAGTCTAGCTGCTATTTATTGTATGTCTCAGAGCAGGTGGAGACCAAAATTGCATAGGGGGGGCCAAGAAAATTTTTGCCCAGGGTCCAATCAATATTAAAGACGGCCCTGCTGACAGCACCGCTCCAAGTCTACTGTGCATAGAGTCCCCTTGGCTTCAGTCTCCGCCACAGGTGCTGATCCCCAAAAAGGAGCATATCCCACTCCACACAAAATCTCATACCATGCTTTGACAACACACGGTTAAATGTAACCGTTGTGTTGTGGAGAAACCCCAGCTTCAGCTTAGTCCCCGCCCACTAGCCACGCCCTCTGATGCATTTCATAATCTGGGAGAAATGGGCCACAGTGGCTAGTGGCCCGGGGACTGAGCTGAAGCAGAAATTTCTCCATGAGACAACAGTTAAAGTGATTGTAAAGGTTTGTTTTTTTTTTTTTAATAACAAACATGTCATACTTACCTGCACGGTGCAAGGGTTTTGCACAGAGCAGCCTTGATTCTATTCTTCTGGGGTGCCCTGTCAGCGCTCCTGGCTCCTCTTCTTCATCGGGTGCCCCCATGGAGACCTGCATTCCCTGGGGGCACTCGTGCGGGCGTGCTTACGAGTCTCGCTGCTGCGTCCTTGGACAGACAGCAGGACTTGGCCCCGCCCCCCCGGGCTCCCTGTCACTGGATTGGATTGACAGCAGCAGGAGCCTGTGGGTCCTGCTGCTATCAATCTATCCAATGAGGATGGAGACAGGGACTGGAGCTGGAACGATGAGGTTCAGATAAGAAAATGGGGGGAGGGGGGGGGGGCTCTGGGGGGCAGCTGCAGCACAGAAGGTTTTTCATCTTAATGCATAGTAATGCATTAAGGGGATAAACCTTGAGACTTTACAACTCCTTTAACTTTCAACAGTGTGTGGCACAAGCTATGGATTTTTTGGGGCAACATTTTATAAACCTACCTATATATCAATTTTAAAAATACAATCCAGTCAAAATAGAAGATGTAACATTTTGATGGATCAAGGAACCATAACCTAAGTTCAGTTTTTCATCCAGTCATTGCTGTACTACTGATTTGCTACTTTGCCTTATTATTCCTTCTACCATCGCAACAGGTTGGCTTATACATGCATTCAGGCATTTCATTATATACTTTATGATTATTTTGCCAATTTGGCAATGTTTGATTATTTACATATTATATTATAGTTGACACCTGAACAGATTATTTAGGACCTCCAAGATCACTTATTTCTACCCATGCCATGTCTGCCTTTCCATTGTTCCTTGGTCGGGGGTTTTTTGGTTGGCTCCACTCCTTCAGCTCCCTTCCCAAGTATATATTTCTTCCATCCTCAGTGAACATAGCCACAGGCACCTAGGCCTTGTCGATTGGTGAGTATGGGGTCTTTTCTTTTTCTGCAAGGCCCCTCTTACCATTTGTCCATTATTTATTCATGTGTTCCATTACCTTTTTGGTTATTCATTTCTAGATATATCCTACATGCATCCACCCCTGAAGAGCGAAACGTGTCAGTAGTTCTAGATGTCACGTATTTCAAATGCAATGCAATCTTTCACCATGTGCAAAATTGTATCGGCTTTGCCTTTGTTTATGCTACTCTTTCATGTGTGATAATTTCTGTAATAAATATTTTATTGTATTTATATTTGTCAATTTCATCAGCCATTTGTGCACACCTCATAAAAGATCCATAGGGCGAAACCTATGTTTTTATTGCTGTACTGCACCGGTCAGTAATCTGATGTTCCTGCAATGCACCTGCTGGGCATGCTGGGACATCATCATGGCTGCTTTTAACACGCAAAAAATCTGATGTAAAAACATGCCAGTACTAAGATTTTTTGTATAGCCACCAATCAGATTTAAACAATCTTGAAAGTGATTAAGGCCTGGTTCACACTGGTGCGACATACGTTCCAACTTTGGGAGCACATGTCGCATGACATGTACAAATCAATGGTTCCCTATGAGAGCCGTCTTAACTGGTCCAACACAGGATGGTCCGACTTTGAAAAAAGGTGAAATGTTGGGGTAACATAGTCTTTAACCTCCTCCCACCCGGCCACTGCATATAAACATGTGGGCGTTTTGTCCTGCATGGACGTTATTGAAAGTGCCTCAGAAGGAGCGGGACGCGGCCTGGGAAACGTTCTGTCGGGGAAAATTTATTTGGCATTGATTCAAGGACCGAAACTTTTAGATCTTTGGATGATTGTTTATGATATTCCAGAAAGTGGCGGGAGACATTGTGTTTAGGGAGACCAGCATCTACAAATCTGCAATGTTCCTCAAATCTGGCTCGAAGGGTCCGGATTGTACGGCCCACATATAGCATGCCACAAGGGCACTAGACAGTAACAGAACGTTTCAAAAGGCAGTGTCATCAGGAAATGTATTGGATTCTCACTTTGGATACCATGTCACCTAGAGGAATGAACAAGGAGATCGAAATCAGCACTGTAATTTAACAAGTGTTGGTGTGATCCCCTCGATCATTCCTCTGTGGGTCACCCGGTCATTGGTGACTGGACACCCAGTGTCTCCACTAAACAGCTCATATTGGGTAACAAACACAGATCCCCCCTCTTCTCTCTTTTTGTATAATATTATGTTCCCTCTAGAGCACAGGTGGCAAACACAAGGCCTGCGGGCTAAATCCTGCCCGCCAGGCCTTGTCATGTGGCCCTCACAATGACTGGCAGCCGCCACCTCTTTTGTGTCCTAGGCAGCAAGAGTAAACATCCTCCGTCACCCGAGCTGCACTGGCTTTGTGTGAGCGCATGCGCAGCCAGCCGATCTCCAAGGGAACATCTCCTGCTCTCTCTCCTCCTCAGTCCCTCTAGCAGTGCCAGCTGCTCCTGAGCTGAGCGCATGCGTGGTTGGCCCGTCAGTGTCGGAGGTTCCTGACAGCTCTGACTGCTATTTTTTTTTTTATCCAGCGGGTTGCAGCCTGAGAGCAGGCTATTTGAGGACTTGCTGCAGTGTTGTGGTGCTGAACACAGAGATCCTCATACACAGGGAGATACCAGAGCTGGGCCAGGTAGGAAGGTAGGAAAAAGCACAGATGTGAGAGGTTTTTTTTTTTTTGGGGGGAGTTATGAGGGCTGTGGAGGCAGAGGTGGGAGGATGGAAGGAGAGTGGAGGGTGCAGAGGTCAGATGTTGCACATTGTGCATAGCATACTCCTGTACCCTGCACTCCATAAGCCACGAACTCCTGTACCCTGCACTCCTGAACTCCGTAAAACCAGTAATAAACGAATGCAGTGGCAATTATGTATCATATTAAAGAGTGGACACATAGTCCTACAGATACAACCAGCCCTTTGAGGGCAACCATACTGCTCATGCGGCCTCCGATGAATTTGAGTTTGACACCCCTGCTCTAGAGAGTATTGGGATAGAAAGATGCTTTTTTATATATATTATTTATTATATATTAATTATCATATATATTATTTATATTATATATATTCACGTGTATACATGTGTCTGTTGCACATGTACATGTTTACAACTGCACGTATGTGCAGGTATGTGGGTATATACGTACATGAGCGGTTATCGTATCGTGTACATGTATGATTATATGTGCGCACACATATGTACCCAGTATGTATTACCATCTCTATCCATTACCAATTTATTATTTGAAGATGTGATTTATCCTTTTAAGAAGTACCTATGGTCATCATCATATAATTTATAACATCTAGCATAGAGTGATCTCCTTCCTCTATTTTCACCATTTCAGTATTTCAATTTTATTAATTCATTATAATCTATAATTGATTATAACTGTTAATAATGTAATTATATTTTTTTATTAATTTTTTAATTCCTTTTTCTAGTTAAATAATGTATTCATACAAATTTATCAATTTCATATCCAAGGTATATTTCTACATTTATATTTATATATTTAATCAAATAATTCTTTGATAGATCTCTTCAAACTTCATAAATTATCATCATCCACTATTAAATCAGCAAGCTTTTTACTCATATTCACACTCATTTCAATCTATAACTGTCCACCTCTTTAAATCTGTCTATTTGATTGACGGGCCGGCTAGCCCATCAGATCTCTCTGTTTCTATGCCCTCTTTATTTAAGATTGCCAGATTTGCCAGCCAATCATGGTCTGATGAAGAAGCTGTAGCTTCGAAATGCATTACCAGTCTTTGCCACTGTGAATAAGCACATTTCCTGTTCCTGTGACATCACGTCCGGCCCGGCGCCATCTTGCGGTTTACGCCGGTCATGGCCGTGACCAGCTGCTTTCCTTTTCCTGCTTCCGGGTTCCCAGCCTCCTCTGGATCCCTGTAAGATCACACCAGTACCACAGGCTACAAGGGAAAATAGGACGCCAAATAGGACGTTTGTGAGACTCCAGGACTGGCGATTTTCACCACGTACTGAACTCATCTAATTTAACCTGCGAGTTACTACTTGTTTTTATTAAATATATGATTTATACTGCACTCAGTCTGGCGTCCCTCTGTTCCCATTACTAAATACCTTGGGCTGTCAACTTTACAAAAAGGGGTCATTTGGTGGATATTTGTACTGTCCTGACATTTTAGGGCCTCAAGAAATGAGAATGAGGCCATCAGTACATCAGGATTTGATAAATTTTCAGTGATACGTAGCATAGCTTGTAGACACTATAAACTTTCACGCAAACCAATTATCATACACTTATCAGGATTTTTTTTTACCAAAGACATGTAACAGAATACATTCTGGCCAAAATTTATGCCGAAATTAGATTTTATTGGATTTCTTTTAAAACACAAAGAAGAAAATGTTTTTTTTTTTCAAAATATTTTTTCGCCTTTTTTTTTTGCTTATATCACAAAAAATAAATGAATAAAATACCACCAAAAGAAAGTTCTATTTGTGTGAACAAATTGAACAAATTTGATCATTTCATTTGGGTATAGTTTAGCATGACTGAGTAATTGTCACTCAAAGTGTTCTGTGAAGCCCTCAGAGCTTTGTTAGAGAACCTTAGTGAACAAACGGCATCGTGAAGGCCAAGGAACACACCAGACAGGTCAGAATTGGCTTGGGTGGCAAGTGGTTAAACTGCATTTGTATTGCACTTGAACACTTTGCCAGCTATGTGTCACGTTCATTTAAAGTCCCAAACCTTTTCCTTTTAAATTTCAGATTCAGCGATGGAGTCATATGACTATAGTAGGTCATGGGTCTCGTTTTAACCGCTTGCCGACCATCTGCCGCAGTTATACTGCGGCAGGTTGGCTCAGCTGCGCGAATCACTGTAGGTGTACATTGGGCTCATACACGGCGATCTGTGGGCACGGGCTGATTGGCCAACGCGATCGTTCCCCGCAGAGACAGAACGGGGATCTGCCAATGTAAATAAGGCAGATCTCCGTTCTCTCAGGGAATGACACACAGATCCTGTCTTTCTGCTATGCAGGAGGACGGATCTGTGTGTTGTCCCAGGCAGCCTATCCCCCATACAGTTATAAAAAAAAGAAACTTATTGACAAATATGCAACCTATTGTATTCTTAGCAATTTTGTGACGGTTATCTTTTTATTATAGAATATTGCTTCTTGCTTCCATACACACCCCTGAACAAGATTATAAAGTTATTTTCGAGACGCGTTGAGTGTGCATGAGGCACTCTGATAATTTCAAGTACATACACACACACACACACACACATACACATACTTATCTTTTCGTTCTTTTATTAAAAGGAAAGGACTCTGTCATGTAAATGAGGGAAGTGTAACCATTTAAAGATCAAACCTTTTCTGACATTTGTTGCTTACAAGTAAAAATCATTATTTGCTGCTAGAAAATTACTTGGAACACCCAAACATGATATATATATATATATATATATATATATATATATATATATATTTTTTTTTAGCAGAGACCCTAGAGAATAAAATGGCGGTTGTTGCAATATTTTATGTTACACCGTATTTGTGCAGCATTTTTTTTTTAACGCAATTTTTTTTTTAAAAATACACTTTAATGTATTTAAAAAAACTAAACAGTAAAGTTAGCCCAATGTTTTTTTGTATAATGTGAAAGAAGATGTGAGAGAATCGTGATCTTTATTCTAAGCAAAAAAATTGTGATTCTCATTTTAGCCAGAATCATGCAGCTCTAATATATATATATATCACATGCATACATACATACATTTTAATATATATATATATATATATATATATATATATATATATATATATATATATATATATATATATATACACACACACATACATATACATTTTTCTTCCTCCTTTTTTTCTTTTTCGAGTTACCCATCAGCCTGTGGTCACACCAGGTACGATTTAAAGTGGTGCAATTTAAAGCCCAACTTCAACACTAATTCAGTACTACTTCTGTGAGATTTGTAACAATTTGATACGACTTCAGTGCTACTTCAGTGAGTAGTGCTGATATAGACACAGGTACGATCTGCAGCACAATTTAAATTATAGTCTATAGCAGTGAAATCGTGCTGAAGTCCTGAAAAAGTAATACACGAACTACTTCTCAAATCGCACTACTTGATATCGTACCCATTAAGACACTGCCATAGAAACACATTAGATGCTACTGTATTTAATCACAGCTGAGGTTTTTATTTTTTGATAACCACACAAAAAAAATGGAAAATTTTGAAAAAAAAAAAAATCATGTTTCATAGTTTGTTATAAAATTTTGCAAACAGGTAATTTTTCTCCTTCATTGATATGCGCTGATGAGGCGGCACTAGTGGGCACTGATAGGCTGCACTGATAGGCACAGTTATGGCAGCACTGATAGGCACAGATAAGGCGGCACTGATGGGGACAGATAAGGCGGTACTGATGGGCACAGATAAGGCGGCACTATGGCCACTGATAAGATGCCACTGATGGGCCCTGATGGGTGGCACTGGCAGGTGTTACTGATAGGTACCACTGATAGATGGCACTGATTGGCACTGATAGGTGACACTGATGGGCACTGGTAGGTGACACTGATGGGCAGCACTGTTGATGAGGCACTAATAGGTGGCCCCGTGGGCACTGGTAGGTGGCGCTGGTGGGCACTGGTAGGCAATACTATTGTGTACTGCTAGGTGGCACTGGCAGGTGGCACAGGTGGGCACAGATGAGCTGGCGGCTGTCAGAGCGAGGAGTAAAAATAGCCAATTACCTGCTCTGTTTACATCACATGATCAGCTGTCATTAGCTGACAGCTGATCACGTAGTAAGGGGTCGGGATCGACCCCTTACTCCGATTTGTGATCAGCCGAGTCTTATAGACTCGCTGATCACAGAGTGCGCCGCGCACGCCCTGCAGGGGGCGCGCAGGCCGCTCAGGCATGGGAGGACGTCAATAGACGTCCTCCCGGCAAAGTAGGACCGCGCTGTAGCCGTCATTTGGCTATATCGCGAATCTGAAGCAATTAATAAATATTTTATGATATGGATTAGAAGCCAGCCCACAACAATTATACTTTATACTGCAATGTGTTATTCAGGACATCTGTGTATACATATATAGGAATTTTAATGATAATATGCCATCATGATACCTGTATGTATATGAAAGAATTAATGTGCCATCATGTATTTGAACACTTTACCAGCTATGTGTCACGTGCTTCATTTAAAGTCCCAAACATTTTTCTTTTAAATTGTAAACATTTTTAAATTTTTAAGATATTTAAGTACTCTAGTTTGGCATCATTGCATAAGTGTGCGCAATTTTAAAGCGTGACATGTTGGTATCTTTTTACTTAGTGTAACATCATCTTTTATATTTTACCAAAAAACTGAGATATCTATTGTGTTTTCTTGCATTAAAATTCATTAAAGTGTAATTTTTCCCAAAAAATTGCATTCACAAATTCCATGTGACATAAAAAATTGCAACGACTGTCATTTTATTCCCTAGGGTCTCTGCTAAAATATATATATACACACATGTATAATGTTTGGGGGTTCCAAGTAATTTTCTAGCAAAAAAAAAATATGATTTTTACATGTAGGAGAGAAATGGCAGAATTGGCTTGGGTGGCAAGTGGTTAAACTGCATTTGTATTGATGTCCTGAGCTTTAAACAGCTTTGCCACACAGCACAGTCCTGCCTGGCAGGGGAGAGGGCCCAATATGTCTCTTCTGCAGTTTCACTTTCACTTACAGGCCTCCACTACTACCCTGTGATTGGAAAGTGAAACGAGAGGCAGCCCAATGATAAGCTCATCTCTCTGTCACTTTGCTATGTCTTCCTATCAGTATCCTCTTTGCACTGCAATGCACCTAATTAGCCTATTGTATTGCTTCTCCCTCCTCCTCTGAACTGTGCTGCACAGGGACTGGAAGAGGCCCAAACCAAGTCAAATTAAAGTGGATGCAAACCCACTCTTATCCTTTCTAAACTACTGCCATAGGGGTTATCTATAAGGATATACATGCTTCCTGCATGTATCTTTACCTGTCCAATGTCTCCCCTCTGTCTGTTATGAGACCCGAAAAACTGCAGATTCTGTGGGTGGGTCTGTTGTCTGGAGCTCGGTGGGTGGAGTCGTGATGTCAGTAGACTCCCCGCCCACCTCTACACTCCCCTTGTCAATATGCATTTTCTCCTGTGTATTTCTTACACTGAACTTCTGCTATGATCTCTAACATCCAGTCAAAACCCAGAAAAGTCACCACATGACTTTAGCATGCCCAATCATGCTGAGGTGTGGAGCAGCCAATCATGGGAGAGCTGGAGAAGAAAGGAGGAGGGGATCTGAAGTACACAGAATATCTATCAGGCTCGGGCATGAGATATGCAAATCACCTGTCACTCACAGCAAGGGGGAAGAACTGAGTCCTATTTCTCTGTGTGTCAGTTTTTATCTCACTGAAAAAAAGGTAAGAGGATTGCTCAGAGCTGGGTTAACTCTTCGTGGCAAGACTGGGCACAGATGTCATGAAATCCTTTACTGTACAAGGTGCAAGCCTTAATTAAAAAAAAAAAAATGTTTAAAATAGTTTACATTCACTTTAAGATTCTTACATTGCTTACATTTAAAAAGAAAATCATGCATGGATGTATTATTGATTACAAAGCTACATTTATCTGTGTCTATTATATCTGCCTGAAGTTTAGCTTTCATTTCTTCACATATTGCTATGGAAATTTAACTAGTATGTGAGTCAGTCTGCACTTCAGTGTCCTGTGCTTGTAGTTGATTTCTCCATAGCAACAAATCTAGAATTTTAATCGGTGACATTGTAAACTTAGTTGAAAAGCTAAGCTCCGGCTTGTTATAGCTATGTCTGTGATGACCGTACATCTCCTAGAGAGCCATTTTGCCCGGTGTAAATCACTAAAAACAGAACCCGTCATTCGTCTTAGATTCCCGTCCCATTCCTGAGGTTGCCATCATCCAACCTCAGGGTCATGCAATGTCTGGTGCAGGCATGCTATTTTGCAGAAAGCCTTTCTGGTCAAATAACGCTACTTTCTATAATGGATTGGAGCCTCAGCAGGGACAATTGAGGGGCACTGAGATGGGTTCATGTAAAGTGCCTGCCAGTCAATATTCTGATGATGTAAGAAAGCCCAGTATAGGAGCTCAACAGAGGCTTGTAACAGCACCGCGGCACGAAAATTGCCAAAGTACCTTTATATACTGACTATAATTAAATGTTTTGTTCTGATCTCTCACGTGTATTATATTGCTCCAGTTTGTGGTTGCCTTGAAATGCATGACACTTGTTCAAATTTTAGTTGACAGAAAAATAAATGATTTTGTTCCAGTATCGGGCCAATGTGAATCTATTACAGCGGCATTTCTTGTGTTGTTTTTAGCGTTATGTTTGAATCTGCCCTTATCTCTCATAATATGCCAGTGCTGAGTGAAGGCATTAATGCTACTTCAGTGTATTCTTTACCGCAATGTAATTACAGACCTGTCTGCTTCATTTACTTATGATGGTGTCTGTGTGCTTTCAAATGGATTTATCACCATCTAGTGGATGGCAGAAGTGCATATGCAGTAAGTGTGCAGTAATTCAGATCGCAGCATTAAGGCAGCATATGCTTCAGTGCTTTAAAATGTATGACCGTATATTTGTCAGTCTTTACAGTCCATTTGCAAGTCACCTTCTTAACCGTCTGAAGGCTGCATTCACACCTGAGCGTAGCGTCTTTGAGCGCTTTTCCTGCCTTTTTGGCGTGTTTTTGTGCATTTGTATGAAGTGTTTTTGGGCTTTGGCGTTTTTTTATTAGCCAATAGAGAAAACTATTATCTGTTGCATCATTTGTTGCTACAAATTTCAGGTTTTTTAGCTTTTCCATTAGCTTTTATTTCTTCTTTTGTTTTTATTTATTTATTATAATGTTTTTTCTTTAGGGTAAGGGGTTCGAGTTCAGTTTAGGTTAGGGTTAGCATTTGGATTTGGGGTTAGGGTTATTTATTATTATTTTATTTATTTTTTATTCTACTTTATTTATCATTATTATTATTATACGAATAATAATAAATGAATAAATAAATGTAAAATATGTACACAAATAAAAATCATACATGAAAAATAAATACATTTATTAAATTATTACTAAGTAACAATAAATACATAATTAACCCTTAACTTTAACCCCTACCCCTTAACAAATAAAATAATAATAATAAATAAACACCCTAACAAAAAAAAATATTATAATTATTCTTATTCTTATTATTATTAATGTATTTTTTGTTCGAGTTTGGGTGTTATTTTATTATTATTATTGGTAATAATATATTTAATATTTTTTAAGGTTAGAGGTTAATATTTATGAAGGTTAGGTTTTTAAGGTTAGAGGTTAATATTTATGAAGGAATTAATTAAAAATGTATTAATTGGAACCACGCTCTCTGTAAAAGTTTACTGAGATCCTGACTACATAACTGAAGCCATGGTTGTGAATAGGGATGAGCTTCGTATTCGAGTCGAACTAATGTTCGACTCGAACATCGGCTGTTCGACCGTCCGTCGAATTGCGAACGATATGGGCCGTTCGCGCCAAATTCGTGTGGCGCGTCCCGGCCCATAATTCACTGCGGCATCGCAGTGCATTGCTGGCTGATGATTGGCCAAGCATGCACTATGACCCGCATGCTTGGCCAATCACAGCGCCGTCAGTAGAGAGAGCTGTAATTGGCCAAAGCCAGGGTGGCTTTGGCCAATTATGGCTCAGGGGATTTAGTACACGCCCCACACTATATAAGGCCGCCTGCACGGCGGCCCTGTGTAGTGTGTGTTCCGGTGTGCTAAGAGATAGAGAGAGAGAGAGAGACAGTGTCATTTGATTTGAGTTAGATAGATTAGGCAGAACAGTCAGTCAGTTAGCTGCACTTACAGTGTATTGTGTATATATATGCATCCCAGGTGTTGCATATATATATATACACTGTATTCAGTTTAGCTAGATCCGTTCCTGTTATCTTCTAGACTATTTACATTTAGTGCAGTGCGTCCTGCTCACAGTGTTCAGCTAGATCCGTTCCTGTTATCTTCTAGACTATTTACATTTAGTGCAGTGCGTCCTGCTCACAGTGTTCAGCTAGATCCGTTCCTGTTATCTTCTAGACTATTTACATTTAGTGCAGTGCGTCCTGCTCACAGTGTTCAGCTAGATCCGTTATTGTTATCTTCTAGACTATTTACATTTAGTGCAGTGCGTCCTGCTCACAGTGTTCAGCTAGATCCGTTCCTGTTATCTTCTAGACTATTTACATTTAGTGCAGTGCGTCCTGCTCACAGTGTTCAGCTAGATCCGTTCCTGTTATCTTCTAGACTATTTACATTTAGTGCAGTGCGTCCTGCTCACAGTGTTCAGCTAGATCCGTTCCTGTTATCTTCTAGACTATTTACATTTAGTGCAGTGCGTCCTGCTCACAGTGTTCAGCTAGATCCGTTCCTGTTATCTTCTAGACTATTTACATTTAGTGCAGTGCGTCCTGCTCACAGTGTTCAGCTAGATCCGTTCCTGTTATCTTCTAGACTATTTACATTTAGTGCAGTGCGTCCTGCTCACAGTGTTCAGCTAGATCCGTTCCTGTTATCTTCTAGACTATTTACATTTAATACAGTGCGTCCTGCTCACAGTGTTCAGCTAGATCCGTTCCTGTTATCTTCCTACTGACAGGCAGGCTTGTCTGGTTACAGTATATAAAGCTACCTGAAGAAAATTACTGGTGTTCTATTTGATCCTATTAGTACCACGGTCAGGCAGCTAGACTATTTACATTTAGTACAGTGCGTCCTGCTCACAGTGTTCAGCTAGATCCGTTCCTGTTATCTTCCTACTGACAGGCAGGCTTGTCTGGTTACAGTATATAAAGCTACCTGAAGAAAATTACTGGTGTTCTATCCCAGCTTAGTGCAGCTACAGGCCATTAGTATGTCTGGAAGGCCAAGAAGGAGAGGCAGACAGTCACAAGCCAATAAGAGAGGGCAAGCAGGCTCTGTGTCTAGTGCTGGTCATGGAGACGGTGCATCCTCATCAGCACGTGGCCATGGGACACGCTTGGCCTTTTTTTCGGCAGCTGGCCGTGTTGAGCCGCAACATGCGGAAGACTTGGTCGAGTGGATGACCAAGCCGTCCTCATCCTCCTCATCCTCTCTCACCCATGCCCAGGGTGCTTTGTCTGGCAAAGCAGCGGCCTCTTCCCTCAGCTCAATGTCATCAGTGACTCCTTCCCTAGCTCCACCATGTCCTCCTGAGGAGTCCCTCGAACTGTTTGACCACAGTGTTGGGTACATGCTCCAGGAGGATGCCCAGCATGGAAGGCTCTGATGATGATACTGAGCTCGATGAAGGCAGTAACATGAGCACGGACAGAGGGGGTGCCCAAGAAGGACAGCAATCTGGCAGTCATGCTCCCCCTGCTGCAGCATACTGCCAGGTTTGCTCCAGTGATGAGGAGGGAGGGGATGATGAGGTCACTGACTCAACGTGGGTGCCTGATAGGAGAGAGGAGGAGGAGGAGGAGGAGGAGGAGGCGGCACATCACCAACGAGGCAGGATGCCCTCCAGGGGCCAGCCTAAGGGCAGCACATTGACTGCATCACACACCAAAGCTCCACATGTGCAGGGCGCTGCAGTCTCTGCGCGTTATTCAAAAAGTTGTTTGGTGTGGGCCTTTTTTGAGACGAGTGCATCAGATCGCACCGCTGCTATTTGCAACATATGTCTCAAGCGTATCTCACGTGGCCAAAACATCTCTCGCTTGGGTACCACATGCTTGACCAGACATATGTTGACCTGCCATGCAGTTCGTTGGCAAGCGTATCTAAAAGACCCACACCAAAGAACAAAGAGGATCTCTCCTTGCTCCTCATCAGCTGAGATTTCCAACCCCACTAGACCTCCAGTCCTCTCTGAGACCTGCAGTGAGAGGAATGAAGGTGTAGAATTAGGTGTGTCACAGCCAAGTACTTGTGGGCAATCTGCTTTTGGTACACCGACGTCAGATTGTACCAGGCAAATTTCCCTGCCCCAGCTGCTGCACCGCCGAAAGAAGTTTGCTCCCAGCCATCCACATGCCCAGCGGTTGAATGCTAGCTTGGCAAAATTGCTAGCACTTCAACTGCTGCCTTTTCAGTTGGTACCCAAACGCCACTTTTTCTCACGGAAGGCGATTCCGGCTCTCTACCGGTATGTGGAAGGCAATGTCCATGCCTCGCTGGACAGGGCGGTCAGCGGTAAGGTGCATATTACCGCTGACTCATGGTCCAGCAGGCATGGACAGGGACGTTACCTAAGTTTCACGGCGCATTGGGTGACTCTGCTGGCAGCTGGGAAGGATGCAGGACAAGGTGCAGTAGTGTTGGAGGTTGTTCCGCCACCACGCCTCCAAAATGCTGATTGTGACACACCTCTCTCCTCCACCCCCTCCTCTTCTTCTTCCTCCATGGCCTCTTCCTCGGAACCAGCGGTGCTCCGTAGGCGTTCAAGGGGCTACGCAAGTACGCAGGCCAAAAGATGCCATGCGGTGCTTGAGCTGGTGTGCTTGGGGGACAGGAGCCACACTGGGGCAGAGGTTCTGTCAGCTCTGCAGGGGCAGGTTCAGAGGTGGTTGACGCCACGCCAACTTAAGGCAGGAATGGTGGTTTGCGACAATGGCACCAACCTCCTCTCTGCCCTCCGACAGGGACAAATGACCCATGTGCCCTGTTTGGCTCACGTCCTTAACTTGGTGGTGCAGCGGTTCTTGGGCAGGTACCCGGGCTTACAGGATGTCCTGAGGCAGGCCAGGAAAGTCTGTGTGCATTTCTGCCGGTCATATAATGCCAGTGCTCGGCTGACGGACCTCCAAAAGGAGTTTAACCTGCCCAAGAACCGCCTAATCTGTGACATGGCCACCAGGTGGAACTCAACGTTGGCCATGCTGCAGCGGCTGCACACGCAGCAGAGGGCCATCAATGAGTACCTGTGCGACTATGGCACCAGGACAGGGTCAGGGGAGCTTGGTTTTTTTTCCCCACGCCAGTGGGCCATGATCAGGGATGCATGCACTGTCCTGTCACCATTCGAGGAGGCCACGAGGATGGTGAGCAGTGACAGTGCATGCATCAGTGACACTGTCCCCCTTGTCCACCTGTTGGAGCACACGCTGCGTGGAATAATGGACAGGGCACTTGAGGCAGAACAGAGGCAGGAAGAGGAGGACTTCCTTAGCTCTCAAGGCCCCCTTTATCCAGACAGTGTTCCTGCGTGCCTGCCGATCACACAGGAAGAGGACGAGGAGGAGGAGGAGGAGGAGGAAGATTGTGTCAGTATGGAGGTGGAGCCTGGCACTCAGCATCAGCAGCAGTCTTTAAGGGATCAGTCCCAAGAAACACATGGACTTGTACGTGGCTGGGAGGAGGTGGCTGCAGACGTTGTCGTCCTTAGTGACCCAGAGGACTCCGGACCGAATGCCTCAGCAAACCTACGCTGCATGGCCTCCCTGATCCTGCAAAGCCTGCGTAAGGATCCTCGTATTCGTGGTATCAAGGAGAAGGACCAATACTGGCTGGCAACCCTCCTTGATCCACGTTACAAGGGTAAGGTTGCGGACCTTATCTTGCCATCGCAGAGGGAGCAGAGGATGAAACATCTTCGGGAGGCCTTGCAGAAAGGTCTGTGCAATGCGTTCCCAGAGACTGGGAGGTTACAAACTCCTGTTTCTGGACAACGTGTTGCTGAGGCTTCGGTCAGTCAAAGAAGGAGCGGTGGAGAAGGTGGCCGTCTGACCGATGCGTTCAGACAATTTTTTGGTCCGCAGCCCCAAGGTATGATCGGTTCCAGCAACCATCGCCAGCGTCTGTTTTACATGGTGCAGGAATACCTAGGGGCAAGATCAGACTTGGACACCTTTCCCACCGAAAATCCTCTGGGTTACTGGGTCTTGAGGATGGATCACTGGCCAGAGCTTGCACAGTATGCAATTGAGCTACTGGCCTGTCCTGCATCCAGCGTTCTTTCGGAACGCACATTCAGTGCTGCTGGAGGCGTGGTAACCGATCACAGGGTGCGTCTGTCCACCGACTCGGTCGATCGGCTGACCTTCATAAAAATGAATCAGTCTTGGATCACCACCAGCTACCAAGCACCTGATGCTGATGTAACCGAATAATTTTTTTTGAAATCTCAGATCCCTTCAAAGACTGCCTATGCTGATGCTGAGTGACTATCCCTGAGTAATTATCCTCTTCCTCCTCAATCATCACGCTGATAGCTTGTAAGAACATTTTTGGTTCTGGGCGCCACCACCAGTGCCTAAGGCACAATTTTTCAGCCCCTGTTTAACAGGGGCGTGTAATTACAATTTTTGATGTAATACTTTGCAGCAGGGCTCGTTCCTGCATTCCAACTAGAGTGTCTGTGAGGGGTTGCAGTGTTGTGGCACCAGCACCAGTGCCTAAGGCCCAATTTTTCTGCCCCTGTCTAACAGGGGCGTGTAATTACAATTTTTGATGCAATACTTTGCAGCAGGGCTCGTTCCTGCATTCCAACTAGAGTGTCTGTGAGGGGTTGCAGTGTTGTGGCACCAGCACAAGTGCCTAAGGCCCAATTTTTCTGCCCCTGTCTAACAGGGGCGTGTAATTACAATTTTTGATGCAATACTTTGCAGCAGGGCTCGTTCCTGCGTTCCAACTAGAATGTCTGTGAGGGGTTGCAGTGTTGTGGCACCAGCACCAGTGCCTAAGGCCTAATTTTTCAGCTCCTGTTCAACAGGGGCATGTAATTACAATTCTTGATCTAATATTTCACAGCAGGGCCCTGTGAGGGCTTACAGTGTTGTGGCCACAGCAACACCTAAGGCCCAAATTTCTGCTGAGTATATAGGGCAGGACCCTACTTTCAAACATCTAACTTACAAACGACTCCTACTTGCAAACGGAAGGAGACAACAGGAAGTGAGATGAAATCTACCCCTAGGAAGGGAAATTCTCTCCTGTAAGAGTTAATATGGGAAAAAAATTTCTCCTTTCCACTGATGCTTTCCAATCCTTGTTCCACAAAAAAATCCAAATTTTCAAAAAACATTTTTCATTGGGACAAAAAGTGAGGTGAAATCTTCTGAAGAGGAGGAAAGACAGCAAAACAAATGTCACAGGGGTGATAACCCTTCCCTATGTTTTCCAAAAAGCTTAAAAAAGATTTTTTGGCTGGAGCTAAACACGTTAAAAATGTACCCGTTCAAAATTACAAAGAGATTCTACTTAACAACAAACCTACAGTCCCTGTCTTGTTTGCACCGCCTGTATACTGCTGTTCAGAGTATATAGGGCCTGATGGCCCCACACCTTTCCTTATTTTAATTTGGGTGCGGGGTTCCCCTTAATATCCATACAAGACCCAAAGGGCCTGGTAATGGACTGGGGGGTACCCATGCCGTTTGTCTCACTGATTTTCATCCATATTGCCATGACCCGACATGACATTAAACCCGCAAGCAGTTTTAAATGAGATTTTTTCCTTTAAAAATGTCATTTGGTGCAGGGACTGCTCTAAGCACGGGAAACACGCGTCACTTTACAGGCATACTATAGACACCCCCCAGGTACGATATTTAAAGGAATATTTCACTTTTTTTTTTTTACTTTAAGCATCATTAAAATCACTGCTCCCGAAAAAACGGCCGTTTTTAAAAGTTTTTTTTGCATTGATACATGTCCCCTGGGGTAGGACCCGGGTCACCAAACCCTTTTTAGGACAATACCATGCAAATTAGCCTTTAAAATGAGCACTTTTGATTTCGAACGTTCGAGTCCCATAGACGTCAATGGGGTTCTAACGTTCGTGCGAACTTTCGGTCCGTTCGCGGGTTCTGGTGCGAACCGAACCGGGGGGTGTTCGGCTCATCCCTAGTTGTGAGATTCTTCATTGGCATCTTCTGAAAGCGCTTATGACTACCTGTAATGGGTCTCATCGGGTTCTGGTGACTAGGATGTGTGGCTGGTGATGGAAGATCTACTCCTTTGCTGTTTGCCGAGTATTGGAAGATTCATATGCACAATTTTGTGTTTTTTGATTTTTTATATTTTTATGTGGACACGGTATATGCATAATTTTGTGCTTTCTTGATTTCTTAGAACATTCGATACAGTATTTGGACACTAATAGATATTTTGTGGACGGTACACATACATATATAATATATATATATATATATATACCGTATTTATCGGCGTATAACACGCACTTTTTTCCCCTTAAAATCAGGGGAAAGTCGCAGGTGCGTGTTATACGCCGATCCCCTGCGATCCCGAGCTGTCAAAACTTAAAAATCGCTGACCGCGATTTGAAAATGGCGCCGCCGTCGCCGAAATACACAGAGCCGGTCCTCGGCTCTTTCCGGCGGCTCTCGTTTACTTTCGGCTCCACTCGTAGTCCCGAGCGGAGCTATCCGAACCTACTCGGATAGCTCCGCTCGGGACTACGAGTGGAGCCGAAAGTGAACGAGAGCCGCCGGAAAGAGCCGAGGACCGGCTCTGTGTATTTCGGCGCCGGCGGCGCCATTTTCAAATCGCGGTCGGCGATTTTGAAGCCCAGGAAGCAGGGACAGGGGATCGAAGGCTGCACTGGGGCAAGGCTGCACTGGGGAAGGCTGCACTGACAAGGCTGCACTGCGGAAGGCTGCACTGGGGCAAGGCTGCACTGGGCAAGGCTGCACTGGGGAAGGCTGCACTGGGGAAGGCTGCACTGACATGGCTGCACTGACAAGGCTGCACTGACATGGCTGCACTGACATGGCTGCACTGACATGGCTGCACTGACATGGCTGCACTGACAAGGCTGCACTGACATGGCTGCACTGACATGGCTGCACTGACATGGCTGCACTGACAAGGCTGCACTGACAAGGCTGCACTGACATGGCTGCACTGGGGCAAGGCTGCACTGAGAAGGCTGCAATGATGGGCATTTAAATGTAAGTTTTTTTCCCTTCAACTTCCCTCCTAAAAGTTTTTTTTTTAAGTAAAATTCCCTCCTAAATTGGGGTGCGTGTTATACGCCGGTGCGTGTTATACGCCAATAAATACGGTATATATATATATATTTAATTTTTTTGTGTTTTTTACATTTTTTTTTGCGTTTGCTGACACTGGTCTATGTATTTTGAGCATTTGCATTCCCTTTGCACTTGCACCTTTAACACTTTTAAAGAGACCGCGGTTCCAATTAATTCATTTTTAATTAACTCCTTCACATTTATTTCTATCTACAACGAGCTGCTCCTATTGCTATTAATTTACATTTGGTTAGTAATTTATGATCCCTTTGCACACGTTGGTGATGGTATTCACTTCCACTTATTATTAATATATATGAATGTATTATTACATATTATTCATGTATTTTGCTTATTTAAGATGATTTTTGGTTATTTGTTATTTTACATTTATTTATTCATATATTATTACTAATTTTATTTTTAACTTTTTTTTAATTTGAGCATAAAATCGTGCAGAAACGCGCAAAAATGTGCGAATGGAGCATTTCTATTCATTTCTTTGGGAATACAAACACGCCAATAATGCCCAAATCTGCCCAATTCGAGCGACAAAAAAAGCTCCAGAACTTATTTGATCTTCAGGTGTTTTGGAGTGAACCATCTCCATAGAGAATATTTTTTTCCCCTCCAGCGTTTTGGAGCTTCAGGCTTCAAGCTACAAAATGCTAAGGTGTGAATGGGGCCGAAGATAATAACAGATAATATTAGGTTTAACATAACAAATCATTACTTCTTTATATCTATTGTTTCACTTGATTTCTAGATTTTTATATGCAAAAGACATGACATATACTCCAAGAATAACAAACCAAAAAAAATAGTCTTCCTAAAACTACTTGGATATGGACAGTAATATATCTGAGACAACTCTTTTTGATGAAAACCTGCTCCGGTGCGCTCTGGACCTCAAACTGGGGTGAAGGTTCATCTACTAACAGGATAAGGACCCTAAGCACACAGCCAAGATAACAAAGGAGTGGCTATAGGACAACTCTGTAAATGTCCTTGAGTGGCCCAGCCAGAGCTCAGACTTGAACCCGATTGAACATCTCTGGAGAGATCTGAAAATGGCTGTGCACCGATGCTCCCCATCCAACCTGATGGAGCTTGAGAAGTCCTGCAAAGAAAAATGGGAGAAACTGCCCAAAAATAGTTGTGCCAAGCTTGTAGCATCATACTCAAAAAGACTTGAGGCTGTATTTGGTGCAAAAGGTGCTTCAACAAAGCTTTGAGCAAAGTATGTGAATACTTATGTACATAGGATTTTTTTCATTTTTAATACATTTGCAAAGATTTCAAACAAACTTCTTTCACATGTCATTATGGGGTATTGTCTGTAGAATTGAAATAAGGCCTCATGCCCACGGGTGTTTTAAAAAACGAACTATAAAGCTAGTACCGAAGCCAGGAGAAAAGCGGCGTTAAAAACGCGTTTTGCATTGGCGTCAATGCACGTTTAGCCATGCTAGTTTTCAGCCACGTTTCTCTGCCTCCATTCAAAATCAGTGGTTCCCTATGGGATCCTATTGATTTGAATAGAAGTCGCACCGGAAGTCGAATCACGATGATCTGACTAGCGGTGCGACTTGTGTGCTGAGGATCTTGAAGAGGAAACCTCACCAAAATGTAAAAAAATTGGCGTTCTCCCCCCAGGACGATAACAGACCCTTCTGTCCAGAGGCGTAACTAGAACCTTCAGGGCCCCGGTGCAAGAAACCATGATGGGCCCCCCTTCCATCCGAGCCCTGCGCTTCCAATTTTGGGAGGGTCTCCATGGACATCCTGCCAAAACCGTGCTTCCCGCATGACCCCTGGGACGTGTATCCAGCCCAATCACATCGGCCCTTTACCATGTGATCAGCTGATCACATGTAAACAGACTTGCCGGTTATCCACAGCCCTTTCCTCACACGCTGTGTCTGTGTGAGGAAAGGACTGCCGTTAACTGTCAAGAATGTCAGTAAATTGTTTACACTGATAATCAGTGCCATCTATCAGAGCCCATCAGTGCTGCCTATCAGTGCCCATCAGTGCCTTCTATCAGTGCTCATCAGTGCCTTCTATCAGTGCTTATCAGTGCCTTCTATCAGTGCTCATCAGTGCCCATCAGTGCCTTCAATCAGTGCTTTCTATCAGTGCCCATCAGTGCCTTTTATCAGTGCTCATCAGTGCCTTCTATCAGTGCTCATCAGTGCCTTCTATCAGTGCCCATCAGTGCTTTCTATCAGTGCTCATCAGTGCCCACCAGTGCTTTCTATCAGTGCTCATCAGTGCCCATCAGTGCCTTCTATCAGTGCTCATCAGTGCCCATCAGTGCCTTCTATCAGTGCTCATCAGTGCCTTCTATCAGTGCCCATCAGTGCCTTCTATCAGTGCTCATCAGTGCCGTCTATCAGTGCTCATCAGTGCCGTCTATCAGTGCTCATCAGTGCCTTCTATCAGTGCCTTCTATCAGTGCTCATCAGTGCCCATCAGTGCCTTCTATCAGTGCTCATCAGTGCCGTCTATCAGTGCTCATCAGTGCCTTCTATCAGTGCTCATCAGTGCCTTCTATCAGTGCTCATTAGTGCCTTCTATCAGTGCCCATCAGTGCCTTTTATCAGTGCCCATCAGTGCCTTCTATCAGTGCTCATCAGTGCCTTCTATCAGTGCTCATCAGTGCCGTCTATCAGTGCCCATCAGTGCCTTCTATCAGTGCTCATCAGTACCTTCTATCAGTGCTCATCAGTGCCTTCTATCCCTTCCTTCTATCAGTGGTCATCAGTGCCTTCTATCAGTGCTCATCAGTGCCTTCTATCAGTGCCCATCAATGCCTTCTATCAGTGCTCATCAGTACCTTCTATCAGTGCTCATCAGTGCCCATCAGTGCCTTCTATTAGTGCTCATCAGTCAGTGCCTTCTATCAGTGCTCATCAGTGCCTTCTATCAGTGGTCATCAGTGCCCATCAGTGCCTTCTATCAGTGCCCATCAGTGCCATCTATCAGTGCTCATCAGTGCCCATCAGTGCTTTCTATCAGTGCCCATCAGTGCCTTCTATCAGTGCTCATCAGTGCCCATCAGTGCCTTCTATCAGTGCTCATCAGTGCCTTCTATCAGTGTCCATCAGTGCTTTCTATCAGTGCTCATCAGTGCCCATGAGTGCCTTCTATCAGTGCTCACCAGTGCCTTCTATCAGTGCCTTCCATCAGTGCCCATCAGTGCCTTCTATCAGTGCTCATCAGTGCCCATCAGTGCCCATCAGTGCCCATCAGTGCCTTCTATCAGTGCTCATCAGTGCCCATCAGTGCCTTCTATCAGTGCCCATCAGTGAATGCTATCAGTGCCCATCACAGTGAATGCTTTTAGATTACATCAGTGCCGGACAGCACGGCTCTGAGCGGAGATCGTGTGTCATATAACAATAGCACAGAGAGACACCAGCGGCGGCATTAATGTTCTATTTGTCGGTCCTCTCTGGCAGGGATGAGAAAGGAGGACACACAGCTGATCTCACGGCTCCCCCTTCTCCCCCCTCCCTCTCCTGTGTGCTCCGCGGGCAGTCTAGTGTGAAGCTAAGGAGCTCACATTTCCCACGGAGCACACAGGAGAGGGGAGGGGGGAGAAGGGGGAGCCGTGAGATCAGCTGTGTGTCCTCCTCTCTCATCCATGCCAGAGAGGACCGACAAATAGAACATTAATGCCGCCGCTGGTGTCTCTCTGTGCTTCTGTTATATGACACACGATCTCCGCTCAGAGCCATGTGAAGAGCAACCCCGCTGGGCCCCCCCCCACAGTGGCGGGATGCCGGGCCCCGTCGCAACTGCAACTGTTGCGACCCCGGTAATTCCGCCACTGCTTCTGTCTGGTAGATTTTAAGGGGGTTCCTCCCAAAATCCATGCCAATGCCTTATCCAAGCACGCAGCCCGGCAGGTCAGGAAAGGGGGGGCGAGTGCCCCCACCCCAAAGCACCTTGTCCCCATGTTGATGAGGACAAGGGCCTCTTCCCGACAACCCTGGCCGTTGGTTGTCAGGGTCTGTGGGTGGGGCTTATCGGAACCCAGGAACCCCCTTTAACAAGGGGGCCCCCAGATTCTGGCCCCCCACCCTATGTGAATGAGTATAGGGTACATTATACCCCTACCCATTCATCTAAAAAAAGTGTCAAAAATAAACACAGTACACAGGTTTGTAAAGTATTTTATTAAGGCTCTCCGGCATCTCTTCCAATGTCTTCTAACCTCTTCTGACAATGTCTTCTCCCTCTGCTGTTCCTTCTACCTCTGCAGTTCTTCTCCTCTCTGCGCTGTCTTTTCTCTCTGCTGTCTTCTCGCTCTTTTGCGGGGTCTTCCGATCTTGACTCAACGTGATCTCATGGTGTAATGCTGGGTCCGCCGTGTGCAATGACTTATATTGGCATGGAGCAGGGTAAACCACTGACGTCATCCAGAGGCCCCATCCCTTGTGAAGTCACCGCCCCATAATGCACTGTTCGGTGATGTCACAGGGGCGTGGGGTCCCCCTCAAAAACAGCTCTAGCGTGGAGCGTCAGAACGAGCTGATCCTGTTTTTTTTTTGGGAGCTTAAAAATGCCCATGCCACTTACAGCTCAAAAACGTCTGTGTGGCCATGAGGCCATAAAATAACATGGAGAGAGGTTTTATAGGAATTAAAAAAAGACTCTAAAACCAGCTGTAAAAACTCCCAAGGGCATAAGGCCTAATGCCGCGTACACACGAGCGGACTTTACGGCAGACTTTGCCCGGCGGACTTTTCGACAGACTTTACGATGGACTTTCTGAATGAACGGACTTGCCTACACACAATCCACCAAAGTCCGTCGAATTCGTACGTGATGGTGTACGACCGGACTAAAACAAGGAAGTTCATAGCCAGTAGCCAATAGCTGCCCTAATGTGGCTTTTTGTCCGTCGAACTAGCATACAGACGAGCGGACTTCTCGACCGGACTCGATTTCGACGGATTGATTTAAAACATGTTTCAAATCTAAGTCCGTCCAACTTTTGAGAAAACAAAGTCCGCTGGAGCCCACACACGATCGAATTGTCTGACGAAATCCCGTCCGCCGGGCAAAGTCTGCCGTAAAGTCCGCTCGTGTGTACGTGGCATAAGGCTGTAACATAACAAAATGTGGAAAAAGTGAAGCGCGGTGAATACTTTCCGGATGCATTGTATATCAGGGTGGTAAGACTTTCTGACTCTGGCAATTGGTTTTGCATCTCTACTTTTCAGAGAGCTACATGCCCTAATGGATTTGTTTAACCACTTTAATACCGGGCACTTTCACCCCCTTCCTGCCCAGGCTAATTTTCAGCTTTCAGCGCTGTCGCACTTTGAATGACAATTGCGCGGTCATACAACACTGTACCCAAAGTAAATTTTTATCATTTTGTTCACACAAATAGAGCCTTCATTTGGTAGTATTTAATCACCACTAGGGTTTTTCTTTTTTGCTAAATTAATTAAAAAACCCAAAAGTTTTGGGAAAAAAAGCATGTTTTTCTTTGTTTAGTTTATACAATTTTGCAAATGAAAAACCTTTCTTCATGAATTTAGGCCAAAATGTATTCTGTTACTTTTCTTTGGTGAAAATAACCCAAATCCATGTATATTATTATTTATCCTGTAGAAAAGTTAGGCCCCAATCACACCTGAGCGTAGCGTTTTCAGGCAGAAAATCGCACAATATTTGCCGCACTTTTTTTTAACCGCGATTTTGACACGTTTTTGCCGCGATTTTGTACAGGTCAAAAGGTCACCATTGTAAAAAACAGAAAAACGCTCATATCTACCTAAAAAAAAAAAGTTCCAGAACTTGTTTGAGTTTCAGGTGTTTTGGAGCTTCTGGCTTCAGACGTTTTCGAGTGGAGATGTGAACCATGTCCATAGAGAATAATTTATTTTTTTCCCCTCCAACGTTTTGGAGCTTCAGGCTTCAAGCTACAAAAACACTCAGGTGTGAATGGGGCCTAATAGAGTATACAAACTATGGTATATATCTGAAAATTGATCAATCAATCTGTCCCAGCCCCTGGCGGACTGTATTTGTCTCCAGCACGGCATACCGTAACCAATCGAGCCACCATCATCGACAGTGAGAGTGGTAGGCACGGAGACCCATCCAGGACCCTTCCATCTGAGGGCAGGCATGTCTACATAGCCATTGGCATTCGTGGATACAGACTGTCACATTGGGTTGGCAGATTTTATGTAAGTTTCTATCACAATGATTTTTAATGAACTATTCATTCATTCATGGAATATGAGAGATTGTTATCAAGTTATGGAATCTGAGAGACTGTCAGGTTTTCCTACATCCAATTGAACTGCAATATACACCTGGATCCAAGCACTTTATGGAACACGTTGCAGCTTTTATCTATTGTTCACAACTGTCATGTAACCTGCTGTGATTGGTTACATCGGTCACATGGTACCGGCAGCGATACAGTGATCAGTCCTCAGCTGTGCCCAGTGGACGCAGCCGATGAAAGATGTCGCCGCTGCGCGATCCGGAAGGACGAGAGGTTCCCAACGCCATCATCTTGCTATAGGCATACCTCCCAACTTTTTGAGATGGGAATGAGGGACACCTATCAGCAAAAGTATGCAGGCATAGGACACACCCCTTGCCACGCCCCTTAAAGGAGAATTGTACAAAAAAACAAGATTGGTTAAACCCACAAGTGCTTTTTTTTACCACTATTATTCTTTTATATTGGCTTTTGGAAATTACAAATGCAGCAATTTAGAAATCAGATGAAATGTTTAGCACTTTAAAACAATTTTTGATAGATAAAAAGTGATCAGACCAAAATGAGGGACAAATGAGGAGGAAAGAGTGACAGAGGGACATTGCTCCAAATCAGGGACAGTCCCTCGAAATCAGGGACAGTTGGGAGCTATGCTATAGGCTAGGAACCGGTTAAAGTAGTTTTAAACATTCAGTGATTTTTTAGGTTAACACACAAGCACTATAAAGTTAACATCCTACCCCGGAAGTTTACACCTTTCAATGCTGATGACTTCTGCTCATTCAGTACCACTTTCCTAAACTTCCAGTTTCCACAGCAACAGTGGGCAGTGCAGTTTGCAGCCAGCCTGTTAGCTTGGACAAGGGAGGATATGGGGGAGGAGAAAGGAGCACGGGGGGTGACTTGCCAACCTAAGCTCTGGGACTGTGAAAGGGCTGCTCCATATGCATGTCTCCCCGTATCTGGCTGTGATTCTCCCCTACCTAACGCGGAACTACACTGCATCGGAGCATCACAAACCCAAAACACTATTTAATTCATTTTTAATATTCAAATCAAACTCACCCATCCATCCATATCTCTATGCTATATTTTGCTGAGAAATCCCTTTGAGAAATACCCCACCTGGCATTTTTGGCTGTGACCATCTTGAATAAGGGCAAATGATGCATGTAGCATTCACTTCCTGGAATCCATCTGGTTTTAGACAGGAGGGTGTGCTTAGCTGAGAAAAAACATCTTCCTCTCCCCCCCTCCTGAAGACTTCTGGGATGTATGACATCATTTGCCTAGGCCTGGAAACAGGAAGCAACTGAAGAAATAAAAATAAAAATTAAAAATTAAAACAAGTAAATATATACTTTACTATCTACAGCATAGCTCCCAACTGTCCCTGATTTCGAGGGACTGTCCCTGATTTGGAGCAATGTCCCTCTGTCCCTCTTTCCTCCTCATTTGTTCCTCATTTTGGTCTGATCTATATAGTTGTACATATAATGCACTTTTTATCTATCAAAAAGTGTTTCTCACTCATTTCAAAAGCCAATATAAAGAATTGTGGTAAAAAAAAGCACTTGTGAATTTAATTAACCTTTTTTTTTGGTTAATTCTCCTTTAAGGGGGCGTGGCAGGGGAAGTGTCCTATGCCTACATACATTTGTTAGCAGGTGTCCCTCATTCCGATCTCAAAATGTTGGGAGGTATTTCTACAGGCCATCCCCAAGTTACGAACGACTCCTACTTACGAAGGGCCTCAATGCCGGCCGTTTGTGCTTTACGCTGGTCCTGGATACCTCCGGGCAGCTATCTCGCAGCGCCGGACACATCCCACACTGCAGTACTACATGTACTGCATGGCCAGAAGAGCCCCAGATAATATGACTGCATGCCCAGAAGCGCCCGACACATCCCACATCCCTGCACAGCCTGAAGTTACACTTAAAAATGCACTGTTCTGACTTACACACAAATTCCACTTAAAGCGGGGTTCCACTCAAATTTTTAACTTAATCTTACCCCCTCCAGTTAATTGCATAGATGTTCAAATGCCGCACGAAAAAAATTTTTATCGCTGTAATTACCTTTATATTGTACTTTTTTTGTGGCACTTCCTGTCTCTCCTCCCATGGGAGTAGGCGTGTTTATTGCCTTTCCCCGGCGCTGCACTGTCTCCTGGGAGCTTAGTGTCAGGCTTCCCAAGATTCAGTGCGGAAACAATGATCATGCATGTGAACAAGCTGTGAATGAACAGCATTCACTGCATCCAGGAAATCAATGCTTGTGGGCTTCACATGCCCACAAGCAAGATGGAAACAGCCAGCATCACATTTTTTAAGTTATTCTTCAGTACAAAAACAGACAGAGGCGGAAATATTACACCCAAACTGTGAGTATTATTTTGGGATTAGCAAAGTGTCTCAATGACCTAAAAAAAAAAAAAAGATTGGTCGCCGGACTCCCGCTTTAAGAACAAACCTACAGTCCCTATTGTGTTCGTAACTCGGGGACTGTCTGTATTTACTAATGCTAGCAGCATAAGGATTAAAAATAGTCCATGTTGACTGAGAGAGTGATTTTGTGCTCCGTGTGCTAACATTGGCATATTTATAGAGGTTATATGTCACTGTGGAGATAACCATGCAGGGGCGGACTGACCATTCGGGGCACTCGGGCACTTCCCGAGGGCCCCATGCCACTAAGGGGCCCCATCAGGGTTGCCAGCCTCAATACAACCAGGGACAGTATGTAAAAATCTGTGTTTTTTTAAATCCCAAGATTATAGCTGCCCTGCCTCTCCAGTACCTTTTCAGTGTGTGCATGTGTATTCTGTGTGTGTATACTGTGTGTGTATATTGTGTATGTGTATACTGTATGTGTGTGTGTGTATACTGTGTGGCCCCATAATCTATTGCCTGGGGGCCCCATAATCTCTTATTGCCTGGGGGCCCCATAATCTCCTATTGCCCGGGGGCCCCATAATCTTCTCCTATTGCCCGGGGGCCCCATGAGTTGTCAGTCCGCCCCTGTAACCATGTTAAATTATATGCCCATTTGCACACATTCTCTATGTGTGTTAAGTCCATAGGCGTGCGCACAGGGTGTGCCGGATGTGCCTGGGCACACCCTAATCACCCCATGCACATTAGCACGATCGCTCTGTGTGCCAGACCTCCCTCACACCCACTCTGACATAAGAGAAATGCTTATGCACCTCTTTCACGGTGCAGGCAGGGAGATCAACGTGCCAGGGCCACATATATGTAGACACACAAACACACACACGTTTCTCAGCTTTTGGGTGCACACACTAATGCAATAGGCTGTGCAGTCCATTTGGTACCATAACACATGGTTGTGTGACTGTGGGGCAGACATAGTATAATACTATCACTCCCCATGGTTTCAAAGTCTTACTAAAAATGCTGTGTACACTCAAAATTTAACATCATATATTACATTTCCACATTGAATAATTATATTTATTTCTAGCCTATTCCTAATAATTAAAACAATCGTAGTTCGAAAACTTGCTGTACTGTAAAGATTCCCACACATTTACTTATTTAATTCCCAGAATGCATTGACACATATTCACTATGCCCTGTGAGTAGACACTGCGTGTGTCACACATTCCACAGAGCCTGTGTTCTTAACCAGTTCTCACATTTTCTCCTACATGTAAAAAACATCATTTTTTTTTTTTGCTAGAAAACTACTTAAAACCCCCAAAACATATATATATATTTTAAAGTAGAGGCCCTGGGAATAAAATGGTTGGTGTTGCATATTTTAATGCCACGCGATTTGCACAAGTTTTTCAAACGCACATTTTTTTGAAAAAATACACTTAAATTCATTTTAATGCACAAAAACGCAATATACAGTGCATCCGGAAAGTATTCATAGCGCTTCACTTTTTCCACATTTTGTTATATTACAGCCTTATTCCAAAATGGATTAAATTATTTTCCTCAAAATTCGACAAACAATACCCCATAATGACAACATGAAAGACGTTTGTTTGAAATCTTTGCAAATTTCTTAAAAAAAAAAAAATGGAAAAAAAAAATCACAAGTACAGAAGTATTCACAGCCTTTGCTCAATACTTTGTTGAAGCACCTTTGGCCCCAATTACAGCCTCAAGTCTTTTTGAGTATGATGCTACAAGCTTGGCACACCTATTTTTGGGCAGCGTCTCCCATTCTTCTTTGCAGAACCTCTTAAGCTCCATCAGGTTGGATGGGGAGCGTCGGTGCATGGCCATTTTCAGATCTTTCCAGAGATGTTCAATCGGGTTCCAGAGATGTTCAATCGGGAGTGGCTGGGCCACTCAGAGGACATTCACAGAGTTGTCCCGTAGCTACTTCTTTGTTATCTTGGGCTGTGTACTTAGGGTCGCTGTCCTGTTGGAAGATAAACCTTCACTCCAGCTTGAGGTCCAGAGCGCAGTGGGAGCAGGTTTTCATCAAGGATGTCTCTGTACATTGCTGCTTTCATCTTTCCCTCGATCCTGACTAGTCTCCCAGTTCCTGCCACTGAAAAACATCCCGCAGCATGATGCTGCCACCACCATGCTTCACTGTAAGGATGGTATTGGCCAGGTGATGAGCGGTGCCTGGTTTACTCCAGACATGACACTTGCTATTCGGGCCAAAGAGGTAAAGAGTTCAATCTCTGTTTCATCAGACCAGAGAATTTTGTTCAGGTACCTTTTGGCAAACTCCAGACGGCTGTCATGTGCCTTTTACTGAGGAGTGGCTTCCGTCTGGAAACTCTACCATACAGGCCTGATTGGTGGAGTGCTGCAGAGATGGTTGTTCTTCTGGAAGGTTCTCCTCTCTCCACAGAGAAACGCTGGACCTATGTCAGAGTGACCATTGGGTTCTTGGTCACCTCCCTGACTAAGGCCCTTCTCCTCGATCGCTCAGTTTGGCCGGGCGGCCCGCTCTAGGAAGAGTCCTGGTGGTTCAAAACTTCTTCCATTTATGGATGATGGAGGCCACTGTGCTCACTGGGACCTTCAATGCTGCAGAAATGTTTCTGTACCCTTACCCTGTACCCCAGATCTGTGCCTCAATACAATCCTGTCTCAGAGGTTGTTATGGTAATAATTTCACCATCTCAGACCGTCCTCAGGCATCAAGGTAATATTTATTGCATATGCAAGAGAAATGAATTACACGTTCATGCAGCCTTTATCATTTCTAAGGAAAATACTTGTGGTACATGTTTTTTTATAAGCCCTGGACACCCCCCTTTCCTGTCTTAAAACATGCCCAGTCTCATGTATTTTCAACTTTATTCTGGACAGAACAGGAAAGGTGGAAGTGTCTGTTACAGACTGTTATCTTACATATAACAATGGTTACAGGATACTGACTTGAAAACTCCCCAAGTCAACACAAAAATACAGGATACATTCAAAACTGCACATCTAAGCATATTATATTGCTGAGTATATATATATTGCTGACTCCATATTATCACTATAGCTTATTTCTAGGCCATGATAATCAAAATGGCGTCTTTCATAACTGACATTTAAAGTATAATTTCTCTAACATCTCCCCCCTTTTATACTCATAATGTCAATACTTCAAATATCCAGGTTATTTTATTTTACCAGGTATTATCATTTAGACAGATGAGTCCTTAGCGAGAGTTGTAAATTCATCATCAGGTTCCGAGTATAGTTCCGTGTCGCTCTGGAGGAGCATAGTTTTTGTTAAAGATGTGTCAATCAGTCTTTGAAGAATTCCCCTAATACAGGGAATGCAGCAACATCCACACAATGTAAGAACTGCAGCTGCCATGACAATAGAGATAAGCAAACTTTTTGCAAGATCACCCCATTTACCAAACCATTTTTCGAAAAGTCCTGTCAGGGGGTTCTCTACACCAGAGTTCTCAGCTAATTCTTCGGATAGCATTTGTAGGCCTTGTAAGGCTTTGGTGATACTTCCATCAGGTGCCATATTGTTTGGAATAAAAGTGCAGCAGAAGGTGCCGAACATTTTGCATACCCCGCCCCTTTCTGCCAGCAACATATCCAAAGCTATACGGTTCTGCCACGCTGTCAAAGAGGTGGCGTCCAATTGTCCTGCTATACCTTTGATAGCATCTCTGGTGTAATTCACAAACCTCTGCTGGTTTTAGTAGATGTAGTTTATCCAGTCGACGTTCTTGTTGGGCTGGACCCATATGAAGAGTGAGGTGAGTCCTGCTGTTATTTGATTCTGCGCTTTAAATTCATCTGGAACTCCTCGTGGAACACCTATTTCGTCTATATACACTCGGTTGTCAAATGAGCCTTGTGGTGTTTCTCTCTTAATTCGTTTAAAAAAGTATTTACCTGGAAGTTTCATTGATTTATCACTTATAGGAACTATATAGAAGGGAAGCAGCAATCGGGTAAGGGCACAACTACCCCCCCATCTAGGTGGCAATCTGGGCCTTAGTCTCTTATCTCCACACAGCCACCAAACATCAGCCAATTGCCGTTTCTGTTCCTGAAACCATTTTAGTTGGTACTTAATGTCTGTAGTAAGGATTGTAGTTGCACAGTATTCAGGGGATAGGGTGCCAACATTTGTACCATTACTGTCATTGTTAGAAAAACAAGTAAAATTTCCTGGTAATGCTTGTACTGATGGGGGTATACTTTGCATTTTAGTCTTTGGGTAGCTCTTTTTCTCATTTGCACATTCCGACCCAGTAATATTTTCTGAAAACATTCTTATTATACAAGTCAAGTCAGTTTCCTCTTCAGGGAGAGGAACGGTGGCTAATTGTGGTCTTGGATTTGCACAAGAAATACAATCACCTAACCCTTTAGATTGGGTTGTGTATCTGACCCACTCTATCCACTCATTTTTGTCTCCAAATCCTGTTTCTATACTTAATTGTTCTTTATAGGTAAAATCTGTTTTGACTAAAGAGGGATTAAGTTTAAACTGTGTTGGTTCTGGGGCTGGGGTGATCTGACCAGGGGTTACAACCTTAATAGTAATTCTCCCTAGTAGATCACCCTGACTTGCCCTATATACTCCTAGTCCATAAACTCCAGCATCTGATACCTGTGGGTTTTTTATTGTTATTGAAATGGGATTACACTTCCCACGTATAGTACGGTACTGGCAGTTCCCAGTCCACCCCCGGCGGCTATATATTGATATACGTTCTACCTGATCCTTCCTCTGTTCAGGGATCACGGCAGAACTAAAAAGCCATCCGTCATCATCGGATGACCACCATACATCAGCCCATGTACTGCATTCTGGAGTAGAGCATAGATATTTGCCATCAAAGACATACCTTTGATGCCCAATGTCTATGACCTGACTGAGATCAAATCGTATGGTGGTGGTCTTACCCTGTGTAACAGTTATGGTGGCACCGTCTGGTCCCTTTGTCATCTGTCTTTCCCCCCTTTGACCCATTATGCTCAACATCGGGATAAGGTCAAGAAGCACATAAATTCCCACAACTATGCCCACTATTATCAATATGGCAAAAAGTATTCTCCCCCTCCATGTCTTGGTAAAATACCCTGGCTCGAACAAAAGTCTCTCTCTGGGTCTTCCCTCCACCCCTATGAGTCCATATTGCACCATGTTCTTCCTCTGTTGTGTGGTAGTTAATTCTTAATCAGTTTTTTACTCAAATAGTGTGCCTTCTTGCAGTGGGTGAGATGTATCCAAGGTATCCGTTCCAAGATTTTTACTGCAGTAGGGGTAGACAACAATACTTGATATGGTCCTTCCCACCTGGGGTCAGACCAAGTCTTTCTCTTTATTATTTTTATCCAGACCCAATCTCCAGGTTGTACAAGATCTTCCTGCTCTGATTTAGTCTCTTGACCTGTAAGAGAATTTGGGCATAGGAGTTCTTTAGTTGTTAGCAACTTCCTCATATAATTTGCCAGTTCATAGTCCATTTCCTCGTCATCTCGAGTAAATGCTCTAAGTTGTGGAATATAATAAGGTTTACCATACAGCATTTCATACGGTGTTAGTCCTTTAGCAGTAGGGGTAATTCTTGTACTCAACAATGCCATTGGCAAACACTGAACCCAGTTTTTCCCTGTGTCCTCTATCAATTTTCTTAGTTTACTCTTTAAGGTACCATTGTGTCTCTCCACTGTGCCCGCAGATTGTGGGTGGTAGACACAGTGGTTCTTTAGGTCAATATTGTACCATTTACCAATTTGTTGTATCGTTCGGTTTACAAAATGGGAGCCGTTGTCACTGTAAATCACAGAGGGGATTCCTTGACGTGGAATCACCTCTTTGATTAGTACTTTGGCCACTGACTGCCCATCTGGGTGTGTCATAGGAAAAGCTTCCACCCATTTCGTAAACATGTCAACAATAATCAGACAGAACTTTTTATTCTCACATTTGTTCAATTCAATAAAATCCATGCATATCGTGTGAAATGGATAAGGGGGTTTTGGGAAATGGCCCCTTAAGGGTCTTAGAGCACCTTGGGCATGGTATCTGTTACAAAGCGGACATGTGAGGCAAAAATTTCTAGAATAGTTCGTAAACCCATATGTTGTGAACACCTTATTGATCACCTGCACCATCCCTCCTTTTGAGATATGGGCTTGCCCATGACTCAATAATGCAGCATATCTAAAAAGTGATGTAGGTAAGATGGGTTTACCTTCTGTACTTGTGTATATACCATTGACCAGCGTTGCCCCTTTAGATAACCACTTTTGTTTTTCACCTGCCGGTGATGTTTTCTGCATTTCTGATAACCATGTTTTATCAATAGCTTTCCGTACCTCACCATTTTCTTGGGGACCTGTATAGTATATGTGTGTTTTTTGCGGTCCTGTAGCAGCTTCCCTTGCGGTCTTGTCTGCTAGTGCATTCCCTAGAGTAATTGGATCTGTTCCCTTTCTATGTGCTGTACATTTACAAATAGCCACTTGTGTTGGTTTCTGTACATTTTCTAGAAGGGCCAGGATAAGATCTCTATGTGAGATTGGTTTACCTGTGGACGTAATCATACCCCTATTTTTCCATTGCTGGGCAAATATGTGTATAGTAGTAAAAGCGTATTGGCTATCTGTATAAATATTTATTTTCTTCCCTTCCCCTAGACTACAGGCCCTGGATAGGGCAATAATTTCAGCTTGTTGTGCGGAGTATGAACTGGGAAGGGGTCTGGCTTCAATGACCTGGTCATGTGTTACTACAGCGTATGCCGTTTGATTTACCCCTTTATCGTCCTTTTTACAAGACCCATCAACAAAAAAGGTAATGTCAGCATCTAGAAAGGGAATATCAGTGAGATCCTTCCTAGGGAGTACCCGTTCATCAATTTGTGCTATACAATCATGTGGATCCCCATCACTAGGTGTTG
Organism: Lithobates septentrionalis; assembly: GCA_037952835.1. NCBI lineage: Eukaryota > Metazoa > Chordata > Amphibia > Anura > Ranidae > Lithobates > Lithobates septentrionalis. The sequence goes on along the minus strand of JBBDGP010000990.1, from coordinate 2,214,279 downwards.
GTAACAGTGTGGCTGGGTTCAATGTGGTACACCTCTCGATTGTAATGTGAGGCTGTCCCAAAAGAGTAGTCATACATGATAGATGCCTGGCAGGAGATAAATAGGAGATTTTGTCTTGCAGTAAGATTACTGAAATGGCATGTGGGACTTTAAGTACCAGGGGGTGGAACAGTACTATCAGTGCAGAGGACTGTATGGCCAATGAGGCTGCTACTACAGCTTGTACACAGTGAGGCAAACTCCGGGCTACTGAATCTAATTTAGTGGAATAGAATGCAATTGGTTTGTGCTTGTCCCCATAAACTTGTGTAAGAACAGAAGTCATATACCCTTCCTTACAATCTACAGTCTGAAAAAAGGTTTTACTGTAATTCGGAAGGCTAAGTACAGCGGAACCTACAATGAGGTGCTTTATCTTTGTAAATGCATCCTCTGCTTGCACATTCCACTGAATGGAATCTTTTGCAGCCATTAGTGAACCATAGATGAGATCAGAAAGAGGCGCCACCTCCGTAGCATAATTTGCTATCCATGCTCTACAGAAATTTGCCATGCCAAGAAATGACATCATTTCTTTTTTGGTACGTGGTTTGGGGGCTTGAAGGATGGCCTCTTTTCGGATCTCATCCAAATGTCTACCTTCTTGAGATAAAATATAACCCAGGTATTTCACCTTTTCTTTCCACAGTTGCAATTTGTCTTTGCTGACTTTGTGACCTTGGTCTGCGAGGAAATGCATGAGAGCCAAGGTGTCAATTTTACATTGTTGCTCTGTAGGAGCCGCTACCAGAATGTCATCCACATACAAGAGAATTTGGCTCCCACTGGGAGGTACAAACCGAGACAAATTATTGGACATTTCTTGTGAGAATATAGTTGGACTTTCACAATATCCCTGGGGTAACCTGGTGTATGTGTATTTTTTTTTTTTGTACGTGAATGCAAACCAGAACTGACTATCTTTGTGTAAGGGAATGGAAAAGAAAGCATTACTGATATCGATTACAGAAAATACCTTATTCTCTGGGTGGAGGTCGTTCAGGAGGACATGCGGGTCTGGGACCACCGGGGCCCTCGGTAATACGGCCCTATTGACCGCCTGTAAATCCTGCACGAGTCTCCACCCATCTTCTCCTCCCTTCTGCTTCCTAACTGGGAACAAGGGCGTATTGCATGGTGAATCTGGGCATTCAATGATGACACCTTTTGCTAATAATTCCTTTATCAAGGGATCTACACCCTCTTCAGCGTCTTTCCTCAGTGGATATTGTTTTTGGTGAGGCCTCATTGTACTCTTAGGGGTTATTTGGACTTCACTGGCTGTTTTAATTAGGCCCACGTCCGTCTTTCCTCTTGACCACAAGATATCGGGGACGTCTTTTAGGGCATCCTCTTCCTCTTGGGTCAAAAGTGTCAGTCACTGTCTTTTGTCACAAATTGTAATCATGTGAGTTCTGGGTATACACTTAACAAACCACGTCAATTTGTACCTCCAAATCCCTCTAGATTTTAGTTCCTCGTCTGTCAATTGGACCCAGTCCGTGATAAGTCCCAGCTCATGCCATGATACCTTGGGGTTCCGGGTGACCGAAACATGAGGTACAGTATCCTGCCTGTATATTTGCAGAATAGGCTGTGGTAGGAGACAAGTAGCCACGCTATTTCCTTCCTTATCACAGTACAAGTATTTTAAGAGAACTTCAGTGTTAGTGAGACTCATTAACTGTTTCTCATAGGACTTATCGGGCCCAGAGGTCTTTTTGTAATACATGGTGCAATAGAGGTTTGTCTGGACCTTATACCTTTTCCTCTCAGGCTCTTCTTCAATTATTTCTGTCAGGGTTTTGGGTATATTTAAGCCCTCAGTTTGCAAATCCAGGCTGTACCAGTATCGGGGCTCATTATCCACGGCTGTGATTTGTTTTTCACACAGCCGATGGGCTTTGAGACCTCCCTCCACTGGTACGACAGAAATATCAAGAGCGTGCAACATGTCTCTACCCAACAAATTAACAGGACATTTAGTTGAAATTACAATTTTACACTGAGCCTTTTTACCTGTCTGTGGATCTTCCACAGTAAGGCCTTCGGACACAGCCTCCTGGTGCATCAACCCATTTGCAGATTTCACATATACTACACCTTTTTTCTTTACCCCTGGGGGCATATCCAGTGGGTGTATTAGGGTCCTACAAGCCCCAGTGTCACAAAGAAATGTTACCCATCTACCCTTCACAACCAAGTTTATTTCTGGTTTGACTTCAGCATGCAAACAAGTTTCAACAGCGCATACATCCAAAATTTCAGATTCTTTCTCATCATTTTCTTCTGTATCTCTCTCTGCAGACATACCAACATCTAGTCATGCTTCTTCCTCTCTGTTTGACCTACATTCTTTTGCCAAGTGACCTCTTTTACCACACAGGAAACACTCCCCTCTCTTCTTTTTCCCCTCATAATCTTGAATGCGGGGCCTTGTTCGAGTGTTTCCCATCCTTCTGTTCTCCTTCTCAATGACATACACATCATTACCTTCATCTACCATAAGCACTTTCCCTTTCTTTACTCTCTTTTTTGATTGGAAGTGCCGCTCAGCATGCCTCGCATACTCAATCAGCTCCTGAAGTCTGCAGATCCTATGGTTGATCATGTGTTTGGTAACAAAACTTGATATAGGGGGAAGCAGCCGCTTCAAGATTGCATTCTTTAACTGTTGTTCATATGGGCTATCGTTTACTTGATTTACTGGGACTTCTATTCCAGAGTGATTATTGAAAATCTCCCTCATCCTAACAATGAAATTGTCCACTGTTTCCTCTTCTCCCTGCACACACTGATTTATAATGGACCAGTCGGCTCGACGTATCCATCTATTCTCTATCCTTGCTATAAGAGCATTTCTCCTGTTTTCCAGTGCTGCATCATCATGAGGCAACACAACTCCCTGATTGTTTAATCCACTCCAATCTCCCACTACATGATGCCAGTCGGGACCCAGGATCTGTCTGATGACCTGCTCTATTTCCCTCCCATTGAGATGATAGCTAGCAATCATTCCCATGATACCATCTCTGAATTGGGCTATGTTGACCTTGGGATGTGGTATCCCTTCAGTAGCTTTTTTAACATCCTCAGGGGTCCAGGGACGATAGACCATCATAGTGTTGGGGACTACTATACCTCCTACATTTTGTCCTGCCCTAGGGTTGGGAACTTCAATTAGTGGAAATTCTTCCTCTCCACATTCTGTTTGTTCCCCTGTTGTGGGGGTTATCAATTTGTTCACCAGGTCCCCAAGAAATTTTGTAACCGTTGCTGTAAGGGGCGTCCCTTGTGGACTCCTCTGGACAGCAAGGGTCATCTTGAGAGGGGGTTTAGCTACAGCCATAGGAGAATCGGTTGCATCTGCGGGTGACCCAGGTGACCACGGGGGAACAACAAACAGTGGAGAGTCAGGTTGCATGGTAAAAGGGTTATTCGTCGATAGTCGGGAGGTCAATGGGGGTGACTTATTGCATGCCTCTGTCCCATATGGTGGTGGGGACTGCAGGTCTGCAATAGGATATAGGAAATTGGGAGCTGGTATTGAAGTCGGAGGGGGAGCAGTAACTGTCAGTGAGGTTGGAGAGGTCTCCAAAGTATGTGCGGGGGCTGTCGGGTGCATTAGGTTTGTTACGTTTTGTTCAGTCAATACTTGCTGAACTAAACTTCGGAGGATGGTCATATTATTGTCCTCCTCTTTGTCCAAAAACATAGTCTTTTTATGGTTTTCTGAATTTAACCTACGGTTAGCCTCCTCAAGCCATTTCTTTGCCTGGGGAAGGCCTAATTTCTTCTGTTTCCTTATTTTCGTGCCGGCATCATTTTTAAGCTTTCTACACAGTTTTACACAACAATCCTTATTTAAAGATGCATCAAAATCATACTTTGTTTTCCACATTTTAAGAAATTTCACATTCTCTTTGTCTAGACTACACATATACTTAGCATCCTCATTCATACCAACAGATTTTCCATGGATCATACCCATTTTGTTTATCGTGCACACGGAGCTCTTTTTTTTGTTAATGTCTTCTCACAATGACACAACACACGCACACAGTATCTTATCACTTGCAGTCACTCACAGACTTTCTAGTCATGATATATCACTTCTAGATTACTGATCTTGTGTATTGCTAAAACACTGGTGTCTTAGAGAATTACAGAATTACAAGGAGACTGAATTCTCCCGACTGTTTTTTCATCCTATTAAAACATTTAATATTTCAGTCCTTGATCCAAGGGTATTTATGTGCCTGCTCAGGATTAATACAACATATGAGGCTGGCATGAACACTGCGGTCCGCCAAATGTCCTCTGTTTGTTACCTGGAAATCTATCAGGCCACACCCTTGTATCAACGGAGGGGGGGGGGGGTTCTCTATCTGGAAGTATTTTTGATCCAAGGGTATTTATATGCCTAGAAATCTATCAGGCCACACCCTTGTATCAACAGGGGGTTCTTTAGGTTTTGATCTAGGAGTATTTATGTGTCCCCAAGGAATTTTCTGCAGTTTACAAGGCTGTCTGGATCTAAGATCCAATCGACAAATTTCCTTTATTTTTTTTTAATAATTTTTTATTGAAACACAGGATGTTCACAAAAAGAAAAGAGTTACATCAAGATATCATATTATATGCAGGTACTAGCAATGTCAATATCGCATCATCTCAGAGTAAGGTCGTCAGGGTCAATTGAGTACTTTATCTTAAGCACTATATTATCTGAGAAAATAGCGACCTCAGTCAGAGATATTAGATCCTGTCAAATTTTTAATATATAGAAAAAAGAAAAAAAAAAAAAAGAAAGATAATAAAGAAGAAGGAAAGAAAAAGAAAAAGGGAAAAAAGGAAATAAAAAAAGAGAGAATAAACAAAGATGAAGACTGAGAGGTCGAGGTGGGGTATGGGGATAAGGGAGGATGGGGGTGGGATTGGAATTTGCCGTCCGTCTCTGGAGGGTTCATCCTATATTAGTTCTCAATACATAATGTACATCATTTAGGATCCATAATTTCCGCATATGCGGTTGTGTATTTAAAGGCGAACCAGCAGGACCACATTTTTCTCTTCGTTTCTGAATTCTTTTTATTGGAGTATGTTAGATCCTCCATATAGTATGTATGATCTACCTCCCTCAGCCATTGACGTAGGGAGGGTATTTTAGAAGTTTTCCAGAACTTAGGGATAAGGGCTTTAGTGGCATTTAGTAAATGCGGAGTGATAGACTTTTTATATGATCCTACTGGCTCGCCTGTACAGTGTAAAAGGACATACCAGGGGTCATTAGGGACTTCAGATCCCTGAATCTCTTTAATCCAGTGAAATATGGTGAGCCAATACGGCCTTATCAGGGGGCAGTACCACCAGATGTGAGCGTGCGATGCGACATCTCCGCAACCACGCCAGCATAGTGGTGATTCTTGGGGGAAGAGCTTATGTAGAGTTACTGGTGTGTAATGCCATCTGGTCAACAACTTGTAATTAACCTCAGCAGTTTTGGAGGCGATCGAAGTTGAGTGGGTTAAAGAGAGGATGGATGACTTCTCTTGATCCGTCAGATTTTTATTTAAGTCCCTCTCCCAATTGTGAAGAAATGTAGGGTAGCTAGCCGGGGTGAGTGAGGCTAGTGCTTGATAGAAATAAGAAAGCGGCCTTTCTACTGGCATGTCTCCTACAAATGCTGATTCAATTGGTGTTAGGTTAGTTGCATTGCGTAGAGGCTTAGGAAGGGATTGGATGAAGTCCTTTAGTTGCAAATATCTCCATTGATCCAATAGTGATGGGGTTGGCGTTGAGGTGAGCAATGATAGTGGTACAATGTTCGAGGTGTCTACGACTTGGTGTAGTTGAATAGTATTCCCAAGGTTCCAAGAATGAAGACCGGGATCCATATTACCTGGTGGGAAGAAGTTGTGTCCAGTCAGAGGCATAAGGGGGGAATTGTATTGCCACTGCTGAGTTCTGTGCAGCAGATCCCAGCATGCGAAGGTGGATCGAGTAAGTGGAGATGTGGTTGGGGGCAGCGATCGGAATTTCGCAGGAATCCAGATCATCTTGTAAAGGTCACTACCCCCTAATGACATTTCCAGTGATACCCAGATTTTTGATGTCTTGTTGTATTTCCAGTCTGATATTCTTGATAAGACTGTTGCCATGTAATATCGCTTAATATCTGGCAGAGCTAAGCCTCCTAACCGTTTAGGTCTAAGCAATATTGATCTAGAAATTCTTGGGTTACGTCTATTCCAAACATATTTATTTATAATTTTCGTTACACATTTGAAGAAACTAGGTGGAATTTGGAAAGGTATCATCTGGAACAAAAATAGTAACCTGGGCAGTACGTTCATCTTGATCACATTGATCTTACCTAACCAAGAGTGTGCGAGCTGTGACCATTTTTGTATGTCCGAATTAAGTGTATTAAGGAGGGGCATGAAGTTAGCATGAAATAGGGATGAGAGATTAGGAGTCAGAAATATACCGAGATATTTCATTGCTGATTTTTGCCAGGTGAATGGGAAAGATTTCTGAAGATTGCTAGCTGTCTCCTGGGGGACTGAAATATTTAGAATTTCGGATTTGGACATATTGATCTGAAAATTTGAAACTTGATTATATGCGGAAAAGGCTTGCAGCAGATTGGGTAGAGTAATTATAGGTTGTTGGACATAGAATAAAATATCATCCGCATATGCGGCATATTTGTGTTCAAACTTATTTATCATGATGCCATGGATGTTCGGGTTGTGCCGAATTGTAGATAAAAACGGTTCAAGAGAGAGGGCAAATAAAATAGGGGAAAGAGGGCAACCCTGACGCGTGCCGTTGTGAAGTGTAAATGAATCGCTTAGAGTACCATTAATTCTCAATTGTGCCGTAGGGTAGTTATATAGGGCAGATATCTGACTTAGGAAAGAGGGGCTGATACCTAGATGGGATAGGGTCGCTAGCAAGAACTCCCAGTCCACCCTGTCAAACGCTTTTTCAGCATCTGTCGAAAGTAACAGGGTGGGCTGGGAGGTGTCACGAACATGTGCAATCAAGGAGAGAGTACGCAGGGAATTGTCACGGGCTTCCCTGCCTGGAATAAAGCCAGTTTGTTCCGTAGAGACCCATTTCGGTACTAAAGGGAGAAGTCTGTTTGCTATTAATTTTGCGTAAAGTTTGGCGTCTAAATTCAAAAGAGAAATGGGGCGATAGCTACCACAAACGCTCGGATCCTTCCCTGTCTTCGGGATTACGGTAATGTGAGCATGTAGGGTTTCGGGTCTGAAGGATTCACCTGAGGTCATCGAGTTTGCGTATTTAGCCAGGTTCGGAAGCAGTATATCAGCGAATGAGCGGTAATATGCGGTTGTTAAGCCGTCCGGGCCTGGGGCCTTACCATTGGCCATGGCCTTAAGAGCTTTACGAAACTCTTCAGTGGTAAATTCCCCGTCTAGGGTAGCTAAAGTGTCTTCCGGTAACTTAGGAAGATCGGCCTGTTTTAGGTAATCCTGTATAAGACGACTACGGGACTCTTGATCTCCACTATGGTGATGTACATTGTATAACTGCTGGTAAAACTTCCTAAATTCCGCAGCTATGGCAGGGGTATGATGGACTATTTCATTGGTTTTGGTTTTAATTTTTGGTATAAAACTTGCTGCCTTTTTTTGTTGAAGGGAACGAGCCAGCAACCTGCCAGGTTTATTGCCCCATTCGTACATACGATGAGCAATTATGTGAAATTGTTGTTTTTGTGCAACCTGGAAAAGATTTTTTAAGTCTTCCCTCTTGCTAGTTAATTCTACCAATACAGACTTTGAGAGGCTTAATTTGTGTTGACGCTCAAGAGTATTTATGTCCCGGATTAGTGCAAGTTGCTGACTCGTTCGTTCTTTTTTTTTCCTAGTACCCAACTCAATGAATTTCCCTCGGACAAAGGCCTTATGGGCCTCCCATGTTGTGCCTGGAGATATGTCTGAACTGATATTTTCCTGAAAATAAAATTTCAGTTCCTTAGCAATCGTTGTCATGTCTATTTCTTCTGTCAATAAATTATCATTTAACTTCCAGTTTGTTCTTTTATGTGGAATAGATGGGACCTGTAATTTAAGGACAATCGGGGCATGATCAGAGAGAGTAGATGTGTCAATGTGTGAGTCCATTATCAAGGGAAGGTGATGGTGACTGACAAAAAAATAATCGATGCGCGAATAGGAATGATGTAAGTTTGAGAAATGTGTGTAATCTCTCATCTGAGGGTGTAGGATTCTCCAGATATCCATCAGCTGAGCATCGTGTAGGCGTCTACGTATAAATGTTAAGCGCGCATGTGAGATGCAGGATTTGCGCAAACTCCGTCAGCCTCTTAAGAGTGCCCGACAGGAAAGAGACCTGGTCTCGATTTGGAGCATAAAGCGTGGCTAAGGTGCATAACATACTGCCCAGGTTACCTCTCACAAATAAAAACCGTCCCAGGGGATCACTAACCATGGAGTCAAATTTAAACGGAGTATCCCTGCGGAGTCCAATGGCCACGCCTTTTGATTTATGCACGTCTGTCAGGCTATAGAACCATGTAGGGTAATTTGGAGAGAAGAGCTTGACCGAAGTGGTGTGAGTGAGGTGGGTCTCCTGCAGGAAGACGATGTCCGCCCGCAGACGATCCAGCTCTCTATATAGATTATGTCTCTTACCTGGTGCATGGAGCCCGCGGACATTAAGTGATATCAAATTGAGTTTAGCCATTGACTACAACAGGGAGCACTCGTTCAATGCACTCTCCACCTCTATCTGTTCCAGAGCGGACGGCAAGGGGGGGTGAAAAAAGGGGGGATAAGGGAGCAAAGGGGAGAAGAAAAACAAAAGATGAGAAAAATAGAAAGCATGTGTTAATAAACATTCTTAGCACAATCAAAGGCCACCGTTGAAAGAGGCGGCCGAGGACACTCAAAAGTCTATTGTGCCTAGACGGGGCAAGCCGTGGGCACGCAGCCCCCCCACCCCCATCCCCGCGGGGAGTGGGTGCGTGAGGACAACGAGCCCCCCGGCCCCCCCGAGGGGGTAGTCTCAGCGCCAGGACCGAAAGACAGAGCACGACCATAACTGCGCGTGCGTCGTCCCATCGCTCCGGGCACGGCACCCAGTCTTATGGAAAAACAAATATATGTATTTACCCAGAGAGACAGAAAAAAAAGAGATTTTCTTCTCCTTCTCTCCTTCTCTCTCTCTCTAAAAAGGAACCTGAAAATAAACGGTTTGAAAAAGAAGAAGAATAATGTATATAGGCAACTCAAGTGAGCCTGCCAGGAGATCTCTCACACCCCGCTGCCTCTCCTACCTAACCTCCCCATCTACTTTCATTTTCCACCCCCACTTACAATACAGGTATGCACAACTAAAAAAAGAAAAAACAACTAAATAGGGGTGGGCTTATCATATGAGGTAGGAGATCATATTCTAGATAAGAACATCTTAGCAAACTAACTGGAAATAAAAAGACAAATCAACGGTAATTCCACAACTGTGTGGGAGGTGTAAACGTAACACATTCTAGAACAGAATACTTGCAGATACAGCGTTTATGGAGAGTCTCCTGGGTAGCTTAGATAGTTACAGTCACCCAAATTGCGAGGATGCATCCGGGGAGCCCGATCCACGTTTGTGCTGTACTTTTTGCCAGCTTGCATCCGTAGGGACATTGAGAGAGGGAATGGCTTCTTGCCATCCTGGAAGATTCGGAGGCGAGATGTTGAGATCCGCGCAAAATTTTCCCAGGTCCTCCGGGAAGCGGAGGATAGCCGTCTTGCCGTCTCTATGGGCTATCAGAGCTGAAGGAAAGCCCCATCGGTAGTTAATAGAGGCTGAACGCAGTTGTTCGGTTAGAGGGCGCAGGGCCCTGCGTCTCTCCAATGTCTCTCTAGCAAGATCCGGAAAGAATAGCAAAGATGCGCCATCAAAGTCCAGTGGTGATTGTTCCCGGGCTTTCCGCATAATTCTCTCTTTTTCATCAAAGTAGTGTAGCCTGCAGATCACGTCGCGTGGGATATCAGAGGCTAGGTTGCGAGGCCTTAGAGCCCTGTGGGCCCTGTCAATTTTCAATGGAAAGTCCGCAGGCTGGCCAAGTAGGCCGTTGAATATGCCGCGAAGGGAGGGCAACAGATCGTCGTCACCTGTGGCCTCCGGCAAACCTCTGATCCGTATATTGTTCCGCCGATTGCGGTTTTCTTGATCCTCGATCTTATATAGAGCCATGCGATGTGAGATAGAAAGGGTGCGGGTAGTCGTCTGCAGGGATCGTATTGCAGCCGCGTGGCGATCAAGGCGCAGCTCGGACTCTTCCACCCGTTCCAACACGTGGTTTAGGTCTGATCTGAGTGATGAGAGCTCCTTTTTAATGGAGCGTTCCAGGTTAGAGAACAGAGAGGCTAGCTCCGTCTTGGTAGGAAGGTCACTAACCAAAGCCGCGACCTCCGAGTTTCTGGAGGTGTTTTCTTCCCCGTCAGAGCAGGTTGATACTGCCGGAGAGCGTCTCCTGGTTGTAGGGCCGTGGCGGGAGGTGGAGCTCGGGCCGCGAGGCGAGCGGCCTAGTCCGTCCATGCTGTTAGGGTCCTCTGTTTCCGCGGCTAGATACCGTTTTATGGAGCCTGACGGGGTTCCTTTTTGCGGCAGGGATTTGCCCGTCCTTTTCCCCATGATGTCTTAGGGTGATGTAGGTAGATTCTCTGGGTAGTAGTAGTTATAAGGGGTGCCGCCACCGGAGCTCAGGAAAAACACGTCCTTACTGCTGCATGTCAAGACCACGCCCCCCGACAAATTTCCTTTATCTGCACCCGGATATTAGTATGGGACCATACCCCTATATCAAATGACTATTAACCAGAAGAATCAAACAAGAACACACAAGAGAGAACACCCAAGAGAGAAAACACACAAGAGAGAACACCCAAGAGAGAAAACACACAAGAGAGAACACCCAAGAGAGAAAACACACAAGAGAGAACACCCAAGAGAGAAAACACACAAGAGAGAACACCCAAGAGAGAAAACACACAAGAGAGAACACCCAAGAGAGAAAACACACAAGAGAGAACACCCGCAATGCTCGACTGCCGCCAGGTCGCCCTGAGCGCGTCTTCCCAAAACGCGGGCTAGTCACTAGGTCTGCCCATCCAGGATGGCCACAGACGGATCTATACGGGGAATACGTGAGCACTTATTTCCCCTCAACAAGAGTAAGCAGATAGGACAGAAACAGATAAACCTTCGATCAAAACACACAAGAGAGAAAACACACAAGAGAGAAAACACAAGAGAGAACACCCGCAATGCTCGACTGCCGCCAGGTCGCCCTGAGCGCGTCTTCCCAAAACGCGGGCTAGTCACTAGGTCTGCCCATCCAGGATGGTCACAGACGGATCTATACGGGGAATACGTGACCACTTATTTCCCCTCAACAAGAGTAAGCAGATAGGACAGAAACAGATAAACCTTCGATCAAAACACACAAGAGAGAAAACACACAAGAGAGAAAACACAAGAGAGAACACCCGCAATGCTCGACTGCCGCCAGGTCGCCCTGAGCGCGTCTTCCCAAAACGCGGGCTAGTCACTAGGTCTGCCCATCCAGGATGGCCACAGACGGATCTATACGGGGAATACGTGACCACTTATTTCCCCTCAACAAGAGTAAGCAGATAGGACAGAAACAGATAAACATTCAATCAATCTCTATATTGTATGTATATATTCAAATCCCTTATTCATCAAATTCCTAATCAAGTCTAACACAAAAGGTTAATAATAAAATAAAAATAAAAATCTTACCTTGTCCCGAGAGCGGTCTCTTGTGCTGATCCGGTAAGTCGCTGCCCGGGAGGCACTAGTTCAGCAGACCGGCCTCTTTTTAACATCTAATTTGAGATGGAGGACTTACAGTTTTGCCGTACGGTCATCAGTCACTGTTGGCCAGTGCGTCTCGGGGAATTGGACTCCCGGCTCGAAAGACCAAATTGTTATGGTAATAATTTCACCATCTCAGACCGTCCTCAGGCATCAAGGTAATATTTATTGCATATGCAAGAGAAATGAATTACACGTTCATGCAGCCTTTATCATTTCTAAGGAAAATACTTGTGGTACATGTTTTTTTATAAGCCCTGGACACCCCCCTTTCCTGTCTTAAAACATGCCCAGTCTCATGTATTTTCAACTTTATTCTGGACAGAACAGGAAAGGTGGAAGTGTCTGTTACAGACTGTTATCTTACATATAACAATGGTTACAGGATACTGACTTGAAAACTCCCCAAGTCAACACAAAAATACAGGATACAATTAAAACTGCACATCTAAGCATATTATATTGCTGAGTATATATATATTGCTGACTCCATATTATCACTATAGCTTATTTCTAGGCCATGATAATCAAAATGGCGTCTTTCATAACTGACATTTAAAGTATAATTTCTCTAACAGAGGTCTACAGACAATTCATTTGACTTCATGGCTTGGTTTGTGCTCTGACATGCACTGTTAACTGTTAACTGTGGGACCTTTTATAGACAGGTGTGTGCCTTTCCAATCAACTGAATTTACCACAGGTGGACTCCAATAAAGTTGTAGAAACATCTCAAGGATGATCAGTGGAAACAGGATGCACCTGAGCTCAATTGTGAGTGTCGTAGAAAAGGCTGTGAATACTTGTGTACATGTGATTTTTTAAATTTTTAATACATTTGCAAATATTTAAAAAAACTTCTTTCACATTTTCATTATGGGGTATTGTTTGTAGAATTCTGAGGAAAATAATGATTCAATTTTTTTTTAAATAAGGCTGTAACATAACAAAATGTGTAAAAAGTGAAGCGATATGAATACTTTCCGAATGCACTGTAATACCCAATTTTTTGGTAAATGATAAAACACGAGGTTACGCGGAGTAAATAGATACCAAAATATGGTACCTAAAAATCTCCATAGGCGATGCAGTAAAAGCCTTTAAAGTTACCGTTTAGAGGAGGTCTGTCGCTAAAATTATTTCCCTCGCTCTGACGTTTGTGATGATACCCAATGCGTGGTGCAATCACCGTTTACGTATGTGCAAGAGACCAATGTGTACGTTTGCATTTGCGCATGAGCACAGGGGGATGAGAAGGAAGTGTCACCAGCACACCAGGATCTCCAAAATTGGGTCCAAAACTTTAATCACATAGTATCAAAAAAATAAATAGAAGCAACGCTTCAGAGCCACGCAGGACCCCTTCATCAGGCATGTGACTACACGCCTGATGAAGGGGTCCTGCGTGGCTCCGAAACATTGCTTCTATTTATTTTTTTGATACTATGTTATTAAAGTTTTGGACCCAATTTTGGAGATCCTGGTGTGCTGGTGACACTTCCTTCTCATGATTGCAGACGGTTCCAGCCGTTGGTCATTTCAGCACCCAATCTAACATACACCCATTTGTGCTGGACCGTGTGCGTTGGGAGTATTGCATTGGAAGCACGGGGGATGGGAGCACTTTACATTTTTTCTTTAAATTAAATATCTTAAATTTTCTTTAGCTCTTTTATTGCCATCACAAATGATGAACAACACCCCTTATAATAGCATGGGCCATGACAGGTCCTCTTTATGGGGAGATCTGGGGTCTATTAGACCCCATATCTCTCCTCTGGCCTCCAAAACATCTGATTAAACCAAGGTTTGATCAGATGCTTGTTCAAGCCGGTAACATGAGATCAAAACGAGAAGTGAAATCCTCGCCACTTCAGGTTTCTGACGTCACACAGTGGGTTGAGCAACATCAGTTCATCTCATTGGGTCCCAGAAACTGGATGCCGCTGGTGGCATCCTTACCAGGCTCTCCAAGCACACAGGAGAGCCTGGTAAAGGCAGTGGTGGTGGTGGGAGGGAGGTTGGACCTCCTTCTGCGCCCTCTAAAAGCAATTCAAGGGCTTAGCCACTATAATGGCTTTTACAGTGAAGGGAATTGCTGGTCCTAAAATTAATATCTTGGTCATCACTGTAGCTGCAGCGATGACCGAGATATCACCCTTCCAATCCAGCAACGTACCGGTATGTCACTGGATGGGAGGCAGTAGAATACATAGGTGCTGGGAGGAGTTTCCGAAGGTGGAGTCATTACAGAAGTCACAGCTTGCAGGCAGCAAGGTACCATAGGATATGTAGTTCTTAGGATTTAAAAGTCAACCAAGAGAATGGGCAGACGAGAAGCCATAACACAATGCAGGAAGTTGTGGAAAGAGATGACCAGCAGATAGCACTTACAACATGAACATTGACATGTGTACATAAAAATGCAGAAAATACTCTGGCAGCAAATGGTTAATATTATACCCAAACTATATAACTAATGGAATACAGAACAAAAATTAAAATGGTCCTCTGCCGCACTCAGTGGTTGCTCACGCAGACCTTTACGTCACTACAGGACACAGCGGTCAGCAGGAGGAACCACTAAGCCCAGCTGGAGACCAGGAGATTGAAAGTCTGGAAGTGTCACTTTTTTTTGTATATTTTTTCTTCTTTTGCAAGCACAGTTTTTTGGCCAATTTAATTTTTCAGACAGGCTTTAATGATACATGGTGAACACTTACACAACCTTCAATTACGTTTCAAATTGTCACAGGGACAGCATTTGTGGAAGCAAGAAGCAGTGTTATCTAGCAAGGTTTCTTTTGAAGAAAATTAAAGTATGCTCTACTATACTACTATGATAGTAGATACTACAAAACTTCCCTATTTTTGTTTTCTTCTAAAGATATTTGAATGGTTTCATGGAGGGAGAATAGCAAGCCTGACTCCAGTATATATCAAAGACCACATTCTGAGCACAAGCAAGCTAGTTTGGAAGTTACAGTCGTGATCAAGCAACCAAAGAGGAACTGATGAAAACAAGTAACCATGAATTGCACAGAGGCACAGCATGCTGGAAAAGGCTCCGGGGACAAGCTTACAGGGCAGCATTTTTACAGCTGCAAACTCAAAAAAGGTAAGTGCTGTTAAAAAGGTAACTCCACTTTCGTGGGGGGAAAGAAATAGCAAATAAAGAAAAAATAATATAGTGTATACCAGTGAGCCCCAACCTTTTTGGCTCCGGGGACCAGCATTGTGGATGAAAATTGTGCCAAGGCCCGGGGGGGAGGCGGTCTGTGTAATGATACGTTTTTTTGTCAGAAAAAGGCTGGTGTTTGCACTTCAATCACCACAACACCATGGTTAATATGATGTCAGGATGATTGAAGCGCATTATTTTTATTATTATATAGTGTGACCCGGAGGAAAATCTAGACGGAGGGTCGGCATGACTATGGAAGGAACAGGTCGGCAAGGGTTACGTTTTTTACTGAGTTAGTTTGGGAAAAAAGGGTAGCTTACCTTATTGGAGGAGCAGGTCAGGTGTTTGGGGTGGAGCAGGAAAAAGGGTTTGGGAAGTTGCACAGGCTGTTGGGAAATCATTCCAGAATATTCCTTGTTGGTAGAAGTTCTGTCGGCCCCTGCGGAGAGAAATACAGGCAAGATGAGCGATTTGGAGGCCTTGTGGAACCAGGTCAGGGCTGCAGCCTCTACATGGGGTCCTCAGTGGCTCCAGCAACAGTTATTGGGCATGTTAGGGGGGTCGGGGGTTGATCCATCTCCTCCTGGATCTCCCCCTTCATCTAAGCGCGCTAGGAGGGTTCGCCTTCCTGAGCGGTTGAGCCCTTCACATACCCCCCGGGTCCGGCGGCCGCATGGGAGCTCCACACGGAACCCTTCAGTGTCCCCTGCTGGGCCATCAGCTTCTGGTTCCAGCGGAGGGCCTGGGAGGAATCCCCAGCATCGGCGGGACCTGCGGGAGGGGGGGACGCGGCGCTCTCTTACCCCCTCCTCCCCCTCTGCAGTGACACAGGACAATGCGGCCGGCTCTCCTGCTGATGTGCCTAGCAGGAGGCCGGCTCGGCGCGGGACACAGTCGGATGCAGGGAGGGGCGGGAGCCCTGTCCCTTCTGGAGCGGTGGGCAGAGCGGACCGTGTGTGCCAGGAGGTCCGGTACCTGCGCTCGTTGGCGGCGTCATCTGAAGGCTCAGCTCCCTCTCCTGTGGCTGGAGCGTCGGCTCGGCGTGGGAAGGCTGGTGAAACAGGCAGCAGAAGGCAGTTGGCGCCCTCTGCTGCTTCTCCACAGACATTACAGTCATCTTCAAGCAGTGATAGAGTGACAGCTGCACGGGGGAGTGGCCAAGCTCAATTAAAGGTCCGACGACCCCCTTCCACGGTTGGGGGTGCACGTGAACCCCGCAGCTGTCAGATGGAGGCGGATGAAGATGCTGATACGCCGGGGCGTGCGGAGCCGGAAGAATCGAGGGGAAGGACGCCTGCGGCACAGTCCGTGCGTGAGTCGTCAGCAGAATCCGGCGAGGTGTCCAGCGATGACGGCGATGGGTGATCACCGACCGTGCGCCCTACTGTGCAGAGTCAGCTGGGATCCGGATGTGCGGCTGCTCAGGATTCGGTGCGCAGGCAGCCTGGTGAGTCCAATTTTATTTCTGCTACTTCTGTAGGGCAAGGTGTTGGGTTCACGGCGGGTGGACAGGGGGGGGTCACGGGGCAGGGAGCAAGCGGGTTAGATAGGTAGGGAACCTGGTGTGGCAGGTTTGGCGGAATTTTTTGCGGGTTTTCGGGAATTGTTGGACCGTTGCGCTCCGCCTGGGCCTTCGGGACCAGTAGCGGGGCCGACGGGGGCGTGGGTCCTTGCCGTGACCGTGTCGGATGGTTTGGGCCGTGATGCCCCCATTGTGCGTAGTTCTACGCTGCCGCCGGCGGTGAGCACGGCGTCCCAGCGGGAAGGACAAACGGATACAGAGATCCCATTATCCTCGGTGGTAGTTGAGTCTGCTTCTCAGACAGTGAAGGTCAGTGGCACGGAGTCGCGTAAGGCTAAGGAGTCGGGGGACGATGGGGTTCGTTTGGGTGATAGAGCGCATGGTGAGGTTTATGTATGCTTCGAGGGTCCGTTAGGGGTGCATCTCAAGCCCGAAGTTAGGGAGAGGATTTGGCGGGGGGAATATGTGGAGATATTCTCCCTCTTGCCGCTGGAGAAGTTTAATATAGATAAAGGTAAAGCAGATGAGAGTAAAAAGGAGGAGGAGGAGAGGTGACGTTGGCGGCTTATCCCTAGGACTTTTTCTAACTGGCTGCAAGCCTTTGCGATATTGGCCAGCGTCATAGGTGAAAAGGAGCCGGAGAATTGTTTAGACGCTATTGGGGAGGCTTATAGAGTATATGGAGGACTGGCATGGCTTCGCTATGATGAACAGTTTCGCCAGCGAAAAGCTGTCAGGCCTCAGCTAAGATGGGACCATAAGGATATTGGGCTTTGGATGAAGCTCATGGTGCAGGCTCGGGCTTCGGGCCAGCCCTTTCCAGGGGGGGCGGCGGTTCAGGCGCTGGGCAGCCGGCCTCACAACGAAAAAACTACTGTTGGCAGTTCAACGAAGGAGCGTGCCGCTTTGGCGCGACCTGTCGGTTCCGTCACGAGTGCTCCGGATGCGGAGGCTCTCACGGTTTTGCCAAATACTTCAAGAAGGGGAAGCTGCAATCTAGTGAGTCCGCTTCAAAAAGGGAAGACGCTGGTAAATCTGTCCGAGATGCTGCCGTACCTAAGTAGGTATCCCAGAAGGGAGGCGGCGGTTTTTCTTGCCGAGGGCTTTGCCTATGGTTTTCGCATTCCTTGTTCGCTACCCTTGTCTGGGGATTCTGTGCCCAAGAATCTGAAATCTACTTCTCAGTTTCCTCAGGTGGTGACGGATAAGTTAGCTAAGGAGGTGGAGATGGGTAGAATGGCTGGCCCATTCGATCACCCACCCATACCTGTGTTGCATGTGTCTCCTATGGGGGTGGTGCCTAAGAAGGAACCACATAAATTTCGGCTGATACATCACTTGTCGTATCCTAAGGGATCTTCGGTGAATGATGCGTTTGAGCCTGATTTGACGTCGGTGTCCTATACGTCGTTTGATACGGCCGTCAGTTGGGTTCAGAGATATGGGCAGGGAGCTTTTTTGGCTAAGACGGACATTGAGTCCGCTTTTCGTTTATTGCCGGTTCACCCGGATAGCCAGCCGTTGCTGGGTTGTTTTTTGTTGACCGTTGTCTTCCCATGGGTTGTTCTATTTCTTGTTCTTATTTTGAGACGTTTAGTACCTTTGTCGAATGGGTGGTTCGGGAAGAGTCACAAGTGTGCTCGGTTCTGCACTACCTTGATGATTTTCTTTGTATTGGCCCCCCGAAGTCCACGGTTTGTTCGGTCTTGTTACGAACATTGGAAGGTGTGGCGCGGCGTTTCGGGATTCCTCTTGCGCCAGAAAAGAAAGAAGGGCCTTCGACAGAGATGCAATTCTTGGGTATCATCATTGATACACAGGCAATGGAGTGTCGCTTGCAGACGGCTAAATTGGAGGACTTGCGATTGTTGGTGAGGGCAGCCTTACAGGCAAAGAAAGTTAGGCTGAAGCAATTACAGTCTTTGCTGGGGAAGCTTAATTTCGCCTGCCGCATCATGCCGATGGAGCGCATTTTTTGCCGTCGCCTGAGTGCCGCTACTTCTGGGGTACGAATGCCACATCATTTTATTCGGCTTTCGGCCGAACACAAGGCGGATCTGCAGGTATGGGAGGAGTTTCTGGCCACCTATAACGGGAGGTCCTTGTGGATGGCACCGGTGGTGTCGGCCTTTGATTTCGATTTGTACACGGATGCAGCTGGCAGTTTGGGTTT
Organism: Lithobates septentrionalis; assembly: GCA_037952835.1. NCBI lineage: Eukaryota > Metazoa > Chordata > Amphibia > Anura > Ranidae > Lithobates > Lithobates septentrionalis. Next base: position 2,195,466 of record JBBDGP010000990.1, on the reverse strand, counting down.
TGGGGCGTACTGTCAAGGGGCATGGTGCGCGGAGGCGTGGCCGGAGGAATGGCGTGTCGCGGGCTTCTTGAGTAATCTGGTGTTATTGGAGCTTTTCCCGATTGTGGTGGCACTGGACATTTGGGGGTCTCGCTTTCAGAATCGGCGAGTTTGTTTTCACTGTGATAACATGGGGGTGGTGGCAGTTGTGTCTAGTCTGTCTGCTTCGTCTCCGCCCGTAGTGCGTTTATTACGTTTTTTGGTCCTTCGTTGTTTGAGTTTGGATTGTTTTGTTAAAGCTGTACATGTACTGGGTGTGGAGAATTCCATTGCTGATGCCTTGTCTCGTTTTCAGTGGGACAGGTTCCGGAAGCTGGCGCCGGCGGCGGAGCAGAGGTCGGTTCCTTGTCCTACGCATCTGTGGAGACTGGCATTGGAATAGCTGGTGGCTTGGTACAGCGTTCGGTGAGTGCGGGAACATGGGCGGCTTACTCTTCGGTTTGGCGTGAATGGGACAAACTGGTAAGTTCCGTGGGGGGTTGTGTTTCGGATCAGGACAGGCTTTCACTGTTGTTGTATGTGATTGGGATGCAGTTTTCCAAGGGAGAGTCCGTATCGAAAATGAACCGGAGATTGGCTGCGTTGGCTTTTCTTCATAAGCTACAAGGCCTGCGGGATATTACCAAGGACTTTATGGTGCGTCAGGCCATGAAGGGTTTCCGGCGCGGACGCGTGGTAAGAGATACCAGGCGCCCTGTGTCCTTTGGGCTGCTACAGGATATGGTAGGAATCTTGCCCAGGGTTTGTTCCTCACCTTATGAGGTTCAACTGTTTACGGCAGCCTTTTCTTTGGCTTTCTTTGGAGCCTTGAGGATTGGGGAGTTGGTGAGCAAAAATAAACGCGGTGCAGGGGGTTTGATGTTTTCGGAGGTACAGATCAATGCGGATAGTGTTCAGCTCCTTATCAGTAGATCTAAAACTGATCAATTGGGCAAAGGGGTTTATGTGACGTTACTTAAGGTGCTTCCAGAGGCAGTGTGTCCGGTACTTTCTGTTTAGCGCTTCGCTCAGGTTCGGAAGGGCGTGCAAGGGCCTTTTTTACAGCACGAGGATGGTTCATCCTTGTCGCGTTTCCAGTTTGTGGCAATTTTTAAGCGCTGTTTGTTGACGGTTGGAATGCCAGCCTCTCAATTCAATACTCATTCTTTTAGGGTAGGGGCAGCTACGGAGGCAGCTCGTTGGGGTTTGAGTCCACAGATGGTTATGCGCATAGGGAGGTGGGAATCTGATCGTTTTAAAATTTATGTACGTCCGCACATGCTATAATGTTTTTCATGATGTTATTGATCTGTTGTAGTTATGTTTTGGGCTATATGTTTTCTTTGGTTGTCTGTTACAGGTTTTCCTCAAGGCCTGGTGTGGATTCTGGGCGACTCTTATGTCTTCTGGGGGGCGATCAGAGCGAATGCGCGGCCCGAAGGGAGACAGCTTGGAGTTCCCCGGAGTGAAGCAGTATGCAAATGGTTGGGAGTTAGAGGCATGATGTGGGGACGGGTTCTTCCGGAATTCCACTATTATTCTAGAGTGGACAGGCCTCCTGATGTTTTTGTTCTCTCCGTGGGAGGGAATGATATGGGGGTCCGGGCAGCTAGGGACATTGTTCGGCATGTAAAGTTTGACATTCTGCGACTGATGCGTGACTTCCCTGGGGTCATCATAGTGTGGTCAGACATAGTGGCACGACACACTTGGCGACATGCGCGTTCTGTTGAACGCTTGAATAAAGCCCGGATAAAGGCCAACAGGGAGATTGGGCGTTTTGTGTCTCGTCTTGGAGGTGTGGTGGTTCGCCATCGGGATCTGGAAGACTTATCTATTAGGTATTGGAGGGATGACGGTGTACATCTGAATGCGGTTGGAACTGATTTTTGGTTTTTAGGATTGCAGGAAGGGGTTCAGAGGGCTCTGCAGGTGTGGAGGGACTCGCTTTAGTGAGCTGTCACTCAAGCTCGCATGGCGGGTCAGGGGGTCTTTGGGGGGTCAAGAATTAAAACAGTTTATTAAATTTTGGGAGACCCATACAGGGTATGGGATCCCACCTTGGTTGGTTGTTGGTGGTTCTCCCAGGACTTAGGTCCCAAGGGAAAGATAAATTGGAAAGTCGCAATGTCCTCGAGCCGGCTGGGGCACAGCTGAGGTCACAGTTGTTATTGAGCAAAATGGGACCCCAAAGACCCCCTCCTGGTGTTAAAAATTGTTCTGTTTATGGTTATATATATTTTGTTAATAAAGGGCTGTTGTGGCCATTAAAACCCATGTCACGCAGCGTTGTGTGGTTATTATAGGTGTAAGATAAGTGTAAGACCGCAGTTGACGAATCCTATAGTCATGTAATATAAAATTAAATGTTTCAACTCACCATAATGCTGAATCTGCCACCAGATGCAGCTTGCCACGGTGCTTATCACCAGATTGCCACTTTCCACATCGCCTGCCACCAGATGCAGATTGCCACAGCCACATGTCACCCGATGCAGATTGCCACAGTCACATGCCACTAGATGCAGATTGCCACAGTCACTTGCCACATGCCACCAGATGCAGATTGCCACAGTCACTTGCCACATGCCACTAGATGCAGATTGCCACAGTCACTTGCCACATGCCACCAGATGCAGATTGCCACATGCCACCAGATGCAGATTGCCACAGTCCCATGCCAACAGATGCAGATTGTCACAGTCACATGCCACCAAATGCAGATTGCCACATGCCACAGTCAAATGCCACCAGATGCAGATTGCCACATGCCACCAGATGCAGAATGCCACCAGATGAAGATTGCCACATGCCACAGTCACATGCCACCAGATGCAGATTGCCACATGCCACCAGATGCAGACTGCCACCAGATGAAGATTGCCACATGCCGCAGTCACATGCCACCAGATGCAGATTGCCACATGCCACCAGATGCAGATTGCCACATGCCACCATATGCAGATTGCCACATGCCACCAGTTGCAGATTGCCACATGCCACCAGATGCAGATTGCCACATGCCACCAGATGCAGATTGCCACAGTCACTTGCCACATGCCACCAGATGCAGATTGCCACATGCCACCAGATGAAGATTGCCACATGCCACAGTGATATGCCACCAGATGCAGATTGCCACATGCCACCAGATGCAGACTGCCACCAGATGAAGATTGCCACATGCCACCAGATGCAGATTTCCACAGCCGCATGCCACCAGATGCAGATTGCACATGCCACTGTCTGTCATGCAATTGTCACTAAGCACAGAGGCAGTGCAGTGGGGTGGTGGGTTCTGCATGAGAGAGAACAGCGGTGATGCGGGACGGGCGGTGAGAGAGTCATCTCTCTGCTCCCCGCTTCACCTCCAACAGTATACCGATCGGGCTGTGTGGGCGGAACAGCGGTGATGCGGGCGGGCGGTGGGAGATGATGTAATCTTTCTGCTCGCCTGCTTCACCCCCAACACACACCCCTGGCGTATACAATTGCGACACAAGTCATATTGTTATTGAATGTTGATAAAAAAATGACCTTTCCTTTTTAATCCTCTGTAATTTTCTGAGAATGCAATGCAATATGGCTACCTGGAGTAGTTCTGTACACAGAATGTGTACTGTCCACTCCTCAGAAACATCATTTCCTGCTTGTGTGATTGGCTAACCAATTTTCCCAGAAGTCTGACTAAGATACAAGTCAGATTTTAGGCATCCCCTGCAACAAAAATGTATTTTTTGGTGAAAAACTCTTAATAAGAACATGTCTAAAGGGATACAGGCCCAGAAGATTTCCTCATTAGTGCCCTGCAGGTGCACAGCTGATAGATAATTATTAAACCACTCCCATTAGACCCACTCAGCATAGAGGCACATACAGGGATTAATTCAGAATAACAAAATCTGCAAAAAAGGTTGTTATAATCCTTGCAATGTACATAGATCACCCAGGGGGGAATGTTTTTTTCTCAACAAAAGTGGAGTTACTCTTTAAAGAAGAAAATTGACCACACTTATGCAGCCCAGATCCTCCTCTTCTCAGGTCCCTCTTTGCTGCTCCTAGCCCCTCCTTTGAGTGCCCCTTAGCCAGCAGCTCGCCACTGGGGGCACCCAAGCTGAGTCAGAGCTCCGTGTATCTATTCAGATATGGAGCCCTGACCTGGCCACGCCCCCTCCTCCCCGATTGGCTGACTGACTATGATTGACAGCAGTGGGAGCCAATGGCGCCACTGCTCTGTCTCAGCCAATCAGGAGGAGTGTACTGGATGGCTGAGGGGATCGTGGGCATCGCTGGAGAGAGAAGGAGCTCAGGTAGGTAATTGGGGGGTGCTGGGGAGGCTGCTACACACAGAAGGTTTTTTATCTTAATGCTTAGAATGCATTAAGATAAAAAAAAACTTCTACCTTTACAACTCCTTTATTAGATATTCCTTCACCTATACTTTTCTTTCCCCTGTTGTGAGAAAGATGGACGGCATTGCTTATAGTCACGGTTGTAAATTTTCACTGATCTGGCAAAATAGCTCCATTTTACTTTTTTACCTTTTTTCTTCTCAAATAATGAATGTTCCTCATTAGATTCAGGAAGCGTCTACTCCCTCTATCTACAAATCTTTAACTAAATATGAAGTAAACTGGAAAGTGTTTAAATTGAAAATAGTCTGATATGAGTAGTGCCTATCTTGAAAGCTCTTTGCTTGCAATGTTGTTACAAATTACATTTTTACATACGCTCTTGGCTGTCTCAGGCTGACTTGCTTACGTGGAAAGAATAGTACTAGGGAAAAGTTCTCTTCTTTTCATCGCATAGAAATGGCCTGTTTTGTAGCTAGGAAGGAAAACAAAAAATAGGAGCCCGGTGGACCCTTGTTTAGTGACTATATTGGGATTCTACCAGTCACCAACCACAGTGTGCCAGCTGCCTCTGCCATCCCTACAGCAGACTCAACAAAAGTGTGCAAGTCTTCACTTTAGAAGACATAGTCCAACATTTCCAGACCTTGCACTAACTAGATATTGTTCAATTAGAATATAAAGGGCAACTGAAGTTTATAAAGCAGACACTTCTGGTGACATAGGTGAAAACATTTCCCTAAAACCCATCACTGCCTTGCTAAGTGCCACCCACAAGGAGGCTCAGTATTGCCTATGTTCCTACTGTAATACTATGCATTGCTACTGAGAATGCAGAACTTTATTCATCCACAAGATGGCAGCATTTAGCACTTTTACTTGTCATAACTTAATACAGGTATCCAGAGACTTCTGGGAATTGTAGGCTGAAAGCAGAACTTTCTTCACAGTTAAAGCGGAGGTCCACCCACCGCTGCACAAATTAAAAACCAGCAGCTACACATACAGCAGCTGCTGGCTTTTAATAATAGGACACTTACCTGTCCTGGAGACCAGCGTTGTCGGCACCGCAGCTGGTGTTTCCATTAGCTGTCGGGTGCCGCCGATGCCATTGCGGGTGAGGGAACTTGGCAGTGTAACCTTACGGCTTCGCGTCGGGAACCCTACTGCGCATGCGTGAAGCTTGCTCCTCTCCCCTACTGGCCCGGCAACAGGAGGAAGCCGAGCCGTGACGTCAATATCCGTGACTGTGGCTCCCAGAAGTGAAAACAAGATACCTGTCAAAGGTATCCCCCCCCTGAAAGGTGCCAATTGTGGCACTGGAGGGGGGGGGGACAAATGAGTGGAAGTTCCACTTTTGGGTGGAACTCCGCTTTAAGCTGAAGTTGAACTACAGAGCCCACGAGCAATCACCAAAGGGTGGGAACATATTAAAAAAAAACCTGGAAAGACACTGGGAAGTTGTAGAGAGACTGTGCAAGAGGAAGGAGGTATGAGTGTTCGTGCTTACCTGCACTAATCTGTATTGGAGCTTACAGAGTAGCTGGGGAAGACTGTCAAGCTGAAAATGTCATGAGAGAAGATTGAAAGAGAACACTCAGCAGAAAGAGTGCGTGGGCTGCTGCCAGCAAAGCCACATCTTCAACTAAAGTGGAATTTCCATCGGAGGATGCCCGGTACTTCTCTGATTATCGTATAAGGACTGGATGAGAGGGTCGCTCTCCCACACATCTCAGTTACAGGTAGTTTGCTGCCAGCCAGGTTTTCCAAGTTCATTAGCGTTCTTCTGCATTAGCCTTCATCAGGGCCTAATATATCAGTGCCCTTTATTGCTGCAAACTGCCATTTTTTAGCTGCCATTGTGAGCACTGCCCACATGTTGCTGAACTGACTAAAAATCTATTCCAGGTGGTTGCTTCCACCTCAGCCCAGGCCATCAAAAGAAGGAGTTTTCACTGTTTAGGCCCAAACATACCTCCTAAAGTGGACCACACCTACAGATTCACCTACTTAAAAAGTGATCTTTGCCAATAATTCTATATCTCACATTGAACCACACCTACAGTTTACTTTAAAAAGGTGGATCTGTATCAACAACTTTGTCTCGTAAAAGGGAACTATTCTGTTCATTCCACATCTTAAAGGGACAGCATCTTACATTGCACGCCAACATAGGGGCTCTAACAGAGCCGGCAATAGAACCAATTTTCCGACTGCTTCATATGCAGGGTTTATCTCATTAGCAATACCGGTTTGTAGGAGGTCTAACATATTCTCAGGCTTAAACCTAAACTCGTCTGACTGAGGGCCTACGAGAGCTAGCCAGTTTGTTTCCTTGTTTATCCATATGCGTCTCACTTGGGGAGTAATCTCCCAGTCAGAGGGCAACTGTTTATGCCCTTGGTCCTGCAGGACGTAGGTGAACATACTTTAGAAAAGGGTATTTGACTGTACAGTATTGTTGTTGTGTTGATTCACGGTGTCTGTCATATAACCTGTAAACTGTTGCATTGCCTTACTATGTTATTGCTACCAATACAACCTGTTCGTTTTTATCACGATCGGCGTGTATGTAACTGCCGGGAGACTCTCCGAGCAAGGTATTTTGGTGATGTCAGCAGAAGTGGGGCTCCTTTTAGTGCCAAGGAAACAGCAGAGAACCCAAATCTATCAGCGGCTCTTTCGCGGGTAGCGCTACGGTAAACTTTGCAAAACCCTGGTATAATGGAGAAATATAAAGGAGGGTTGCAATAAATTAAATATGAATTTACTAGCAGGTATTCCTTTGCCAGTCTTTCTACCAGACAACTGTGTTTAATACACCACCCATTTATCTCCTACAGACATTTCTATCATAGGTTACATGCAAGACACTGTTCCTAGCATCTGAGAAACAACTGTGCTAATATCACCTCTTGAAAGGAAAGGGATTGACAGTGTCCAGAGACACATGGCTATCATTAGTTCCTTCTGATAGAAGTGTACTTGTCAGTGTGTTCTCATTGGAGATAAGTGAAATCTTTTAGTTGTCTGATCACCTCTGCACAATTGACTATTTGTCTTTTTCTGGAAGCTTCATCCATTATACATTTCTTCACTTAGATCAGAGTTGGCCCATGTTTAGAATGTGCTGACCTCTTTTTAGTGCTCTGGACCCTAGCAGGGAGATTAACCTCCACCTCCAGCATGGCATTCTTACGCAAGATTTTTTTAAGTGCTGCACCCTCTACTAGATTTTTACAGAACTCTGTGAAAAATGTACTGGGGCCTTAAAGCGGTTGTAAACCCTCACATACACCCAGTGAATTGAATAGCCTCAGATTTACAGAGATCAGGGGCGGACTGACAACTCATGGGGCCCCTGGGCAATAGGAGAAGATTATGGGGCCCCCGGGCAATAGGAGAAGATTATGGGGCCCCCGGGCAATAGGAGATTATGGGGCCCCCAGGCAATAGATTATGGGGCCACATAGTATACACACATACAGTATACACACACAGACACACACAGAATACACATACACACACTGAAAAGGTACTGGAGAGGCGGGGCAGCTATAATCTTGGGATTTAAAAAAAAACACAGATTTTTACATACTGTTTTATTGAGGCTGGCAACCCTGATGGGGCCCCTTAGTGGCATGGGGCCCTCGGGCAGTGCCCAAGTTCCGAATGGTCAGTCCGCCCCTGACAGAGAGCTAACAAATCCACCCACATAAGTTATACCTGTTTATTTAAAGTCCTCTCTCCTCCACATCTGCTCAATAGGCAGAATTTATAAGGCTTGTGCGAGCTGTCCAAAAAAAAAAAAATGGTGGCAGAGAGCTGAAATTACACTGCAGAGCTCAGTGAGGAGAGCTCTGAGAGCTGATTGGAGGGAAGGGACACCCCCCCTACACACAGGAACAGAGCTTAGGCTGTGAATCACAGGCTGTGTGCTGGAGCTCCCTCCCCTCTCACCTTATTTCTCTTTGTGTCAGGAAAACTTGTCAGCACTCATACTGATAGCAGAGGAAGGAGACAACAGAGAAAAATGATACACACTCCTCTGGATGACAAATGCACACTATAGAGAGTAATGCTTTGTTTATATTTCATGTCTAATGTTTACAACCACTTTAAAGTATATGTGAACTCTCACATTGCAAAACAACCCATTCAATTTACAAAAGAAATGAAAGGCAAACATTTGTGCATACATATAAAAAAAAACATTATAAATACCTTAGCTGGGGGAATCAATGGTGGAGAAGGATCTGGGGGTTTTGGTAGATCATAAGCTCAATAATAGCATGTAATGCCAAGCTTCGCGAGCAAAGTCCTTTCTTGTATTAAGAGAGGTATGGACTCCAGAGAGAGAGATATATCATTTTGCCCCCCTGTACAAATCATTAGTAAGACCTCATCTGGAATATGCAGTTTAGTTTTGGGCACCAGTTCTCAAAAAGGATATCGGGGAACTGGAGAAAGTGCAAAGAAGGGCAACCAAACTGATAAGAGGCATGGAGGAGCTCAGCTATGAGGAAAGATTAGAGGAACTGAATCTATTCACTCTTGAGAAGAGGAGATAAGGGGGGATAAGATCATCAACATGTACAAATACATAAGTGGTCCATATAGTGAACTTAGTGATGGGTTATTCACTTTTTTTTTTCAAATATTTTATTTAAACCAGGAAAAGGCAAACTCTAGGTATTACAACCATAGTATACAGACAACAGTGCGTCCACTTGTAAAGTATACATCATGTCTAAAAATAGTAAAACAATGGTAAAGCCACGAAAAGACATGAAAACAATATAGAAGACAATTCGATTGTGGATGTACCCTGTCTGCACATAGTCTAAGAAATAGGTCATATAAATCGAGATATGGAGACGCCCATTCCCCCCCCCCCTTTTTTTCTTTGTTATTTTATAGAAGAGCAGAGAATTAGAGAAGGAACAAAAAAAGCCAGGAGAGGGAAGGGAGGCACTTTAATCACTTCAATACCCGACACTTTCCCACCTTCCTGCCCAGGCCAATTTTCAGCTTTCAGCGCTGTCACTTTTTAAATGACAATTGCGCGGTACCCAAACTAAATTTTTATCATTTTGTTCCCACAAATAGAGCTTTCTTTTGGTGGTATTTGATCACCTCTGCGGTTTTTATTTTTTGCTAAACGAAAAAAAAAAAGACAGAGAATTTTGAAAAAAAAAAGTTTTTCTTTGTTTTTGTTATAAAAAATTCGTAAATACGTTTTTTCCTTCACTGATTGGCACTGATAAGCTGCACTGATGGGCACTGAAAAGGCGGCACCGATGAGGTGGCACTGATGAGGTGGCACTGATGGGCACTGACGATGGGCACTGATAGGTGGCACCGATATGCGGCACTGATGGGCACTCATAGGTGGCACTGGTGGGCACTGATGGGCACTGATAAGCGACACTGATGGGCACTGAAAGGCTGCAGTGATGGGTACTTATGGGTGGCACTGATAGACGGCACTGCTGGGCACTAATAGGCGGCACTGATGGGCACTGATAGGCGGCACTGATGGGCATTGATAGGCGGCACTGATGGCTGGCATTGATGGATTTAACTGACAGGCATCACTGGTTGCACTGGCAGGCATTTTGATGTGGCACTGATTGGCAACTGCTGGGCACTGATTGACAGCTGCCTGGTGGTCTAGGGTGGCATACCTGGTGGTCCAGTATGGTGGCCATCCCTGGTGGTCTGGTGGCATCCCTGGTGGTCCTGGGTGGGCATCCAAGGTGGGCTGTACTGATAAACAATCAGCACAGACCCCCCCTGTCAGGAAAGCAGCCAATCGGCTCTCCTCTACTCGCGTCTGACAGACGCGAGTGAGGAAAAGCAGATCAACGGCTCTTCCTATTTACATTGTGATCAGCCGTGATTGGACACGGCTGAACACGTGGTAAAGAGCCTCCCTCAGAACACTGATGCTCTCAGTGAATGGCTGTGCAGGGGGTTCACAACAAGTCTAATCATTGAAGGAGAGCAGGTTGGGTTCCAGCTGGAAAACTGAGCTGTCATGCCTAGTGTGGCCAGTTTTTAATATGAAAGCAGAGGGACTAGCAGGAACACCAGGGATTTCACACAAAGGAAGCAATACAAATAGAACAGGATACTTTCTCATACAAGTACATGGTACAGCAGGCACATATCAGGAATATGAAATGTTGGCGTAACATTATTATTAATATTTAAGGTGTTCATGATTCCAGTGCAGATCGTCCAATATACAAGCAATGTCACTGGAGCTAATGTGGAATGTAAGGAGCATATCTTTTTCTCGATTTCCAAATGTTCCCTTTAGCATTTGGGCAAAGTACAGTTGCATGCTGTGTGTTCTTATGCACATAGAGCTCAAGTTAACATCGAGTGATATAATTTACCTTGGTCAAGAGCCTCCTGGCATGCCTGTCCAGAAATTTAAGATTACAGCACCTGTTCAATTTGACACAACAATTGTTTTCTATGTGTCTTGTTCACAACACAATGCTGGTGTCATGTGTACTGTGGTGTGTTGCGTTAAAAATGCTACATGCATGCATTTTAACACAACACAGTGCATGTGAATGCACATCAACACAATGCAAATCTATTAAGAAAAAAAAGATCTTTATTATTTTGTCACTTACAAGATGTAAGAGTCCAGGGTTTACTACGCATGCACCAATGGCGCGTTGCTGCAAGAGGAAATCCATGCCAACTAAGCATGCGCCAAAGACGCCTCAGGGCGCCAACCCGCACTTGCGCAGAAGACTTGATGGAAAAGAGCAGGAAAATGCTCAGGACATGCACAAGAAGTGACCTCAACCTGATGGAAAAAGGCGGGAAAATACCCAGGAGGCGCACAGGAAGTGACCTCAAACTTCCCTATATAAGCTCAGCCCAGACACTGCCAAATTGCTAGATTATCTTCAGTCCCCCCTTGTTCCTGTGCTAGTGTGTGATCTGTCTGACCTGTTATGACCTGGAAACCTTTTTGACTACTCTTGATTGCTGCTTGCCATTGACCTCGGATTTGTACCTTAACCATTCTACTTCTTGGCCCCTTTTGTACACAGCTGCCAGATTGGAACCGATCCCACCTTGGATCTTGACAATTCTTCTTCGGATTAACTCTTTTATGCTTTGTTGCCCAATTGGACTTGACCTCGGATCTCGGACTAAGGCTTGCACGGTGCTCCGCCCCCTGGCACCCCTGCCACTCGGTGTCCACCAAGTCTCTGTCTCCATCTGTCAGGAAAAGTTCCATCCGCTGATATCTGTCATTTGGCGTGCAGTACTGAGGTCCACCAGCAAGTGTCTCCTGGCAGTTTGGAACTGTCAGGAGAGCTTTTCCCTGCTGATGTTATGGCATCTTTTGGCCGCAGTACTGGCGTCCACCAGCGGATGGATCCTGGCAGTGTGGAGCCGACAGCACCTCCTACAATCAGGTGTCACTTGAGACCAATTACAGGCCTATAAATACCCAGCAAGCACTCACATGTTTGCCTTGGTTTCGTCCTTGCTCCCTGACCTGCTAGCTTGTGATCTGATCCTGATTCTGATCCGGTTCCTGTGCCCTGAACCTGTGACCCGTGTATCTGATCCTGTCTCCCTGTCCTGATCCCAATCCTGTCCCACCTGTTACCTTGCACACCAGCCCTGCAGTCTGATCCATCTATCCTCTCCCTGTCCTGTATTCCTTACCCCATCTGCTGATCTCCCTGTATATGACCTTGGCCTGGCTTATGTCTATGGGATGGTTCCCCTAAGGGGTTTTTAAGCAGCAATGTTAATGGATCAAAACGAATTATAAAAGGCCTTTATTTTAACAAAGTGAAATTCAATGTCATGTTCCAATTAAAATATGAGCTCTGGTTGTGCAATACAATACATGATCCACAAAATAGCGATGTTCACATAATAGAGCACAACATTACATTACAGATTGTCAGCCACATTGATACCCCAACTCGTTTTGACCCGTACAGTCATGGTCTTCCTCAGGTGGATTATTAACTTACTAGAAGATGGGATTTGGAAATAAGATCCTACAACCAGAAATTTAAAAGCAGTTGAATGATCCAGAGGACTCCATGATCCGTCCTCATCTCCCCAGAAAGAGATCCAGCCCGAGAAGGGGTTTGCAAGAAGCCACACTTTTGACACATACAGGAGGTAAGAACAGACGGCACCTTAACCAAGGATGTGACTAGTGTGGGCCATCAATTGAATATGAACTGATGCCCAACTGCGAGGAGTGCAAAAAAGATAATAGGCTATTGCATCATAGATATGTTGTAACCATCCGTTTTGATAGTGTGCATGGAGCCTTCTCTATAGCTGATTATCTTTTTTGCACCCCGTAGTTGGGCTCAGTTCTTATTCAACTGATGGCCCACACTAGTCATATCCTTAGTTAAGGTGTTGTCTGTCCTTCCCTCTGAAGGTGTCAAAAGCGTGGCTTCTTGCAAGCCCTTCTGAGCTGGATCTCTTTCTGGGAAGATGAGGACAGAATATGGGGTCTTTTGGATCATTCAAATGCTTTTAAATTTTTGGTTGTAGGATCTTATTTCCAAATGGCATCTTCTAGTGAGTTAATAATCCCCTGAGGAAAACCATGACTTTACAGGTCGAAATGCGTCGGGGTATCAATGTGGCTGACATTCTGTAATGTAATGTTTTGCTCTATTATGTGAACATCGCTATTTTGTGGAACATGTATTGTATTGCACAACCAGAGCTTATATTTTAATTGGAACATGACATTGAATTTCACTTTGTTAAAATAAAGACCATTTATAATTAGTTACTGTCTTTCGATCCATTACCAATGCTGCTTAAAAACCTCTTGGGGGAACCATCCCATTTTTGCTAAATCTATCACATTGTGGCAAAATGTATTTATTTTATTTATTTATTTCAGGTTCCTTATATAGCGCTTTACATATACATTGTACATTCACATCAGTCCCTACCCTCAAGGAGCTTACAATCTAAGGTCCCAACTCACATTCATACATACTAGGGACATTTAGACAGGATCCAATTAACCTAGCAGCATGTCTTTGGAGTTAACTGGTAAACATGGAAGCTGTGTAACAAGATTATTACATAAAGAAACAGTTTAGAGCATTAATGAATATAATCAGTGATATACCTTAACAGAAGTGAAATTACATCACAAGATATGGACCTGAGCCGTTTTGTTGGTGATTTTGAACTGAGGAGAGGATGCTGTGCCATTTGGTTTTATATGCCAGTGCAAAGTCAGCTGTGCATTGTCAAAGAACATGCCCCATACTCAACTTTATTTCAAGATATCCTTACAACAATTGTTATAACATTTTTTTCATATTGTAGATACTTTATATACTTTATAGCGGTTTCTTTAATTCAACTTCTTTCACGGTTATGGTCCTTTTAACTCCATACGAAGCAACCATTTATTGCCTCGCCTTCCTTTGGTGATATTTTCATACAGATGAGTTTTCCACACACAGAGCACACTGAGTTTTCCGCTGCACAAAATTCATTTTATTGATTGTTAGGACTTTGGTCAGGGGATTGGACATGCTAGGCAGTTTGTAATGAACTGTGGGAGTTCCATTGCTCTCTCTGCATGCAGTAATGCACACCGAGTCATTTAGAGAATATTTTTAACCTGTAGTTGTGCCTAAGTATTAAACAGCTTGACAGCACTCGTCAGGGGAGAAAAATCAGATAAACAGTGATATGCCATTTAGTTAAGTAAAGTCTGGCCTTCTACTCTTCATCTCCTCAGCTACCACTAGAGGGCATGATAACATAAAACAACAAAAGTATAGACCACTGCAGCTTACCGTAACATTGCTGTATATCGGATACTGCAAACCCTTTATCAAAAACAGCAAGGTTGCACTTTACTAGTAACAAATGCTAAATGGTTGTTGATTTCTTAACACATCCCTTTAAAAGAATGCTTCTTCAACCAAAGTGCTTCCAAATTGCTAATATTATTCCCCAAGACAGTTCTTATTAACCAGTGCTGTACTTAAAACATTCCTGTATGTCAGCAGCTTTGGCATGGCTCAGCTCCTCTTAGAGACGACAGCAGATAACATCACATCCTATACCACATGTGTCAAACACAAGACCCGCGGGATGAATGCGGCCCTCCAGGCCATTTCATGTGGCCCTCGCACCTTTCCTGCAGCTGTGGCAACCCCCTTATCTCTGTCCTCACCTTGCCTCAGAAGTTGGCAGCAGAGAGGAAGTAAGAACTCCTCATACAGATCTCTGTGCAGCTGCAGCACCCCCTCGTCTCTGCCTCCCCTGGTCTCAACATTCAGCAAACTCCAGCCTTTCCCTGGTCCTCCTCCAGACCCTGCACTTTCTGCTTTCCAGCTCTATCCACAGCTTCTTTCAGGCAGCAACACTAGGTAAAGAGTGGGTGGGCTCTTGACATCTGATGTAAGGGGAGTGGGGAGCTCTGGACATCTCATCTTACAGATACAACCGGCCTTTTGAAGGCAACCATAATGCTGATCCGGCCCTCAATAAAATTGAGTTTGACACCCCTGCCCTATACAATACAGTGTAGTTGTTGTTGGTTAACCACTTCCAGACCTCCGCACGCCGATATACGTCCTAATTTTGAAGAGGGATATCTTTGTTGTGGCAGCAGCTAGCTGCCATAACCCTGGTATCCTCTTCTTCGGCCGGCAGTCTGGTTTCTGATAATAGTGGTCTCTGTGGCAGATTCGCCGCCCTCCGGTGCCCTCCCCTGCTTACCGGAAGCATAGGCATCGGCGGAGGCGATCGGGTCCTTCTGCTGGCTGGGTATGGAGACGCGTAAGGGGAAGATGGCCCCCACCCGTCTCCATACCATTGCAGGGCAGAAGCGACATCAAAAAGTCACTTCTGCCCATAGCTCTTAAAGGGCCATTTTTTTTTTTTTTTAAATTGCATTTTAGTGTACATATGAGATCTGAGGTCTTTTTGACACCAGATCTCATATTTAAGAAGTCCTGTCATGCTTTTTTTCTTTTACAAGGGATGTTTACATTCCTTGTAATAGGAATAAAATGACACAATTTTTTTAAGAACAGTGTAAAAATAAAAAATAAAAAAGGTAAAATAAATAAGAAAAAAAATAATTTTTAAACGTGCCCCGTCCCGCCGAGCCCGCGTGCAGAAGCGAACGCATATGTGAGTAGCTCCCGCATATGAAAATGGTGTTCAAACCACACATGTGAGGTATCACCGCGATCAGTAGAGCGAGAGCAATAATTCTAGCCCTAGACCTCCTCTGCAACTCAAAACATGCAACCCATAGAATTTTTTTAAACATTGCCTATGGAGATTTTTAAGGGTAAAAGTTTGTCGCCCTTCCACAAGCGGGTGCAATTTTGAAGCGTGACATGTTGGTTATTAATTTACTCGCTGTAACATTATCTTTCACAATATAAAAAAATTGGGCTAACTTTACTGTTGTCTTATTTTTCAATTTAAAAAAGTATATTTTTTCCAAAAAAAGTGCACTTGTAAGACCGCTGCACAAATGCGGTGTGACAGAAAATATTGCAACGACCGCCATTTTATTCTCTAGGGTGTTAGAAATTTTTTTTATAATGTTTGGGGGTTCTAAGTAATTTTCTTGCAAAAAAAAACTGTTTCTAACTTGTAAACAACAAATCTTATGCCGCGTACACACGGGCAAACTTTTCGACCGGACTGGTCCAACGGACTTCCAACGGACTTTCCCAATGAACGGACTTGCCTACACACGATCACACCAAAGTCCGACGGATTCGTACGTCATGACGTACGACCGGACTAAAATAAGGAAGTTGATAACCAATAGCCAATAGCTGCCCTAGCGACGGTTTTTGTCTGTCGGACTAGCATACAGACGAGCGGATTTCTCGATAGGAACTGGGTCCGACGGAGTTACGATGTAAAGATTTGAAGCATGTTTCAAATCTAAAGTCCGTCAGACTTCCAACAGAAAAAGTCCGCTGAAGCCCACACACGGTCAGATTGTCCGCCGGATTCGGTCCGTAGGACCACTCTGGTCGAAAAGTCCGCCCGTGTGTACGCGGCATTAGAAAGAGGCTCGGTCCTTAAGTGGTTAAAATGATTTCATTTGATGAGTGCCTTGCATTACTTGTTACACTTTAAATCCAATCTAATACTATTTTAAAAGGCATTGTACACTTTCAAATGTTTTAGATGTTTTAGCAAGGTAATAGTGTAGTTAATTTTGTTTGTTTGCCTTCCCTATTAATCATGGACTCACATGTTGTGGCTGCATTTTGTAGTGTCAGGGCTGATCAACTCTCATATGTCCATGTATTCAGTCGTCTAGCTTGTCCCTATTCACCAAAGCGGTAGGCAACTTTTTGATCTGGATCAAGCAGCATGAAAACACATCTATTCCCTTCATTGCTGTGCCTGTTTCAGAGCTAAATACTAATTTCCACCTGCAGAACACGAGATTGGGAGGCCCAGAGATTGCAGGATATGTCATGACTCATATTTGAACACTGTATCAATGTATTCTACTCTAGAAGGCCTCCAGAAGGAGCTGGATGCTCTGAGCGTGTAGCCTTGCCTTCTCATCTGGTCCTCTATCCTTCTTGTGACGTCACTTCCGGTGTGCGTTCCATGCGTGGCTTCCCGAGGCTTGAGCGTTCCATCGTTCTCTCCCAGCAGCTGGAACACCTCACAGCGGTCCTGCAGGTCGGATATATGAGGAATCTACATCTACATACTCTGCACCAGATGAATGTTTTTATCGTGTATATCTTGTGAGTGTTATGAATCCATTGTTATTAAAGCATTTTAACCAGGATACTACACTTAGTTGGTGCTTCCCTCCCTTTGTTCTTTTCTTCAATTGGATCACACAGAGCCGAAAACAACTTTGAGGATAGCATCCGCAGGTGGTCCTGATCCTTCTCCCTTTGCTTTTATGTCTTGCCAAGAGGATTAGAGACAATCTTGGACCACCCGTTACCCCTACCAGCGGTCTCAAACATTTTATTGCTAGACTATATAATCTCGGTGCGCCAGATTTCTCCTTTTAAGATTTATTCTACTATAGGCTGTGTGTAAATGCCAACAAATGACACCAAGAAACGGCATGATCAGTGTACCTCTTATGCAAAGGAAAAACGCAAGGTACAGGTGGGGAGGTTTATAATGCTTTTAATGCACTGCATGTGTTCACTTCTTTACAGTTCCAGATCAGAGACTTACTACGTTATACATACAGGATGAAGATCACAGCCCTGAGGTCTTAACATTAAAGTCTAACTTTTTAGCTTTGAAATGAAGGAGAGTATTATTGACAGGTGCTTATTGCTGCCCATGATCCCAGTGGACAGATTTTCCCTGACTTCCTTTTTCTGTTACTGCTATTGAAGAAATGGAGAGTGTATACACATCAGGGTCGATTTACTAAAATCGGGAAGTGAAAAATCTGGTGCAGCTCCGCATAGAAACCAATCAGCTTCCAGGTTCTATTGCCAAGGCTTAATTGAACAAGCTGAATTTAGAGTTGATTGGCTAACGTGTACAGCTGCACCAGATTTCGCACTCTCTAGTACTAGTAAAACCACCCCATTAATGGCAGGGACAACAGTAGAAACCTCATTGGAAATTCTAACCTTTCCCCACTCTGTTTTTTACTATCTCTTCATTAGATAAGTTGGCTGTCACTTCCTGTTTTGACATTTCTCCAATGTAAGAGCCTGACAGACGCTTCAATCCCTCCCCACTCTACCCAAAACAAAATGTTTTGACTAGAGATTGGCTTGAATACAAATCAGTGGCATCTCCTAAATTTCTATCCGGGCAGGTTCCCTTTAAAGAATAAAGTGCATTTATACTTTTTGCCCCCTTCCAGGCCTTTTTTTCTCTGAAAATAGGTGCAGGAACTCAACCACGACCCCCGAAATCCCCTTCTCTCCCACACACACCCTCCATCAAATAGTGGGTGTGGTCAAATTTCACAATGGGCGGGTCTTAAGGAGCATTAAATACCAGGAGTGCAATACAGGCAGAGTTTGGAGGGGTGGTTACACACAGAGTGCAGAGTTCAGGGTTGCGCTACATGCAGAGTTCGGTGGTACACTACCTACATAGTGCAAAGTTTAGGGGTAAGCTACACAGAGTGCAGAGCTCAGCCTTCTTCAACAGCTGCTTACCTCTGCATCCCTTGTCCACATCTCACTTTCACCCCTCTTCAGCTCTGACCTCTGCATGAAATCCCCTCCTCAAAAGCTCCACCATCTTCCACATGTCCAACTTTTGCTGCGGTGTTAAGCTGAAGCACCCAGCCGGCTCCAGAACCTTCCCTCACACTGTAGTTCGCCCGTCTTTCTCACTTGCAGGGAGATCATCCAGTGGGGATGTTGGCATTGACACTGCACCCTGAACACCTGCATCTCCCTTTTCCCCATCCTGCACTCAGTGGGAGCTGCTCAGGAGATCAGATCTGTGGGAGCCTTTGGGAGACAACCTGTCACTTCTGTGTTTACAAGGGATAGTGGTAAGCAGAGAGCAGAAGGTCTGAGCCAGATGTGGTGGAACTGAGTTCCATCAAGTTCCAGCTGAAAAAAAGCCCTGCCCCCTTCAATGACCTAACGGCTCCAACCCTACCCCTCCGCAGATGCATAGTCATCAAGACATGACACGAGCAGGTTTCTAGTGTGTTTCTGTGTTGACATCCCGTGCTGCAACTCCTTTCCCGTGGTTGCACCTGCACAAAAGAACACCATAGACGACTGAGGCTCGACTCCCAGCCTGGGAGATGGAGGTAGACAAGCCTCATAGCAATCAATGGGGCTTTTTTACGCAGGTGCAGCCAGGAGGAAAGAACTTGCAGTGCTAAATGTCAACCAACACAGGATGCGGGTGTCTGTTCTTGGTAAGTATACATCTGCAGAGGGGTTGGTTGGGAAATTTTAGGTCAGCGGACTGGGCAAAAAAAATAGGTGCAGTTTGGCTGAAAGTATATTTATTCTTTAAAAGTGATGTTTTTTTTTTTCTTTTATAAAATTGTCAGTGATGGTGTGTGTGTGTGTGTGTGTGTGTGTGTTTGTGTAGTTATACAACTATTTTGGTAAATAACATTTTTTTAGATGAATATTGCATTTGTTTCACATGACCACTTTTATAAAGGAGACAGGAAAGATCAGCATTGCATTGATGTGAAGTTTTGTCGTCAATACCCAGTGTATAGATACACATAAGTATACAATAAAATATGCAAAACCTTTAAAGGAAAAATAATATACTGGGTGTCATATCGACAAATGTACAGATAAAAATTATGTGAATAATGTCCACTGATGATGTCCAAAGAGAAGGGAAACAAATCCTTAATGTTTGGAAGAGTGAACCAAGCAATGAAATTATAACTATCCGAAACGTGGTTCAAAATAGTTGACAATTGAACTGAGTAATAGTGTGACATAAAAAATGTGCCCAAACTTGCTGATAAGTGATCGACCACCAGAGAGTCAAAAGGCTTACCAGAATGATTGAACTCAAATAGGGGTACACCCAATGGGTCAATCAGGCTCGTAGGGCTACACACCCAAAGGGAACTGTCGCAATGGACACAACCTCCACTCAGAAGAGAAGCTCCAACGGTGAACCTTAATGGGGTAGGTTTTTAGACAGAAAACAAGGTGGATGGTTTCTCCAATGAGATATATTTATAAAAAGGAAGAAAAAGTAGGCATATAGTGTAATTCCGTTTAAATCGAAAAAAGTCTGGTTGTCCTTTAAAGCTAAATACAAAAATAATACTGCGCATGTGAAAATATTATTGTCCTTTAAAGCTGTTTTCTGATCAGCACAAATACTTACTACTAATACAAAAGTTATGCCCTACACCATCCTAAGTGAACCTAAACTCAAAATGTGAAGATTATTGTTATAGGGAACATCTAGAATTGTTCATTTTGCCTAAGCAGTACCCTGAAAAACGTACCTTTTTGTTTTGAGGTGCTCCTTACAAAATAGCAGTGCATGTTCTGGCATGAAAGGGTGAATAGACAGTCTTGCGTCTACAGCCCCATAGATGTATTATTTGCAGTGTAGGATCTATGGCACTGTTGGTTCTGTTTTCTAGTCTGACGAGATTTGGATTCTTGTAGTTTAATTTAGTGATGTCACTACTGTGCTGCTTGCTGGAAGGAAATTTGCTTGAATGCATCTCCTTGCTTCATTCATTCTGAAGATATGTGAACCTCTTCTCCTGCTCCTTGAATACCCCACCCACGAGCTATGAGATGACCAGTCATCAGGGGACACCTCTGACAAGGAGAAGCAATGCCCGATTCCTCGACCAAGATACCCAGAACAAGGCATAGCGAGCCAGTAATAAGGAAAAGGTCAGTTTTGTGCCCTGTTTGCATGTTTTTTTTGGGGTCACACATTTCAGAGTTCAGGTCCTCTTTAATATTGCAGTATTCTGTGCAAGTTCTTGCCTCAAGCATGTACATCTCAGTACTTCGGGGGAACAAGTTTCAGGTAATGACAACTGGTTGCCACTCTTTATTCTTGAGTAGCGAAACTGGTCTTGTAACAGCTACCTTGTCCTTATGTCATTGCTTCCTATAGTGAGTGGATCTAGTCTTAGGATCACCCTGTTTTTTACTCACCCATTGACTTGGGTTGTATCATAGTGTGCCACATAGAATCCTCTTTCTGGTGGCTTTGCATCACTAGAACCTTGTGGGAGATGCGCTCACATCTCAGTGTTGTCCAGAAAAGCCTCCTCTATGCTTTCACTGACATAGAGGACAACAAAAGCAAAAAGCCCTAAACACCTACCTGCTATTTGGAAGTGACTCGTTAAGTCAGTGAGACATTCTCATTGGACAGAGGGCCTATTCTGGGCTGGAAATAAAAATATGGGCAACTGGGCTTATTCTTCAAGTCAAGAAGTCAAAAGCAAAGTGAAAATATTGTTAGATTGGTGCAGAGAAGGTTTTTCTTGAGAATCATAGTAGTAGGCAATTTGGGGTGCTTGCTCTTAGCCAGACATGTTAGTTTTGTTTAGTCAGAAGGAAGGAAAGGTTCACTCAAATTGTTTTTCATATTAGATAACATACAGCAAATAATGCTTGGCTCTATAACCTACCCCACACGAGCCAATGTGTTTGCATGAGACTGCAATGGATTTCCAGAGATGTTAAATATTTCTTTAAAGGATAGCTGTACAGAAAGGACTACAGAGGCTGCCTTTTCTGACTTCCATCTAGAGATACTCATTGCCTGGCTGTTGTTGACCTCAGTACTTTTGGATCAACCATGCCAGTCAGTGAAAAGTCAGAACTGCTGACTTGCATATGCATTTCATGTCAATCACACAGAAAGCGTAGAAGCCCCGGGATAAGCATAACAGTTGCTAACATTTTTGAATGAGAGTACAACTATGGCAGTCTGCATATATTTTCATAGTAAAGGCATAGTTGCCAACATTGCAAAAAAAAAAATGCGGGACACTTTTTTGGCTGTAGGCGGAGCCGTATAATAATTAGGGGACGGGGCATGCATTTGTGGGCGTGGCTTAGAAAAACCTGCGTTGCGCGAACAATGGGCGTGGTTTTTGTGAAATAGTGGGCGTGGCTTAAATGGGCGTGGCTCAAAGGGGGTGTGGTTAGAGTCTGAGATGAATAAGGGATGGAGAGGGAAAGGGGGAGAGAGGAATGAAGGGACAGCAGCCCTAGATCCTACACAACAATGAAATATGTGTATTTTAGAAAGTTTAACAATCAGCAGATAAAGATACTCCAAACACCTGGTGTTAGCGCTTCAATCATCCCGGCACCATGATTGTTATGGTGTCAGGATGATTGAAGCGCATTATTTCTATTATTACATTGTAAAATAAAAATAAATCATTCAACTCACCATAATGCAGAATCAGTGGGATCCCTGAGCGTGTCACCTGCCACCAGCAGAGTCCATCCTTGCATCTGGTGCCCCCAGCAGAGTCTGTCCTTGCATCAGATGTCCCCAGCAGAGTCTGTCCACGTATCAGGTGCCCCCGGCAGAGCCCCTTCTTGCATCAGGTGCCCCCAGCAGAGTCAGTATAGACCCCCTCAGTGCAGACCCCTGCCTCAGTGCAGACCCCCTCCATCAGTGCAGACCCCCCTCCATCAGTGCAGACCCCCTCAGAGCAGACCCCCGTCCATCAGTGCAGACCCCCTCAGCAGAACCCCCTCCATCAGTGCAGACCCCCTCAGCAGACCCCCTGCCGTCAGTGCAGACGCCCTCAGCAGAACACCCTCCATCAGTGCAGACCCCCTCAGTGCAGACGCCCTCAGCAGACCCCCCTCCATCAGTGCAGACCCCCTCAATCAGTGCAGACCCCCTCAGCAGAACCCCCTCCATCAGTGCAGACCCCCTCAGCAGAACCCCCTCCATCAGTGCAGACCCCCTCAGCAGAACCCCCTCCATCAGTGCAGACCCCCTCAGCAGAACCCCCTCCATCAGTGCAGAACCCCACAGCAGAACCCCCTCCATCAATGCAGACCCCCTCAGCAGAACCCCCTCCATCAGTGCAGACCCCCTCAGCAGAACCCCCTCCATCAGTGCAGACCCCCTCAGCAGAACCCCCTCCATCAGTGCAGACCCCCTCCATCAGTGCAGACCCCCTCAGCAGACCCCCCTCCATCAGTGCAGACCCCCTCAGCAGAACCCCCTCCATCAGTGCAGACCCCCTCAGCAGAACCCCCTCCATCAGTGCAGACCCCCTCAGTGCAGACGCCCTCAGCAGACCCCCCTCCATCAGTGCAGACCCCCTCAGCAGAACCTCCTCCATCAGTGCAGACCCCCTCAGCAGAACCCCCTCCATCAGTGCAGACCCCCTCAGCAGAACCCCCTCCATCAGTTCAGACGCCCTCAGCAGACCCTCCCCTCCCATAACGCCCCCCAGCAGTGAGCACATATGATAGAGCGGCCGCCGGTGTAGCGTCCAGCGCCGTGTGTTCAGTGGAGAGGGGAGAGGCCGATCCGTGCGAGAGGAGAAGCCGATTCATTGGCTGCACGGATCGAGCCCCCTTCCCCTCTCTACTGAACACAAGGGGGAGCGATCAAGTGGCGGAGGCGGGACCGGCCGCCATTTTACTGAAGCCTGCAACCAAAAACGCAAATTGCAAACATTCCCGATTTTCCCTGGGCAAATCCCGATTTGGGACAGCCTCCAATCGGGATGAGGGTCCCAAAATCGGGATTGTCCCGGGAAAATCGGGACTGTTGGCAACTATGTAAAGGTTTCTTTATTTGCCATTTGTTGGAAAAAATAAACACAGTTATTAATTAAAATCAGAATTCCTGGAATAAGATCCAATGGTGAAGAATAGCTGTGCCTGACCGTTGTTCTTTAAATATTCACATGCAGACCTTCAATACAACCCTGCTGTAACATTTGAGGCCCGGTTTGTATTCTTTACAAAATACATTGATAGCAGATTGTGTTTCATGTTGATCTTCTTTAGATCCATTTTCAATGGGCACAGACAAGCTTCAAAAAAGAGGAGTTTGCTGTACACAATGGGGAGAGCAGGGCTCCTAAGATGATACCAGCATTGCAGCCAGCATTGTTAATAAATAGCGAGGCACAAGGGCTAATGACTTCAGTCTCCTGGTTTGATCTCTTTCAAACAGTCTGGGCACATGCTGGAGCCACTTAGTTCAGAAAACTCTGTTGAGGAGCAGATAACTTGAAATAATGGTACCCTGTCTGGTTATGTCAAAAGTACATCCTTTGGTGTCATTAAAATGCTGGATTTTTATTCACTTGAAGGCCTAAGCAGAATTGTGTCTTTAACCACTTGAGCCCCAGACCATTATGCTGTCTAAGGACCAGAGGTCTTTTTCCAATTTGGCACTGCGTCGCTTTAACTGCTAATTGCGCGGTCATGCAATGCTGTACCCAAACGAAATTTGCGTCCTTTTCTTCCCACAAATAGAGCTTTCTTTTGATGGTATTTGATCACCTCTGCGATTTTTATTTTTTGCGCTATAAACGGAAAAAGACCGAAAATTTTGAAAAAAAATGATATTTTCTACTTTTTGTTATAAAAAAAATCCAATAAACTCAATTTTAATCATACATTTAGGCCAAAATGTATTCGGCCACATGTCTTTGGTAAAAAAAATGTCAATAAGCGTATATTTATTGGTTTGCGCAAAAGTTATAGCGTCTACAAACTAGGGTACATTTTCTGTAATTTACACAGCTTTTAGTTTATGACTGCCTATGTCATTTCTTGAGGTGCTAAAATGGCAGGGCAGTACAAACCCCCCCCCCAAATGACCCCATTTTGGAAAGTAGACACCCCAAGGAAATTGCTGAGAGGCATGTTGAACCCATTGAATTTTTATTTTTTTTGTCCCAAGTGATTGAATAATGACAAAAAAAAATATATATTTACAAAAAGTTGTCACTAAATGATATATTGCTCACACAGGCCATGGGCCTATGTGGAATTGCACCCCAAAATACATTCTGCTGCTTCTCCTGAGTATGGGGATACCACATGTGTGGGACTTTTTGGGAGCCTAGCCGCGTACGGCGCCCCGAACACCAATCACCACCTTCAGGATTTCTAAGGGTGTAAATTTATGATTTCACTCTTCACTGCCTATCACAGTTTCGGATGCCATGGAATGCCCAGGTGGCACAAACCCCCCCCCAAATGACCCCATTTTGGAAAGTAGACACCCCAAGCTATTTGCTGAGAGGCATATTGAGTCCATGGAATATTTTATATTTTGACACAAGTTGCGGGAATGTGACACATTTTTTTTTTATTTTTTTGCACAAAGTTGTCACTAAATGATATATTGCTCACACAGGCCATGGGCATATGTGGAATTGCACCCCAAAATACATTTAGCTGCTTCTCCTGAGTATGGGGATACCACATGTGTGGGACTTTTTGGGAGCCTAGCCATGCACGGGACCCCGAAAACCAATCACCGCCTTCAGGATTTCTAAGGGTGAAAATTTTTGATTTCACTCTTCACTACCTATCACAGTTTCGGAGGCCATGGAATGCCCAGGTGGCACAAAACCCCCCCAAATGACCCCATTTTGGAAAGTAGACACCCCAAGCTATTTGCTGAGAGGCATGGTGAGTATTTTGCAGCTCTCATTTGTTTTTGAAAATGAAGAAAGACAAGAAAAAAACTTTTTTTTTTTTCTTTTTTCAATTTTCAAAACTTTGTGACAAAAAGTGAGGTCTGCAAAATACTCACTATACCTCTCAGCAAATAGCTTTGGGTGTCTACTTTCCAAAATGGGGTCATTTGGGGGTGTTTTGTGCCACCTGGGAATTCCATGGCCTCTGAAACTGTGATAGGCAGTGAAGAGTGAAATAAAAAATTCACGCCCTTAGAAAGCCTGAAGGCGGTGCTTGGTTTTCGGGGTTCCGTACGCGGCTAGGCTCCCAAAAAGTACAACACATGTGGTATCCCCATACTCAGGAGAAGCAGCAGAATGTATTTTGGGGTGTAATTTCACATATTCCCATGGCATGTTTGAGCAATATATCATTTAGTGACAATTTTGTGCAAAAAAAAAAAAAAATTTGTCTCTTTCCCGCAACTTGTGTCGCAATATAAAATATTCCATGGACTCGACATGCCTCTCAGCAAATAGCTTGGGGTGTCTACTTTCCAAAATGGGGTCATTTGGGGGGGTTTTGAACTGTCCTGGCATTTTATGCACAACATTTAGAAGCTTATGTCACACATCACCCACTCTTCTAACCACTTGAAGACAAAGCCCTTTCTGACACTTATTGTTTACATGAAAAAGTTATTTTTTTTTTGCAAGAAAATTACTTTGAACCCCCAAACATTATATATTTTTTTAAAGCAAATGCCCTACAGATTAAAATGGTGGGTGTTTCATTTTTTTTTTTCACACAGTATTTGCGCAGCGATTTTTCAAACGCATTTTTTGGGGAAAAAACACACTTTTTTAAATTTTAATGCACTAAAACACACTATATTGCCCAAATGTTTGATGAAATAAAAAAGATGATCTTAGGCCGAGTACATGGATACCAAACATGACATGCTTTACAATTGCGCACAAACGTGCAGTGGCAACAAAATAAATACATTTTCAAAAGCCTTTAAAAGCCTTTACAGGTTACCACTTTAGATTTACAGAGGAGGTCTACTGCAAAAATTACTGCCCTCGATCTAACCTTCGCGGTGATACCTCACATGCATGGTGCAATTGCTGTTTACGTTTGACGATAGACCGCCGCTTGCGTTCGCCTTAGCGCGAGAGCAGGGGGCGACAGGGGTGCTTTTTTTTTTTTTTTTCTTTATTATTTTTTTGCTTTTTTATCTTATTTTTAAACTGTTCCTTTCATTTTTTTTTTTTTTAATCATTTTTATTGTTATCTCGGGGAATGTAAATATCCCCTATGATAGCAATAGGTAGTGACAGGTACTCTTTTTTGAAAAAATTGGGGTCTATTAGACCCTAGATCTCTCCTCTGCCCTCAAAGCATCTGACCACACCAAGATCGGTGTGATAAAATGCTTCCCCAATTTCCCAATGGCGCTATTTACATCCGGCGAAATCTAAGTCATAAAATGCTCGTAGCTTCCGGTTTCTTAGGCCATAGAGATGTTTGGAGCCACTCTGGTCTCTGATCAGCTCTATGGTCAGCTGGCTGAATCACCGGCTGCATTTTCAGGTTCCCTGTTGAGACAGGAGAGCCAGAGAAAAACACGGAAGACGGTGGGGGGGGGGGGTCATTCCCTCCCACGGCTTGTAAAAGCAGTCTAGAGGCTAATTAGCCACTAGGATTGCTTTTACATGAAAGCTGACCGCTGGCTGAAAAGAATGATACTAAGATGATACCTAAACCTGCAGGCATCATTCTGGTATAACCACTCAAAGTTGTGAATGGCGTACCTGAAGACAAAAAAATGGTTAACAATAAAACACAGTAAACGGTAAAGTATAAAAAATTGCATACCTGAAAAGCAAACATGATAAAACATAATAACAATAAAACATTGCAGAATAGAATACAGTAAAAAAGAGCAGAACAATAGAGAGAATAGAGAGAGAGAGAACAATAAAACGACAACTATTTTTTTTTATTTTATATATTTTTATCTATTTTTTTTTACACTTTTTTTGTAACTGTAACTTTTATAACTGTACCCGGTTCCAGGTTCGGGTCTCTCAAAATGCGATGGCATCTTGGGAGACCCTGTGAAAGTGTGTCCTAGTCTGTGGAATGCTGTACCCTACGCTAATACTCAACTAGTGAATGGTAGCGTTCAAAACATTCACCAATGCAAAGACCAGGATTGTCAGGACAGGAGGGACAATAATAGCGGGTGTCACGCCTATATCCGCGCTTGCTGCAGACACGACATCTTTTTTGGGGGGGTTCGTTGGGTAGGGGTACTCGGGAGGACATAAAGAAAATGCCTCTCATGCAGCCGACTGCATTTGGTTGGGGATGTGAATGGGCGAAGTACGGGTGCTGCAGAAGCGGTGGGTTCCCAATTAGGATTGGCGAATGCAGCAGGAAGGGCATTATGGGCACGACGGGCCTGTGTTTGTCTTTTTGGTGGCAGCGGGACACTACTTGTGCTTGCCACCTCACCAGTTTGAACTGCACTTATGGGACTCGCCATGTCACCAAGTGTTACTGCAGTGCTGGTTTGACTACGACCGGGGTGTACTAGGCCACTGGTGCTTGCCAGTTCACCAAAACGCTACCAAAAAAACTGTTAGCGATCGCAGGGATCAGGCCTGACTCTGCGAACGCTGCAGTTATGCGTTTAGTCTTTTGTAAGTGACAGTGGTGGGCTGGGCTGGGCTGGGCTGGGCCGGGCGGAGGGGCAAAACGCAGGTGCTAGCAGGTATCTGTGCTGATCCCGCTAACACTGCGTTTTTGGGAACCCTAAACTGCTGGGGACGCTAGCATAGATCTGATCGGATCAGATATTGATCCGTTCAGATACTATACCACTAAGGGAGGTGTATGCTGCGTGCGTGGGTGTTAGTGCTACTGGTGCTAACCTGACGCTGCTTGGGGCTGGTGATTGCCAGTTCACCAAAATACTACCAAAAAAACTGTTAGCGATCGCAAGGATCAGGCCTGACTCTGCGAACGCTGCAGTTATGCATTTAGTGTTTTGTAAGTGTCAGTGATCGATCGATACTGCACTTGGGTGGGCTGGGCTGGGCCGGGCGGAGGGGCAAAACGCAGGTGCTAGCATGTATCTGGGCTGATTCCGCTAACACTGCGTTTTTAGGAACCCTAAACTGCTGGGGACGCTAGTATAGATCTGATCGGATCAGATATTGATGCGTTCAGATACTATACCACTAAGGGAGGTGTATGCTGCGTGCGTGGGTGTTAGTGCTACTGGCGCTAACCTGACGCTGCTTGGGGCTGGTGCTTGCCAGTTCACCAAAATACTACCAAAAAAACTGTTAGCGATCGCAGGGATCAGGCCTGACTCTGCGAACGCTGCAGTTATGCATTTAGTGTTTTGTAAGTGTCAGTGATCGATCGATACTGCACTTGGGTGGGCTGGGCTGGGCTGGGCCGGGCGGAGGGGCAAAACGCAGGTGCTAGCAGGTATCTGGGCTGATTCCGCTAACACTGCGTTTTTGGGAACCCTAAACTGCTGAGGACGCTAGTATAGATCTGATCGGATCAGATATTGATCCGTACAGATACTATACCACTAAGGGAGGCGTATGCTGCGTGCGTGGGTGTTAGCGCTACTGGCGCTAACCTGACACTGCCTGGGGCTGGTGCTTGCCAGTTCACCAAATTACTACCCCAAAAAAATGTTAGCGATCGCAGGGATCAGGCCTGACTCTGCGAACGCTGCAGTTATGCGTTTAGTGTTTTGTAAGTGATAGTGATCGACCGATACTGCACTTGGGTGGGCTGGGCGGAGGGGCAAAACGCAGGTGCTAGCAGGTATCTGGGCTGATCCCGCTAACACTGCGTTTTTGGGAACCCTAAACTGCTGGGGACGCTAGTATAGATCTGATCGGATCAGATATTGATCCGTACAGATACTATACCACTAAGGGAGGTGTATACTGCATGCGTGGGTGTTAGCGGTACTGGCGCTAATCTGACGCTGCCTGGGGCGACGCATATCACCGCCGGGCGATCAGGGGGCTAAACCTTTATTCGGTAATAAACGGCGGGTGCCCTGACACTATAAAAAATAAACGAACTAACCAGCGTCACCCGTAACACTTATGCCGCGTACACACGGTGGGACTTTTAAGCTACAAAAGTCCGACAGCCTGTCCGACAGACTTCCGGCGGACTTTCGGCGGACTTGCGGCAGACTTTCTAACGAACTGACTTGCCTACACACGACCACACAAAAGTTCGCCAGCCTAGTACGCGGTGACGTACACCAAGTCCGGCGAGACTATAAAACGGAAGTTCAATAGCCCGTACGACACCCTTTGGGCTCCTTCTGCTAATCTCGTGTTTATCTCGTGTTAGTAGAAGTTTGGTGAGAGACGATTCGCGCTTGTGAGACTCATATTTTTCAGTTCGTTTTAACTGTTGTTCAGTCTGTGCTTGTGAGGTTTGTATCTGCTTTTCAGTGCGTTTGGTCAGTTGGCATTGAGAAATCTTTGTTTTACTGTCCGCTCGTTCCTGATTTTCAGGTCGCTCTTCACAGGCCTTGCTGTTCTTCAGTGCGTTCTGTTTAGTGCGTTCTGACCAGCCGACCGTTTTGAAACCATGTTACCTGTACGTACTCGTCGTCGAGCTCGTGCATTGTATGTGTTTGGTGCTGTAGTTTATTCTTCAGACCAAGACCAGTCCATGAACAGGGCGAGGAGGAGTTCATGGACCAAGAATTGGTTGCTCCAGCGTGACCAGTTCTCTCACATGCCATTGCTCCGTGAGATCCGTGAGAATAATCCTGAGGATTTCAGGAACTTTCTCCGGATGACGGACCCCGTTTTTGACCGTTTGTTGGCTTTGCTGACCCCCTATATCAGCAGGCAGGATACCTGCATGAGGCAAGCCATCACTCCGGAGCAGAGGCTAGTTGCCACGTTGCGGTACTTGGCGACAGGGAGAAGCCTGCAGGACCTCAAGTTCTCGACAGGCATCTCCCCCCAGGCTCTGGGGATCATTATCCCAGAGACCTGTTCTGCCATCATCCAGGTCCTGCAGAAGGACTATATTAAGGTAAGATATTTTTCTTTTATTAGCATCACATGTCCTTTTATGTAATCTTTGATAATGTAATGTATTTCTTGCCTCAAACACTACTTACCATCATTGCAATATAGTGTGAATGTCCCCTTTTTATCCTTACACATGCAGGATTTTTTTCCTGTTCTTTTTTGTCATGCATGTATATTTTCCTTCAATAACCTCCCCAGCATGCAATGATGGGCACATATCCACCTAGTCTACTCATTTTGAATGTATTTTGTTTGAGTGTATTTAGTGTGCTTATAATTAGCAATTAGCTTGATTTCCCAACCCCCTCCCCCCCCACCTAAACTCAATCCATATAGTGTGCTTATAATTAGCAATTAGCTTGATTTCCCAACCCCCTCCCCCCCACCTAAACTCAATCCAAATAGTGTGCTTATAATTAGCAATTAGCTTGATTTCCCAACCCCCTCCCCCCCACCTAAACTCAATCCAAATAGTGTGCTTATAATTAGCAATTAGCTTGATTTCCCAACCCCCTCCCCCCCACCTAAACTCAATCCAAATAGTGTGCTTATAATTAGCAATTAGCTTGATTTCCCAAACCCCCCCCACCCTCGTAAAAATTTGCTAGAATGTTCTGTGGTGTTGATTTGTATAAAGCAAATATATGTTGCACTTTGCAAAATGCATGTGCACTCTACAAGTGCATTTGTTCCAGTGCTTTAGTAAATGAGCAGAAGCTCTGCTGATTTCCATCATCAAATCATATGCAAGCCACAAAGTGTTTTCATTAATTGCCCTTGCATGTGATTGTGTACTCCTTGCAACATGACTGCCTTTTTACCTTACCTCATTTACTGTAAGCTGGGTAGCAACTGCACTTGCAGAGTGCGACAACTGCAGTCTTGTAGCCTTTTTAGTCCCTAAATCCCTGCGTGTCCTAAAAGTAATCTTTTTTATGGATTTCACAACCCCCTAAAATGTAATCAATGTTCCATCAGAGGGGGTGAGCAATCTGATAAGTGTGCCTTTCCATATTAGTTCTTCCCGAAGATTTACATTTTTTAATGTTATACTGATGCTGGGGAATAATGTTTTTAATTGTATAATTTTCTTGCAATGTTATCTTCAAAAATACTGATTTTGGTTTTCTTGTTTGATTCCCCAGTTTCCTTCAACGCCACAGGAATGGCAGACTGTGGCATCCCATTTTGCCACCCGTTGGGACTTTCCCAATTGTGGAGGGGCTATAGATGGGAAACATGTCCACATCGTGCCACCACCCCATTCGGGGTCATACTATTTTAATTATAAGGGGTTCCACAGTATTGTTTTAATGGCGGTGGTGTCGGCACACTATGAATTTTTATATGTGGACGTGGGGAAGAATGGCCGGATGTCGGATGGAGGAGTATTTGCCCAGACGGAGTTCTGCCAGCGTCTCCAGAGTGGTGGCCTGGGATTGCCACCTGATGCGGATAACGCGGAAGGACTCCCCTTTGTCTTCATTGCCGATGAAGCCTTCGCTCTGAGCAAGCACCTCATGAGGCCATTCCCCCAAAGAACCCTCACCCCGGAGAGGAGGGTTTTTAATTTCCGGCTGGCCAGAGCTAGAAGAGTGGTTGAAAATGCGTTTGGGATTCTGGCCAGCCGGTTCCACCTGTTTCAAAACTCCATAAATTTGGCGGAATACAAACTTAATTTTATCATTTTATGTTGCTGCATCCTGCACAACTTTTTACACCAACATTCTCCAAATTATATGGTAACAGTTGGGCCTGAGGCCGGACTTATCGATGACAACCTTACGGGCCTGGATACTGTCCGTACTGGCTTGGCCCCCCAAAGTGCCCGTCAAGTTAGACAGCAATATGTTAATTATTTTATGGGTAGGGGGGCCATTGCAATGGGCCAGGATATCTAAATATTTTAAATAAAAAAAATCTTGATGAAATCTTGAATTATATTTATTGCTTGCCTTTCTTTTGGGCTTTCTCCTAGGTTATGGTCGAGCAGTTGTAGTGCCAACTGTATTTTCCTTTTAAATGTCTAAATAAGCTCCATTGCCACTGTAAACAACTTTTTTAAAATTATAACCAAACTGATACTGAGCATTGAAATAACAAACCACACATTTATTTAATTCCTAAGCAGATGTTTTTATTAATCGTTGTTATGCATTCAGTTATGCATTTAGTATAAAATGTTCCTATCCAAAAATATAATGATATCTTAATAATTTAGAAAAAGATAATTATAGTTAAATATTTTTACATAATAAAAAATACAATTTTTTGGGCATTTTGATTTTAGCAAACAGGCTTTTTTTTATTTATTTTTTTTTGGTTTTTTAAAATCCTTTTTTTTTTTTTTTTGGTTTTTTAAAATCCTTTTTTTTTTTTTTTTTTTTTTTAAATCCTTTTTTTTTTTTTTTTTAAATCCTTTTTTTTTTTTTTTTGGCTTTTTAAGGTATTTTCTCTAAACAGCCCTCCTTCTTTAAATGATGTTAAACAGCCATATAATTTCACCAAAAATAATAAAGAGAAGGCCCAGAATGGGGTCAGCAAACCAGGAAATGAAGGACATGATCGATGTTTTGGGGTTTCAAAAACCTAAAGTGGAATGAAACAAAAAAATGTGTTTAGAAATATGCACACATACATAGTTTACCTTACCATAAAGCTGGTGTCTCAGACACTGACCTGGTGGGGTGCCATGTCGCATAATTCCTGAACATCCTCGGGGGTGGCGCTGTTGCTTGACTCAAGCACAACCAGATCACCTAAAATAGAGTTGAAAAATTACATAAAAGAAAAGGCAGCCATGCATAGATTACCGTAAGCTGGTGTGTCAGACACTCACCTGGTGGGGTGCCCATGTCGCCCACCTCTCCTTCCTCCACATCCTCAGTGGGGCTTGGGCTGATTTCCTAAGTATGTTCTTTTGCTTGGGGTGGACTGTGTTCTTGTTGGCTGAGTGATTTTTCCCCTATGTGAACCCAAAAATTAATATACTTAGCACACAGATATTTTAGTACATAGTAATTTTCAAACATTTGTAGTGAAGTGGTGTACAAATGTTCTGTTTGTGTAGAGTTCCTATTTTACCAAAATATTTAAATTTCTAAAGACATATCGGATAGATAGATATCTAGATATCAATATCTATAAATATAGTTAATAATCTTTTGATCTCTCTCTCTCTATATCTCTAACAAAATATAAATATCAAACAAAATGTAAGGAAAAAAAAATATATAACTTAAAATATTCCAAACTAATTTTTTACATTTCTATATCTATCTATCTATATCTATATATCTACATATCTCCATCTACCTATATCTATCTATCTATCTATCTATCTATCTATCTATCTATCTATCTATCTATCTATCTATCTATCTATATATATATATATATATATATATATATATATATATATATATATATATATATATATATATAGATAGATATATAGATATATAGATAGATATATCTATATAGAGATATATCTATAGATATGTAACGAGGTTTATTAAAAGATCGTTTGAAACGATGAGACAAAAAATCGTATAGGAATGAAAAGCACATGGAGCAGTATACAAGGTAATAAACACAAGAGAAAAACACGACAAGTACTTACTTTTTTTCAGCACTTTAAGGATCCGTCTGTACTGATACGGCTCCCTGAGTTTGAGGTCAGACCATCTTTTTCTAATTTGATCCTTGGAGCGCTGTACCCCAAAATAAGCCTGTAAAGTGTCCACCACCTTCGCCATTATTTTGGCCTTGCGCAAATTTGGCCGGGCGTACGGCCCATATTTCCCATCATAGTCCTTTTTTTTAAGAATGGCCACCATTTCTACCATCTCTTCAAAGGACATATTGGAGGCCTTAAATCTAGGCCTCACAGATCTTGACGTTCCGGCCTCCGGGCTTTCTTCGCTACCTGAGGTAGTACACACCTGATGTGTCTCCGCCAATTATTCACCCCATTACGCGCCGTAAATAAAAATGGGCAGAGAACATGAGTTAAAATCGAACGTCAGGGGCAGGCGACGCAGGCGGAGTTTCACACATGCGTAGTGTATAAAGAGGAGCCTTGTGCACGTGTCGTACGTACGTTCTGTGCGTCGAATTAGGGGGCGGAGAACATGAGTTAAAATCGAACGTCAGGGGCGGGCGACGCAGGCGGAGTTTCACACATGCGTAGTGTATAAAGAGGGGCCTTGTGCACGTGTCGTACGTACGTTCTGTGCGTAGGTGATAGTGGACCGGGACGTTACTAAACGAAGGTAATTTTAAAATTATATTTTTTTTTATGGTCATGACTTTGTAGCAAGCGGCCTATATGGCTTGACAGATTGATGAGGCCTACATAGGGAGAAGATGATGAGGGTTTAGCAGAAACCTTAATAAGTGTTTTTTGTCTTGTGACTTTATCTTTTCCAGATATAATGAATCCCCTATTTAAGGATCCAGAGTTCCTTACAGCTTTCATTTCTAAATATCGAGAGATGAGGAATTTGTGGGAGGTGAAACACCCTCAGTATTATGCAAAGCATGTGAGGAAGTCAACGCTGGAGAGACTTCTGTCCTTTGTCCAGGCGACCATCCCGGAAGCAACAATGGAGACATTGCTCCTGAAAATTGGGGTCTTGAGGAATATGTATAAGAGGGAGCATAAGAAGATCCAGGAATCCATGAGATCAGGAGCATCAGCAGATGATGTTTATGTACCCAGGCTGTGGTACTACAATCAACTCCGTTTTCTTGATGACCAGACTGAAGCCAGGGCATCACTTTCAACCCTTCCCTCCACCCTTCCCTCCACCCTTCCCTCCACCCCAGCAGAGGCTGATGAGGAGCAAGCTGGGTCTTCCATCCTGGATGAACCGGATATGACCATCTGGAGTCAGGTAAATTAGTTTAAACAATATTTACTGTACTAATATTAATGAGGTTAACTGGATGTTATAATTGTCTCAAAGATTTTTGCCCTCAAAATTGTGTATACATATCAATTGACAGGAGTGGCTAAATATGTTTGGCACCTGCTAGAAAAAATTAGGGTGTCTGATTAGACTCTTTTATTAAAGAGATGTATTCACATTGAATTTGCTAGTCATGAGAAGCAAATTGTGTGTCATTGATGAACCCCCCAAAAAAAACTAAAACTATGTCCTTTTTTTATACACAGGATGAGTCCATCCAGGAGAAATGTGTGGAAAGTGGCAGGCAGGAGGAGACCGGGCCCATGGACAGCCTGGAGGAGGCCGGATTCACCATCATCCTGGAGGAGGCTGGGCCCAGTGTCAGGCAGGAGGTGGCTGGTCCCAGTGAGGTGGCTGGGCCAAGTGAGGTGGCTGGTCCCAGTGAGGTGGCTGGGCCCAGTAGGAGCATGACCCAATCCCAAGTGCCTCCCCTCCGCCTTCCCAAAAAAAGGGCCAGGAAGGGGACGGTCACACAGGAGGCATCCCTGCGCCTCATGCAAGAGGCCACCCGTTTTTTGAGGAGCCCCCCCGAAGCGGAAGAGTCCTATGGCTGCTACTTAGCAGGCTTCTTCAAATGGATTGGGACCAGCGCCTCATTTGCGAGCGCCTATTTCGGGAAACTATCCAGAAGGGGCTGCAGGGCACGCTAACCCGAAACACCCAACTACATGAGGCAGCCCCCCCTCCTCCTCCTCCTCCTCCTCCTCCTCCTCCTCCTGCCACAACTGAAACACCACAGCCACAGCCTCCAAAGAAGGCTACAGGGAAGGCTGCAGGGAAGGCTGCAGGGCAGCGTGGAGGAAAGGCTGCAGGGAAGAGAAGAAAGTGATGACCTGGGTTCAGTCTGGTCTGACAGAAGACGCAGGCTGTTGTAGGACCACAGTCTGGGGACATCTATATCATCTGCTGGTGCTGTTGATCTCTGGGATTCTTGGACCAGATTGTGCTCCCTCTTATATGGACTCCTCAAGATCCCAATTTTCTTGTACACCGACTTTTTCCAGCGTTGACTTCCTCTTTATTTTATTTTGACCATGAATAAATGGATCTTTTTTGAGTTTAGGAAAAGACTTTATGTGTTTTCTTTTAAATCATTGATTTTACACACAATGTTAAATTAACAAGGGACAACAATCTCATTGAGTTTGCAAAAACACACCAAAAATACATTAATAATGTTAATAATGTTCGAGTGGTAAGTCTGGAAAAAAAAAAAAGATACATAACCAAAAACGGTGCTTTGGGTTAACTTCATATAAAAATTAAAAAAAAACACTAGAAAAACAAAACTATAATAATGGGTTCTTTGTGGTAACTTTACAAACCTAAAAAACAAAAAAAAAAAAAACAAATACAAATGGGTTCTTTGTGGTAACTTTACTAACACAAAAAAAATTAAAAAAACAAATATAGAGATAAACATATAAAAAAGTTCAACAACAATCATAAAATAAATATCTGGATAAAAATTAAACGAAAATATGACTCCACACAAACAAAAAAAAAAAAGGGTAAAAAGTATTATTAGTATGGAAACATTGTTTTTAAAAAGCATACTATATCATTCATGAGATCAAAGAGAAAAAGAATCCAGAAATCAGTTTGGGAGAACTCTGTTTGAATATGAACAGCAAAACACCTTCGTTCTTTATAGCATTCGTAAAGAAGACATAAAATGCGCTGCATTCAACGATCACAGATTTTGCAGCGTGATGAATGTGCTACCTACAATATGAACACTAGTTTTACTAGACCGAGTGCTTCCGTTTAGTTTTTGCTTATGAGCATGCGTCGTTTTTTTGTCCGTCGGACTAGCATACAGACGAGCGGACTTCAGGGTCCGTCGTAGTTACGACGTAAAGATTTGAAGCATGTTTCAAATCTAAAGTCCGTCGGATTTGAGGCTAAAAAAGTCCGTTGAAAGTCCGGAGAAGCCCACACACGATCGGATTACCAGCCAGCTTTAGTCCGTCAGCGTCCGTTGGACTTTTGTAGACGAAAAGTCCGACCGTGTGTACGCGGCATTATACGGTGATCAGTGGTGAAAGGGTTAACTAGGGGGCCATCAGACCCCCCACCCGCGGAAGGCAAATCACGTACATGTACGTGATTTTGCCTGTCCGTGCCACCTTGTCGACGTACATCGGCGTGAGGCGGTCGTCAGGTGGTTAAAGAAGCCTTCCAAGGATAAAAAAGGGGAGCTGCCAAAACTGACCTCCTTCCGAAATTGCTAGAAGCCTCACTTTCAGCCACTGACCAAGACCAATCATGTAGCTAGTGAAGTTGAAACTCTGGCACTGCATGTACATATCTCAGGTATTAAAACGGGTAGATAAGTCAATCTGATTTAGCTTCTGTTGTCTGTAGAGCAAATGGCAAAGGAACCATAGACATAGCTCCCAACTGTCCCTGATTTCGAGGGACTGTCCCTGATTTGGAGCAATGTCCCTCTGTCCCTCATTCCTCCTCATTTGTGAATGAATGAATGAATGAATGAATGATTTGTAAAGCGCTGCAATTGCGAACTGAATCGCCTCAAGGCGCTAGATGTATTCTCTGTAGCCAGCTTCTAGAAAAGGAAGGTCTTTAGTTTTTTCCTGAAGGCCTGGTGGTTTTCTTCCATGCGGAGGTTGGTTGGGAGAGCATTCCATAGTCGAGGTCCTTGGACTGCACTCATGTTCCTCATTTTGGTCTGATCTCTATAGATGTATATAAAAATGCACTTTTTATCTATCAAAAAGTGTTTTCCAGTGCTAAACCTTTCATCCAATTTCTAAAATGTTGCATTTGTAAAATTTCAAAAGCCAATATAAAGGTATAGTCGTGGTAAACAAAAAGCACTTTTGGGTTTAATCAATCTTGTTTTTTGTCCAATTCTCCTTTAAGGGGGCGTGGCAAGGGGTGTGTCCTATGCCTGCATTCTTTTGCTGATAGGTGTCCCTTATTCCCATCTTTAAAGGTTGGGAGGTATGACCATAGAGAGCAGTGGGGATCCAGACATCGAATACACCCAAAAGTGTGTTTAGATGCAGGAGATTATAGTTAGCGCTAACTCTTCAAGGCAGCAAAGATTAGCGGGACAGGTAAGTATTGAAACTTTTTTTTTTTACAGGAATAATTTTTCTTAAAGCAGTAGTAAACTGCCACAAAAAAATAAACAATTGGGCCCCCTGCAGGTTTAAGTCATAATGTACTACTATGTACCGCATACTAGCACATTATGACACTTACCTCCAGCCCTTCAGCACTGTCACGGCTCCCCGGCGCTGCCATCTTCACCTAATCTTCCCTCTGGGTTTGTGGGCTCCGGCTGTATGAATAGCCGTCACTCCCTCGCCTGTGACCCCAACATGGAGCTCTGAAGGTATGGCACAGGTATGCCATCCCATCAGAGTGCATACGCCAGTGATGTCACCGGCGGCACCCCATATGAATATCTCCTAAACAGTGCAAGTTTAGGAGATATTCACTGTACCTATAGATAAGCCTTATTATAGACTTACTCGTAGGTACAAGTTTAGAAGTGGACTTTACTTCGACTTGAAATCATGTTTATATGGTGACAGAGCTGCTTTAAATTCCTGTTCCAAGATCCTCATTTGTCTTAATTGTTGTGCTCCATGTGCTTGCAACAGCGCAGAACCTTTTTTTTAGGGCCACAACAAACATTTGTTAACGAAATAATGAGAGGCAGATTGCACTGCTCAGAATCATGTGACAGGAGGATGTAGTTCCGTTTAGAAACACCATGAAAAGTCAAATTGCTTTAGTTACATGATACAAACTTGTAGACTCTAGTACCAGTTGCAGTTTTTCCTACATTGCATTGGCAGTTCACCAACTGTCACCTGGAGTTTCTCTTTAAATGTCAAGAAAAAAAAAGAGCTTTACAAAGCCCTAGTTATATCTAAAATGAACAAAAACATAATGCATTATAATTAGGAAACACAGAATCAGATGCATGAAAGAAACTTGCTTTATGTTGTGTCTTTGTCAGTTTTAATTTTCCTCCTGCTTGGCATGTCACACCTGAGGAGTTCTGAAACAGGAAGAAAGAGTTCCGTACTTATTTTCAGGAACTTGGCTGAAAATTAAATAGAAGCCTCAGCGCGTTGTTATTTACTTATTTCGCTGTTGTTTTTTTTGTTTGTTTGTTTGTTTTTTTAAATTTGTATTGATTTTTACAAAATAAAATGAGAGTGCGCTGTCCGATTAAAGAATTCCATCAGTAGTGACCACAGTCAGGGCCAGCCCAAGACATTGTGCTGCCTGGGACCAAGAATGAAATGCTGTCCCCCCCCCCCCCAAAAAAAAAATCACGCCCACCAAAAGGCCCCCCACATCCATTATTTTATATCATGATAACTAAAGGGGACCCATCATGGCTCTATACGTGTATATAGGAGTATAAAGAGGACCTGTCATGGTTGTTTACATGTATAGAAGTATAAAGAGGACCTGTCATGGCTCTATACATGTATAAAGGAGTATAAAGAGGACCGGTCATGGCACTATACATGTATAAAGGAGTATAAGGAGGACCTGTCATGGCACTATACATGTATAAAGGAGTATAAAGAGGACCGGTCATGGCACTATACATGTATAAAGGAGTATAAAGAGGACCTGGCATGGCACTATACATGTATATAAGAGAATAAAGAGGACCTGGCATGGCTCTATACATGTATATAGGAGAATAAAGAGGACCTGGCATGGCTCTATACATGTATATAGGAGAATAAAGAGGACCTGGCATGGCTCTATACATGTATATAGGAGAATAAAGAGGACCTGGCATGGCTCTATACATGTATATAGGAGAATAAAGAGGACCTGGCATGGCTCTATACATGTATATAGGAGAATAAAGAGGACCTGGCATGGCTCTATACATGTATATAGGCAAACAAAGAGGACCTGTCATGGCTCTATACATGTATGTGGGAGTAAAAAGAGGACCTGTCATGGCTCTATACATGTATGTGGGAGTAAAAGGAGGACCGGTCATGGCTCTATACATGTATGTGGGAGTAAAAGGAGGACCGGTCATGGCTCTATACATGTATATAGGAGTATAAAAGGATCTGTCAGGGCTCTATACAAGTGTATAGGAGTGTAAAAGGACGTGTCATGTATGTGGGAGTAAAAAGAGGACCGGTCATGGCTCTATACATTTATATAGGAGTTTAAAGAGAACTTGTCATGGCTCTATACATGTATGGGGGTATAAAGAGGACCTAGCATGGCACTATACATGTATATAGGAGTATAAAGAGGACCTGCCATGGCTCTATACATGTATAGGAGTATAAAGAGGACCTGGCATGGTACTATACATGTATAGGGGTATAAAGAGGACCTGGCATGGCACTATACATGTATATAGGAGTATAAAGAGGACCTGTCATGGCTCTATACATGTATGTAGGAGTATAAAAGGACCTGTCAGGGCTCTATACATGTGTATAGGAGTGTAAAAGGACGCCTCATGGCTCAATACATGTATGTAGGAATATAAAGAGGACCTGTCATGGCTCCACAAATGTATGTAGGAGTATAAAGAGGACCTGTAATGGCACTATACATGTATATGGAAGTATAAAGAGGATCTGTCATGGCTCTATACATGTATATAAGAGTATAAAAGGACCTGTGCGTGGCAGCGATGTCAGCCGGCCACCCGCGATCGCTCAGAGAGCCAGAACGGGGATCTGTCAATGTTAACAGACAGATCCCCGTTCTGACTGGGGAGGAGAGACAGATCTGCTGTTCCTTGTGATTAGGAACAGAGATCTCTCTCCTCCTCCAGTCAGCCCCCCCCTCCCAGTTAGAAACACCTCCCAGGGAACACATTTAACCCCTTTCCTGACAGTGACATTTGCACAATAATCAGTGCATTTTTATAGCACAGATCGCTGTATAAATGTCAATGGTCCCAAAAATGTCAAATATCAAAAGTGTCCGATCTGTCCGCCATAATGTCGCAGTCTGACTAAAAATCGCAGATCACCGCCATTACTAGTAAAAAAAAATAATAATAAAAATGTCATTAAATCTATCCCCTCTTTTGTAGACGCTATAACTTTTGCGCAAACTAATCAATATACACTTATTGCGGGTTTTTTTACTAAACATATGTAGAAGAATACATATTGGCCTAAACTGAAGAAGAAATTATTTCATTTTTTGTATATTTATAATAGCAAAAAGTAAAAAAAAAAATTTTTTTTTTTTTCCAAAATTGTCGCTCTTTTTTTGGTTTATAGCGCAAAAAAATTAAAACCACAGAGGTGATCAAATACCACCAAAAGAGCTCTATTTGTGGGGAAAAAAAGGGCGTAAATTTTGTTTGGGTACAACGTCGCACGACCGCGCAATTGTCAGTTAAATCGACAGTGCCGTATCGCAAAAAAGGATGATTGAAGTGCATTATTTCTGTTATTACATTGTTATATAAAATAAAATAGTTCAACTCACTATAAAGCAGAATCAGTGGGAGCCCTGAGCGTGTCACTTGCCAACGTTACCTGCCTTCAGATGCGGATTGTCACTTGCCAACATTACCTGCCTTCAGATGCGGATTGTCATTTGCCAAACATTGCAGATTGTCACCTGCCACACAGTGTGGATTGTCACTTGCCACAATGTCACCTGCCACACATTGCGCATTGCCACTTGCTGTGTCCCAGAGTGAAGGCAGGCATAGAGATGATGTAATCTCTCTGCTGCCTGCAGCTGCACGGTGAGGGCAGAACTACAGTGATGCAGGGTGGGCGGTGAGAGATGATGTCATCTCTCTGCTCCCCCGCCCGCCATCCCGTTGATTGGCCAGCAAACCTGTTCACCTGCAGATTGGCCCACCCGTTCACTCCGCCGCCGACCCGCCCACTTTCTGTTCCACTGTTCTGCCTGCATGCTCCTGTCACCTCGGCGCCGGGCTCCTCACAGTAGGAAAAGCAGCGGAGCGGGCTGGCTGACGGCAATTTGCCACTACCTCGAAAGTGCCGCTCAGGAACGTTGGTACCATCGAGTCCCATGGTAGGGCCGGCCCTGACCACAGTGATAGTCAACTAAAACATCGTGAAATATCCAGCTAAAAGCTAACAAATAAATAACAGTGAATAAAACCAAAAACTTATTTGATACAAACAAGCATTTACCATCCACATAGAATGTGTCACTTATGCCTCGTTTCCACCGAGCGGATCGGTTCGGGTCGGTACAGTTTGGAAGGCCTAGAATGGTCCGGCCTATTCAGGCGAGCGTTTCTGCTGCAAGTCGGACTGACAGGGGCCATACGTGGGTTTAGAAAAATGCCTAGCATGGCGTCACACGTTCGCCAATCATTGGATTGTATCGTAGCTCCGCCCTAACTGAACCATTCCATTTTCTATGGCCCCACATCTGAAGCAGGACCCTGAATGGAACGGTTCGGTTCGGTTGTATCGGGTCGCTTTCATAATGGAAACACACAAAATAGCGTACCGTACCGAACGGAACCGATCCGCTCAGTGGAAACGAGGCATTAGTGTCCATATTATTCTTTCCTCAAAATCTACTGTACAATATATCTCAAAACGACCATTGCAATGTATCAACATAAATGTCCAAATTCTACTCAAAAAAAAAAGTGTCCAACCGATTTGCAGAACCAACAAACAAATGAATAAAAGTGCACTTTTCCCGGTTTTCCTTAATATTGACATCCAATAAAGTGCTTCTGCGTTCCACCAGTGCTCAAAGATAAAAATGATGGCCTCTTACCAGATCTCCAAGTTATAAGAGATACAAACAGCGTGAGATTGCAGAGCTTCCTTCCACCTCCCAGATTCAGCAATATTAAGGAAGACCGGGAACAGTGCACTTTTATTTATTTGTTTGTTGGTTTAGCAAATTGGTTGGACACTTTTTTTTTTTTTTTTTAGTAGAAGTTGGACATTTATGTTGATACAGGCATACCCCACTTTTAAGTACACAATGGGCTTTATTTACTAAAGCTAGAAAGTGCAAAATCAGGCTCACTTCTGCGTAGAAACCAATGAGCTTCTAACCCCAGCTTGTTCAATTAAGCTTTGGTAATAAAACCTGGAAGTGAGCCTGATTTTGCACTTTCTAGCTTTAGTAAATAAACCCCATTGTGTACTTAAAAGTGGGGTATGCCTGTACATTGCAATGGTCGTTTTGAGATATATTGCACAGTAGATTTTGAGGAAAGAATAATATGGACACTAAGTGACACATTCTATGTGGATGACTAAGGATGATCTCCGGCGTGTTTGCGCACTCCACGTGTAGAGCCCGTCAGGAAGTCAGCACTGCGCTGCACTAATCAAAGGCAGTGAGACATTTCCCGATCTCTGCAGCCGCGCATCGGGACAATGTCTCACTGCTTGTAATTAGCGCAGCGCCGTGACGACTTCCTGACGGGCTCTGCACGTGGAGTGCGCGAACATGCCGGAGCTCATCCTTATGGCTGACACATGCTTGTTTGATTCAAATATTTTTTTGGTTTTACTCACTGTTATTTATTTGCTAGCTTTTATCTAGATATTTCACCACGTTTTAGTTGACTATCACTGTGGTCACTACTGATAGAATTCTTTAAACTGACAGCCTTTTTGCCTATTTTCCAATATTCAGGGAATTTCTAAGTGCAGCAGTCTGTTACCA
This sequence comes from Lithobates septentrionalis, assembly GCA_037952835.1. Taxonomy (NCBI): domain Eukaryota; kingdom Metazoa; phylum Chordata; class Amphibia; order Anura; family Ranidae; genus Lithobates; species Lithobates septentrionalis. The sequence continues at coordinate 2,151,217 of JBBDGP010000990.1, read as the reverse complement.
ATTAATTTAGCGCGAGGTTGTTTTTATATACTTTGTATTGATTTTTAGTTTTGATGGATACATTTCTGTAATGCCGCGTACACACGAGCGGACTTTACGGCAGACTTTGCTCGGCGGACTTTTCGACAAACTTTACGACGGACTTTCTGAATGAACGGACTTGCCTACACACAATCCACCAAAGTCCGTCGAATTCGTACGTGATGACGTACGACCGGACTAAAACAAGGAAGTTCATAGCCAGAAGCCAATAGCTGCCCTAGCGTGGCTTTTTGTCCGTCGAACTAGCATACAGACGAGCGGACCTTTCGACCGGACTCGATTTCGACGGATTGATTTAAAACATGTTTCAAATCTAAGTCCGTCCAACTTTTGAGAAAACAAAGTCCGCTGGAGCCCACACACGATCGAATTGTCCGACGAAATCCAGTCCGCCGGGCAAAGTCTGCCGTAAAGTCCGACCGTGTGTACGCGGCATAACAGTCACTTTGCTATGCTAGACTTTGCAAACATTTGCCAATGACCAAATGCTCAATGTATTCATTATTATATTTTAATTTCTTTCTGAGATTGTATATGAAGTGAGTAATAATGACCAGACTAACATCGGCATGAAACAGATTTAAAGTGATTGTAAATGATCACCTCTTAAAACAACCCATTCAGTTTAAAATAGAAATGAAAGGGAAAACATTTGGGTATGAAAGGGAAAAAAAAATATATATATATATAAAATATACCTTCTTTCCCCTTCTCCAAGTAATAATATTCCCTCTGTTCTCAGCAGTATAAGACCCGGGGGGAGGAGAAGCAACAGCACACTGAGTTTCTCAGTGATAGGCTGGGGGGGGGGGGTGCCAGGACTCAAGTCTGATCATTGGAGGAGAGCAGGCTGAGTTCCCAGCACAGCTAGAGAACTGACCACTCTTTTTTTCTTCTGCTTAGTGTGGTCAGTTTTTAATAGGAAAGCAGAGGAACTGGCAGGAACACCAGGGATTTCACACAGGAAGTAATACAAAGAAAACAGAGTACTTTTTCCTCCAAGTACATGGTACACCAGGCACACATCGGGACTATGAAATGTTGAGTTTACATATTCTTTAAAACAGATTGACATGGAAATGGAAAGACAAGGATTCTGTCACAGCTAGGATTTTTTAAGCTGTGGATACAAGATCAGATGCCAATGACCTTTTGAATTTTAAAGGAAACTCCTCATTAAACAAAAACAGAACTACAGGCCTAGATCAGTGCAGACATCACGCTGTGATGCTCATGTGGGTCCATATGCCCTTCAGCAAGGTGGGTCTTCCCCCCTCTATAAATACCAGACAATACTAAACCAAAAATCTACCACTTTGTTAAAAATCAGTTCAAAGGTTAAAGGTTGATATTTAGGAACAGGTCACAATTTCCAGTTGAGAATTGGCTGATTTTACTAAAAGATCGTAGTAATAGTAACTGTACAGTGGGATTCTGTGAGAATTCTACAGTCCAGTTTCCATGCTGCATTTGTCATTTGGGTCATTCATTCCATTGGAAGCATTGTAAATGCATTGTATTTACAAAGTACAATTACGTTTACAGTCATTGCTATTAAATATATAAATGAACTCAATTAAAATGACATTGCAAGAGAACTGGACCATGACCTCTTCTTAGAAAATCACTTTCCACTTACTACTGCTGTGAGGTTAGCAGTTGTGCTGCTGGGAAGATCAGAATTCTACCACAAACCAGTTATTGAAATGCTTTTCCTACAGAACAGGTTCCATTTGGACCTGGAAAATGCAAAGTACCTGTACAGATTGGAGAGTTTTGCTCTATGATAATTTCAGAAATTGAACCTGGTGTTTGAGAAATAAAAATGGAGGATCAGCAATATATGCTGTTGTGTTCAATTCAAGCATGGAGCACCCTCATAATAAAAAATAAAAAGATATATATATATATATATATATATATATATATATATATATATATATATATATATATATATATATATATATATATATATATATATATATATATATATAATTTATATACATTTTTTTTTGAGACTCCTTGAAACTCTTGCCTGATGCGCAGGCATAGGGACAGGTGTTAGTATGACAGTGCTTCTGCCATTGGGAAACCAGCAGTTATGTTTGATGTGTTGGCTATCTATGGGAGAACAGGGGACACTACACTTCCCTTTTTTTCCCCCCATTTTATAAAAAAAAAAGAAAAACTTTCATAATTCCAAAGAGAGTTAAACAGCAGTAAGTCAAATAGTATTAGTCTGGATTAGGGGTCTCCAAACTTTCTAAACAAAGAGCCAGTTTACTGTCCTTCAGACTTTAGGGGGGCCAAGTTATGGCCAGTGAGAGTAGAAATTATCCTGGTGTCAGTTGGAGTAAACAATGCTCCATCTTTAAAATTAGGGAGAGGAATAGTGCCCCATTTTTGTGTCGGTGGTAGGAATTATGCCCCATTGTTGGTGTCAGTGGGAAGAATAGTGTCTCGTATCAATGGCAGGAACAGTGCCCCAAGGACCGGATAAAGGCAAGAAAAAAGCTGCAGTTTGGTCTAGGTGGTTGAAACACCTGAAGTACATATTTTTCTTTCCAAAGGTAACTACTTGTTAGGGTTTCACCGATACCACTTTTTAAGACTGATACTTTTTTCAAGTACTCGCCGATACCGATTACCGATACTTTGTTTTAATGTCATGTGACAGCGGTACGTGTCAGTCATGTTTTTTTTTTTCATATATGCTTTATGCTTTTTTTTTTCTTTTTTTTTCTTTTTTTATGGGGGGGGGGGGGTTATGGTGTCAGTGTTTATCTTTTCTTTTCTTTACAATTTAACTGTGAAAAATATTTATTAAAACATTTTTTTTCAGCCCTGTTGGGGGGGGGGGGGCTTTGGCATGCCTCCCAACTTTCTGAGATGGGAATGAGGGACACCTATCAGCAAAAGAAGGCAGGTATGGGACACACCCCTTGCCACGCCCCCTTAAAGGAGAATTGTACAAAAAAACAAGATTGGTTAAACCAACAAGTGCTTTTTTTTTACCACTACTATTCCTTTATATTGGCTTTTGGAATTTACAAATGCAGAAATTTAGAAATCAGATGAAAGGTTTAGCACTGGAAAACACTTTTTGATAGATAAAAAGTGCATTTTATATACAACTATATAGATCAGACCAAAATGAGGGACAAATGAGGAGGCATGAGGGACAGAGGGACATTGGTCCAAATCAGGGACAGTCCCTCGAAATCAGGGACCCTTGGGAGCTATGGCTTTGGTGAGATATCAGGGGTCTAAACAGACCCCTGCCATCTCCCCTTTTTGAGACAGGGAAAAGGACTGAGGACACACATTCCCCAGTCCCTTTCTCAGCAGCCTCAGCTGCACTGAAAATGAATGGACAGGAGACACAGGGCTCCTCCTTCATTCATAAACGGAATCAGTTATGAATGAACAGTCAGTGATCACTAACTCTGTGCATTCGGAAAAGGAAGGATGTGGTAAATGCATGGCTTTTTTTTCTCAAACAATAGGTGATGGAACTCAACCATGACCTCACAAAACCCCTCCACCCACACACACCCTCCAAATCACATCAAATAGTGGGTGTGGTCAGTCAAATTTCACGAACAGTAGGCGGGTCTTAAAGGGGCATTAAATACCAGGATTGCATTACATACAGAGTGCAGGGTTCAGGGGGGTTACACACAGAGTGCAGAGCTGTCACTTGTAAACACAGAAACCGGACTTCTGTGTTTACAAGTGATTGTGGTGAGCAGGTCCCCACAAGGGTCTGAGCCAGAGGTGGTGGAACTGAGTCCCACCAAGTTCCCCCTGAAAAAAAAAAGCCCTGGGTAAATGACAGATTTACCGGCTCCATCCTGAAAGATCTGGGACATGAGGGGACCGGAGGAGCACATGAAGAGCCGGGGAGGATGCAGGGGGACCCGGAGGACGAAACGTATCGGGACCTGGAGCAGGACACGGGGAGCACTGAGGGGGACAGCCGGGGGTGATTGGTGTGTGGGCAGTTACAAGCACCAAGAAAGTAATGTACAGTAAGCAGGTCAGAAGTTTTCCTTAGTTTTATGCTTTAGGTTTACTATTTAGGTTTTGGATATGCATGGGCAGGTGGCACTGGGCTCAGAGGAAGGGTGGAGATAGAAATATGGAACCCAGTGCCTTGTGATTCTAAAGGCTATTTAGTAGATTAGGATGTTCATACCCAGAGAGTTCCAGCTGCACCATTTGAATGCCAGAATTATAATTCCAGCCATATGGCAGAAAAGCTGCGTCCCCTGAGTTTGGTCAATTAAAAAATGAATGACTGACTTATGTGTACCTTTTTTAATACATATTTCATTTGTGAAGAGCTGAACTTTGCTGCCTGCTGTTGAGTAGTCAGTCTTGTATGTGATTAGATTTATGAATGTCAGACCAATAGAACTATTTTCTTGTCCCAGCTCAGTGAGATCTGGATATTATGACATGCAACAAGAATTCAGTTCCTGTCCTAACCTTTCTGTTTTCCATCACTCAGCCTCACATTTCATCTATGTCCTTCCTGACATGCTGTTTATTCTTCTATGGAGCAGTCAGTCCTGCCAGTTGTGACACTTCTAGTTGTCATTTTCCCTTCAATCCTCATGCATGTCATTCATTACTGATGTCAGATTCTAGTTTTACAGTTACAATCCTGTGTACATGGCTGGCATAGCCAGTTCAGCTGTTTAGAAACTTCCTAATTTGCTGAGCATTAGAAGTGTCATTTGGTTGAAGAACCACAATGGGGAAAAAGCTGTGTTTTGCAGTGCTTCTGGGGCAGGTCTACATCCCCATGTCACATGATTTTGTGCTGTACATCTTCTGAGATTTTTTTTAACTTTGGATTCAGGGCCATGCAAAATTAAACAAAAAAATGTAAATTTGCATGTACCCAAGTAACAGTGGGGTTGATTTACAAAAATTGTAGAGTGCAAAATCTGGTACAGCTGTGCATGGCAGCTGGGAAGAGTTGGTGGCAGGGCTTCCATTAGAAAATATGGGGACCCACACTGCCTTGCCTGACAGGGCCACCTCTGCTTGGGTAGCAATGAGCCAACGATTCAGTCCAAAACTAGTGTAGCAAAGTCCTGGAGTCCCTGAGGCCTACTGGTGACCTCCAGAGTTACGAACAGATGACATCCTTCTGTGTAGAGTGGGTTACAAGGCATGGTGGGTGTAATGCAAGATGAAATGGTGGGCGCCAGACACTTTTTGAATGCAAAGAGATTTCTTGTCTCTTGAACAGAACAGGAGGAGAGCGGGTTAGGGCCAAGACACCCTTGGGTAGATACAATGATAATTTGCAGATTCCAAGAATTATATAGGTAGAAAGCTATACAGATGAAGGCCTACGGCCGGACACCGCTTCTGTATAGGGTGGATCGCTGTCTCCTATGGCAACAATCTTGCAATAGTTACTAATGATAATTGTATTCAACTATTGGCAACACAAACAGTACTCCGGCTTACTCCACAATCACTCACTGCGGATCTTCACTCAATAAACTCCCAGTCTTTCACTGGACTTCGGGTCCAATAGCCACTGGATCCCTTGAGCTCTTTCACTTGTAGCACTCAGTGTCTTCCTCAAGCATCACCCCCGCTTCCCTTCTTGATCCATGGCTTGGCACACACAGATACTCTTCAAGCGTGACCCGCTAGGTCCCTGGCCTGGCACCCATTGATGCTCCACAAGTGTCACCTCTGCTGTCCCACTGGGTCCCTGGCTTGGCACTTGCTGAAATTTTCCCACTTCTTCACCGTCCCCGGTTGGTGAGAAGGCTGCTCAGGTACTGGCTTCAGCTTACTCACAGTGGTCTCCGGTTACAAGGTAGGTGGTCCTTTAGTGGCGACAGCTTCCCCTACTATCTCCGACCACAGCTGGTTCCCCATCTGGCTGAACTGCTACATCTGTTTGGACTACCAGCCAGTAGTCCCAACCCTGCGCTGCTTCTCCTGCTCCTGGATAGGCCCCAGGCAGCCTAGCAGCCAGGAATCCCCGGGATAGGCCTCAGGCAGACAGCCCCTGTCTTATCTAATGTCACTAACATAGTGCCACCTAGTGACAGAAGAGAGAAGGTGCAACAAGTCCAGATTTGGAGAGGAATCAATTGATCTCCTAACAATTGGCCAGGGCAACCATTGCCTGGCAACTAAATTTAATAGCAACCCTGCCTAAACTTCAGGGTGCTACATGAGGTTCAAACCAAACTTTGGCGGTTTGCTCCCAAAAATGAGTAAAAAGCCTCCCCTCTCTTCCCCTGGCCCCTGTTGCTGAACTAATGGGGCGCGGGAAATGTGTATTTAATTGGTAGGAGCCATGGCCTGTGGAATTACTGTACATACAAAGGTATTTAAAGTGTTCCTTCTCTGTCCCTGGGCCCCCTGCCAGCTCTACCCCTCTATCAGCAGCACTGGTTGGCAGAGGAGAGATGATGGCCAAGAAAGGGGCAATTTGATGGTGGGAGATGGATGTGGATGGTGGTGTAAGTAAAACTACAAACTATTGTTTGCAGGGTTGGTTTATATAGGAGCAAGTTCTGACCTGTCTGTGCTCCTGAACTAAAAAGCTGGTGGCTTTGTTTACACCAATACAGTGGCTACTGCACAAGTTTAGAAAGGGCCCTGTGCTCCACTGAGGTCCAGAGCACACGTAATCTGAGCAGTGGTGGGCCTCATTTTGCCCACTAGTAGTTCTAGGTGCTCTGAATACAATTTTTTTTTTAATTTAACCTAGGAAAAGGATGTGATTATTTATTTAATGTCAGAGTAGTCTTTCTTGTGCTGCACTAATCCTTACCATTTTTATCAGAGCTGGCAAGTCTCCATAGTACTTAGGCGATGCTTTGCTTAATGTCTTTATTATCAGTTGTTTAACAATAAAAACATCCATAAAAGTTGAAAGATTTACAGCAACTGGCTTAGTATATTGCACGTGAGGAGGATAAAATAAATGCTACGTGAATCTACATCTTTCTGCCTGTCTGAAGAGAGGATGCGTATTAATTCACTTGCGCCTAATCGCCCATCACAACTTTTTATGTGCCTCTGGAAGCCTTCAATGTAAAATTGCCTTATAATACAAAAACATACATCTCCACTCTGGATGTTTTCTTCATGCTTAGATCTTAAAATGTAAGGGATAGAACTTGAAGTGATTGCAAAGGTTCGTTTTTTTTTTTTTTTGTTCTTTTTTGTTTTTGTTGTTGTTTTTCTTAACCACTTGCCGAGCAGCCGCCGCAGTTTTACTGCTGCAGAATGGCACAGCTGGGCAAAACGATGTTAAGTAACGTCGCTTCGCCCTGTGGTCACTAGGGGCGCTTGCCCCCCTGGAGAAATGACGCGAGTGCCTGGCGGTCGCGATCACCGAGGACCGGGATCTGTGTGCGTGTAAACGCGGTTTCCAGTTCTCAGAGGGGAGAAGAGACTGATCGTCTGTTTACACAGAGTATGAACAGCGATCTGTCATCTCCCCTAGACAGTCCCCTCCCCCCTTCAGTTAGAACAAACAGAGGGAATACAATTAACCCCTTGATCACCCCCTAGTGTTAACCCCTTCCCTGCCAGTGACATTTTTACAGTAAGTGCATTTTTATAGCACTTGATAGCTGTATAAATGCCAATGGTCTCAAAAATGTGTCAAAAGTGTCCGATGTGTCCGCCATAATGTCGCAGTCCCGATAAAAATTGCAGATCGCCGCCATTACTAGTAAAAAAATTATAATAATAAAAATGCTATAAATCTATCCTCTATTTTGTAGACGCTATAACTTTTGCACAAACAAATTAATATACGCTTATTGCGATTTTTATTACCAAAAATATGTAGAAGAATAAACATCGGCCTAAACTGAGGAAAAAATTCGCTTTAAAAAAAAAAAAAAATGGGGATATTTATTATAACAAAAAGTACAAAATATTGTGTGTTTTTTTTTTTTATTATTATCATTTATTTTAAAATAAATAATTGTGTGTGTGTGTTTTTTTTTTTATTATTATCATTATCATTTGTTTTAACTAATCCTAAAAGGTAAATCAAAATGCTAAACTTTGTAATCGGCAATTTCTCATAGTGGGAAATATGTAGGTGTAGAGCATTCTGCACAAAAGACATATATATATATATATATATATATATATATATATATTTTTTTTTTTTTTTACATGTTTACATACAGTATGGGTTTACAAAAGTGAAAGATATAATGCAAGGTGTAGAAAAGGGCACAGCACCAAGGGCAACTAAGCGCACAACTGTGAACAGGCACAAATGGAAAGAATGGGATTCTGCGTAGTCAGGCATAGTAAGGTGTTCAAGTGCGAATTGGGTATAAAGAGATTTAATCGTTCTTCCTAATTTGTCTACAAGAAAGGAAGTTAAGAAAAATTTCCCCACTGTGAAACCGAGGCAAAAAAAAAAAATAGTTTTAAACTATTTAACCACTTCAGCTCTGGAAAATTTACCCCCCTTCATGACCATGTATTTTTGCGATACAGCACTGCGTTACTTTAACTGACCATTGCGCTGTCGTGTGACACTGTACCCAAATAAAATGTATGTCCCAAAACTAGAGCTTTCTTTTGGTTGGTTTTGATCACCTCTGCGTGTTTTTTTTTAAATGTATTTATTTTATTTTTATTTTTTTGCGCTATAAACAAAAAAGAAAAATTTTTGAAAAAAAAAATGTTTACATTCTGCTACAAAGCATATCCAATAAAAAAAATGTAAACATTATTTAAACATTTATTCATCAATTTAGGCCAATATGTACTGTAGCAGAGCGTCCCAGAGAGAGCCAGGAAAAGTCCTGTTCAGGGTTTATACATCTCCCAGGCTCCTCTCATACAGGTTCAGGGATCTCTGATCCATGGTCCAGTTCAGGTCTTGGTCCTCTCCCCCAGGCTAATTTAAGCTCACCTGAGCAAGTCAGCCCTTGCTCTTGGCCTGGGATACTCAGAGAACTTCTGTGTAAGAGTGCAAAAAGGTATGTGGAAGCTGACAAGCTGTAGGCTTGCTCAGCTTAGTAGTTAGGATCTGTAAATATTGTTTAGTTAGTGCCGAGACACGGCTAGGTTTTGTTTTGGCTATTTTTGTTCCTATTTGTTTCTTTTGGAACACTGTACAGCACCTGTATATAGACTTGTAAATATCACAAATAAACACCGCACTGTTTGTCACTATTCCACTGGCTTTGGTATCTGTGCCTGAAAGACTGCTCATCCCAGGGAGCTTTGTGGCTGCTACCTGTCCCCCAGGTTACATATGGTGGAGAATGCGGGCAGCTGTAGTAAGTTACTACTTAAAAGGCCAGTACCTAGAGTGACTAAACATGGAGGAAATCCTAAAACAATTGGTGATATCCAATGCTGCACAGCAACAATCCAATGCTGCACAGCAACAAGCAAACGCTGCACTGCAGCAAACAAACGCTATCGCACAGGAGCAAACCAAGGCGCTGTGCCAACAGATTGGTGCTGTACAGGAGCTATCGCAGAGGCTGTTTGAACAGCTAGCCACTGATGCAAAAGAGGATAGGAAAACCTTGGCTGCGGTTGTGGAGACGCTAGCACAGTGGTCACCTGCTAAAGTTAATGTTGTTGGAGACAAGCCCTCAGCTATTCATGTGGGTCGCTTTCTTTCCAAGATGACTGCAGATGATGATCCAGAGGCCTTTCTCTTAACCTTTGAACGGACCGCTGAGAGGGAAGGTTGGCCCAAAACCCAGTGGGCAGGGCACCCCATTTATGTCACGAACAACTAGAGAGCTGTGCAAGTTATTTAAGGTGACGCAATTGCGAACCTCGGTGTACCATCCTCAAACGGATGGCTTGGTGGAACGCTTCAATAAAACATTAAAGAGCATGTTAAAAAAGGTTGTTGACAAGGATGGGAAAAACTGGGACTTCCTGATACCATACTTGATGTTTGCCATCAGGGAGGTTCCCCAGTCCTCCACGGGGTACTCTCCCTTTGAGTTGCTTTATGGGAGACACCCTCGGGGACTCTTGGACATAGCCAAAGAAACTTGGGAGGGGGAGCAGACACCCCATAAAAGTGTCATTGAGCATATCGCTCAAATGCAGAACAGGATTGCAGCAATCATGCCGTTGGTAAAAGAACACTTACTGCAGGCCCAAACAGCTCAACAGAGGATATACAACAGGGGGGCCCAACTCCGTGTTTTCTCACCTGGTGATAGGGTCCTGGTGTTAGTTCCCACTGTTGAGAGCAAGTTCCTGGCTAAGTGGCAGGGTCCCTTTGAAGTAATTGAAAGAGTTGGGGAGGTCAATTACAAAATATATCAACCAGGAAAAAGGAAGCCCGAACAGATTTACCACATAAACCTGTTAAAGCCCTGGAAGGATAGACTGGCGTTAACTGCGAGGTCCCTCCCGGTAACGCCTAAGGGTACTGAGTCTCCTCTGATCCCTGAGGTCACAATTCCAGACACCCTGTCATATTCTCAAAAGCAGGAAACTAGAGAATTCCTGATAAGAAATAGAGAGAAATTTTCAGAGTTACCTGGCACGACTTCAGCAGTTCAGCATGATATTGTTACTGAACCTGGGGTCCGTGTCAAGCTAAAACCATACCGAATTCCTGAAGCAAGGAGAAAGGACATCAGCGAGGAAGTTAAAAGAATGTTGGAGCTAGATGTCATTGAGGAATCCAATAGTGACTGGTCTAGCCCCATCGTGTTAGTCCCAAAACCGGATGGCACTTGGAGGTTCTGTAATGACTTCAGGAAGCTTAATGCAGTGACAAAGTTTGACACGTACCCAATGCCCAGAGTGGACGAACTTATAGACCGACTTGGCAAGGCTCGCTATCTGACCACTTTGGACTTGACAAAAGGTTATTGGCAAATACCCCTGACTGGTAGCGCCAAAGAGAAGACTGCATTTGTGACCCCAGAGGGTTCCTTTCAATATAAAAAAATGCCTTTTGGGTTGCAAAATGCCCCCGCCACATTTCAGAGGGCCATGGACAGGACTCTAAGACCCCACCGACAATATGCAGCAGCATATCTAGATGACATAGTGGTACATAGCACTGACTGGGAGTCTCACTTGCCCCGGGTCCAGGCTGTCCTCGATTCCCTCTTCAAAGAAGGTTTTACAGCAAATCCAAAAAAATGTGCCATTGGTCTAGAGGAAGCCAAGTATTTGGGCTACACTATTGGGCGTGGTGTAATAAAACCTCAAGTGAATAAAATAGAAGCCATCCAGGAATGGCCACGTCCTGCAAACAAGAAGCAGGTCAGGGCCTTTCTTGGCATTGCGGGGTATTATAGAAGATTTATCCCAAATTTTGCAACTATAGCTGCCCCACTGACAGACCTTACGAAAGGGAGAGACTCTGTAATGGTGAAATGGTCCTCAGTAGCAGAGGAATCTTTCCAAGTCCTGAAGAAGGCTCTTTGTGCACAACCAGTACTGTACTCCCCTGATTTCTCCAAAGATTTTTTGGTTCAGACGGATGCGTCTGATGTTGGTATCGGGGCAGTACTATCACAGGTACACAATGGGGAAGAACACCCTGTGGTGTACCTAAGCAGAAAACTCAATGACCATGAGCAAAGGTATGCAGTCATTGAAAAGGAGTGTTTAGCCATAAAGTGGGCCGTGGACGCACTCAGGTACTATTTGTTAGGACGCCAGTTTGAGTTTATAACTGACCATGCTCCTCTGAAATGGATGGCCCAAAAGAAGGAGACTAATAGACGGGTGAACCGGTGGTTTTTGGCTCTACAGGATTACTCATTCACTGTAAAACACAGGCCAGGTGTTGAGATGGGGAATGTAGATGCCCTGTCCCGTGTTCACTCCTGTTGGGCTACAGGTGTTCCAACCCTGGGGTTGAAACAAGGGGGGAGGATATGTAGCAGAGCGTCCCAGAGAGAGCCAGGAAAAGTCCTGTTCGGGGTTTATACATCTCCCAGGCTCCTCTCATACAGGTTCAGGGATCTCTGATCCATGGTCCAGTTCAGGTCTTGGTCCTCTCCCCCAGGCTAATTTAAGCTCACCTGAGCAAGTCAGCCCTTGCTCTTGGCCTGGGATACTCAGAGAACTTCTGTGTAAGAGAGCAAAAAGGTATGTGGAAGCTGACAAGCTGTAGGCTTGCTCAGCTTAGTAGTTAGGATCTGTAAATATTGTTTAGTTAGTGCCGAGACACGGCTAGGTTTTGTTTTGGCTATTTTTGTTCCTATTTGTTTCTTTTGGAACACTGTACAGCACCTGTATATAGACTTGTAAATATCACAAATAAACACCGCACTGTTTGTCACTATTCCACTGGCTTTGGTATCTGTGCCTGAAAGACTGCTCATCCCAGGGAGCTTTGTGCCTGCTACCTGTCCCCCAGGTTACAGTACTCACATACTTTTGGTAAAATCCCAATAATATATTCATTGGTTTGCGCAAAAGATATAGCGTCTACAAACCATGGGATAGATTGATGGAACTTTTTTTTTTTTTTCTGGTAATAGTGGCGATCAGTGACTTAAGGCGGGACTGCAATATTGCAGCAGACAAATCAGACACTAAAGCCTCGTACACACGATCGGATATTCCGCAGACAAAGCGTCAGACTTTTGTCCGAAGGGTGTTGGCCATGAACTTGTCTTGCATGCAAATGGCACACAATTGTCGGCCAACAAACACGAACGTAGTGACATACTACGTGGCTTTTCAGTTCTTTAGCGCCACCCTTTGGGGACCTTCTGTTAATGTTGCTGTGTTTGGACTTTTGTGTGACGGACTTGTGTACACAGGATCAGAAAATCTGACAACAGACTGTTGTCCAGAAAATTTATAAGCCTGTCATCCAACATTTGTCCGTGGGAAAATCCAACAACAATTGTCCGATGGAGCGTACAAACAGTCGGATTTTAGGCCAACCGTCTGTCAACACACAATTCCCATCGGAAAATCCGATTGTGGCTTAAAGCAGGCCATACATGGGTCGAATTTCGAAAGAATTCTCTTTCGAAAAATCTTCTCCTAGAATTTTCGTTCAAATTTCACACCATTAGTGGGCTGCAGCAAAAGCTGATTTTCGTGCAGCCATCGAAATTGGGCATGTTGGAAATTTTTTGAAACACAAATGATTTTTCTAGATACACAATAAGGACTGGTCTTATTTTTCAGACTCAGTGTTTACAAGTTAAAATCTTCCCTTTTTCTAGCAAAAACAAAAAAAAATACTTAGAACACCCAAACTTTTTTTTTTTCACCCTAGAGAATAAAATGGCGGTCATTGCAATACTCTGTCAAATCGTATTTGCACAGCGGTCTTACAAGCGCAATTTTTTTGGGAAAAATACACTTTTTTTTTTTTTAATTAATTAAAAAATAAGACAACAGTAAAGTTAGCCCAATTCTTTTTTAGATCGTGAAAGATAATGTTACGCCAAGTAAATTGACACCCAACATGTCACGCTTCAAAATTGCGCCCGCTCGTGAAATGGCGACAAACTTTTACTATTAATCTCCATAGGCGACGTTAAAAAATTTCTACAGGTTACTAGGTTTAAATGAAAAAGGTCTAGTGCTAGAATTATTGATCTCGCTCTAACGATCGCGGCGATATCTCATATATGCGGTTTGAACACCGTTCGTATGCGGGCACGACCTACCTATGCGTTCGCTTCTGCGAGCTCGGCGGGACGGGCCGCTTTAATTTATTTTAATTTTTTTTAATATTTTACTTTTTTATTTTTTATTTTGACACAGTCCTTTTTTTAAAAAAACAAAACGTTTTCTATTATGAGGGATGTAAACATCCCTCGTAATAGAAAAATAAAGCATGACGGGACCTCTTAAATATGAGAACTGGGGTCAAAAAGACCTCGGATCTCATATTTACACTAAAATGCAATAAGAAAATTAAAAAAAATGAAATGTCATAATTTTTTTTGCAAAAAAAAAAAAAATTTCCCCTTTAAGACCATTGGGCGGAAAGTGACGTTTGACGTCGCTTCCGTCATCCAATGGTGTGGAGTGAAGTGGGGGTCATCTTTCCCTCAGCTCCATACCCGTCAGGGAAGAGGACCCGATCGTCTCCGCTGCTACCGACGACTCCGGTAAGCGACGGAGACCACCAAAGCGCGGTGGGAGGTGGGGGAGGCCCTCCCCCTGCCTCTGATAAAAATGATCTTGAGGTGAATCCGCCACAGAGACCACTTTTATCTGAAAGTGAACCGCCCGCTGATGAAGATGATACCAGGGTAATGGCAGCTAGCTGTTGCCATATCAACGGTATTCCTTTTCAAATAGCCGACATAAAACGACAGCGGGCGGTCCTTAAGTAGTTGAAAACCTAAAGCATTTTAAGACCTCCACACTAAACGAAACGTTCTCTGTCATTTCTAAAAGGGTTAGCCCCAGGAATGGGGAGACAGGCTGCATCCTGAGATCAGGACACAGTAAAGCCTCGTACACACGGTACGATTGTTGGCAGGGGATTATCTGTTGACAGACTGTTGTCCTAAAATCTTACCGTTACTACGCTCCTTTTGACAATTGTTGTCCAATTTTCGGCCAACAAATGTTGGATCACAGGCTAGTAAATTTTCGCCGGACAGCGGTCTGTTGTCAGATTTTCGTAATGATCAGTACACAAATGCGTCACACAAAAGTCAAAAGTACAAACACGCATGCTCGGAATCAGTGCTCACCAAACACGACATTGGCAGAAGGGGCCCAAAGGGTGGCGCTCAAGAAATGAAATTCCTCGTAGTACTTCACTAAGTTCGTGTTTGTGGCACGACAGTTGTGTACTGTACTTTTGACAAAAATCAGACGCTCGGTTGCCCAACAATCGTATTGCGTGTATGAGGCTTTAGTGTAATGATACTGTATTAATTAAACTTGCCTCCATGCCCCAAATTCAGATATCCTTGTCCTTGGAATTTCTTAGCCGGTGATGTTTTGCTTCCTCTGCTTTGTAATGCACCCAGACAGTAGTTGCGGAAATTCCAAAAGATTTCTTTTGGGGCTGACAACTAATTCTAGTCAGGCCTCAGAGCAGAAATGTGCTTGTTCGGCAGCTTGAAGGGAAAAGATCTGCATTGAGGACAAGGAGCCAAGCTCGGCACAGGTTCTTCACTCGCGATGTCTGATCTAGGGTTGTATTCTGCCTCTCCTTCTCCTGGAGACCTTAGAGAATTCTGAAGCTTGGAGGACTGCTAATACACATCTTATCTGCTCTCTATAAAACACACCAACACTTTTTGTATTTGTTTATTTGTCTTATGTTAGTGCTACATGGGCAATTTAAACTTTTTTTTTTTTTTTTTTTAAGTTTTTATTGAACAGTTTACAGTTTGGGGCAATTTAAACTTTTAAATTCATCTCAGAGATGTAAGCACTTGTTGGCCATTACGCTGAAATCAATGCAATGCTAATAAGATGAGGGTTAAATCTTTAATTTAGCAAAAGAATAAAGTTGCTTGTGTAACCCCTAACCTTGACAGACATTTGTAATTAAGACCTGTGGATGCTTCCATAGTTGACCTTCTAAAAAAGACTTTTAGATTCTTGGCTGTCATGCTTTTCTAGTTGCTTCTGATCAAGTACTCAGGAGGCCTAGAGTTGCCACCTAATCCCTTTAAACCCAAACACATATGAATTACACAGGTTCTGAAGGCTAATTTAATGAAGATATGGCAGCGAGTGAGTTTAATTACCATGTTAATCAGCCTCAGAACCTGTGTAATTAATATGTGTTCGGGTTCAAAGGGATGAGGTGGCAACCCTAAGGAGGCCTGACTTTGCTACATGCTTGCTCTTGGTCCTTGTCTCCAGGACACCATCACAGAAAGCATTGATGCCAGAGATAGCCAGCAATAGCAGCTTCCCTACTCTACTCTAGATCATTCCAGTGGGAGCCGTGCCTTGCCTTTGCCCACCCTCATTATTAAAGTGGTTGTAAATCCTTACACACCACTTTTACCTACAGGTAGACCTCTAATAAGGTTTACCTGTAGGTACCGTGAATATCTCCTAAACTTGCACCGTTTAGGAGATATTCACTGTATCAGCATGTGCTGACATCATCGGCACATTCGTACTGAAGAAACGGCTCGCTCGTGCCGTTAGCGGCGGCTCCCACGCGCGGGAGTGATGTCACCGTGGCTTTGGCCAATCACAGTGCCGGAGCCTGTGATACCTGGAAATAACTCTGGGAGACATGTCGCCAGCCACAGCGCTGTGTTGGGACCGCTGCGGGGGCGTCGATCTAAGGTAAGCATTTTTTATAATGAGCTAGTATGGTTTTTTTTGGTTTTTTTTCTGTGGGTTTAAAACCACTTTAACCACTTGCCGACCAGCTGCCGTCATACTGCGGCAGGTCGAGACAATCCCATGAACTATCGTAGCTAAACGTCCGCTTGTTTAAGCGGGATAGCAGGGGTGCGCCTGCTGCATTGCGGGGTGCCGATGCTCGAGGCAGAACGTGGGCGTGGGCGTGGGTGTGGGTGTACACAAATCCCTGTTCTGTGAGGAGAGGAGAGACAGATTGAGAGTTCCTAATTGCTAGGAACAATGATCTGTCATCTCCTCTAGTTAGTCCCCTCCCCCTACAGTTAGAACACAAAGTTAACCCCTTGATCGCCCCTAGTGTTAACCCCCTCCCTGTCAGTGTCATTTACACAGTAATCAGTGCATTTTTATAGCTCTGATCGCTGTATAATTGTCAATGGTTTCAAAAATGTGTCAAAAGTGTCCGCCATAATGTCGCAGTCCTGATAAAAAATCGCAGCTCGCGGCCATTACTAGTAAAAAGAAAAATAATAATAATAAAAATGCCATAAATCTATCCCCTATTTTGTAGACGCAATAACTTTTGCGTAAGCCAATCAATATATGCTTATTGCAACTGAATGAATATATATATCTATATCTCATATAATATTATATATATATATATATATATATATATATATAAATATATTATAATTTTTTTTTTTTTTTTTACTACCAAAAATATGTAGAAGAATACATTTCGGCCTAAACCGAGGAAAAAATTTGCTTTTTTTTAAAAAAAAAAAATTGGGGATATTTATTATAGCAAAATTGTATAAGATATATTGTTGTTTTTTTGTTTTTTTTTTCAAAATTGTCGTTCCCTTTTTTTTTTTTTTTTTTGTAAAAACCACAGAGATGATCAAATATCACCAAAAGAAAGCTCTATTTGTGGGAAAAAGGACGTCAATTTTGTTTGGCTACAGTGTCGCACGACTGCGCAATTGTCAGTTAAAGCGACGCAGTGCCGAATTGCAAAAAATGGCTCGGTCATTCAGCAGCCAAATCTTCTGGGGCTGAAGTGGTTAACAGCTCTTGAACAGTAAGGAGGAAGATGCGCCATACGCACATCTTAATCTTTTATATTTATTTACATGAGTGCTAGAGTCCTGGGGAGCCCTTAGACAGTAAGCTCTTTTCCCTAGAGAGCGGTGTTTTACTGAAATTGCTCTGGGGTTTTAATACTTTGTCATTTTCGATGCAAATAGCGATAATTCTTTCAGCTAAATAACAATTACTGTGAAAGTGCTGACATCCATTATATTCACTGTTGGGGGAAAAAAATGATTGCCCCAGGTAACTGGAGTAGTTTGAAGCTATAGACCATATTTTCTCAGTGTGACACAATATACCAACATTAGAGTCCCAAGTTCATTTTGCTGCCTTAGCCAAAATTCTGCAAACCCGCTGGACCAACACTGAACTCCAGGCAAGGAGCTAAATACACAGATGAAATGCAAATATAGAAATTGCTTTACCTGCCAAAGAATTGCAATTCTGTGCCACTAGTTTTTGTGATAGAGCAACCTGCCAGACCTCATAGCCAGATTCCAGATTGTCATTGTAATAAAAGCACATCTTGGTTAACCACTTCAGCCCCGGAAGGATTTACCCCCTTCCTGACCAGAGCACTTTTTACAATTCGGCACTGCGTCGCTTTAACTGCTAATTGCGCGGTCATGCAATGCTCTACCCAAACGAAATTTGCGTCCTTTTCTTCCCACAAATAGAGCTTTCTTTTGATGGTATTTGATCACCTCTGCCGTTTTTATTTTTTGCGCTATAAACGGAAAAAGACTGAAAATTTTGAAAAAAAATGATATTTTCTACTTTTTGTTATAAAAAAAATCCAATAAACTAAATTTTAGTCATACATTTAGGCCAAAATGTATTCGGCCACATGTCTTTGGTAAAAAAAATGTCAATAAGCGTATATTTATTGGTTTGCGCAAAAGTTATAGCGTCTACAAACTAGGGTACATTTTCTGGAATTTACACAGCTTTTAGTTTATGACTGACTATGTCATTTCTTGAGGTGCTAAAATGGCAGGGCAGTACAAAACCCCCCCAAATGACCCCATTTTGGAAAGTAGACACCCCAAGGAAATTGCTGAGAGGCATGTTGAACCCATTGAATATTTTTTTTTTTTGTCCCAAGTGATTGAATAATGACAAAAAAAAAAAAAAAAAAAAAAATTTACAAAAAGTTGTCACTAAATGATATATTGCTCACACAGGCCATGGGCATATGTGGAATTGCACCCCAAAATACATTCAGCTGCTTCTCCTGAGTACGGGGATACCACATGTGTGGCACTTTTTGGGAGCCTAGCCGCGTACGGGGCCCCGAAAACCCAGCACCACCTTCAGGATTTCTAAGGGCATACATTTTTGATTTTACTCCTCACTACCTATCACAGTTTTGAAGGCCATAAAATGCCAAGATGGCACAAACCCCCCCCAAATTACCCCATTTTGGAAAGTAGACACCCCAAGCTATTTGCTGAGAGGCATGGTGAGTATTTTGCAGCTCTCATTTGTTTTTGAAAATGAAGAAAGACCAGAAAAAAAAATTTTTTTTTTCTTTTTTCAATTTTCAAAACTTTGTGACAAAAAGTGAGGTCTGCAAAATACTCACTATACCTCTCAGCAAATAGCTTGGGGTGTCTACTTTCCAAAATGGGGTAATTTGGGGGGGGTTTGTGCCACCTGGGCATTCCATGGCCTCTGAAACTGTGATAGGCAGTGAAGAGTGAAATCAAAAATTTACGGCCTTAGAAAGCCTGAAGGCGGTGCTTGGTTTTCGGGGTCCCGTACGCGGCTAGGCTCCCAAAAAGTCCCACACATGTGGTATCCCCGTACTCAGGAGAAGCAACAGAATTTATTTTGGGGTGTAATTTCACATATTCCCATGGCATGTTTGAGCAATATAACATTTAGTGACAACTTTGTGCAAAAAAAAAAAAAAAAAAAAAAAATTTGTCTCTTTCCCGCTACTTGTGTCACAATATAAAATATTCCATGGACTCGACATGCCTCTCAGCAAATAGCTTGGGGTGTCTACTTTCCAAAATGGGGTCATTTGGGGGGGGGTTTGAACTGTCCTGGCATTTTATGCACAACATTTAGAAGCTTATGTCACACATCACCCACTCTTCTAACCACTTGAAGACAAAGCCCTTTCTGACACTTTTTGATTACATGAAAAAATTATTTTTTTTTGCAAGAAAATTACTTTGAACCCCCAAACATTATATATTATTTTAAAGCAAATGCCCTACAGATTAAAATGGTGGGTGTTTCATTTTTTTTTTTTCACACAGTATTTGCGCAGCGATTTTCAAACGCATTTTTTGGGGAAAAAACACACTTTTTTAAATTTTAATGCACTAAAACACACTATATTGCCCAAATGTTTGATGAAATAAAAAAGATGATCTTAGGCCGAGTACATGGATACCAAACATGACATGCTTTAAAATTGCGCACAAACGTGCAGTGGCAACAAAATTAATACATTTTTAAAAGCCTTTAAAAGCCTTTACAGGTTACCACTTTAGATTTACAGAGGAGGTCTACTGCTAAAATTACTGCCCTCGATCTGACCTTCGCGGTGATACCTCACATGCATGGTGCAATTGCTGTTTACATTTGACGCCAGACCGCCGCTTGCGTTCGCCTTAGCGCGAGAGCAGGGGGGACAGGGGTGCTTTTTATTTATTTATTTTTTTTCTTTATTATTTTTTTGCTTTTTTATCTTATTTTTAAACTGTTCCTTTCATTTTTTTTTTTTTTAAATCATTTTTATTGTTATCTCAGGGAATGTAAATATCCCCTATGATAGCAATAGGTAGTGACAGGTACTCTTTTTTGAAAAAATTGGGGTCTATTAGACCCTATATCTCTCCTCTGCCCTCAAAGCATCTGACCACACCAAGATCGGTGTGATAAAATGCTCCCCCAATTTCCCAATGGCGCTATTTACATCCGGCGAAATCTAAGTCATAAAATGCTCGTAGCTTCCGGTTTCTTAGGCCATAGAGATGTTTGGAGCCACTCTGGTCTCTGATCAGCTCTATGGTCAGCTGGCTGAATCACCGGCTGCATTCTCAGGTTCCCTGTTGAGACAGGAGAGCCAGAGAAAAACACGGAAGACGGTGGGGGGGGGGGCATTCCCTCCCACTGCTTGTAAAAGCAGTCTAGAGGCTAATTAGCCGCTAGGATTGCTTTTACATGAAAGCCGACCGCTGGCTAAAAAGAATGATACCAAGATGATACCTAAACCTGCAGGCATCATTCTGGTATAACCACTCAAAGTCGTGAATGGCGTACCTGAAGACAAAAAAATGGTTAACAATAAAGCACAGTAAACGGTAAAGTATAAAAAATTGCATACCTGAAAAGCAAACATGATAAAACATAATAACAATAAAACATTGCAGAATAGAATACAGTAAAAAAGAGCAGAACAATAGAGAGAGAGAATAGAGAGAGAGAACAATAAAACGACAACTATTTTTTTTTATTTTTGTTTGTGTTTTTTTTTTTTTTTACACTTTTTTTTTGTAACTGTAACTTTTATAACTGTAACCGCTTCCAGGTTCGGGTCTCTCAAAATGCGATGGCATCTTGGGAGACCCTGTGAAAGTGTGCCTAGTCTGTGCAATGCTGCACCCTACGCTAATACTCAACTAGTGAATGGTAGCGTTCAAAACATTCACCAATGCAAAGACCAGGATTGTCAGGACAGGAGGGACAATAATAGTGAGTGTCACGCCTATATCCGCGCTTGCTGCAGACACATCTTTTTTGGGGGGGTTCGTTGGGTAGGGGTACTCGGGAGGACATAAAGAAAATGCCTCTCATGCAGCCGACTGCATTTGGTTGGGGATGTGAATGGGGGAAGTACGGGCGCTGCAGAAGCGGTGGGTTCCCAATTAGGATTGGCGAATGCAGTAGGAAGGGCACTATGGGCACGACGGGCCTGTGTTTGTCTTTTTGGTGGCAGCGGGACACTACTTGTGCTTGCCACCTCACCAGCTTGAACTGCACTTATGGGACTCGCCACGTCACCAAGTGTTACTGCAGTGCTGGTTTGACTACGACCGGGGTGTACTAGGGCGCTGGTGCTTGCCAGTTCACCAAAACGCTACAAAAAAAAGTGACAGTGATCGATCGATACTGCACTTGGGTGGGCTGGACTGGGCTGGGCCGGGCGGAGGGGCAAAACGCAGGTGCTAGCAGGTATCTGGGCTGATCCCGCTAACACTGCGTTTTTGGGAACCCTAAACTGCTGGGGACGCCAGTATAGATCTGATCGGATCAGATATTGATGCGTTCAGATACTATACCACTAAGGGAGGTGTACGGTGCGTGCATGGGTGTTCGCGGTACTGGTGCTAATCTGACGCTGCCTAGGGCGACGCATATCACCGCCGGGCGATCAGGGGGCTAAACCTTTTTTCGGTAATAAACGGCGGGTGCCCTGACACTATAAAAAATAAACAAACTAACCAGCGTCACCCGTAACGGTTATACGGTGATCAGTGGTAAAAGGGTTAACTAGGGGGCCATCAAGGGGTTAAAACATTTATTAGATAGTATATGGGGGTCCCTGTCGCTATAAAACACTGACGGCGAACCTAAATATTTACGTCCCTAACTAGCGTCACCAGCGACACTAATACAGCGATCAGAAAAATGATCGCTTAGCGACACTGGCGACAGGGGGTGATCAAGGGGTTAAAACTTTATTAGGGGGGGTAAGGGGGGTACCCTAGACCTACAGGGGGCTAAACTTTTATTTGGTAATAAACGGCGGGTGCCCTGACACTATAAAAAATAAACAAACTAACCAGCGTCACCCGTAACGGTTATACGGTGATCAGTGGTGAAAGGGTTAACTAGGGGGCAATCAAGGGGTTAAAACATTTATTCGGTAGTATATGGGGGTCCCTGTCGCTATAAAACACTGACGGCGAACCTAAATATTTACGTCCCTAACTAGCATCACCAGCGACACTAATACAGCGATCAGAAAAATGATCGCTTAGCGACACTGGTGACGGGGGGTGATCAAGGGGTTAAAACTTTATTAGGGGGGGTAAGGGGGGTACCCTAGACCTACAGGGGGGTAACAGTCACTACCCTAACTGCTAACTGTCACAAACTGACACTATGCAGTAATCAGGAAAAAAAAAACAAAAAAAAAAAAAACCTGCTTGGTGTCAGTTTGTGACAGGGGGGGGGGGGGGGGATCGGGGGGCGATCGGGGGTGTAATGTATGCCTGGCATGTTCTACTGTGTGTGTGTGAGTGTTGGTGCACTTACATGTCATCTCCCCTCGGCGCTGGAACGGAAACTCCCGAGCCGAGGAGAGATGACATCACATCCTCTGCCTCTGTGTACTATACAGAGGCAGGGGATGTTTGTCATTGGCTGGGAGCGATCGCGAGGGGGGGGCCACGATCAGATGGCCTCCCCCTCGTCTCCCATCGCTTCCAACCAAATGCCGACCGCAGCTGGCACCGGGGGGGGGTCCGATCGGACCCCCCACCCGCGGGAAGGCAATCACGTTTCAGGTACGTGATTTTGCCTGCCCGTGCCGCTCTGCTCACGTATATAGGCGTGAGGCGGTCGGCAAGTGGTTAAGAACTTGGTACATAGGGGGTTATTTACTAACAGTGGCGTCTCCAGCTTTCATATTTAGGAGGGCACATGGGGGGACAGGGACAAAAGTAGGGGGGCAACTATAAAATGCAAATATCTATCTATCTATCTATCTATCTATCTATCTATCTATCTATCTATCTATCTATCTATCTATCTATCATCTCCTGGGGCTCTTTACTACGATCCCACAACGGGCCCTTTCACATGTTCTGCAGTGAGCTCCCTACCTACTGTATTAGGGCCCCCCCCCCCCCAGGGTGGCAGAAAACAGGAGATATATGTCACCAGAATACCAAGAAAATATAAGGATCCAAAGCAGTGGAAGAACTATCAGGGTTGCAAAGGTTGTCTTGCCACCGGGCCCTGGTGTTCTGCCACTGTGGGATTCCCCAGCCTCCTCTTGCTGTCCTGCCCCTGCTATTGACTGCGCTGGTCTGGCATCTCTTGGAATTTACAGGCTGGTTCTCCTGTCCTAAGGATGGGAGAAATCAGTCTGTTTATTCAGTAACTGAGAGTCCTGGTGGAGTCCTTCCTGCAACTCGCTCTTCTCCCTGCCAAAGAGGATACAGGGGAAGGAGCAGATCGGGCGGCCGTGGTTGTGTGAGTGCTCGCATTATGCAGTGTCAGCGAAAAAAAATTCTGGGGGGGGCACATGGTGGGGCACAGCATAATGTTGGGGGGTCAGGGCCCCCTCTGGCCCCCCCTAGTGACGCCATTGTTTACTAAAGGCAAATCCACTTTGCACTGTGTATTTGGAAGTGCAGTCGCTGTAGATCTGAGGGAGACATGCAAGGAAAATAGAAAACAGCATTTTAGCTTGCACACGATTGGATAATAAAATCAGCAGAGCTTCCCCTAATTTCAGATCTACCCCTCAGATCTACAGCGACTGCACTTCCAAGTGCACTTGTAGTGCAGAGTGGATTTGCCTTTAGTAAATTTACCACAGGGTTTCTTGGGGGGGGGGGGGGGGGGGGCAGGGGACAGTAGCAATTCATTGAGGACATCAGTCACTGCTGATCAACTTTCCCCAGTTTGTCCTCAGCCTTTATAATGTCAGCCAAGCTTGAACATATCTGTAAATGGCCAGAATAGGAAAACGGTCACTAAGGTCTATAGGTTCTTTAAAGCTAAACTTCAGGCTATAAACATAAACAAAAAATCTGCTTAATCCAGTTACAGTGCCTTGAAAAAGTATTCACACCCCCTTGAAATTTTCCACCTTTTGTCATGTCACAACCAAAAATTTTAATGTATTTTATTGGGATTAAATAGTAAAAAAGGAAGACACTCGCCCTGCCACTCTCCTCCAACCTCAGCGCTATGTGATGGCAAGTAATGAACACACAGGGAAATAGAGTTGCTGTTAAATGTAGAAAATAAAATAAAAAATGAGACATCTCTCAGCAGCCACTCAAAATAGATTATACATACAGACTGGGTGTAAAATTAAAACACTAATAGAGTAACAATTAAAACACCAAAGCGGCGCTCCCATCAGTGAACTGAAATAAAACCGTCAGGCTGGTACAAAGTCACTACTATGTATGTAAAAGTTTTAAAATGAGTAAACGAAATATGAATAGATCAGGAGTCTCTAATGGACATAAAGGGTGTATACAGCAAAAAGTTGATGAGTGCACCGTTCACCAAACGCTTTTCCACCTCGTGCTCCACACACCCGCAAGGGGTTCAAACTCACCAGAACCCAGAAGTTATCAGGCCTCAGTCAACATCCTGTGGTCTGTTCACTCTGGATATCCTCATAAGAAAGCTTTAAAACCATCTCCGAAATCCATATGATCTAGGTAAACAAGGAAGGGTACATCTGTGGGTAAATGCTCTAAGGGGCATCCATCACACTGGTCAGTAGAAGGTATGCTGTCTCAGCTGTCTCAGCCGCTCTGTGGGCTCCTGCAGGAAGATGGTATGATGGTGGAGAGCTGGAGAAAGGCTTTGAACACTTCCTGGATCGCAATGCTAAAGGGGATGACCTCACAGGCTTGATCATGACGTGTTTCTGGGCTGGCGCACCCTGGTGGTGGGAGGAATGCGCGCTCCTATTTCAACATGAAATAGGAGCGCGCATTCCTCCCACCATCAGGGTGCGTCAGCCCAGAAACACGTCGCAATCAAGCTTGTGAGGTCATCCCCTTTAGCACTGCGATCCAGGAAGTGTTTCAAGCCTTTCTCCAGCTCTCCACCATCATACCATCTTCCTGCCGGAGCCCACAAAGCGGCTGAGACAGCATACCTTCTACTGACCAGTGTGATGGATGCCCCACAGAGCATTTATCCACAGATGTACCCTTCCTTGTTTACCTAGATCATGTGGATTTCGAAGATGGTTTTAAAGCTTTCTTATGAGGATATCCAGAGTGAACAGACCACACCATGTTGATTGAGGCCTGATAACTTCTGAGTTCTGGTGAGTCTGAACCCCTTGCGGTTGTGTGGAGCACGAGGTGGAAAAGCGTTTGGTGAACGGTGCACTCATCAACTTTTTGCTGTATACACCCTTTATGTCCATTAGAGACACCTGTTCTATTCATATTTTGTTTGCTCATTTTAAAACTTTTACGTACATAGTAGTGACTTTGTACCAGCCTGACGGTTTTATTTCAGTTCACTGATGGGAGCGCCGCTTTGGTGTTTTAATTGTTACTCTATTAGTGTTTTAATTTTACACCCAGTCTGTATATTTTATTGGGATTGTGTGTGATCGGCCAACATAAAGTGGCACATAATTGTGAAGTGGAAGGAAAATGATAAATGGTTTTCCAAATTTTTGACAAATATGTGAAAAGTGTGGTGTGCATTTGTATTCAGCCCCCCTGAGTCAATACTCGTGTAGAACCACCTTTCACTGCAATTACAGCTGCAAGTCTTTTTGGGGATGTCTCTACCAGCTTTGCACATCTAGAGAGTGACATTTTTGCCCATTCTTCTTTGCAAAATATCTCAAGTTCTGTCCGGTTGGATGGAGAGCGTCTGTGAACAGCAATTTTCAGTCTTACCACAGATTCTCAATTGGATTTAGGTCTGGACTTTGACTGGACCATTCTAACACATGAATATGATTTGATCTAAACCATTCCATTGTAGCTCTGGCTGTATGTTTAGGGTCGTTGTCCTGCTGGAAGGTGAACCTCTGCCCCAGTCTCAAGTCTTTTGCAAACTCTAAGGCCTCATGCACACTGGACGTTTTTGGACGTTTTTACAGCAGCTATTTTTGGCTTCAGATGTTTTTTTCTACAGTCAATAAACCCCCCAGCATGTTATCCTTTGTGTCCATGCACACATAGGCTGATATCAACAGTTTTTGGCTTTAAAAAAAACCCAAAACTAGTGGGTTCGGAGAGGAGTTTTTCAGCTGTAAAAATGCTCTAACATCAAACGCTGATAAACGATCAAAAACGTGGCTCACCAGCGTTTTTTTGACATTTTTGATCTATTGAAAAAGGAAAAAAAAACGCTAATAAACGCTATTGCAACAACTTTGAAAAATGTTGAAAAACTCACTGCAAAGCTACTGGCATTTTTATAACGTTATTTTAACGTCCAGTGTGCGTGAGGCCTTGTCCTCTGGACAGATTCTCCTACCTGAGCTGTAGATCTCTGTAGCTCCTCCAGAGTTACCATGGACCTCTTGGCTGCTTCTCTGATTAATGCTTTCCTTGCCCGGCCTGTCAGTTTAGGTGGACGGCCATGTCTTGGTAGGTTTGCAGTTATGTCATACTCTTTCCATTTTCTGATGATGGATTGAACAGTGCTCCGTGAGATGTTTAAAGTTTGGGATATTTTTTTATAACCTAACCCTGCTTTAAACTTCTCCACAACTTTATCCCTGACCTGTCTGGTGTGTTCCTTGGCCTTCATGATGCTGTTTGTTCACTAAGGTTCTCTAACAAACCTCTTAGGGCTTCAGAACAGCTGTATTTATATTGAGATTAAATTACACACAGTTGGACTCTATTTACTGATTAGGTGACTTCTGAAGACAATTGGTTCCACTAGATTTTAGTTAGGGGTATCAGAGTAAAGGGGGGCTGAATACAAATACACGCCACACTTCCAAGATATTTATTTGTAAAGAATTTTGAAAAACATTTATCATTTTCCTTCCACTTCACAATTATGTGCCACTTTGTGTTGGTCTATCACATAAAATCCCAATAAAATACATTTACGTTTTTGGTTGTAACATGACAAAATGTTGAAAATTTCAAGGGGGTATGAATACTTTTTCAAGGCACTGTATATGTTAATTTAAAATATATGAAAACTAGCAATATCATCCATACTTCTGTAATGCCCTACACAGAAGCACATACCCCAGGAGGCAGAGGGTGCACACTGAGCCAGTCAGAGACTCTGCATTGTATGGTGTTGTCTGTTAGCAGTTTTGACAAGAGAAAAGAGAAGAGAAGTAATTTCCTAAGTTTGCTGCTTCTCCATTGTTGTCATTGGGGTTTATTTACTAAAGGCAAATCCACTGTGCACTACAAGCGCAATTGGAAGTGCAGTCGCTGTAGATCTAAAGGGGATGTGCAAGCAAAATAAAACAGAAAAACATTTTTGCTTGCACATGATTGGATGATAGAAATCAGCAGAGCTTCCCCTCATTTCAGATCTTCCCCTCCGATCTGCTGCTACTGCACTTGCAGTGCAAAGCGGATTTGCCTTTAGTAAATCAACCCCATAGTCTGATGGCAGAGAAAAGCAAAGTCATGAAGAACCTAGCTCTGCTTTTTGTATCTTGGTGCTGCAGATTGATGCAAGATGATCAATAATTTTCTATCCTGGCCAATCAATTCACGTTGATCAAGTTCCATCTAAATTGAGTCTAAACCGATTGGAAGGAAAGTTATGGCTGTTCAGTTGTTTGTGGATTCGACCGATTTGCTTAACCGCTTTAGATCCGGGCCATTGCCAAATGAAGGCAACAGCGCGGATCTAAATTGCCGGGACTACGTCCATTGACGTCGTCCCGTGCACGAGCGGCCTGCGCGCCCCCTGCAGGGCGCGCTCGGTGATCAGCGAGTCTATGAGACTCGCCTGATCACAGATCAGAGTAAGGGGTTGGTCCCGACCCCTTACCACATGATCAGCTGTCAGCCAATGACAGCTGATCATGTGATGTAAACAGAGCCGGTAATCGGCTATTTTTCCTCCTCGCGCTGACAGCGCGAGGAGGGAAAAAAAAAACCCGATCACCGGCGGCCGTGATCGGGACATCAGTCCCGATCACGGCGATCATCTAACACAAGGCAATAGGCAGCAGTGCTGCCTACCAGTGCCCACCAGCGTCACCCATCAGTGCCCACAGTGCCATCAATCAGCGCCACCCATCAGTGCCCACAGTGACACCCATCAGTGCCCACAGTGCCACCCATCAGCACCCACATCAGTGCCACCCATCAGCACCCACATCAGTGCAACCCATCAGCACCCACATCAGTGCAACCTATCTGTGCCCATCAGTGTCACCTACCAGTGCCCATAAGTGCCCATCAGTGCCGCCCATCACTGCCCATCAGTGCCACCCATCAGTGCCACCCATCAGTGCCGCCCATCAGTGCCCCCCCATCAGTGGTACCTATCCGTGCCACCCATCCGTGCCACCCATCAGTGCCACCCATCAGTGCCACCCATC
Source organism: Lithobates septentrionalis (assembly GCA_037952835.1). Classification (NCBI taxonomy): domain Eukaryota; kingdom Metazoa; phylum Chordata; class Amphibia; order Anura; family Ranidae; genus Lithobates; species Lithobates septentrionalis. Next base: position 2,122,524 of record JBBDGP010000990.1, on the reverse strand, counting down.
TGTGCCAACCATCTGTGCCAACCATCCGTGCCACCCATCCCTGCCGCCCATCCGTGGCCATCAGTGCCGCCTTATCTGTGCCCATCAGTACCGCCTTATCTGTCCCCATCAGTGCCGCCTTAACTGTGCCTATCAGTGCCGCCTTAACTGTGCCTATCAGTGCCGCCTTATATGTGCCTATCTGTGCCCATCAGTGCAGCCTATCAGTGCCCACCAGTGCCGCCTCATCAGCGCATATCAATGAAGGAGAAAAATTACCTGTTTGCAAAATTTTATAACAAACTATTAAACATGATTTTTTTTTTTTTCAAAAATTTCCATATTTTTTTGTTTGTTTAGCAAAAAATAAAAACCCCAGCTGTGATTAAATACCACCAAAAGAAAGCTCTATTTGTGGAGAAAAAATGATAAAAATTTCATTTGGGTACAGTGTTGTATGACCGCGCAATTGTCATTCAAAGTGCGACAGTGCTGAAAGCTCAAAATTGGTCTGGGCAGGAGGGGGGTTTAAGTGCCCAGTAAGCAAGTGGTTAAATCGTTCATCGATCGGATGAAAATATCGAAGCGCTTATGGCTACCATAAGGCTGCCTCTAAATGGTCCAATAACAGCAGGTGATGCCCCCATATTCCACCATCTTTTGCAGTGATCTTTTGATCGTTTTTGAGGGTGACAACAAGCACATCTTACACTTTTTTTTTTTATGTAAACCGCTTGACACCCGCCCACAGTAGTCACAGTAGTTGTACTGCAAGCAGGCGGCAGCTGCAGGCCAGGCTACGTACTGGTATGTCGTGGCCTTTATTCCACGTTTGCATGCTCTCCCCCTCCTGACCCATGCTGTGATTGGAAATCAGCACCAGTTTGGTAGCTGATTTCAGGAAATGATTTTGGCTGAATTCAGCTGATTCCCTGTGGCCAATCACAGAAGGAGTTCTGTATTTACAAAAAACACAAAAGTCTGTATACTGTGAACAGCAATCTGGCTGTTTCTTATCCCTGCAAAGCAGGTAGAAAAAGTGGATGTAAACCCACTCTCATCAATTATAAACTACTGCCATAGCGCTGAACTATAAGCATATACATGCCTCCTGCATGTATCCTTAGCTGTCAAATGTCTCCCCCTTCTCTATTTGGAGTCCCAAAAAAACTCCAGATTAAGTGGGTGGTTCTGTTGTCTGGAGCTCGGTGGGTAAAGTTGTGACATCAGTAGACTCCCCGCCCACCTCTACATTCCCCTTGATCAGAGCGCGCACAGGAGAGGCAGAGCACCCCCACCCCCCTGTCAGGAGAGTCTCTCTCTATCTCTCCAGCTCTCTCTATCTGGATTTTTATATGAGACGATGAAACCTTCCATTCACATCTACTTGTATTTTCATACTGAAGCCCAGAGCTCCTCAGACATGGACAGAGCTTTGCTCCCCCATAATTGGTGTATTACCTAGTACCCCTATAGTAATATTATTCCCTTCATTGTAAATAGAGTATTATAGGATCACATGCTGTACAGAGTCATCACATGCTGTACAATGCCATTCATCTCCGTCCGGGATGATGGGACTGTATAGGAGTACAATGACAGAGGAATGATTTGTTTGTACAATAAAGGAGACTCTGGGGACATATCGGGGTCACTTTCGGTGTGGGGGAGTTGTCAGTCTTCTCTCCTATGTACTGTACACAGGTATGCTCTATACACATAGCACTGTGTACATTTCAGAGAACAAACACAGGTCACTATGCTCCTCTCTATGCCTCCCCTTCTGATATAACACAGTGCTATGTGTAGAGAGATTACCTGTGTTCATTTCTGGACATGAGAAGTGACCCCCCCCCCCCCCCCATCGGCTGGAGGAGACGCTGATACAGACTTTAAATGAGTGGGGGGAGAATTCGGAGGACACAGGAACATCAATGCCCAGGAGAGAGGTGTTGGAGTCTCTCAGAGGAGGAAAACTTGCAGATAACAGCCAGGGAAAGGTGAGGACTTCACTGTTTGTATCACACTCTCTCTGCTTCTGGGTTTTAGCTGGGGACACGCTGCAATGGAAACAGAGGCATGTGAAGAACGTGCTCGTTCTAGATAGTTCTTCACCAAACACACCCACATGTCCTCCAGAGGGAGGGAGTGAAGGAGGGGCTGGATTGTGGAGATGTTTCCACCCCCTGGAAACTTTTGAACTGAGAAAAAAGCTTTAGAGGCTGATTCTGGGATCTTCAAAGGACTATTCTGCAAAAACTAAAGGACTGAGGAGAGAAAAAAATGCAATGCAGGTATGAGGGTAGCATGTACTACCTATTTCTGCATTCCCATACTTCTCCTTTTAAAGGACTGTACCACTGAATTAACAGATGGTCAAATAGGCAGGTCCGACCAAAGGGTAGATGATCCAGGCAAAGACAGGAACTCCAATAGATTCCCCGGAATATACAAAAGGTGAAGCAAAAACAACTCTTAAGTGCTCACTCGGGATCAGTTACAAAGCAGCCTTACTTTAAAAATGGTTACTCACAAATGGCTGTTTAAAAAGCAGAGTGATGTGTAAGATGCAGGTGACATCAGCTCGTAGCTCCTCCCCGTATGCGTTACGTTCATAGAACTTCATCAGCGGGGCGCCCTATTGATGTCAGTGTCCGTTAGTGACCCTTGCTAAAACTCCAGATTATTATTATTATTATCATTATTATTAAAAAATATATATTATATATATATATATATATATATATATATATATATATATATATATATATATATATATATATATATTTAAGCTTAATATAAAATACAATAAAAAAAAAAAAAAAAATATATATATATATATATATATATATATATATATATATATATATATATATATATATATATATATATATATAGATAATATAACATAATTTTTATTCTGTTTTTTATTAAGCTTAAAAGGTAAGTAACATCAAAAAAGCCCATTGGGCATACCCAGACTTGGAATTGAAAACAAGATGAAAAATAAAAAAACACACTGTAAACCTATCAAACATGGTATTTAGTAACCAAGGCCTAAGATGACTTTGTTCGCGGTAGCTGTGTGAAGTAGACATCTGAAGACTTTCCCTCATTGCACAGAACTCGGCAAGAGATATTCAGAAGTAAAACTGTACATACAATGGAGGCGTTGCCGATGACCCAACAGTATCTCTGGACTCTGTCCAAATATCCCACACCTTGGAGAATTTTTGTGTATGTATCCCGTAGATTCGTAAGTAATTTTTTTTTCTTTTATAATGGGACCATTTTGTTAATAAGTGACTTCCAGTAATCTAGGGTAGGTGCCTGGGGAGATTTCCATGTAAGGAGTATGGACTTACGTGCATAAAACAATAGTAGGCCTATCAGAGTTTGAACAGCCCTGGAGGTAGCTAGTAAATTAACTAGTCCTAAAATACAAAGGTCTATTGAGAGTGGCACTGCTACAGTAGTGACCATGCAGATATAATGAGAAACCGCTGACCAGAAATACTAAAACTCCAGATTATTTGAAGCCCACGTACCCCCTGAACCCAGCAGCACTATGCCCGGAGAACTTGCAGCACTGCTTGAGAAATGTTGGTGTGAGAAGGGCATTCACATTTTCATATTTTTCCTGGAAACCTCAAAGGTGTACACTGCCTGACAAGATGATTGCAAGGTTTCTTCACACATTTAGAAAGCTTTCCTTGAACATGTCACGTCCTTCTTCTTCTTCTATTTTCTAAGTAAAAAAAAAAAGAAAAGAAATCTTCCATTTTATTGCTTTATTTTTATGGAAGTAGGAAAAGGTTACCATTAAAAATAACTTAATATCAGGTCATTGGCTGCAGCTGCACTCATAGCCATAGTTCTTCATTTGCAAAGTCTGGCCAAGGTCCCAAATAAAAAATAGTGTGGAACAGACTTGTTTTGGTGCCATAAAACTAATTCAGCCACAAACTTGTCTCACACAAAGAAACTTTGAAGAAAGGAATGGTTACATCCCTGTCTGCTTTGTCTCTTTTTTTTGTTTGCTGTTTATGTCATAATGGGGAGATTTTCCTTCATTTCCTGAAGGAACAGAAAGTCAGAGGAAATTTCTACAAAATGAGGGAATCCAAAACAAAGAAAAAATGTGGCTTTCGGTATAATTTAGCAAAACGTAGGCTTCGATCGTATTTAAGATGCTTTAGGGCAGGGGCATAGGGATATGGCAAAGTGAATTTGGATTCCTCAAAAGTTTAGCCTTGTGGGCACCAGTATCCTTATTGTGTCACCTGTTCTGCGATTCTGGCATTAACCTCTACTGGTCCCATGAAGGAAGGTAGTGTTTGCCACAGTCTCTGATTCTGCGGTGGATAAGCTCAGGTAAAAACTGTAATTTTTAACTCTTGCATTGCATTAGTATGGACAAGTGTCCAATACACAGTGACGAGAAACACAGCAAGTGCTTTGGGTACAGCCAGGACAGGCTGTAAGGAGTTGATACATAAATCAGAATTTCTCTTTTTCCCATCTTCTTTTCTATTCTGTGCCAAATGTGCCTCTAGTCAGGTTTATTTTTTGGTTAAAAAAGTAGTCAAGAAAATATGTTGTGTATGTATTCAAGAATAATAAAGTTACAATAAAAAAAAATAATAATATTTTGTGTTCTCCTTTAGAACTAGCTGGGGGAGCTTTATGATTCCTGTCACATGTTTTTTCCTGGGTGAACTTTTTTGGGCCAGTGGATCTTTTTAGATTCTGGGCTAATTAATATTTACCCATTTTGTAAACCTGAGGTTACTATTATTGCACTTGGAGGAAAAAACATTTGAGTTGACTTACTAAAGGCAAATAGTGAAAAGGGTTCCTCCAAAGGGTGGGACTTTAAACGGACCATACACAGTGATTCAAATATAAAAGTACACATTTTTAGAAATGTGGATTACAAATGAGAACAAAGGAATAAAATCAAACACATGATAATGAGAATAGCATGAAACCAGCTACTGGATGGCCTGTCAGGAAGACAGGAAGAGCTCAACGCGTTTCAACATATAAAATGAAAGTCATTTGGGTATCCCAATACATGTGGATAGATTTTACCTGCCACCCAAAATTGATCTGGTCTTGTGGACAAGTACTCTCCTTATTCCTATACCTCTTGGGATATAGGTATGCTAAATATATTATTATTATTATTATATGCGATTTATATAGCGCCAACAGTTTACACAGCGCTTTACAATGTATAGGGGAGACAACACAATTACAGTACAGTTCAATACAAAAGGTACAGGAGGGCCCTGCTCATAGAGCTTACATTCTAAAGGGAAGGGGTGGTGGTACAAAAGGTAATAGCTGCAGAGAATGATTTCATGGGGGTGGCTCGGGGACAGTTGTTATGTGGGTGTGGGATAGGCTTCCCTGAATAAATGAGTTTTCAGGGATCTCCTAAAGGTGGACAGGGTAGGGGCTGATCGGACATACTGGGGCAGGGAGTTCCAGAGGATAGAGAGGCTCTGGAGAAGTCCTGAAGGCGAGCATGGGAGGAGGTAACAAGGGAGCTAGAGAGCAGGAGGTCCTGGGAGGAGCGGAGGGGACGATTTGGGCGATATCTGCAGATGAGGTTGGTGATGTAGCTGGGAGCGATGTTGTGAATGGCTTTGTATATTATGGTTAGCATTTTGAATTTTATACGGTGGGGTAGGGGAAGCCACTAAAGAGGTTGGCAGAGAGGGGCAGCAGTCACAAGTCGATTAGTGAGGTGTATTAGTCTAGCAGCAGCATTCATAATAGACTGAAGGGGGGATAGCCTGCATAAGGGAAGGCCATTAAGGAGAGAGTTGCAGTAGTCAAGGTGGGAAATAATCAAGGAGTGAATAAGTTGCTTTGTGGTGTCATAGTCAGGAATATATTCTTTGCTATCAATCCTTTATACAGTTTACACTAACCAATTGATCAATTACTTAATTTATTTAGACTCATGGGGTCATAGAATACACTATAGTGAACTTCCAAGGCTCCAGCCCCCTTGTGGGATCCTACGTCCTGACACGAGGGGTGTGCTGTGATATTTTCCATCCTCCTCCTGTCGTGCCTGCTTGGTACATTTTTGGCAGCTCAGCTCTCATCTCAACATTTAAGTTATGCTCTTTTCTGGGTGAATCACTAACACATGGGGTCAGTATGTTCAGCTCTTACATCTTTTAATTTTCTTTATCTTTTCTGTTTGTTTTTGAATATTTTGTTTATACATGATCATTGTATGAATTTTTCGGTATTCTGTTCATGATTGTGTGTAATTTACAATTATAGAATAACGCTACTTAATTGGAATTCATTGGCCTAATTCCCTGAAGAAGACTTTCATTTTATGTTGAAACGCGTTGGACTCTTCCTGTCTTCCTGAAAATGATTTAGGCCACCCAGTAGCTGGTTTCATGCTATTCTCATTATCATGTGTTTGATTTTATTCCTGTGTTCCCATTTGTAATCCTTGTTTCTAAAAATGTGTGCTTTTTATATTTGAATCACTGTGTATGGTCCGTTTAAAGTCCTAACCTTTGAGGAACCTTTTCCACTCTATGTACTAGGAATGTGGACCATAACAACCAGTTCATCCAGCTAGTTGGGCAAAATCATTTCTACTACTAAAGGCAAATAGACTGTGCACTTTGCCAGTGCAGTTGCACTTATTTACTCCAGAGCTTAGTAAATGTGGTAAAGCTCTGCTTATTTTTATCATCCAATCATGTGCATCCAAACATGTTTAATTTTTCTTGCACCAACTGGGTATGCTTTACAAAATGTAAGCTTTAAAACATTCACTAAGCCCTGGGGGAATTGAGTGCAGCTGCACTTGCAAAGTGCATTGTCTATTAGCCTTTAGTAAGTCAACTCCAGTGATTTTATATTTTAGGTGAATTCCTAAAATATAAAACTTATGCCAACTTTCCTGGCCTGGATACATGTTCTAGATAAAATATTTAGAATGTATTTAAAGTGGAAGAAAAGCTTACATTAACTATTCCTAAAAGAGAAGTATGGACATACAAAAAGACAAACATTTATACCCCCTGCCGATTCTGCAGTAGGAACTAAGTGAACAAACAATTGCTCAGTTCTCCCCTCTGCTCTGAGCAGAGTGCCATGACTGTCAGTCACCGGCTGTCTGCTGTGTCCCTCCGGTGCTCACTGGAGTGCTGGACGTGGGAGGGGCTGGCTTAGGCTCTCGGCAGATCACTGAGAGGCTGAGCCAGTTGCCAGTCCAGGCATCTGGGTGGATCCCGACAATATGGTCAGGATCTTTCCCTGAGTCTGGACCGGCTGAGTGACGTCAGCTGACTTTAGCCCACTGTTGGCTGAAAACGGGTCACAGGAGTGTAGAACAAACTGCACTCCTGTGACCTACAGGAGAAGTACAGCCAAAATAACTTTGGCCGCACTTCTCCTTGAAAAAGGTTCCATTCCCCCTTCTCCTACCTATCCTGCCTACCATGTAGAAAAAAAAAGATCAGTATGCTTATCGTTTTTTAATCCACTCTGGTTCAGTTGTGAGATCCTCCAGCTCCAGCGCCCCTGTGTCAGTGAGAAGCAGCTACAGGTGAGAGGAGGTAGCACCGACATTGGATGGGCCATGGGAGTTTTTGGGTGATATCATGGTTACTGGAATTTACAGCCATTGACAAGTACTCCCTTGCACAAGAGAGCCAGAGCTGCAGGATCATGTGACCAGACTGAATTTGGGTTAAGAAGTGGTAAGTATGCAGGATAGGTAGGAGGAGAGGGGAGGGAATATTTTTAAGAATACTTAGCATTAGGCTTTTCTTCCACCTTAAGTCTGGATTCACACTGATGCACCGCGCATGGATACTGTTCTCATGCAGATTAGTGTGATTTATAATGCAAATTGAATGCATTTTCAAGCATTAGACAGGAATAGGAAGTAAAGAGGGGTGGGCAGGAGGGGGGGGGGGATATGTAAAAATCTACACAAACAGTAAAGTTAGCCCAATTTTTTTGTATAATGTGAAAGATGATGTTACGCCGAGTAAATAGATACTAAACATGTCACACTTTATAATTGCACGCACTCGTGGAATGGCAACAAACTACGGTACCTAAAAATCTCCATAGGCGATGCTTTACATTTTTTTTACGGTTACCAGGTTAGAGTTACAGAGGAGGTCTAGTGCTAGAATTATTGCTATATTATTATTTTTGTATTGTATTTTGTATTATTTTTATATTAATAAATTGTGTTTAAAAAGAAAAATTTTGATCACTTTTATTGCTGTCACAAGGAATGTAAACATCCCTTGTGACAGTAATAGGCAGTGACATGTACTCTTTATGGAGAGATCGGAGGTCTAAAAGACCCCCGATCCCTCCTTTGCACTTCAGATCGTTTTTGGCGATTCTGAATACTGTGTATTTTTTTTAAAACTGGCGCCATTGGCAGCTGAGTAAACGGGAAGTGACATCATGATGTCGCTTCCGCGTTTACAATTAGGAGGCTGGAACGAAGCCGCTCAGCCGATGAGCACAGGGGGGCCAGAGAGTACTGAGGGGCTGATGAGCACTGGATGGGGCTGGAGAGCACAGGTGCTGGAGAGCACTGGGGGGCTGATGAGCACTGGGAGGGGCTGGAGAGCACGGGGAGCTGGAGAGTACAGGGGGGCTGATGAGCACTGGGAGGGGCTGGAGAGCACGGGGGGCTGGAGAGCACTGGGGGGGAGTTGGAGATCACTGAGGGGGGCCCAGAGAGCAGTGGGGGAGCCTGAGAGCAGGGGGGGGGGGCCTGAGAGCATGGTAGGAGCCTGAGAGCACGGGGAGGGGGGAGCCTGAGAGCACGGGGGAGGGGAGCCTGAGAGCACTAGGGGCAGTAGAAAGAAGCTGGATAGGAGGAGTGGCTGCATACACAATAGAACAGGGCCCACTAACAGGCCAGGTTTGAAAATAACTGAAATACACAGGTGATATAATTTGCTGCTCAGTGATTGCAGTATTCTAGTCTGCATCTCCCCAAGGTAATACATAAAATCTTGGCCCTGAGGACAGGGTTGATGACCACTGCAGTAGAAGAATCCATCTCTTTGTTTTTCTACTACAGCCTCTGAATGCCCACGGGAAGGAGAGAATGAGAAGCAGGCTTTCAGAGGCTGTAGGAGAAAAATAAAGAGATGGATTCTTCTACTGTGTATGCAGCCGCTCCTCCTATCCAGGCACACGCATGGGGAGCCGCACTCACTTTCCCCCCTGTCTGACGGCCGCATCTCATGTAGATCCCCTCCCTCTTCATGGTCACAGGTAACGTGACCAGTAGTCTCCGCCCCCTGGCCCAACGACCGAACTGAAATGGCAGCTGGCCACGGAGAGGCCGGGTAAGCGGCGGGGGCTCAAGAAACAGATCAGCTGCTTTGGCCCCACAAGGACATGCGGCCCGGTGGCCCCGACCCACCAGGCAAGTGCCTGGTGTGCCCTATGGCCAGTCCGGGCCTGCCTGTACATCATTTGGTTGAAGTGGTTCCCCCGGGGCGATGCCTCCAGGAACCATTTTTTAGAGTTAGCAGTCGCCTCTCTCATGATAACAATCGATGCGGCTAATGAGCCACTCGGCCATTATCATAAGGAGCGGGAGGGGACATCCCCCCCCCCGACGACTTTTGCCTCTCTGCCCGGAAACAGCTTTGATTGGGTCTCCGTTGTAAAGACATGGAAGCGACGTCACTTCCGGTTTACTTGAAAAAGTCAGTAATCCAAAACGCAGATTTTGGCGTTTTTGAATTCTTTGAAATGCAGAGGAGGGGTTTGAGGTCTTTTAGACCCCCCGATCCCTCCATAAAGAGTACCTGTCACTGCCTATTAATGTCACAAGGGATGTTTGCATTCCTTGTGACAGCAATAAAAGTGATCAGATTGATTGATTTTTTTTTTTTTTTTTTAAAGGGACAATGTTAAATAAAAAAAAAAATAAGAAAAAAAATACTTTTTTTAACACGCCTCCGTTCCCGCATCAAGAAACGCATACGTAAGTCGCGCCCGCAAATGTAAACAGTGTTCAAATCACACATGTGAGGTATCGCCGCGATCGTTAGAGCAAGAGCAATAATTGTAGCAAAAACACCTCCTCTGTAACTCTAAACAGGTAACCATTAAAAAAATGTAAACGTCGCCTAAGGAGATTTCCTTAAGTACCGTAGTTTGTCGCCATTCAATAAGTGCGTGCAATTTTAAAGTGTAGCATGTTGGGTATCTATTTACTCGGCATGACATCATCTTTCACAATATGGAAAAAATTGGGATAATTTTACTGCTTTCTTGCAATATTTTATGTCATGGTATTTGCGCAGCGGTCTTTTAACCACTTCAATACCAGGCATTTAGACACCTTCACGCCCAGCCCAATTTTCACCTTTCAGCGCTGTTGCAATTTGAATGACAATTGCGCGATCATGCTACACTGTACCCAAACAAATTTTTTATCATTTTGTTCTCACAAATAGAGCTTTCTTTTGGTGGTATTTGATCACCTCTGCGGTTTTTATTTTTTGCGCAACAAATAAAAAAAGACAGAAAATTTCGAAAAAAAACACGTTTTTCTTTGTTTCTGTTAAATTTTTTTGTAAATAAGTACGCTTTCTCCTTCAATGATGGGCACTGATATGGCTTACTGATGGGCACTGATACGGCGGCACTGATGGGCACCGATGAGGTGGCACCAATGAGGTGGCATTGATGAGGTGGCACTAACGGGCACTGATGATGGGCACTGATAGGCGGCACTGATGGGCACTGATAGGTGGCACTGATAGGTGGCACTGGTATGCGGCACTGATGGGCACTCATAGGTGGCACCGATGGGCACACATAGGCGGCACTGATGGGCACTCGTAGGTGGCATTGATTGGTATATATGGGTGGCACTGATGGGTACTTATGTGTGGCACTGATGTGTGACACTGATAGGTGGGCACTGATGGGCACAGATGGGCACTGACAGGTGGCACCGATGGGCAATGACAGGTGGCACTGATAAAGCATTGCTGGGCAGATCTGGGCAGATCATTGACATAATAGTGCCAATCAGTGCCCATTTGTGGGCACTGATTGGCACAGATTGGGCACATGTGGATGGCCATGGGGTACATACCTGGCCATCCACGTTGCCCCTTCCCTGGTGGTCCTAGTGGCATCCCTGGTGGTCCAGTGTGGTGATCTGAGGGGGGGCTGCGCTGATAAACAATCAGCGCAGACCCCCCCTGCCAGGAGAGTGAGGAAGAGCCGATCAACGGCTCTTCCCATTGACAGCGTGATCAGCCGTGATTGGACACGGCTGATCACGTGGTAAAGAGCCTCTGCCGGAGGCTCTTTACCAAGATCGGTGGAGCGGTGTGTCAGGCTGACACACCGCTCCACCGATCGCCGCGATGCGCGCCCCCGGGGGCGCGCTGCGGCATGTTATCCTGCTGGACGTCATATGACGTCCAGTCAGGATAACAGAACCACTTCCCGGACGTCAATCCGCTATAGGGCGGGCGGGAAGTGGTTAAACACATTTTTTTGGAAAAAATACACATATACACATCAATTGCATTTGAAAGACCGCTGCGCAAAAACCGTGTGACATACAATATTGCAACGACCACCATGTTATTCTCTAGGGTCTTTATATATATATAGTAAAGCACTGTGTAAACTGTTGGCGCTATATAAATCCTGTATAATAAATATATATATTATAATGTTTGGGGGTTAAATGTAATTTTCTAGCAAAAAACACAGATTTTTAACTTGTAAGCAGCAAGTGTCAAAAATGGGCTTGGTCTTGAAGTGGTTAAAATTTGCTCGCGTTAGCATTGGTTTACAATAGCTGTACCTGTTCAGATATAACCCTTAAAACTACCGCTGTCATTCAGATTTTCTCTAGCTGTGAACATTACATTGTATTCTACTCAGCAGACACAGACTTATGTAACCAGCCCTTGTATTTTGTAGAGTGCTGCTGAATTTGCCGGTGTTGCATAAAAGAGTACGAAACACGTGACCTTGGGCCTCACCAGAGCAGCATAACATTACGCGCATTGAAGTCGAGTCCCGTTGCAATACTAATGTCTTTAAGGCTACTTTCACATTGGGGCATTGGAGGTAAAGCGTCGCTATTTTTAGCGGCGCTTTACCATCGTTTTTTCAGCCACAAACGGGGCGCTTTTAACCCTCGCTAATGGCCAAAAAAAGGTTTAAATGTATCCGGAAAGCACCACTTTGCCGGCTCTTCGGCGGCGCTGCCCATTGATTTCAATGGGCAGGGGCGCTGTAGGAGCGGTGTATACAGCGCCTCAAAGATGCGGCTTGCAGGACTTTTTTTTTTTTGGTATCCTGCCAGCGCACCGCTCCAGTGTGAAAGCCCTCGGCTCTATGTGGGCGATATTTTTAGAACCTGTAAAGCACCTCAGTGTGAAAGCAGCCTGAAAGTATACAACACATTGCTGTGTGTGGTGTTTTTAAAACCATATCAAAGTAACTAGGCGTTGTTCTGTCATTTTTTTTTTTCTTTTGCGTTGGCTTCACCAGTTGCCTGAATAATTCCCTACAAGTGAAAAGATCCATATCTGGCCCGCGAATCTGTATGCAGAACATTTGTAGCAGGCACCCTCTGGTGTTTTTATCTTCAGAGATAATGGTTCTCTTCAAGATGTATCGGATTAAGGAGAGAGACATCTAATCTGGTTTTTGGATCCCAGTGAGACTACTCCTGTCAATTTGTGCTCGGTGTATTGGAGCTGCCTGCACTGACAGCAGGCTATGTACTCGTCTGCGCTGCCCATGTTCCTGCTTTCTGAGATATTGTAAGGCATAATTAATCTCCGGAGTTATTTTCACTTTAGCAGCTCTTCAACTGCCTACCACTGTCTGTCTGTCCCAGATATTCTCATCACTCTGCAGCACAGCTGAAGGAGAGAGAAATGGATGTGTGAGCCAGTAGGGACAGCATGTGCCTTTTATATGACTGCCATGGGATCAATTTTTTTTACAAAACAAAGTCTGTAACCTTTTTTTTATTTGATTTTAGATCAATCGGCATTGTTCTTATTTCCTCTCCCTCTGATGGATTGCTATTCCATGTACTCACCACACTTTTAAGTGGTAAAAAAAAAAAAAAATGGTATTGCCTGTCCCTAGCTGCCTGACTTTCTAAAGGGATTTGCGGCCGCAGTTTATTGCTACCCTAGAGGCATCTAAAAACATCCTCCTCTCCCTCCACCCTCCTTAGTCTTTATATACTGAGGACTTCCACTGATGTGTCGTGGATATTCAGAGAAATATATTCACTGACTGTGATGCTACTTCCAGCTCCCCCCACCCCTTCCCTCATCACCTCTGCTGCTCTTGCAACGAGGACTGAATCTGGCACCGTCTGGGTTTATAGGCAGAGGGAAGGTGGGTGGGTGAGAATCTGAGAAAGACAGCGATTAATTCCAGCGACTGGCCATCAAGGAAAGCATCCTCTCGGTGAAATTTTGGCTCCTGGGATTACAGACCCCCGGCTGCAGCACCAGTTAATGCATACAGCTGAACACTGGTTTTTGCAACCCTTTTATTCATCAGGCAGCTTGGTTTGTTTAATCACATTTCTTCTCTGTCTGCGTGCGAGAACGAGGTGGAGATGGAGCAAGAGGCAGCAGGGATGAATTCTGTTTCCATTGGCCGGTGTCTGTCTTTCTCTCCACCCACAGCAGTTCCACCTCACCTTGGTGTCTCCCCACGCACATCCAACCCTCTTAATCGCAATGAAGAAATCTACAGCCAGAGTTTCTATGGATTTTATTTATAAACATTTACCCCCAACAGGCGATCGTTGAGTTGACAGCAGGCTTTGTTGGTTGGGAGGGAGGAGAACACTGTGAGTCTGCTTCTTCCACTCTCATATTTCATGTAGAGGGGTTTAAAAAAAATAAATAAATCTGGAGGTGTCAAGGCTATACCTCCCAAGTGGAAAGATGGATCTGAAGGAGAGCCCTAGTGAGGACAGTCTGGGGAGCCTTCATCCCTCTAGCATTCAAATCTTTGCCAACACATCCACACTCCATGGGATACGGCATATATTTGTGTACGGCCCACTAACGCTCCGGCGCTTCCTGTGGACAGTGGCCTTTGTGTGCTCCCTGGGCCTTCTCCTTCTGGAGAGTTCAGAGCGAGTGGCCTTTTACTTCTCCTACCAGCATGTCACCAAAGTGGACCAAGTGGTTGCTGAGAGCCTGGTCTTTCCTGCTGTCACCATTTGTAATCTCAACTCATTTCGCTTTTCCAAAATCAACACCAATGATTTGTACCATGCAGGGGAACTGCTGGAGCTCCTTGACGTTAATGGTCACATCCTAGAGCCGCACTTGGCAGACCCAGAGGTATTGGCTATTCTTGAAGAAAAGACCAAATTCAAGCAGTTTAAACCCAAAACCTTCTGTATGGGGGAGTTCATGGAGCGAACAGGTCATGACCTTAAAGACATGATGCTTTATTGCAAGTTTAGAGGTCACGAGTGCAGCTACAGAGACTTCCAAACTGTGAGTACTTGGCTTTTTTTGACACTCAGAATCTGCTTAGCACGTAAAACTTGATGGACCCACAGGTGCAGTTGGCTCAATGCATGGGTTACATGAAGAGGTGTTCTTACATTATTTGGAAGTATATGCAAAGTTTGTTAAAGTTTTTTGATTTAATCAAGTTAAATAGGTTAGGCTTTGTTGAGCTTATACAGTATATGATGTGGGTTTGTAAGTTACTCCAAACTCTTCTTACTTGCTCACAGTTCACTGCAACTTTAGTTGTTAGGCTTTAACATTGTCACAAGAGCGAACATACAGCTGAAAGTTGACAGACTGTTTGTGGTTCCTTTTATATTGTAATGCCGCGTACACACGGTCGGACTTTTCGACCGTACTGGTCTGACGGACCAAATCCGGCGGACAATCCGATCGTGTGTGGGCTTCACCGGACCTTCAGCGGACTTTTCCAGTCGCAAATCTGACGGAGTTTAGATTTGGAGCATGCTTCAAATCTTTACGTAGTAACTCCGCTGGACCCAGAAATCCACTCGTCTGTATGCTAGTCCGACGGACAATAACCGACGCTAGGGCAGCTATTGGCTACTGGCTATCAACTTACTTATTTTAGTCCGGTGTACGTCATCACGTACGAATCCGTCAGACTTTTGTGTGATCGTATGTAGTTAAGTCCGTTCATTATAAAGTCCGCCAAAAGTCTGTCGAAAGTCTGTCGAACGGGCTGTCGTACTTTTGTAGCCGAAAAGTCCGACCGTGTGTATGCGGCATAAGGTAAACTATTTGAAGCGCCATGTGGCCACGAGGCCTGAGAAAAAGCCCAGAAAGTTGTCCTTTATACACATTGTGGTTTTTCTGCAGCGTGATCATGCGTTTTTTTTTTTTAATAAAAACAGTCTTTTGGCTCATCTGGGTAATCAGAGCTGTGTGTCCGACTAGGCCAAGGTCAACAGGTATCAGGGTTTATTCTACTTCTTGTATTAAGCCAAGCAATTACCAGTTTTGATCCTCATTGAATTTGTTGTATTAGTGCTGTGGAAATGATTGGATCTTTAGAAGTATGAATTGTTTTTGATGTTTATCTGCTGCAGTTTTGTCAGCCATTTGTTGTAGTATCAGCTCATCAAAACCGAGAGTTTTGAAATATCTGAATCGGTACATATCTGGGCACTCCTAGGATTTCACCCCGAGAAACAAGACTTCTACTGTAGGTACATCTCGTGGTTTACATCCCAAATGTCATGGTCACTTCAGACCTTTTTGGGGTTGCATGTGGACATTATTTAAAGCTTTTGTCTGTAAGCCAGGTGTTTTTTTTTTTTTTTATGTGCAGCGAATATAAGTAAGAGGTGGCACGTGAGCTACAGAGCATCTTTGGCAACCAATAAAATGCCCTCGCCAGCATTTTTGGCTAGAGGTAAATCGTCTTCTTAAAGCAGCTCTCAATGATAATTAAATTGAAGATGGTCATGAAAGCCTATGATTGTTTTAAATGTTTTCTCAACTTGTGCCTTATTTGCAGGCAGGAGTGCAGTATATCTCCATGTTATAACCATTTGAGTAGCATTGTAAATAGCTCTCCACTCTGTCATTACTAACATAGATGTTGAAGGTGGCATCATACTATAAAACGGTCTCATCCTCCTTACTGATGTAAGTTACACTTGCTATTATAATTACAGTCTTGGTAAAGGAATCTCTTGCAGGTTGAGGGAAGCTTTGACTACAGTCCATACCGCTATGCTCAGAGTCTTTTCTGTATCAGCTGCAGAAGCACACGCAGGGTGGTAGCAATATACAGAGTTAACATGTGATTGAGAGCCAGGGGCTGCAAAAAAGGCTCCTAGAAAACCCTCATTCTTTCTGAAATATCTTTTCATCGTCCAATAATGCATTTTCTTTTTTTCCCTGATCGGTGCCAGCAATGCCCATGCAGGGAGTAATGTGTGCCGAGTAAAAAAATGTATCCAATAAAAAAGCTACATCTGAGTGAATTTTCCCTTCTATTGCCTATGAAGCTCTATCCACTGAATGTTACCAGCTGATTTTATGAGGTGCCCTGTCTATTGCCTACATTATGCAGTTCATTGGTTTTCAGGATGGTCTCTCTGGCAGGGCAAAGCATGGAGTCACTTTCCCAGGCTAGAATGTTAAGCTGAAGTATTGTATTACATTTAAAACACCTGAATGATCAGAATGTCTGCTTGTGGTTAAGTAATCTGTAGTCAAGCCAAGCAATGCGGGTCAATTGTAAAACTGGTAAACTGCTAATGCTATCTAGAAATTGCGAAGCACGTTTTAAATCCAGAAAGTCATACAATATTTCTTGGTGAGACTGCAGGCTCTCATCACATGACTCCTATCTGGGCATCCTCCCTTATAAGCTTCATTGTGTGAGGCTGCCATGGGCTCACCTGGTAGAAAGTAGCCTAGAGCCAGGGAACACTCTGGGCTGTAGTTTTCAGTTTCAGGGCCTTTCGAAGTAAAGATACTATAAAGCACAGGGATTAAACCAGCAGAGAAGCCAGCTGCAGTGGATAGGTTCCAAGATGAAAATTAGAGACACTCAACAAGTAGACTGTGTCCCTTAAGTCAGTATAAATGCACCATTTTTATTATTGACTGCAGTGTGCCTTTGAAGTGTATGTAAAGCCAAAACTTTTTTTTCTTTTTTTGTTGTGGATCTGCCAAGTTTATGTTGCTGTTTATGCCCCCTCTGTTTGCCTTGGTGACCATTGTCACCAAAACAGAAGGTGATGGTGAATCCAACATTTTTGGAGCTTTCGATGGTGGTTCTAGTTGCAATTGTCAAATATAAAAAATACCATTTATTTTGGAGAGATTTTACTATCATTTTTAGTTATGCCTACTAGACAGGAAGTGGTCCTCACTCTATTATGTGGCCTAACATGTACTTAAAGTATAACTAAAGGCAAAGTATTTTGGACAAAGTGGAGAGGGATTACTACACCTGTCAGGTTTTTATCCTCCCCGTTAGGGTGAGTCGCCCTCTTTCTTTGTTTTGTTTACTGTTCATCAAAAGTGAAAATTAATGTAAAAGAAAATCCAAAATCTTGGGTTGTCTCCAGAACAGTAATAGTGTAGAAATCTTACAATGGCAACACTAGTTCTGGTGATAACCAGGGATTCCCTCACTTTAGAAGGATTTTCTCCCACTTCCCGTTATGGCTATAGGACATGAAGTGAAGGGAAATCTCTTTGCCTTATGTTATCTAAAATGAAAATAATTGTTTTGCCTTTAGTTCTTTGTTAGGGTTTAAGTTCTTCCTTGTTTGAAATGATCCAAAAGAACAAAACTCAACCAATTTGTTGCTAACTTTCTATCATGTGGTAAAAATACCAAAGTGAGAAACTAATTGGTTCCTACAGTATAGGCAATTCTTTCTCGAGCACTTTCATATTTCATGCAGCAGGTGGCCAATGTTGGCTTGACCTGTCACTGAATTAGATAGTAGATATTTTCAGGAAAGTGTATATTCAGACAGAACTTTTTTTGGGGGGTATAGCACAGAAGGATTAGAAACCCTTTAGCCCTCCTCCTTCATCCCCAGAGAGGGAAAAACATGTGGTGGGACCTACTGGTCACGGCAGTGAGGTGAGAGGCTAATCTACAAGAGTGGAGGATTCACACTTTGCATTACATGTCACATTGATGATTTGGAGTGGATTCAAATTCGATATAGTTTTCATTTCCTTTTGATATTCTTGGATATACATTGGACTGTTTTTGTACATAAATATATATTTTTGCACAATTGATTGCACTTTATTGTTTCCCTCTTTGATATTTTTGGATATACATTGGATTTTATATACTGTGTATATATATATATGTATATATATATATATATATATATATATATATATATATATATATATATATATATATATATATATATATATATATGTATAGATATATACATATATATATATATATATATATATATATATTTTTTTTTTTTTTTTAATTATTATTTATTTATTTATTTATTTTTTGTATACATTTTTTGCACAATTGTTTGCACTTTTATTATATTGTTTTTTGTTTTTGTTTTTTTTTTTCAAGTTGCGCTACATCATTCTGTTGTATATATTAGAAACCCTATTGGGTTTTGCTGCTATCCATTTCTCTTTTAGAGAGATTTACCATCACCTACTTTCTATGTCCCTGGTGCCCAATACACAGGCCTCTGGCACTCCTTGTGAGGCTGACCGTGTCCTGGGCTGGGTTTGTGCTTCTGAGTACCAGTGAAATATGAAGGGGGTTATTTATTGCAGCCTCTCACCATAATACTGCAGGCTATTATTGTGACCACTAACACCAATGCGGAGAGTTATTATTGGGGCCAGTAACACATGTTGGGAATTATTACAATCACTAACACCAATATTGAGAGTTCATAGTGCAGTCACTGACACAAATGCTGAGGGTTATTATTATTGCAGTCACTGACACCAACGCTGTGAGTTATTTTTGTGGTCACTGACAGTATTGCTGGGGGTTATGCACGGGAGTGATGGGGGGCTACACTTGACGCCCATTTTAATTGTCATGTTGACAACCACTGCTAGAAGTGACCACTCTTTCACCAGACAAGAAGTAAGGGAAAATCTCCAAATCTCCAACAGCAATGTAGCAGAAAAAAGGAAATACTGTAACCCCTGACAACCTCTTTCTTTATGTTTGTTTCCCTACTGTAGATTTCCAATAATTTGTCTGGTGAAACCTTTCTTACTGGGTCAGTAAGTGAGGAGAAGCCCCGGGGAGCAGTAAAGACCTGATAGTGTTAAAATCTATTCAAGACTGGAAAAAAATAAATTTTGTCTGGAATTAAACTTTAACAGTTTAACTGTTGTTGTCATGGTGGCAGCACCAGAATGTAAACAAACTACCAGCCGCTATAGCAGCCAGAAATTAGTTTAACTTTTATTCCTTAGAAGTATTTTAGTAGTTTATTCCTTAGAAGAATTCCTGTAGAAGTGATTCAGGTGGATTTAAATCTGCCCAATTATTCCTACGTACTGTAATGTGCCAACTCCTCCGCCATGTGTCCTAGGCTTAGATGTCCATCTTACATGACTGGGACCTCCCCATGACATGTTTGGAGGGAGAGCAGTGAGAGATCAGTGAACATCCCTTCGCTGGTTTTCCTTGGGTAGTATGAACCTGGATGCATTCAGCTTTGAGCCCTTCCAAGCTCATGGCTGTCAAAACCTGGCCACCCTGTGGGGAAAAAAAGTGTAACAAATAATTCTGCGCTGCCCAAAGAGGTGAGCAGCTAACACAGCTAGTAGGATATGTGCACTAATAAGAAAAACAAAAAACTGTAGCGCTAATATGAGAAGTGAAATATCCGCATCATATGTACAGTGAGGACCAGTGCAAAATTAAAAAACAAAAACAAAAAAGACATCAAAATTTGAGTAGTATGAGTCCCATATATATGAACAACTTCATACGTAGATCATGACAATCTAAACATAAAATTTGAAGTGAGAAAAGCACCACCACCAACAATAGGGAGGCTTACCGGAACGTTTGAACCCAAAGGAACGTACGTTCGATGGGTCAAACAAGCTTGCGTTGTAAAACAGCCAATGTAATTCTATGGAAGTTGCGAGGAAGACCTGCGATAATCCATAAACCGGTGTGTCCCTCAGAAGTGATGCCCCAATTGCAAAACGGTTAGGTTAAATGGAAAGGAACAAAAAAGGCCACATAGTGTGATTCCGTATAAAAATATACCAAATTTATTAAAAAGAAATAAACTCACATTTGAATAGATTAAACAGCGCAGTATGAATAAAATGGCGGCAGTGGGGTCCTAGATGACGTGTTTCGTCTCCTTGGACATCGTCTGGGGGGGAAGAAGCAGATCAAGCACAGTTTGCACTCAATCAGCTTCAAGTTCATGGGTAATATTAGGGGTCTGATAACCCTTGATTTCTCAGATAAGAGCATCTGCCCCTTGTGATAGCAATAACCTAATTTAAAAAAAAAAAGTTAAAAGAAGAAACAGTTTATTAAAATAATTTTTTTAAAAATCACATTTTTAAAAGACCCCCTGTGAATCCAAAAGGGTATATCAGGTAAAAAAAAAACCAAATGTGCCGCGCATTTTATGTATAGTCGTGCACACACAGTATTAACCTTTAACTCTAAATTGATGACCTGTAACCGCTATTAAAATGACATCTACTGTATGGACAATTTTGCCATTCCTGAGTTTTTAAATCTACTTAAATTTACTCAACGTAACCTCATATTTTTTATGAAAAATTTGGTTTGATATAGTTTATTTAATTGGGTGAATTGTTTACTGAAAATCTAGATTTGATAAACCGTAGTGCAAATATCTTGCAAAAGATTTGTGCAAAAATTTTTATCTGCCCCAATGTATTCTACAGGGTTTCTGCTTTTATAAAATTTACGCCAAATCGCCATAACTTTATGACCACCCACCTATCTTTTTGCCGCCAAAACAGCCCTGACCCATCGAGGTATGAAGGCCACTAGAGCTCTGAAGGTATGCTGTGGTATCTGGTATCATACCATCAGTAGTACTGTAAATCCTTTCATTCCTGATGTGGGGCCTCCATGAATCAGACTTGTTTTTCCAGCATATCCCACAGATGGTCAATCGGATTGAGGTCTGGAGACATCCTGAACGGGTTATGTTTCCCAAACCATTCCTGAAGCATATTTGCAGTGTGGCAGGGCACATTACCCTTCTGAAAGAGACCACTGCCACCAGGAAATACCATTTCCATGAAGCGGTATACTTCAGCATCAATGTTCTAGATAGATAGTATATTTCAAATAAATTCAACATGAATGGCAGGACTCAAGGCTTCTCAGCAAAACATTGCTCAAAGCATCACACTACCTCCACTAGCTTGCCTTCTTCCCATACTGCAGGGATATGCAATTTGCAGCTGTTGCAAAACTACAAGTACCATCATGCCTCTGGGTGTCATGCTTGTGGCTGTTAGTCTTGCCGTGCCTCATGGGATTTGTAGTTCTGCAACAGTTGGAGGTCCGCTAATTGCATATCCCTGCCATACTGCATCATGGTACCATCTCTTCCCCTGGTAAGTGGCACACATGCATCCAGCCATCTGCATGATGTAAAAAAAAAAAAAAAATGTATTGAGCAGACCACCTTCTTCCATTGCTCCGTGGTCCAGTACCAATGCTCATATGCCCATTGTAGGCGCTTTTGGCTGTGGACACGGATCAGCATGGATGCCAGGGGCGTTGCTAGGTCTACAAAAGCAAAAGATCTGGGGCTATAGCTCATAGCAGCGTAGTACAAAAAAGTCATACGCTTGGGCAGGCAGGCATACACACACACACACATATATATATATATATATATATATATATATATATATATATATATATATATAAATATATATATGGATATAGATCCCCAGAGACCCCCCCCTTACATCAGGGTCCCCAGAGAGCCCCCCCCTTACATCAGGGTCCCCAGAGAGCCCCCCCTTACATCAGGGTCCCCAGAGAGCCCCCCCTTACATCAGGGTCCCCAGAGAGCCCCCCCTTACATCAGGGTCCCCAGAGAGCCCCCCCTTACATCAGAGTCCCCAGAGAGCCTCCTCCTTACATCAGAGTCCCCAGAGAGCCTCCTCCTTACATCAGAGTCCCCAGAGAGCCTCCTCCTTACATCAGAGTCCCCAGAGAGCCTCCTCCTTACATCAGAGTCCCCAGAGAGCCTCCTCCTTGCATCAGTGTCCCCAGAGAGCCTCCTCCTTGCATCAGAGTCCCCAAAGAGCCTCCGCTCCCCTTGGGGACCCCTGCAGAGACTCAAGGCTATTGGCCCCAGATTCGGGGCTATAGCCCCAAAAGTCACCCGATGCCACTGATGGACGGGCACCTTGACTGGTCTGCGCATATGCAGCCCCACACAAAGCATACTGCGATGCCCATTTATTTTGCTTTCAACACATGAACTTCTGCGACAACATGTTCATTTGCTGCCTAATATACCTCAACGACTTTCAGATGCCATTGTAACGAGATAATCAATGTTATTCAATTAACCTGTCAGTGGTCAGGAAGTTATGGTTGATCATAATGTTTTGGGGTTTTAAGTGCATTTTCATGTAAAAAGAAAAAAAAAATGTAGGTTTAAGCGCAGAGCAGCTCTGAGAGCTCTAAAGTTGTGCAGCTTCTATGCAGATTTCTACAAAAGGTGTTAGAGCTCTAAATAAAACTGGCTCTGCACTGCTGATTGCACTGCAGTGGAAGCCTAAATTTGATGTAAACTAAGTAAAGAACAAATGTGTCAAAGTGCAAGCACCTTTCAGTCCCAGCAGTAAAGATTTTATATCCTTATAATGATTTCTGTATATCCAGAGACTCTACTGACAATAAATACTCTTAAGCCCTTATACACACTATTAGATTTTCTGCAGAGATTTTGTCTTCAGATTTACCAAAACCATGTAATATGAGGTCAAACCTTAAAGGCCCGTACACACAATACGAAAGTCAGAAGTAAAAATTCATAAGACGAGCTGTCTATGGATTTTCGGATTGTTAGTACGTAGCTTTCGACAGCCGATTTGACTTTTTCGTCGGACAAAAGCTGGATGTGCAGGCTATAAAATTTTTGTTGGATGTGAACTCAAAGTCTGATTTTCGGATGGTGAGTACAGAAATCGTCACACAAAAGTCGAAAGTACAAACACGCATGAATGGAATCAAGGAACGACGAAAGGAGTTCGGTCTTGTAAACTAAGGTTCGTAATCTAGAATTAACATTAGTGACGCGGCAGTTGATAAAATGTCGAAATGCAGCGCACATTCTCATCTTCTTTAATGGGATAATAATGAAGCTGCTTTGTTGGTGATACTGATGTAGTTATGCCAAACGTATTTTAACCAGTTCCTGACCAGCTCACGTCTATATACGAGGGCAAAATGGCTCCCTTGCACGAAACCCCGTACAAGTACGGAGCTCCTTTAAGAGCTGCCAGAGCAGCATGATCGAGTGCGCGGGCGCCAGCATGGGGATTTATATGTGTGTGTAAACACAAATCCCTGTGCTGTCAGAGGAGAGGAGACATGTCATTTGTTCTTACTATGTAGGAACAGCGATATGTCTCCTCTCCTACTCAGTCCTATCCCCATACAGTTAGAACACATCTAGGGAACACACATTTAACCCCTTGATCGCCCCCTAGTGTAAACCCCTTCCCTACTATTGTCATTTACACAGTAATCAATGCATTTTTATAGCAGTGATCGCTGTATAAATGTCAATGGTCCCAAAAATGTGTCAAAAGTGTCCGATCTGTCCGTCGCAATGTCACAATACCACTAAAAATCCCAGATCACCGCCATTACTAGTGAAAAAAAAATGTGCGGCATTTGCGGCAAATTCAAAAGCCGTGGAAAGCCGTTAAAGTCTATGGGACACTAGCATGAAAAACCAAAAGTGCTAATTTTTAAAGGGGTATATGCAAGTTATTGCCATGAAAAGTGTTTGGGAACCCGGGTCCTGCCCCAGGGGACATGTGTTAATGCAAAAAAAGTTTTAAAAACTGCAGTTTTTTCAAGAGCAGTGATTTTAATAATGCTTAAAGTGAAACAATAAAAATTAAATATTCCTTTAAATATTGTGCCGTAGTAAGTAGCACAACTTTCCCGTGTTTAGAACAGTACCACAGAAAAATGACATTTCTAAAGAAAAAAAGTCATTTAAAACTGATGTCAGCTGTAATGTATTGTCGGGTCCCGGCAATATAGATAAAAATCATTGAAAAAAAGGGCATGGGGACCTGGGTCACGTAGCGTCAGAGGGGGGCGGAGGTCACTCATTTACATCACCGGGTGGCCCCGCCCTCAGCTATATAACAGCTGTCATCGTGAAGAGGCTTTTAGAAATGTCATTTTGCTGTGGTACTGTTCTAAACACGGGAAAGATGCGCTACGGTTTTCAGGCATTTTAGCGCTAGTAATAGCCTCTAAATATCGGTTGATATCCGCCTCCCATTCATTTCAGTGTGTCATTTCACACTCGGGCAGTGTGCTTGTGGGACATTAGGAAAAGTCCTGCAAGGAGCATCTTTGGGGTGGTTTGGGAGCGCTGTATACAGCGCTCCCAAAACACCCTGCCCATTGAAGTGAATGGGTAGCGCTTCCAAAGTGCCTGAAAAGCGTTTTGGAAGCGCCACAACATGGGCTTTATTAACCCCTTCTTGGGGTTGAAAGCGCCCAGCTAGTGGCAGAAAAGCGGCGCTAAAATGAGCGGCGCTTTAGCGCTGATGCGGCTGCAGCCCCAGTGTGAAAGGGGTCTTAGTTTTCTTGGTTTTACCACTTTAATCAAACTGACGGCCTTACTTTAAAAATAAAAGTGATTTTATGTTCATGTTTTAGACACTTTGACAACAGGCTCAAGAGTGACGAAGCTGTAATTTGTCCCATACCACTGTCAGAGCAACAAGATCAGCCCATTAATGTCAATCATAAAATGAACCTAGTGTTATAACCTAGCAATAACTGTTGTTAAATTGTAAATCTTTGTGTGTTTTTTTGTTTTTTTTGTTTTATAAATGGACCAATGAACCCATCACAGATATGCTGGATATACCTTCCTTGTTCTTGTTGTGCTACAGCTTCCACCAATATACAACTTGATGAGGCATTTAGACTCCATCTCGGAATCATTAGCTAATTGCAAATCCTCTTTCCTGACACAATAATTGTTTGTAGAACACCGTTGTTATGGATTTTTCCTTTCTGTAGAGCAGCAGTAATTTTTATATCAGTGAAATCTGGTCTCTTAGAAATTGTATAAAATAAAAATAATCTGTATCTGCTCCGTTTAGTCCACCTAGATGCTCTTGCTAATATTTGAGTTTAAGTACAATATCCTGTCTTAGTTACTTGTGGAGCCCAAAAAATTCCCACGTAGTAGAATATGAATCTGCTTTTAAAACCATATGTGTGAGGCAACCCTTTATGTCCTTTTAGATTACAGAGATTTTAAGCTTAAGGCTTCATTTTTTTCCCCCTAAAATAATAAACATATTATACATACCTGCTTTGACCAAACCTCCTCTTCTGTGTCGACTCCTTCCTGTGTCATGACCTAAAGTCTGTCCAGGAAGTAAGGCAGAAGTAATGGAGCGGTGTTTTCAAACAGCCGTGAGGACAGTGAAGTAAGCGTGTAGAATACGTGGAAAGCTTTCTTATTTTTGCAAAAGAAGTACATTAATGCTATATTGTTACATAGGGGAGCTGGAATTTAGAAGAAAAAAAAAAGTGAGGTGAACTTGTACATACGAGCGGAATTTCCAGCGGAAAAATCTTGAATGTTTTTTCCGACAGAATTCTGCTCAAGCTTGCCTTGCATACACACAGTCACACAAAAGTTCTCTGAACTTTTGACCATCAAGAACGCGGTGACGTACAACACTATGACGAGCCGAGAAAATTAAGTTCAATGTTTCCGAGCATGCGTGATTTTTTGCGTGTCCGAATTGCATACAGACAAACACATTTTCGGATAGGAACTTTTTCTGACCGAAAAATAGAGAACCTGCTCCCAATCTTTTGCTCGCTGGAATTCTACCAGCAAAAGTCCGATGGAGCATACACACGGTCACAATTTCCAACCAAAAGCTCTCATCAGACTTTTGCTGGTGGAATTTCCGCTCTTGTGTACAGGGCATTAGACTTTAATGCCGCGTACACACGGTCGGACTTTTCATCTACAAAAGTCCGACGGACACCGACGGACTAAAGCCGGCTGACAATCCGATCGTGTGTGGGCTTCCCCGGACTTTCAGCGGACTTTCAGCGGACTTTTCCAGCCGCAAATCTGACGGACTTTAGATTTGAAACATGCTTCAAATCTTTACATCGTAACTACGCCGGATCCAGAAATCCGCTCGTCTGTGTGCTAGTCCGACGGACAAAAACCCACGCTAGGGCAGCTATTGGCTACTGGCTATCAACTTCCTTATTTTAGTCCGGTGTACGTCATCACATACGAATCCGTCGGACTTTTGTGTGATCGTATGTAGGCAAGTCCGTTCGTAAGAAAGTCTGCCGCAAGTCCGCCAAAGTCCGACAAAAGTCCGTCGAAAGTCTGTCGGACAGGCTGTCGGACTTTTGTAGCCGAAAAATCCGACCGTGTGTACGCGGCATTGGAATTACTATTTAAAGTTATATAACTTATGGCAAAATTGGTGTGGACTTACGAGACAGAAATAAAAGCATTTGAAAGTATGTGATTATCGTAAGGATTGTAACATACCTTTTGAATTACAAGAGTCTTCTGCCTAAATAGCTATAAGGCCTCATTCACACCTGAGCGTAGCGTTTTCAGGCAGAAAGTCGCGCGGTTTTGCTACGATTTTTGTACAGGTCAAAAGGTCACCAATGTAAAAAGCAGAAAAACGCCTGTAATCTGCCTAAGAAAAAGCTCCAGAACTTGTTTGAGCTTCAGGCGTTTTGGAGCTTTTGGCTTTAAGCATTTTGGAGTGGAGATGTGAACCATCTCCATAGAGAATAATTGTTTTTTTTCCCCTCCAGCATTTTGTAGCTTAAGGCTTCAAGCTACAAAACGCTCAGGTGTGAATGGGGCCTTAGGAGGTATGGGGTGAGGGGTGAGGGACAATTAGGAGAACTAGCTGGAAACTGTGATGATGTTTCAATGACTCACCATGTAATGTGGAAACTTTAAGTAACATTGCGGTTAGGATGGGCAAACTAGAAGACTGCTAGTGTTACAAAAAGTGAGAGTGCATCAAACTTTTTAGTTTGTTTTTACCTTTTTTTTTTGTATAATAAAGCTTTGAGAAATAATGTTTACACTTTTTGTGGCTTATGCTTCTTCCTTTGCACTAAATAACCAGTGAGAGCGAGGAAAAAGTATTCTTATAAGCCTAGACGTCATTTAGTATTCCATCGGTGGAGAATGATATAAGGTTGTTTAGCCTAGCTAATATACATTGGCTAAGGTCTAGACAAAAAAAAGGAGAGTGTGATTCTGATGGAGAGAGGATTGTCACCTATTGCACAGATATCAGTTGATTGAAGCAGGACGTTGTACACTGGATCACTTTCATGAGTTAAAAGAGCAGAAATGTGGATGTACTCCATTGTGGATGAATGTATCACATACAGTACGTGTACGAGTGGATTTTATTGTATGTGTGTGGATGACACTTTGTCAATGCACCGTGTGATTACGTATAATATGAGTATTTCATACACTTGTGGTGTTAATTTTCCACTATTCATTTTTTTTAGCATTAATCTAAACAGTGCTGTTACGCATATGCAAATTTCAACTTTCTGTCAACTCAGAAGCCAAATCCTCGACCCTATCTGTAACCAGCCTTCCTGACTGCAGATGTATGCAGAAAGCAGTAACCAATAACTGTTGGCATGGGCATGGGTGTCTGGTAATGGCACCGTGACTGACAATTTGGCTTCACCTTCTATTGGCTGTGTGCCTTAACGTACGGCTGAGTGGCCATTTGGGGCAGTGTGTGCATGAAGCCTTAGGCCTCATTCACGTGGGCCCACTGATCCGTACAATCGGGTGAAGTGCCATTCTCAGCCATCCAGGTGGCACAGGTGTTCATGGCAGGGTCATGCAGGCAGCCTGCTCAAATTACTAAGGGGCCAGCTACACAAACCTGCACTGATCTCCACTGATATCTCGGCGAGTACATTCATCTAGGTCCGAAGCACAGATCAGGACTCAGGCAGACTGTGCACAGAATCTGCGTGGAGATCTTTGCAGGTTTGTGCAGTGGGCCACTGTCATTGATTTGAACAGGCTGCCTGCATGGCCCTTCAGATATGGTGTACACATATTTATATTGGTCCAAACTGGACCAATGTAACTATGAAAAAAAAAACAATCTATAGCTGCAATTATTCTTTAATATAGCCATACATAGCTTGATTTTCTCTTGTTCAGCCTGCCAATAGCGTGACTGGAGTAATCTCCACTTTTGATCATTGTATTCAGGTAGCCACAATGGCGCTGCCTAATAGTGACTGCATCTGAATGTAGTCCCTGTTTGGCTATTAATTTACTACTCAGTCCAGTTGATTTTTAAGCAGATTTTTGTTGATCCAGAAGGTACTTGCACAGCTACCCACAGCTCAAAATCCGAGCCATCTATGGCCAACTTTATTCCAGTGTCTGGAAAAATGACATCTCTGTTTTCACCTTGACTATTGTGGTACTGGAAAACAAAACATAAAATTGGATATGAAGGGAAGGATAACTTTTTTTTTTTTTTGTCAGGCACTTGAACAAACAAGGCCCAGTGTACAACACAGAAGCCACCTATGACTACCAACATCTAAGTGTTAGAGTGGCATTAGACTTGGGGGGGGGGGGGGTTATATCTCTCCAGTACTAGACTGACTGATGTGCTTTTACAGTTCCAGATAGTTAGATTTGCTCGTTTGTTTTATAGACTATAGTCATATAGGCAGATTGCAGTATTTCTGTGTTGCCAGGAGTGGCGGCTGGTGCTCTATTTTTTAGAGCAAATCACAAATCACCCGAAATCCCCCCCCCCCCCATTTGGTCAATCTCCCCCGTTGCTCACCCGTCCGTCTGCCCACCAGCCCTGCACTTACCCCTTCCAGGTCACTGGCAGCTTTGGTGGCTTCCCTCTGCGTCTCCTCCTTAGCGCCTTCCCACCTGCTTCTGCTCCTGGCCAATATAGTCGCTTCTCCTCTCGGGCCAATCGGGTCTTAAGACTCGCTTCCTGATTGCCCACAACCCACCCTTTATGAAGCCAATTAGAGCCTCAGGCTCTAATCACTTGCTTAAAAAAAAAACCATTGAAATCCATGCTTTCAGTGCCCTGCCTGTAGATTAGGGGCAGGGCGCATGGATTAGGGGGGCGGCGCCCCTAATGGAGCTGCTGCCACTGGTTACCAGTCCCCTTTGTGAATTCTCTACAGCAATGAAGAACAGACTTAGTAGAGGGGATTTCTAGCAGAGGCTGCTGACACACATTAGTAACCAAGCAGGAGATTGGATCTTGCCTCACTCTTGGGTAGAAGTGTAAAAATAAAAAGTTGTGGGTGGGGATATGCTTTATGGAATATATAACAGGAGCCAGTTTACCTTGCCATATGATTGATTTTGTAAACTGGCATGATGTTTAATGTATTGTATAGCGTGGTATAGGCCGCATCACAGGACAGCTTAAGAACCATAAGTAAGCTGGACCGCAGCATTTCACATCACTCTTTGTGATTGTGGGGTTGGTCTTTGTGATTGTGGGGTTAAAATAATTATTCAGATAGGGTCCAATGTTGCCTACAGAAGTAATGAGAAGCCATTGTCTTGTGTACTTTTGTAAAGACACAATATTTTACCCAACTCCCCTTAGGTTGGCAAGACACTGTGCAAATGTGATCAGCGGGGGGGCCCTGTTGCCACCTTCCCACACTGCATCGTTTGACTGAAAGAACAAGCCCAGAATGAAAAGGGAACCTTAGGTGGAGGGCGAACATGACTGGGGACGGCTGTAGTGGGTGCACAGGATGTTTACATGGGAAGTGTTCAGGAGAAAGGGGAAGGGGAAGTTTTTGGAATTGGTCAGGGGGAGGAGTGTAAAGTTAATTTTGACCCTGCAGAGGGGAGGGGTTAGTCATTCGTGGGGCAGCAGAGGCAGTGGTAAGGTTTTTTCCCACCTACCCTCCCTGTTGTTGTTTGGTTGTTCGAAATGTAAGATGTGTGTATTTGGGTCATTGGGCATGGGTCTCTGGTTCGTGTAGGTTGGAATGGTGGAAGGTAAACAGGATATGGTGTGGGGAGGGTTGGACCTATCTCGGTATGGTACCCTCCCTAGCTGGAAATAATGGGCTACCGGTCATCGGGTTGCAGTGGTATGAAGGTGGCAATGGTTCGTCCCTGTGCTAGTGGGATCACAGCTAGGGGCCAAGGATACTGTGGTGGTGGTGGTGCAGCCGATGCGGTAGATATACCTTCCTTCACGAACCTCAGAAAAAAGTTGGGGTTTATTATAAGTATATATATATATATATATATATATATATATATATATATATATATATATATATCCTAAATCAAAATGGCTGCAGCGGGAGATTTGTGCACCCATGTGGTATAGCATGATAGAGGAATGTGTTAGAAAATATTCTCGTTCAGACCTGAGGCTAAATGAAAAGATCTATAGGTAAATGGCCGGCTTTATTCAGTCTGTATTATCTATCATTTAGCACTACTGGTCTCTGGACAAGAAATGCCCAGTGTGAATCATGTCTTCCAGGGGTCATTTTAGCTGTAACAATAGCTTGGATCCCTTGCCTGATGTCCTTGTTACACATGGCAACACATAAATCTCTGTATTGGAAGAACCAAGGTAAGTAGCAGTCGCAGCAATTTGTGCTGGGTGAGGATAGTTTAATTATTTTTCAGTATGAGTGAAAGAGGGATAGAAGTTTAATAAACAATGTTTGCTTAAAGGGGTTGTAAAGGTACCGATATTTTTGCATATATCTGATCTATATGCTGCATAGGTCAGTAATCTATATATTTCATCCAAAATTTATATTAAACCTGCTTTCTTGATAGGATATTTTCAGCACTTCCTCCTTTACAGTCTCGTTTGATTGCCTTAGCTTCCGGTTGTTGGAGCGGGCTCCCTGCCGCTACCTCATATGTTAATGGGAACCTTTGGTGCAGACACCTCCCAGCAGCCGTGTCCATTCCCATTCACTTCTAAAAAAAAAAAAGGGGGCATAAGGGGGAATAAAGGCGGGGCTGTGATGATGAGATCCTGATTCTCATTTTAATAAAATGGCATGGGCGGCTCCCGTGCCTGTGAACGCAGACAGCGTCTCCCCGCAGGGATGTAGTCCCAATGGAGGGGGCTCAAGGTAAACCCCATACAGAACGGCTCTGCTGATGGGGCAACCTTCTAGGACAAGAATGGGAAGTGGCAAAAACAGTCACTTTAAAGCCGAACTCTGGAATAAGCAAATATTGTAATAACCCTCCCACAGCTCCGCCCTTTGTACAGGCTATGTGCAGCACAGTGATGTCACAGCTACTTTAACCGCTTCAGCCTCGGAAGATTTTACCTCCTTCCTGACCAGAGCAGTTTTTACGATTCAGCACTGCGTCGCTTTAACTGACAATTGCGCAGTCGTGCGACGTTGCACCCAAACAAAATTGACGTCCTTTTTTTCCCACAAATAGAGCTTTCTTTTGGTGGTATTTGATCTCCCCTGCGGTTTTTATTTTTTGCGCTATAAAACAAAAAAAGAGCAACAATTTTGAAAAAACACATTTTTTACTTTTTGCTACCTGTATAATAAATATCCCCCAAAAATATATAAAAATTATTTTTTTCCACCGTTTAGGCCGATATGTATTCTTCTACATATTTTTGGTTAAAAAAATTGCAATAAGCGTTGAATTTTTAGGAATTGGCGCAAACCCTTGTCTTCCGGACTAATACTTTTGACACCTGAAGTTTATGTGAATATGTATACAAGATGTGCCCAACATTTGTTTCTTTTTGTTCTCTTTTTTTTTTTGTGTTATTTTCTGTATTATTCTGTTGATCTCTATGTTCAATAAAACCCTTTGTACAAGAAAAAAATTGCAATAAGCGTATATTGATTGGTTTGCGCAAAAGTTATAGCGTCTACAAAACAGGGGATAGTTTTATGGCATTTTTTATTATTATTATTTTTTTTACTAGTAATGGCGGCGATCTGCGATTTTTATTGGGACTGCAAAATTATGGCGGACATGTCGAATAATTTTGATACTTTTTTGGGACCATTGGCATTTTTACAGCGATCAGTGCTATAAAAATGCATTGATTACTGTAAAAATGTCACTGGCAGGGAAGGGGTTAATGTGTTCCCTAGTGTGTGTTCTAACTGAAGGGGGAGGGGACTGTGTAGGGGAACAGATAGATCGCTGTTCATACTTTGCATGAACAGACGATCTGCCACTTCTCCCCTCAGAGAACCTAAAACTGTGTGTTTACACACACAGATCCCGGTTCTCCGTGTGCCCCGAGCGATTGTGGGAGCCCGGCGGTGGTCGTGACCGCCGGGCACTCGCATCGGCTCTGTGGACGAGCAGGGGGTGCGCGTGACCCCTAGTGGCCACAGGGTGAAGCGACGTTACATAACGTCATTTCGCCAAGCCAAGCCATTCTGCCGCAGTACAACTGCGGTGTCTGGTCGGCAAGTGGTTAATAATAATAACTGGGTCTGTATTTATATTCTTTGTAGATATATAGATCATCTCAGTTTTTGCGGATGACACAAAGATAAGCAGAGTAATAAACTCACATCAGGACATTTTGCAGAATGACCTGAACAAAAAAAAAGGAGTGGGCAGGCCAATGGCAAATGAGGTTGAATGTGGAGAAATGTAAATTAATGCACTTAGGGGCAAAAAACACAAATGCTAAATATTTACTAGGGGGAGAACCGATGGGGGAATCAAGGATGGAGAAGGCTCTAGGGGTCCTAGTAGATGACAGACTGAGCAATATCATGCAATGTCAAGCTGCAGCTACCAAAGCAGGCAGAATATTAGCATGCTAAAAAAAGGGGATATACACCAGGGACAAAACTATAATTCTGCCACTTTATAAAACTCTGGTTAGGCCTCATCTGGAGTTTTCCTTCCAATTCTGGTCACCAGTCCTCAGAAAGGATGTGCTGGAACTGGAGAGAGTGCAAAGAAGGACAACAAAACTAATAAGGGGACTGGAGGACCTATATTACGAGAGAGACTGCAAACACTAAATTTATTCTTGCTGGAGATGAGACACTTGAGAGGAGACATGATAGCAATTTACAAATATCTCAATGGGGATCCCAGCATAGAAATTAAACTATTCAGTCCTAGGAATTATATAAGGACACGGGCGCACAATGAGACTGGAGGAGAAGCGGTTTAACCTTAACCACTTGAGCCCCGGACCATTATGCTGCCTAAGGACCAGAGGTCTTTTTCCAATTTGGCACTGCGTCGCTTTAACTTTTAATTGCGCGGTCATGCAATGCTGTACCCAAACGAAATTTGCGTCCTTTTCTTCCCACAAATAGAGCTTTCTTTTGATGGCATTTGATCACCTCTGCGGTTTTTATTTTTTGCGCTATAAACGGAAAAAGACCGAAAATTTTGAAAAAAAAATTATATTTTCTACTTTTTGTTATAAAAAAAATCCAATAAACTCAATTTTAGTCATACATTTAGGCTAAAATTTATTCGGCTACATGTCTTTGGTAAAAAAAATGTCAATAAGCGTATATTTATTGGTTTGTGCAAAAGTTATAGCGTCTACAAACTAGGGTACATTTTCTGGAATTTACACAGCTTTTAGTTTATGACTGCCTATGTCATTTCTTGAGGTGCTAAAATGGCAGGGCAGTACAAAACCCCCCCAAATTACCCCATTTTGGAAAGTAGACACCCCAAGGAAATTGCTGAGAGGCATGTTGAACCCATTGAATATTTATTTTTTTTGTCCCAAGTGATTGAATAATGACAAAAAAAAAAAAAAAAATATTTACAAAAAGTTGTCACTACATGATATATTGCTCACACAGGCCATGGGCCTATGTGGAATTGCACCCCAAAATACATTCAGCTGCTTCTCCTGAGTATGGGGATACCACATGTGTGGGACTTTTTGGGAGCCTAGCCACGTACGGGGCCCCGAAAACCAAGCACCGCCTTCAGGATTTCTAAGGGCGTAATGTTGTGATTTCACTCCTCACTACCTATCAGTTTTGAAGGCCATAAAATGCCAAGATGGCACAAAACCCCCCCAAATGACCCCATTTTGGAAAGTAGACACCCCAAACTATTTGCTGAGAGGCATGTTGAGTCCATGGAATATTTTATATTTTGACACAAGTTGCGGGAAAGTAACACTTTAAGTTGTCACTAAATGATATATTGCTCAAACATGCCATGGGCATATGTGGAATTACACCCCAAAATACATTCTGCTGCTTCTCCTGAGTACGGGGATACCACATGTTTAGGACTTTTTGGGAGCCTAGCCGCATATGGGGCCCCGAAAACCAAGCACCGCCTTCAGGATTTCTAAGGGCATGAATTTTTGATTTCACTCCTCACTTCCTATCACAGTTTTGAAGGCCATAAAATGCCAAGATGGCACAACCCCCCCCCCCCAAATGACCCCATTTTGGAAAGTAGACACCCCAAGCTATTTGCTGAGAGACATGTTGAGTCCATGGAATATTTTATTTTTTGACACAAGTTGCGGGAAAGTGACAATTTTTTTTTTTTTTTGCACAAAGTTGTCACTAAATGATATATTTCTCACACAGGCCATGGGCATATGTGGAATTGCACCCCAAAATACATTTAGCTGCTTCTCCTGAGTACGGGGATACCACATGTGTGGGACTTTTTGGGAGCCTAGCCGCATACGGGGCCCCGAAAACCAAGCATCGGCTTCAGGATTTCTAAGGGCGTTAAGTTGTGATTCCACTCCTCACTACCTATCACAGTTTTGAAGGCCATAAAATGCCAAGATGGCACAAACCCCCCCAAATGACCCCATTTTGGAAAGTAGACACCCCAAGCTATTTGCTGAGAGGCATGGTGAGTATTTTGCAGCTCTCATTTGTTTTTGAAAATGAAGAAAGACAAGAAAAATGTATTTTTTTTTTTCTTTTTTCAATTTTCAAAAGTTTGTGACAAAAAGTGAGGTCTGCAAAATACTCACTATACCTCTCAGCAAATAGCATGGGGTGTCTATTTTCCAAAATGGGGTCAATTGGGGGGGGGGCATTCCATGGCCTCCAAAACTGTGCTAGGCAGTGAAGAGTGAAATCAAAAATTTACTCCCTTAGAAAGCCTGAAGGCGGTGCTTGGTTTTCGGGGTCCCGTGCGTGGCTAGGCTCCCAAAAAGTCCCACACATGTGGTATCCCCATACTTAGGAGAAGCAACAGAATGTATTTTGGGGTGTAATTTCACATATTCCCATGGCATGTTTGAGCAATATATCATTTAGTGACAACTTTGTGCAAAAAAAAAAAAATTGTCTCTTTCCCGCAACTTGTGTCACAATATAAAATATTCCATGGACTCGACATGCCTCTCAGCAAATAGCTTGGGGTGTCTACTTTCCAAAATGGGGTCATTTGGGGGGGGTTGAACTGTCCTGGCATTTTATGCACAACATTTAGAAGCTTATGTCACACATCACCCACTCTTCTAACCACTTGAAGACAAAGCCCTTTCTGACACTTTTTGATTACATGAAAAAATAATTTTTTTTTGCAAGAAAATTACTTTGAACCCCCAAACATTATATATTTTTTTTAAGCAAATGCCCTACAGATTGAAATGGTGGGTGTTTCATTTTTTTTTTTCACACAGTATTTGCGCAGCGATTTTTCAAACGCATTTTTTGGGGAAAAAACACACTTTTTTAAATTTTAATGCACTAAAACACACTATATTGCCCAAATGTTTGATGAAATAAAAAAGATGATCTTAGGCCGAGTACATGGATACCAAACATGACATGCTTTAAAATTGCGCACAAACGCGCAGCGGCGACAAAATAAATACATTTTTAAAAGCCTTTAAAAGCCTTTACAGGTTACCACTTTAGATTTACAGAGGAGGTCTACTGCTAAAATTACTGCCCTCGATCTGACCTTCACGAGGATACCTCACATGCATGGTGCAATTGCTGTTTACATTTGACGCCAGATGGACGCTTGCGTTCGCCTTTGCGTGAGAGCAGGGGGGGACAGTGGTGCTTTTTTTTTTTTTTTTTTTTTTTCTTTATTATTTTTTTGCTTTTTTATCTTATTTTTAAACTGTTCCTTTCATTTTTATTTTTTTTAAATTAATTTTATTGTTATCTCAGGGAATGTAAATATCCCCTATGATAGCAATAGGTAGTGACAGGTACTCTTTTTTTTAAAAATTGGGCTCTATTAGACCCTAGATCTCTCCTCTGCCCTCAAAGCATCTGACCACACCAAGATCGGTGTGATAAAATGCTTTCCCAATTTCCCAATGGCGCTGTTTACATTCGGCGAAATCTAAGTCATGAAATGCTCGTAGCTTCTGGTTTCTTAGGCCATAGAGATGTTTGGAGCCATTCTGGTCTCCGATTAGCTCTATGGTCAGCTGGCTGAATCACCGGCTGCATTTTCAGGTTCCCTGTTGGGACAGGAGAGCCAGAGAAAAACATGGAAGACGGTGGGGGGGGGGCATTCCCTTCCACTGCTTGCAAAAGCAGTCTAGAGGCTAATTAGCCGCTAGGATTGCTTTTACATGAAAGCCGACCGCTGGCTGAAAAGAATGATACCAAGATGATACCTAAACCTGCAGGCATCATTCTGGTATAACCACTCAAAGTCCAGCAACATACCAGTACGTTGCTGGTCCTTGTTAGGCATATATTGTAAACTTTTTTTTCATGCAGCCTGTGGGCTGAACGAAAAAAAGATATTGATCAGTGGGTATGCCCACCATTAGAATACCTCCCTTCATCCACCCACTTCTAATGATGGGCATACATGCACCATTTATATATGCCGAAGCATGGGGGC
This sequence comes from Lithobates septentrionalis, assembly GCA_037952835.1. Classification (NCBI taxonomy): domain Eukaryota; kingdom Metazoa; phylum Chordata; class Amphibia; order Anura; family Ranidae; genus Lithobates; species Lithobates septentrionalis. The sequence continues at coordinate 2,085,353 of JBBDGP010000990.1, read as the reverse complement.
ATCCTCCCGCAAAAGGCAGGAGCAAATTGCTCCTCCACCCACTGCTGCCCCCACGCTTCGGCATATATGCTGAAGTATGTAACTGTGGTGGTGAAATCACCTCCGACAGCGCTGGAGTCACGGCTTTATATATCGTGGGAGCAAACGCTGTTACTGTCAAGATAAATAAATCCGCGCTGCAACTGAATGGCGTACCTGCTAAGCAAATGATGGTTAACAATAAAACAAAGTAACATTACAGTATAACAGTAAGACTTACCATACCTGCAAAGCAAATACAAAAAAAAAACATAGTAAAAAATAAAACATTTAACGCAACCAGTGCCTAAAATATATATATGCCGAAGCACGGGGGCATCCTCCCGCAAAAGGCAGGAGCAAATTGCTCCTCCACCCACTGCTGCCTCCACGCTTCGGCATATATGCTGAAGTATGTAACTGTGGAGGTGAAATCACCTCCGACAGCGCTGGAGTCACGGCTTTATATATCGTGGGAGCAAACGCTGTTGCTGTCAAGATAAATAAATCCGCGCTGTAACTGAATGGCGTACCTGCTAAGCAAATGATGGTTAACAATAAAACAAAGTAACATTACAGTATAACAGTAAGACTTACCATACCTGCAAAGCAAATACAAAAAAAAAACATAGTAAAAAATAAAACATTTAACGCAACCTGTGCCTAAAATATATATATGCCGAAGCATGGGGGCATCCTCCCGCAAAAGGCAGGAGCAAATCGCTCCTCCACCCACTGCTGCCCCCACGCTTCGGCATATATGCTGAAGTATGTAACTGTGGTGGTGAAATCACCTCCGACAGCGCTGGAGTCACGGCTTTATATATCGTGGGAGCAAACGCTGTTGCTGTCAAGATAAATAAATCCGCGCTGCAACTGAATGGCGTACCTGAAAACAATAAAATGGTTACCAACAAAACACAGTAAACGGTAAAGTATAAAAAATCTGAAAAGCAAACATGGTAAAACATAATAACAATAAAACATTGCAGAATAGAATAGAGTAAAAAAGAGCAGAACAATAGAGAGAGAATAGAGAGAGAGAGAGAACAATAAAACAACAACTATTTTTGGTTTTTTTATTTTATATTTTTTTTTGTGTTTTTATTTTTTTTTATTCTTTATTTATTTATTTTTTTTCACTTTTTTTCAGTAACTTTTAACTTTTGTAACTCGTTCCAGGTTTGGGTCTCTCAAAATGCAATGGCATCTTGGGAGACCCTGTGTTAGTGTGCCTAGTCTGTGCAGTGCTGAACCCTACGCTAATACTCAACTAATGTATGGTAGCGTTCAAAGCATTCACCCATGCAAAGACCAGGATTGCCAGGACAGGAGGGACAATAAGACCGGGTGTCACGCCTAAATCCGCGCTTGCTGCAGACACGACATCTTTTTTGGGGGGCTCGTTGGGTAGGGGTACTCGGGATGGCATAAAGAAAATGCCTCTCATGCAGCCGGCTTACTGCATTTGGTTGGGGAAGGTGAGGTAGAGCACCGCCTGGAAACAGAAGGGCTCTGACGATCTCTTCCTGGAATTTAAGGAAGGATCCAGTCTGTCCTGTAGCTCTGTATAGCACATGAGCGTTCAGCAAAGCCAATTGAAATAAATAAACAGACACTTTTTTGTACCAGCGTCTGGCCTTACGGGCAACTAGGTACGGCGCCAACAACTGGTCGTTGAGGTCCACCCTTCCCATATTAAGGTTGTATTCGTGGACACAGAGGGGTTTCTCCACAACACCAGTCGCCGTAGGAATTTGGGTCGTCGTGTCTGCATGAAGGGAGGTGAGAACGAAAACATTCTTCTTATCCCTCCACTTCATAGCGAGCAAATTATTATACTTCAAGCAGGCTCTCTCCCCCAGCCTAAGACGGGAATCTACAAGCCGCTGGGGAAAGCCCCGGCGATTAGGTCGCACGGTGCCACATGCTCCAATCTGCTGATCAAACAAGTGACTAAAAAGTGGCACGCTCGTATAATAATTGTCCACGTACAAGTGGTACCCCTTTCCGAATAAGGGTGACACCAAGTCCCACACTATCTTGCCAGCGCTTCCTATGTAGTCAGGGCAGTTTGTCGGCTCTACGTGACTATCTTTGCCCTCGTAAACCATAAAACTATATGTATAGCCTGTGGCCCTGTCACAGAGCTTATACATCTTGACCCCGTATCTGGCACGCTTGCTGGGAAGGTACTGTTTGAATGACAAGCGGCCAGAAAATTTAATCAGGGACTCATCAACGCAGACAACTTGATGGGGGGTAAACAAGTCTGCAAAACGTTGGTTGAAGTGGTTTACGAGGGGCCGAATTTTGTAGAGCCGATCGTATGCAGGGTCTCCACGAGGACGACAGAGTTCATTGTCGTTGAAGTGCATGAACCGCAAAATCTGCTCGTATCGTGCCCTGGCCATGGAAGCAGAGAACAAGGGTGAATGGTAAATTGGGTCAGTGGACCAATATGACCGCAACTTACTCTTTTTATTCAACCCCATGAGGAGGGAAAGGCCCAGAAAGGTCTTAAATTCGGAGACCGTAATTGGTCTCCAATCTCTGGCAAGGGAGGACTGGGGATTAGCGGCGATGTGTTGACCAGCGTATAAATTGCTTTGGTCCACAATAGATCTATAGAGATCTTCGGTGAAAAACAGTGAATAAAAATCCAGTGGCATAAAGTCAACTGTTTCCACCTGAATTCCGGGTTGGCCAGTGAAAGGGGGAAGTACGGGTGCTGCAGAAGTGGTGGGTTCCCAATTCGGAGTGGCCAATGCAGCAGGAAGGGCACTATGGGCACGACGGGCCTGTCTTTGTCTTCTTGGTGGCAGCGGGACACTACTAGTGCTTGCCACCTCGCCAGCTTGAACTGCACTTATGGAACTCGCCACGTCACCACGTGATACTGCAGTGCTGGATGTACGACCAGGATGTACTAGGCCACTGGTGCTTGCCAGTTCACCAGAAGGAATAGCGGCGCTAGTACTTCTCTGCTCCATACGAGAGCCCTGCGGTTCTTGCACTTCAAGGACAGAAGAAGAAGATTGGTGTCTGGTACGCCTGACCTTAGCAGGGACCACAACTCCGTCGTCAGAGCTATCTGTCATGGAGCCGCTGTCCTCTACAGGATCGTATTCTGAGCCTGAACTTGACAGATGAGTGACTTCCTCTTCACTATCTGTCATACTCAGAAACGTGTAGGCCTCTTCACTAGTGTACCTTCGATTTGCCATTTTGGGCTCTAAATTTAGGGGTACACTAGTGAGACTCACAGGCAAAAAAGCTCCTGACTGTCAGCGACTGATTCAAAACGCTACCAAAAAACTGTTAGCGATCGCAGGGATCAGGCCTGACTCTGCGAACGCTGCAGTTATGTGTGCTTAGTGTTTTGTAAGTGTCAGTTATCGATCGATACTGCACTTGGGTGGGCTGGGCAGGGCTGGGCCGAGGGGCAAAACGCAGGTGCTAGCAGGTATCTGGGCTGATCCCGCTAACACTGTGTTTATGGGAACCCTAAACTGCTGGGGAGTATAGATCTGATCGGATCAGATATCGATCCGTTCAGATACTATAGCACTAAGGGAGGTGTATGCTGCGTGCGTGGGTTTTGGCAGTACTGGCGCTGACCTGACGCTGCCTGGGGCGACGCAGACCTTAGCTGACCCTAAAAATGTAATTTATATCACCGCTGGGCAATTAGGGGGTTAAACCTTTATAGGGTAATAAACGGCGGGTGCCCTAAAACTATAATAAATTATAATAAACTGTAATAAACTGTAATAAACTACAAAAAAACAAACTAGCTAACCAGCGTCACCCGTAACACTTATACGGTGATCGCTGGTGAAAGGGTTAACTAGGGGGCAATCAGGGGGTTAAAACCTTTAGTAGGTAGTATATGGGGGTCCCTGTCGCTATAAAACACTGACAGCGAACCTATATACTTACCTCCCTAACTAGCGTCACCTGTGTCACTAATACAGCGATCAGAAAAACAATCGCTTAGCGACACTGGTTACGGGGGGTAATCAAGGGGTTAACCTTTATTAGGGGGTGTTAGGGGGGTACCCTGGACCTAAGGGGGGGTACCCTAGACCTAAAGGGGGCTAACCTAACTGCCCTAACACTTGTAACTGACACAAACTGACACCAATGCAAAAAAAAAAAAAATGCTATTGGTGTCAGAGTGACAGGGTGTACAGGGGGGTGATCGGGGGGTGATCGGGGGGTGATGGAGGGTGACAAGTGTGCCTGGCGTGTTCTACTGTTAGTGTAGTGTTGTGCAGACTTACTTGATGTCTTCTCTCCTTGGCGCGGCGACGAAAAGACCGGCTCGAGGAGGGATGACATCACTTCCTTTCCCTCTGTTTACATTACAGAGGGAAAGGAAGCATTCTCATTCGCCGGGAGCGATCGGGAGGGGGTGGCCAACAATGGATGGCCTCCCCCTCACCTCTCATCGCCCGGGAAGAAATGGCGACCGCCTCGGGCACCGGGGGGGGGGGGGACCGATCGGACCCCCCACCCGCGGAAGGCAAATCACGTACATGTACGTGATTTTGCCTGTCCGTGCCACCTTGCCAACGTACATCGGCGTGAGGCGGTCATCAAGTGGTTAAACAGCGAAGGGGGTTCTTCACTGTTAGGGCTATATGGATGTGGAACTCTCTCCCACAATTGGTGGCGACTGCGGAGATTCTTATGCCCCATACACACGGTCACATTTTCCGACTGAAAATGTTCGATGGGAGCTTTTTGTCAGAAATTCCGACCGTGTGTAGGCTCCATCGGACATTTTCCATCGGAATTTCCATCACACAAAATTTGAGATCTGGATTTAAAATTTTCCAAAAACAAAATTTTGTTGTCGGAAATTCCGATCGTGTGCACACAATTCCGACACACAAAGTTCCACGCATGCTCGGAATCAAGCAGAAGAGCTACACTGGCTATTGAACTTCATTTTTCTCGGCTCGTCGTACGTGTTGTACGTCACCGCGTTCTTGACATTTGGAATTTCCAACAAGCTTTGTGTGTCCGTGTGTATGCAAGACAAGTTTGAGCCAACATCCGCCAGAAAAAATCCATGGATGTCCGATCAATTTGTGATTCTGTGTACGCGGCATTAGACTCTTATGCCACATACACACGACCGGACTTTCCAGCAGAAAAGGTCCGACGGAATCATTCCATCAGACATTCCGATCGTGTGTGGGCTTCATCGGACTTTTTCTTTCGAAAATTCTGAGGGACCTAGAAATAGAACATGTTTTAAATCTTTCCGACGGAATCAATCGGGAAACCGTTTGTCTGTATGCTATTCCGACGGACCAAAAATGACGCAAGGGTAGATATTGGCTACTGGCTATTGAACTTCCTTTTTCTAGTCCCTTCGTACGTCATCGCGTTCTAAACGATTAGACTTTGGTGTGATCATGTGTAGGCAAGTCCGTTTCAGCGGAACTCCGTCAGAGTTCATTCCGACGGAAAAACCGGTCGTGTGTACGCGGCATTAGACGTGCGTCTAAAAGGACACAACATAGAGGGATATGGGAAATCATTATAGACATTGATAACTGATACACATACACCTTCACAGGTTGAACTGGATCGACTATTGTCTTTTTTCAGCCTTACTGACTATGTAACTAAGTAAGATATGCAATTAGTTATAAACCCAAAACATTTTTTTTATTTACCAATCCTTTGATATGGTAACTGCATTGGTTTTCTCTTTTACACTTTTTCGCCCTTTTATTTTCAGCTGGTGAAAAGAAAACAAATGCAGCCACCACATCTAAAAAATGGTAAGTTGTAATATAATAAATGTTTTGCTTTTGGGTTTATTACCAATTTAATTAAGGATTATATTTTGATTACAGTGTTTGTGCCTAGAGTTCAGTTTTAAAGACATTACCCCAAAGAGTTCGACATTAAAGTTATAGAGAGTAATGTTTCCTCTTTTAACAGACATTTTTAAGTATTGGTACGTATTACTATTTTATATCCTGACTCATAAAAGCATATTACAGTGCTTTAGTATTCCATATAGGCAAATCTAATATTTCTTTATTACTATAGGATTAAAGTTTGGGAGGGAGCCCAAGATGACATTAACTCTCTCCCACTGCAGCTACTAATGGAGCGTGCACAGAGCTCACAGGCATTTCCCTAACATACAAGTACAGCCTCTCATTTAAATCTGGTTATCTTCATCATGGCGAAATTGCAAACTCTGCTAATCGGAGACTAAATGGCCACTTTCTATAAACCACCTTATTACGCTATTTGGTTATTCAGCACCTGTGTGCATTGTCCATTGAAGTGTGTCTTTTAATGAGGCAAGTAAAGACAACCATCAGCTTTACCTGATTTGTTTTTGGTGGCTAGAAAGGAAAAAGAATCCAAGCAAAACACACAAGAAATATCTAGTGAGGATCTGTTTTTGGATGCATTTTTTGGAGGTGAAGGCTTCCCTATATAACTTTCAAGCAGCTCACCATTACAGGCTAAGCAATCTCCCATTACTAGAACTTTAAAGAGGAACTTTACTATTTAAAAAAAAATTAAAGTCAGTATCTTCAAATACTGACTTTAAATTGCTGACTTTTAAGAAAGCCAGAGATGATTTTTTGAAATTCAGCTGCTATACTCACCTGACCTCTGGATGCTGTCAGCTGCAGTCACTGCTTCAGCGATGCTGCACTGTTCCTTTCCCCAGCATTCAGCGTCATTCATCCCAGTTAGTATGAATCTAGTGAATCAAGGCTTTGAGGCTTTGTCTCACACCATGGACTCTCAGAATGTTGCTGCAGAGAGTGGTGCTGCTTTCTGCAATATTTAGAGATTTATACTGCTGGAGGAAGAACACCATGAAGAGGACCTGTCGCATCACTGGACAACACCTGAAAAAGGGTAAAGAAGGCAGCGCTTTTTTTCAGCAGGAACGCAGGGGAACGCAGTTCCGGCACCTCCAGCTCTGAATGTATGTAATAGCAAGGGGTGCTGGGGTTTACTGAAGGGTCTATTGATGCTGGCTGCTGGGGGTTCTACTGTTGCTGGAGGGGATCTATTTTTACAGGGGGAGAGTCTATTGTTGCTGGGGGTGGTCAGTTGTTGCTGGGGGTCTCTTATGCTACTGGGAGACAATCGTTTCTGGAAGACATCTACTGTTGAGGGAGAGATCTATTGTTGCTAGCTGTTCAGTGTCTATTGTTGCTGGGGTTGCTCCATTGTTGCTGGCTACAGGGGATCTATTTTACTTCCTATCAGTAACAAATTACTTAGCACCACAAATTGATACTTGGTTCTGTATCCATTACTTAGAGGTGGGTAGGGGGTGGAACCAAGGAACAATGCTCAGAGGTGGGTAGAGAGTGGAACCAAGGAATGGTTCTTGGAGGTGGGTAGAGAGTGGAACCAAGGAATGGTTCTTGGAGGTGGGTAGAGAGTGGAACCACAGAATGGTGCTCGGAGGTGGGTAGGGGGTGGAATCAAGGAATGGTGCTCGGAGGTGGGTAGGGGGTTGAACTACGGAATGGTGCTCGGAGGTGGATAGGGAGTGGAACCAAGGAACGGTGCTCGGGGGTGGAACCAAGGAATGGTGCTCCGAGGTGGGTAGGGAGTGGAACCAAGGAATGGTGCTCGGAGGCGGACACAAGAGGTAACTTGGAAGGAGGGAGTTCCTGCCCCTATTCTCTGAGAAAAAAAGCCCCGAAAGAAAATGTGTATTTTTACGGGTGAAGGGCTGGCTCCAAGAGGGTAGTGGAACAAAAGGGTGGGGGGCCAGTCTGCACTTGGGCTCGTAGGCTTGATTCACACCTATGCAGATTGCATATTCCAGGTGCATTTTGTGTTTTTCAATACATGCTTTTCACCCATTGAAGTCTATGGAACCAAAAACCATAAAAAAGTCTCAGTCCCTTTCCATAAAATGCACAGATGTGAACTACATCCATAGGAAACCTTGTTAAATATATGTAAAACTGAAAACGCACTTAGAAATGCATAGGTGTGAACCAGGCCTAAAGTGTCCGTCAGTACAAGGCTCACAGCTTGCAGGCTGCAAGGTACCATGACATGATTTCTGCAAGGCATGCAGGGAATCCAGGGAGTTGTGGAAAGACATGGTCAGCAGACAGGCAGCACTTACAACATAAAAGGAGATTTTTCAAGTAAGCTTATATTGGATTGCCAATAAATACTATTGTTTGTATGCTATTACAATCAGGAGCGTTGCTAGGTCTACAAAAGATCTGGGGCTAGAGCCCATAGCAGTGAAGTAAAGAAAGTCATACGCTAATATATATATATATATATATATATATATATATATATATATATATATATCATTACATCAGAGTCCCCAGAGAGCCCCTCTTACATTGGGGTCCCCAGAGAGCCCCCCCTACTTACATCAAGGTCCCCAGAGAGCCCCTTCTCTACATCAGGGTCCCCAGGTAGACGCCCCTTCCTTACATTAGGGTCCCCAGAGAGCCCCTTCCTTACATCAGGGTCCCCAGAGAGCCCCCCCCACTAACATCAGGGTCCCCAGAGAGCCCCCCCACTTACATCAGGGTCCCCAGAGAGCCCCCCTACTTACATCAGGGTCCCCAGAGAGCCCTCCCTTACATCAGGGTCACCAGAGAGAGGACGGGCAGTGAGAGATGATGTCATCTCTCTGCTGCCCATGGCTGCACAGTGAGAGCGGAACAGCGGTGGTGCAAGGCGGGCGGTGAGAGATGATGTCATATCTCTGTTCTCTCGCCTGCTCGCCCAGCTCTCTCGTGCTACCTGCCTGCTCTCTGGTGCTGACCGCCGCACTTGTGGCCCGGCTGCAGAGAGGCCACGGCCGTCTCTGAGAGGCTCGGGGCTATGGGCCCCAGATTTGGGGCTATAGCCCCAAAAGCCACCCTCTAGCAACGCCACTGATTACAATGCTGATATTATGAAATGAAAGTATATGCTGTGACCACAGAACTCTTTTATTTCAATTAGAATAATAAATAATAAAAACTCTTCAAGGACTGTACTTAAAGGGAATGTACAGTATTTTTAATGTGTAGATAGTGGGGGGGGACCAGCTTGATGTAAACAGTCTTATACATGTGTGCTAATGCTATGAAAACTGTATTTGGCCCCTTTGACTCGGGCCTTCCGATCAGGTCCACCTGTCAGTTTTTCAGGTGGTCCTGATCGCATGCTCCATTCAGCCCTATGGAATGGCGGATGTCCAGTGACACCCGTTGCTATCCGATCCTGTCCACCAAATCCAGACGGATGTAGACCCTATTTTCCATCCCTCTGATGGATTGGATGAAAATGGAAAGGTGGTCTGTTTTAATCCGATCTCACCCATAGTAGAGAGGGGACCCTGACCGGTCTGTCTCAGCACAGTGAGCGGAGATGGACTTGTCATCCGCCTGATCAGCGGCGATCCCCCATTGAGCAAAGCGGAGTCTGCCGTGCAGATCGCCCGTGTAAAAGAGCCCTTACTGTGCATAGTTTGTAATAATATACTGCATGTACATGGTGTCAGACATATTTGTCCATTAAGTATGCAGGCATTGCTTTCTGCTTTGCAGTGCTTAACAGTAATTGTGGTTTACTGCTCCTTTAAACATTAAGGCTCCATGCACACTGGCTTAAAAATCACTTCTCCACCTGACCCTCCTGTCAAGTGGAGAGCAGCGGGAGATCAGTGATCCCATTCACACCTATGCAGTTTGCTTTTGAGCGTTTCTGCAGTGTTTTTTGCCACGATTAGTGTTTTGATATTTCTATGCTTGGGTTTTTGGTTTTTTTTTGGCCAAAATTCTTGTTGTGCAGATCAAAAAATTCTAATCGTGCCAAAATAGCTTTTCTGCAGCCTCTCCATTGAAGTCTATTGAACTAAAAAAAGCAAAAGTACAGTTTTGCATTTAAAAAAAGTCCCTGACCATTTCCAAAAATGCACAAAAATGCATTGATGTGAACGTGTTCCATAGGAACCCATGTTATAAATAATGTCCTGCGTTTCTGCAAAAAGCAAAAACCGTGAATAATGCATTGGTGTGAACCAACCCTAAATGACAACCACCACACTTCTGTACATTGACCTTCACCACATACTTGCTAAACATTTATGTTAACTGGACTAACTGCCTTCAATGTCAACCAGGTAAAAAGCCAAGTAAACCCTTTTCCTGTTTTAGAACTATTTTTTAATGTTAGAGGTTGAAGAACCATAAGGCTCTATATTTATTTTTCTAAAGGTCCACACCATTTTCAGGTTCCTCACTTCTTTTATTCCGTCATTTACAGTACAGTTCTTTTCAGTCTGTAAAGTGCATTAATTTCTCACATGATTCTATTGGAACATGTACCTGTCTTTGGCAATTACTTCTTCACAGCTGTTTGATGTTACACCAGGACAGGCTTCTTTTTCTCTTGTCAGAGCTGTGTAGGAAAGGAACAAAAGAAAACAGAAAAGAAATATGTGCTTTATAACTCATCAGCTGTTGTTTAGGTATGTTAATTTAAGGTACACCAAACAAAAAGGCCGCAAGATAGTATGTGTTGCAAATTGTGTCATTCCAGACAAAAAAATAAAAAAACTGACCTTCCCTGTTTTTTCATTCTAAACGCACATTGCCATTATGCTCATTTATTCGCACCCTTAAGCCTGGTACATGTAACAATATCACGTACTGGACACATGAAAATCTGTCGCCAGTGGACAATGTTGTTGGAGAGCCTTAGGGCAGCCATGACAGCTTGGCTAACAGTTTAATATTCAAGAACGGGAATTTACCCCCAAGAGTAAAGGGGTTTGCTAGGCAGCAAACAATGATTGCAGATATTGTATGGTTTAAAAAGTAGCTTTATTGAACGTAGGACATTAGAGTAAAAAACATGAACTGTGTACATGAAGTTATAAAAAGCACAGGAGAATGTACAGAGCTATACATAAATTATGCAATACACAAGCGCTTGGATAGTACTGACGCGTTTCGACCCCATTGGGTCTTCTTCAGAGGCAATGCATGCGCTGTGGGAGAATTTCATATACATAAAGAAATGATACCAATGTGATTGTGCACAGTTGTATATAGTAAGAGTTTTAAACATAATTACCAAAAGTATGTGTATAGCCATGTCTCCTGGGCCTACGATTTTCCGAAAGGCCTCCACCATGGTCAGGGCAGGGATCTGACACCCGCGTTCGTCACAGTACACACTGGGTTGAACAAAAAAAATCAACAACTGACAGCTCCAGTCGGAGCCGCTGTAATAACTACCCAACGTTAGTATAGTGATCTCCCCTGCTGTTTTTTTGTGTCCTGACAGGGGGACTGCTCCCCCACCAGAACACTCCGGTCAGCTCTCTCTGTCATTGGCTGAGAGTGCTGATAGCGAGCTGGGCGGATGCTGGTTTTCCAGCATGCTCGTCCGACAGAAGCCATGCCATACACACGGGTTGAATGTCGGACGTTTTTTATTGAACCAGCCGATGTCGCCCGACATTCAGCTTATTTGTACTAGGCACATTGGAGGGTTCCTCCAGCGCACATGCGCCAAATGCAGAGCGGCCAGTCCGGATCGTCAGATTCAGCTCCTCTCCACTTCTCTCCCTCAATTGTGCTTTGGAGTGACAGTTGTAAGTGTACGGATATCGGTGCTCAGGGGAAATCTCAAGTGAAATGGCACTCTAGGGCTTAGGCAGGCAATATATTATGCAATTCTCTTTCCTTTAATCATATGTTAAAAGTAAGAAAAGTGCTTGACTTACCCATCAACACAGTCAGTGTTGATGGGGGGAATACCTTTCATTGTGCTATTGTATTCTGACAGCCAGAGATTCCCTAACTGTCAGAATACAAAGATCACTGCTGGCAGCTATAGCCGCAGACTGTGATCTAACAAAAACAAACAAACAAATAAACAAAAAGGAAATTGGGACTTTAACCACTTGCCGACCGCTGCACGTCGATATACGTCGGCACAATGGCAGCGGTGGGCAAATGGGCATACCTGTACGCCCCCTTTAAGAGCCGGGGTTAGCAGGCGCGCGCGTGCCGCCGGAGGCCGCCGCGTACAGCATGACCGTGCCCTTGGAACCAGCACACTAAATGTCCGTCGGTCTCCCGGCGATCGTGTCACGAAGCCGCAGAGCGGGGAGGTGTGTATGTAAACAAGGCATTTCCCCATTCTGCCTTGCGTTATGATAGAGATCGCTGCTCTCTGTCATTGGGAGCAGTGATCGATGTCATGTCCTAGGTAGCCCAGCCCCCCCACAGTTAGAATCACTCCCTAGGACACACTTAACCCCTTCATCGCCCCCTAGTGGTTAAACCCTTCCTTGCCAGTGTCGAATCACAAAAAGTGCTCGGGTCAGGAAGATGGTAAAATCTTCCGGGGCTGAAGCGGTTAAATGGGGCTGTTGACTGATTGTGGTTAGATTGTGTATTTGTATGTTTTTAATGGCATAAATAGATGTAAAAACATTGCAATGGTACATAACATGCATTAAAGTAATATCATATACACATGCACACGTGGCAAGAACATCATAAATTCATAAATATGTATACATTTAGCAGCACATGGCAATATGAAAAAAGGTTTGTATAAAGTTGTATAAATTCATGTACATGTCAGTCAGCTTGACAGCACAAAACAATATTGAATGAACGGAATGTAAAAAAAAAAAAAAAAATAGGTGGTATATCCGGATTGAATCCTAGTGGGGCGTGTGGCTACATCCTGAATGCCCGATGCGTTTCGTGCGTGAACACTTCCTCAAGGGCGGATGCTATAGAGTATCTACAAAAAACACAATATGATTCAGTCTAATATTGTAATATTGTAATAAGCACAACAGGAAAGAACAAGACTGTTAATCCTAGGTACTCGCATACAGCAGAATACAATGGTGCATGGTGTATGTGGGGCCAGGGCCAGAAGGGCTGTCCATCCCGGGAGCTGAGATAGTCTAAAGCCCCGCACCGAACAAGGCGCCAGTGTTGCCAACCTAACAGATTGAAATTTACTGACACGACCTCCAAAATTTACTGGCACAGCCACGTTTTTACTGGCAAAGTTACAAAACTACAGTTTTAAGTACAAATTTCACTATTTAGGCTACAAACAAGTACAATATGTAATTAGCAATGTGATTTAAGGTAGATAATAAGGCAAAAAACATATTTCTTATTTTATTTTCGATATAGTAAGTAAGTAGGTCAGGGACAGGGACAGGACTCAGGAGGGCAAGAAATTAAAATGAGCAGCACACACATGAAATTGACTCTCACGGTGATACTGATAGCAGTGTGCAGCAGTACAGATTACTGACACAACATGTCCCCTCCAGAGTCACAGTGACAGTCTCTCTCCAAGCCAGGTGGTCCCTCCAGTCCAAACAGCACTGATGGTCCCGCTCCTGGCCTGCCTTGCTCCCATCCCGCAGACCCGCACACAATGCTCTGGCCCCTCTGCTTGGCTCCCTTGCACCATGACATCACAGGACATGCTCAGGCACCACCTCCACCAGAGCCGCCCGAACACACTGTAGCAGGCACTCATATGGTTTCGGCTGGCTCCGGGCCAAGCGTCACAGCCATACTTTTTTACTGGCAACCTTTGCTTTTTACTGGCATTTACTGGCGGGAGAAAAATGCCTGTTTTTTTACTGGCTGCCAGTAAAAATACTGGCGGTTGGCAACACTGCAAGGCTCACACGCAGCATCCCTAGAGCACAGATTGCCAATCTCCATAATGGATCAGAATTGAAGAGCAGAAATAATACTAAATAATAACAACAAAAAAACTCCAAGAGCCCGGTTATACTGAAGGCGATTGATAGATCGACTTCAGTACAACCAGCCTGCCCATAGATGGACTGAATTTCAATCCTTCTGTGGCTGGCTTTGTTGGTCATGTGGCCACAACTAAACAGTCAAGGTAAGGGTAATTATATGGCCATTTCACATACAGTCAGGTCCATAAATATTGGGAGATCGACACAATTCTAATCTTTTTGGCTCTATACACCACCACAATGGATTTGAAATTAAACAAACAAGATGCGCTTTAACTGCAGACTTTCAGCTTTAATTTGATGGTATTTACATCCAAATCAGGTGAACGGTGTAGGAATTACAACAGTTTGTATATGTGCCTCCCACTTTTTAAGGGACCAAAAGTAATGGGACAGATTAACAATCATCCATCAAACTTTCACTTTTTAATACTTGGCTGCAAATCCTTTGCAGTCAATTACAGCCTGAAGTCTGGAACGCATAGACATCACCAGATGCTGGGTTTCATCCCTGGTGATGCTCTGCCAGGCCTCTACTGCAACTGTCTTCAGTTCCTGCTTGTTCTTGGGGGATTTTCCCTTCAGTTTTGTCTTCAGCAAGTGAAATGCATGCTCAATCAGATTCAGGTCAGGTAATTGACTTGGCCATTGCATAACATTCCACTTCTTTCCGTTAAAAAACTCTTTGGTTGCTTTCGCAGTATGCTTCGGGTCATTGTCCATCTGCACTGTGAAGCGCCGTCCAATGAGTTCTGAAGCATTTTGCTGAATATGAGTAGATAATATTGCCTGAAACACTTCAGAATTCATCCTGCTGCTTTTGTCAGCAGTCACATCAATAAATACAAGAGAACCAGTTCCATTGGCAGCCATACATGCCCACGCCATGACACTACCACCACCATGCTTCACTGATGAGGTGGTATGCTTTGGATCATGAGCAGTTCCTTTCCTTCTCCATACCCTTCTCTTCCCACCACTCTGGTACAAGTTGATCTTGGTCTCATCTGTCCATAATATGTTGTTCCAGAACCGTGAAGGCTTTTTTAGATGTTGTTTGGCAAACTCTAATCTGGCCTTCCTGTTTTTGAGGCTCACCAATGGTTTACATCTTGTGGTGAACCCTCTGTATTCACTCTGGTGAAGTCTTCTCTTGATTGTTGACTTTGACACACATACACCTACCTTTTGGAGAGTGTTCTTGATCTGGCCAACTGTTGTGAAGGGTGTTTTCTTCACCAGGGAAAGAATTCACAGTTGTTTTCAGTGGTCTTCCGGGTCTTTTGGTGTTGTTGAGCTCACCGGTCCGTTCTTTCTTTTTAAGAATGTTTCAAACAGTTGATTTGGCCACACCTAATGTTTTTTGCTATCTCTCTGATGGGTTTGTTTTGTTTTTTCAGCCTAATGATGGCTTGCTTCACTGATAGTTACAGCTCTTTGGATCTCATATTGAGAGTTGACAGCAACAGATTCCAAATGCAAATAGCACACTTGAAATGAACTCTGGACCTTTTATCTGCTCCTTGTAAGTGGGATAATGAGGGAATAACACACACCTGGCCATGGAACAGCTGAGCAGCCAATTGTTCCATTACTTTTGGTCCCTTAAAAAGTGGGAGGCACATATACAAACTTGTAATTCCTACACCGTTCACCTGGTTTGGATGTAAATACCGTCAAATTAAAGCTGAAAGTCTGCAGTTAAAGCACATTAAAGTACGTTTCATTTCAAATCCATCGTGGTGGTGTATAGAGCCAAAAAGATTAGAATTGTGTCAATGTCCCAATATTTATGGACCTGACTGTAAATGGCATTGAGAGGTAAAGAAATATTTTTGAGGTAGAATTTGGGTTGTTACAGAACTGATGACTTTCCATCTACTTTAAGGTTGGGTTCACACTATTGCGAATTGGATGCGGGTTTCCCTCGCATCCAATTCACATAGCAGGAGATTGTGACCGGCTCTCAATGCAGCCGGTTCACACATCTCCGGGATGGCTGCAGAACGATCGCACAGGAGTCCTGTGCCTGTCTTCTGGTCCGTTTTTAGGTCCAAATTCAGCCAAAAATTCATGACTATTGGATAACAGATGCCTATTAACCAATACCAAAAAACCTTTATACTCCTATTCCCAATAACTGAGACCACACCAGCTTCTGGAGTATAACAAGGCCGTAGCAGCCTACTTTATTTTACTTAATAAAAATTTATATCAAAATATATAAAAATCTGTCAGCTATAAAACGGTAAACAACAAAAACATCTGTTATGCAACCTGTTAACAAAAAGGAACGTTGGTCTGAGCAATAGCTTTTTCAAATCCATCTGATGGCCATAACCACTATAGCACTGCAGCCCTAAACCAAAAACTCTCCAATAGGCCTCAAGCCGACAAGCTGGCTCAGAGACTGCCGTGACTGCAGTGCCCCATATCACTTCCCGGCTAACCTCCGCTAACCGGGAACCAAAAAACCTCTGGACCCAAATCAACGTTGGATCCCCACTCTTACTTTTTTAGCCATCTTCCTTCCCTTGCCCAGACCAACGCCCGCCGCTGCCACGACAATTTCTCTTCTTTCACCTGTGGACATAAGAAAGAAAAAACCACAAACCCTTCGACAATAACATATCCTATACCTAGGGAGGGTGGGCGGGAACTTTCCAGGATCTTCTGTTGTCCCTCCCAGAGCGGGAACCCCTTTTAACTGTCCCCTCCCCTAATCCTCCCTCCCCCTCGGCTCCACTGTAGCACATTACAATTAACCCTTACCCTGTTCCCACTGTCATGGGCGCCCTTTGCACACAGCATTGCATGCTGTTGCTCCAGGCTTTTCTTGACTATTGGATAACAGATGCCTATTAACCAATACCAAAAAACCTTTATACTCCTATTCCCAATAACTGAGACCACACCAGCTTCTGGAGTATAACAAAGGCCGTAGCAGCCTACTTTATTTTACTTAATAAAAATTTATATCAAAATATATAAAAATCTGTCAGCTATAAAACGGTAAACAACAAAAACATCTGTTATGCAACCTGTTAACAAAAAGGAACGTTGGTCTGAGCAATAGCTTTTTCAAATCCATCTGATGGCCATAACCACTATAGCACTGCAGCCCTAAACCAAAAACTCTCCAATAGGCCTCAAGCCGACAAGCTGGCTCAGAGACTGCCGTGACTGCAGTGCCCCATATCACTTCCCGGCTAACCTCCGCTAACCGGGAACCAAAAAACCTCTGGACCCAAATCAACGTTGGATCCCCACTCTTACTTTTTTAGCCATCTTCCTTCCCTTGCCCAGACCAACGCCCGCCACAGCATCCCAATAGTAATACCTTACTCTTGGGTGCTCCTCCACACCCGAATAGCTCGCTGTATCCCATCCTGTACTCCCAAAGTCCACAAATCCGTCCCCACCTCATTAAGATGTACCCCATCACGTCTTAGATACCTCCATGTCTCAAATTCCAGTTCCCTATGTCTGATTGCAAACCCCCCACAACTAACCATGAATTTACTCACTTCCCTATTGATCTTTCTCCTTGCTCTATTCACCCCCTCCACTGACCTGGCCATTCTCCAACACATGCGGGCAACCATGTCCGACCAGACCATGATCATTTTTGGAAATTCCTTCATTAATCGCCAGACGTCAAATTTAATGTCTCGCGTGATGTCTATCATTGAGCGAATGCCAAGATCATTGCCGCCCACATGTATTACCAGCACGTCCGGAGGGCCCTCCCTATTGGCATAGCGTTGTACCTCCTGAAACAACCTGCCCCACAACATCCCTGGTATACCAAACCATTTTATACACACTTCCCGTCTATTAAAGCCTAACTGCCTACCCTCAGGTCGAGCGTCTCCCCTTCGTGCCCCCCAACATACATAAGAGTGGCCCATAATCCAGACCACACTGGGCGCTGCACCTGAAATTAGAAGAAAACAAAACCAATGCTCAACATTGACTACTTAACTAATGTCCCCACCGGTCATTAAACACTACCTCTCGTACCCATACGATAACCTCCAAAAACAACCCTGACCCCTTACAATGTTACAGCCAGATGCGAACGCACATAAGATTGGAATCTGTTAGATTCCCACCGCCCAATCCGTTTTATTACTTCCACATCCATACCCAATCTGGCCGCCTCTGTTGCGGCTCCTATCCGAAAGGAATGTGATGAAAAATCCCGCTCCTCCAGTCCCAGCCCACTCAAACATTTCCTAAAAACAGCTATGAACTGAAAACGTGATAACATATCTCCATTGGAATGCACTAACAAGGGGCCCTGACAGTCTGGCCTAACTTTTAAAAATTCCCTGACTGCACCCACTGGGCACTGGGGGGATCCCTGGATGGAATAAATTCGCACCACCCTACCTCTTCCCTCCTGATCCGTCTTAGACTTCCTTAGGAATATTGATACCCCGTCGTCCTCAAATATAACCTCCTTGAAGCCAACTCCCCCTTGCACTGTTTTTGAAGGGCTAACCAACTCCCCTATCCTGAATGCACCAAAAAATGCTAACACAAAAGCTACTTTAAACAAACTAACTTCGTATGCTGACGAACACACCCCCCTCAATTGTTCCAAAATACCCCCCAGTATTTCAAAAGTTACTGGCCTCCTTGAATCGCGCTGAACCGCCGCCCTCCGATAACCCTTCAACGCCTGTCTCACCCAAAAATCCTTGGTGACGTCGGGTTGTCCTTGCAGCTTAAAAAGGAAAGCCAAACCCGCTAGCTGTGTATTGATCACTGATACTGATGCACCCTCATTCAGTTTTCTTGCCAGATAATATAGTAACAGTGAACGTACTCCCTGCCCTATCAGCTCCTCCCCCAAAACTCGCACGAAGGACATCCACTCCTGCCATACCTTAGTGTATGCTACCCAAGTAGCCCCACTTACCGACCGTTTTATCCATCCCTCGACGATGCCAGTGCAATCTCCCACAGCCAGTCTGGACAAGGTACCCCCTGTTGCTCCGCTTCCGGTGCCAACTCTCTGAACCTGTCCCACTGGAAGCGAGACAGCGCATCAGCAATCACGTTCTCCACCCCCGGTAAGTGAACAGCATGAATGAAAACATTCAGTTGTAAGCATCTTAACACTAAGTGCTGCAGCATCCTGATCACCGGCGGAGATGACGCTGTGACCCTATTTATCACTTGCACCACCCCCATGTTGTCCCCGTGAAAACGCACTTTCAAATCCCTGAACGATGCACCCCATAATTCCACCGCTAGCACCACTGGAAACAATTCCAGCAGCACCAGATTCTTCGTGAAGCCTTCTTTTACCCACGATGGTGGCCATGGACCTGCGCTCCATTGCCCCTGAAAGAACGCCCCAAAACCTGTTGATCCAGCGGCATCGGTAAACAGTTCCAAGTCAAAGTTACTGACTGGTCCTGACATCCACATTGCCCTACCGTTAAAGGATTCCAGAAATGTATGCCAAACCCTGAGATCATCCCTATGTGTTTTAACTAAACGTACAAAATGTTTTGGGGATTTGATCCCACTCGTGCTGGCCGCCAGCCGGCGACTAAACACTCTCCCCATCGGTAAAATGCGGCAAGCAAAATTCAGCTTGCCCAAAACCGATTGTAACCTTCGCAGTTGAACCTTTTTTAGGCCTATCAAACCTGCCACTTCATTTTTTAAATCCTCCAATTTTTCCCCCGGCAACCTGCATTCCATCGCATCCGAATCTAATACTATACCCAAAAACGTGATGACCGAGCAGGGTCCCTCCGTCTTTTCATCCGCCAATGGGATGCCAAATCTTTCTGCTATGTGCTGCAGGGACGCTAGAAGCACTGCACAAACTCTAGAATCGGCCGGGCCTATGCATAAGAAATCATCCAAATAGTGAATTATCGAATTCACTCCGGATACATCCCTTACTACCCATTCCACGAAGGAGCTGAATTGTTCGAAAATCGCACACGATACCGAACAACCCATTGGTAGGCATTGATCAATGTAGAATCCACCATTCCAATGACACCCTAGCAACCGAAAACTCTCCGGGTGCACTGGCAACAGTCGAAAAGCTGATTCCACATCTGCCTTTGCCATCAATGCTCCTTTTCCATAGTGTCGCACCCACCTTACAGCGGCATCGAACGACGTATACGTCACTGAGCACGCTTCCTGGTCTATGGTATCATTCACGGATCCCCCTTTTGGGAAGGATAAGTGATGAATAAGCCTGAATTTATTAGGCTCTTTTTTGGGCACTACTCCCAAAGGTGATACCACCAAATCTGCCACTGGCGCCACCGGAAAAGGGCCACTCATTCTACCCAATGCAACCTCCTTCTGTAGTTTTTCCGAAACCACTTCCGGATATTGCAGGGCTGACTTCAAATTTTTGGGTACTGGGGGTATGGCCGATAAATTGCATGGAATCCTAAATCCCACCGCAAAACCTTCTTCTAGTAGCCGTGCTGCTTGTTTGTCAGGGTACTTACCGAGAAACGGTCGCATCCTTTCCACCATCACCGGAGTCCTCCCTTTTGTTCCCAGCTTCTCCCTGACAACCTTTTCCTTGTTTAAAACACCTGGATGACGGATGTGTTCCCCCGCAGCCGGAGCATTCGTGTTTAAACTTACATGCTCCTCCGAACTTGCAGGCCCCCGAGTTATACTGCCAACAAACCCCTTTTTTGTTTCCAGCCGAATGTCCCTGGGTTGACGATCCACCGGCTCCCCCCTGAAAAAACTGATTCGGTGTTCTCGCCGTCGTCATCAAACGCATCCACAGGCTGATGTCTTTATGGTCCCAACGTAGTTCCGGGCGTACTGCTCTCCGCTGCCTGAACTGTTCATCGTACCTCAACCATGCCGTACCCCCGTATACTCTATACGCTTCCCCTATCGCGTCCTGATAGCAGAAAAGCGCCGAACAGTGTTCCGGCTGTTTCTCTCCTATCACACTAGCCATAATTGCAAATGCTTGCAACCAATTCGTAAATGTCCTAGGTATCAGCCTATACCTCCTCTTCTCCTCATCCTCCTTTTTGGAATCATCCGGCTTAACTCTATCAAGATTGAATTTTTCCAAGGGCAATAATGAAAATATTTCTACATACTCGCCCTTCCATAATTTTTCCCGAACCTCCTGTTTCAGGTGAGCCCCCAACGGTCCTTCGTAGCACACATACACCTTGCAGCAAGCTGCGTCCGCCAGCCTAACAATATCTTTTCTCCCCGCAGCCTCCCCTGACGGCGCCGCTTTGTCCTTCCCCTGCGCCGCCACGCTCGCCACGGCCTCTTGCGTTGGCACCGTGACCTCCGCTGTAACTGTGGCGGCCCCCCGCCCTGCGTTATCCAATTCCTTCCCAGTCTGCGGTACCCAGGCGGCTATTGGCCCCCCCGCCGGCTTCTCTGCCGCCTCCAGCCTCTGCACTAGCTCCTTAATTCCTGTCAAAAACCCCAAAAAACCCGAAGCACCTCCTCCCATGTCAGTTCCTACCCTCCTTTCTACCGACCCTCCAGCCCCAGCTCCTGACATTGTTGCATTATTTAAACTAGCATTTGCAATATACTGTGGTAACTCACCGGGCTGCATAGGTATCGCCCCATCAGCCGACCGTCTGCTTTCTCCTGGCCCCATCCTCCTGGGCAGCTGGGCCGTCTCCTCTTCCGATCCGGACATCTCTTCTCTCCCGCTCCGACCCGATTCCTCTCCCGCATCAGATGCTGGCCCGCCCGGGATATTGACCGCGGCTGCCGCACTACCCGCAATCCTTTCCTTCCTCCGCGCAGCGAATCCTCCCGTTGATTTCCGGACAGCCTTCCCAGGACCGGTGTGGGCTACCGCAGTCCTGTCGCCCTCCGCTCCTGTTGGTGGTAAGCCAGTCTTGCTCCTTCCTCTAGTCTGCCTGTCCCCTGCCGACGAAACAGAAGGCCCAGGGACCCCTCCTGGCATGGCAGCGCAAGCGATGGCGGAGTTCTTCCTGGGGGCGGGGCTCGCGCTCTCCGCATGTCTCCTGCAGGTAGGCCTCTCTCCCGTCCGTTCTACTGCTGGGCTCTTCTCCTGACCTGTCGGGGCCGCCCGCCCGCTGACCCGCTCTCTTCCTGCCGCTCGTTTAGCTGGGGGGCCTCCCTGGATACTGGCCGCCATGCCACCCGGGTGCCGCTGTGACTGTAGAACGCGGTCCGGTGAGAACCGCTCAGGCGGTCGGGAACGGCGCGCTCTGGTGCTGCCTCTCTCCACCTCACTAGCCTGTGTATTGGGACCCCGGACCGCGGTGGCGATCGTCTCCTGCAGCCACCCCGCACCCCGCACCGACGCTTCCTCCCTTAACTGGGCCATAAGCCTATCTAACTCAGACATGCTGGGGCACAACCTACTCACTGAACTTTCCAGGATCTTCTGTTGTCCCTCCCAGAGCGGGAACCCCTTTTAACTGTCCCCTCCCCTAATCCTCCCTCCCCCTCGGCTCCACTGTAGCACATTACAATTAACCCTTACCCTGTTCCCACTGTCATGGGCGCCCTTTGCACACAGCATTGCATGCTGTTGCTCCAGGCTTTTCTGACTTAAACCTGATCTGAAACGGTGAACAGGGACGCACCGGACCCCTGCTGTGAGCCGCTCCATGCGGCAGTGTAAACCCAGCCTAACACTTAGAAAAATGTAACACTTCTAATGTGCATTCCCTGGCTGGCAGCATAAAGTAGAAGTGAGTGAGCTGTTTAAAGAACACATCAATCAACATATCAGTGTGTGTATTGTTCAACTGTTCACTTCATGGTGAACATGGAATTCACTTTATAACAAAACTGTCTCTACCAAAAAGTTATAAAATGGTATATTATCTTTTAGCATGTACCATCAGCAGTGATTAATTTGTGACTTTTAAAGTATCACATCATATCTCTCATATCTAACATCTTGCAAATATACTTGTATTACAGTTTGCTGAAAAGGGAATGGTCTAACACAGGGGTCTCCAAACTTTCTAAACAAGGGGCCAGTTTACCTTCTTTCAGACTTAAGAGGGGGCCAGACTGTGGCCATCAGTGGGAAAAACATCTTTGATGTCATTGGGAGGAATTGTGCCTGACCATTGGGGTCATTGGGCCCAATTGTTGGTGTCGTTTGGAGGAATTATGCTTCGTTGTTGGTTTCACAGGAAGTATTTGTGCCCCTTCAGTGGTGTCCGTGGGGGTAATTATGCCCTATTGTTGGTATAAGTGGATGAAATGGTGCCCCAAGGGCCGAATAAAAGCAAGCAAAGCCCCTGGGCCACAGTTTAGAGACCACTGGTCTAGCAAATTGGTGAGGCTAATTACATACGTTTTTTAAGGGTATTGGCTAAACCATACTGAGCATCTTAAAATCACGATAGTCTGGGAAAATGTTATTGGTTTTTTGTTTTTTTTTATTGGTAGAACTTTAACCAATGCAACAGACAACTGACTTTGCTCAGTTCTGTGCTGCAAGAGGCTGCCCAATAGTTAAACCAGGCCCCAAAATACTGCCACCATGTTACGAGTAATAAAGTAAGACCCACAACAGCAAGCCGACCTCTCTTGGGGGAAATAGCTGATTGATAGGGTAACAGAATCTATTGCATTTTGATTGTTGCTCCTCCCAATTAGCCAATGCCTCTCTACTTCCCTCCCCGTTTGAAAGGGCCAAGAGATGCATGCCTGAAGGAAGTAGGTCAGATCATACCTACAGTCAATCTTTCACTTATTTCAATGACTTTATTTAGTGGTGATTAAAAGCTGAACTCCAGAATAATCACATATATTCTCTAAATACAAGAGTTATGTGTAATCTTCTTGAATCTAGGTGTGCTTTGTCTATTTCTTCCAAATCTGTGCAGTAACCCAATGTGAAAATGTGCCTCTGTGCAGGAGCTTCCTGTAATAAAGACCGGTCACTGCTGCTGTCTCAACTTGCGAAGGGTGGTGTCACGTACCTTGTGGAGATCGAGCTGTAGAGAGGGCTTCTTTTGCACCTCCTGCCCAACGCCCTTGACAGAGATGACAGGAAGTGTAGGTCACAGAGTGGCACGAGGGCCGGGTTAGCAAGTGACACAAGCTGAGGCTTGACAGAAACCCGAGGCAGAAGTGTTGCCGGAACATAAGCCAGGGGGTCATCAACAGCCAGGCAGAACAAGAACGTGAGGCTGAAGACTGGATACAGGCTGGGTTCGATACACAATCAGGCAGCGAGGTGCAGGAGCATGAGACAGGAGCAGAGTCAAACACAAGGCAAGGTCACAGGTAGGCAGGCGGAAGTCCAAAGGAAGGTACAGGGGAATCCTGGTCAAATACAGGTAACTGGAACAGATCAAGGCGCAGGTTAATGGGAACAAGCTGAAAGACCACTCAGCAGTGTGCCAATACATGCCCTTTCTTGTGTATACCCTGGTATGCCTGCGCGCTTGTCAACTGGGCTTCTCTTACAGATGGCTGGTCTGGTGTCTGCCCCCTCTTGTAGTTTTCTGCAGGCAGCCTCTAGTGGGAGGGGCTGCAACTCTTTTTGCACAGTCTATATTAGAGCTGCACGATTCTGGCTAAAATGAGAATCACAATTTTTTTGCTTAGAATAAAGACCATGATTCTCTGACGATTCTCATGGCGTAACATGATCTTTCACATTATACAAAAAGATTGGGCTAACTTTTTAATGTGTTAGTTTTTTTTGTTTTGTTTTTTAATTCATTAAAGTGTATTTTCCAAAAGTATTGCAGTGTGACATAAAATATTGTGAAAAAAGAATACTAAAGCGCTAATGTGGATTCTATATAAAAAAAACAAAACGCCAAAAAGAAATGTGTAAGCTGCAACCAACCAATTAGTGCTGTGACACCTGTTGCTATAAATCAATATAAAATATGTTAGTGCGCTTATCAATCCCCATCTGTTGGAGTGGTGCTTATATATAAAATCCTAAACCATAAAAATACCGTGATATCATAATCAGTAAACTGAATAAGTGCAAATAAATATTCAATCAATAAAGTGAATATATGCAAATAGATACATCAAAAAACATATAAGGGAACACACATCCCAGGTATATGTTGATGGAAGAAAAAACAAACAAACAAAAAAAAAACAACAACAATAGTGTCTGTTTGTGTTAATCCAGCTGATGTTTAAATGTCCAAACAATTGCCTTTGATGAACTTGCTTGTATTTCAATTATCACAGATCACAGTTGCATGATGAATTACATTTGCAAGGTGATGATTCACATAAAGATAAAAGAAAAACCATCATTGCGCAGTGTTTTTAAATGCTTAAAAAACCGGGCAAACAATGTAATCCACTCACACATTTGCAGTAGCTGAATCGCTTTTGTTATAATGGTCAGACAGCTTCACCGCTTATACAGCTATTGCTGTGTTTGCTGAACACTATGTGAAGACGTCACTGACTCCTTCTCCCCACGCGAGAAAGTCACGTGACATGTGGTGATACGCGTGGGGAGAAGGAGTCAGTGACGTCTTCGCATATGCAATCGTGCAGCTCTAGTATTTGTACAGAAGACTGATGATGTCACTGCTATCTTTATGTAATATGTTTGCAAAGGCATTTTGTGTGCACAAAGTATATCTATATCCTTTGTAGATACCGTGCAGGCCCGTATTGGCCGCATGTCCTTGCGGGGTCCAAGCCAGCTGGGCTGCTCTTTGAGCCCTCGCTGCTCACCCGGCCTCTCTGTCACTGCCAGTTCAGCTCAGCCATCGGCACCAGGGGGATGGAAACATGAAGGGGGGGGGATAGTGAAGACACCTTCGGTCTCTCCACGGCTGCCAGTGTAGTTAGAGTAGCCATCTGTGACGGGGGGCGTGACCATGAAGGGGGAGGGGCTAGAGGAAACACTTGCTGCAGACACCATGGAGCTGGATCAGAGAGAACGTGAGTGTGGCCCCCCGTAACCTGGATAGGAGGAGCGGTGCGGGTGGCTGCATATAGAAGAATCATTCTCTCCATCTTCCTCCCGCAGTCTTTGAATGCCTGCTTCTGCTCCTCTCCCTCTTGTAGGCTTTCAGAGACTGCGGGAGGAAGATGGAGAGAATGATTCTTCTATATGCAGCCACCCCACCGCTCCTCCTATCCTGCTGCCCCCCCCCAGTGCTCTCCACCTCCCCCCAGTGCTCTCCACCTCCCCCCAGTTCTCTCCACCTCCCCCCAGTTCTCTCCACCTCCCCCCATGCTCTCCGCTGCCCCCCAGTGCTCTCCACCTCCCCCATGATCTCTGCTGCCCCCTTGCCCTCCGCCTCTCCCCCAGTGCTCTCCAGTCCCCCCAGTGCTCTCCACCTCTCCCCCCTGTGCTCTCCACTGCCCCCCTGGGCCCTCTGCCACCCCCAGTTCTCTCCAGCCCCCCTGTTGTTTCCACCTCCCCCCTGTGCTCTCCACCTCCCCCCATGCTCACTGCTGCCCCCCTGTGCCCTCGTGCTCTCCAGCCCCCGTGTGCTCTCCACCTCCCCATGTGCTCTCCACCTCTCCCTGTGCTCTCCACCTCTCCCTGTGCTCTCCACCTCCCCCCTGTGCTCTTCACCTCCCCCATGCTCTCCGCTGCCCCACTGTGCCCTTCGCCTCCCCCCTGTGCTCTCCGCCTCCCCCATGCTCTCCGCTGCCCCACTGTGCCCTTCGCCTCCCCCCTGTGCTCTCTGCCTCTTCCCCTGTGCTCTCCAGCCCCCCCCCCCCAGTGCTCTCCAGTCACCCTGGGCTCTCCACCTCAGCCCTGGGCTCTCCACCTCCCCCATGCTCTCCGCTCCCCCCCTGTGCCCTCCGCCTCCCCCTCTGTGCTCTCCACCCCTCCCCCAGTGCTCTCCACCTCTCCCTCAGTGCTCTCCAGCCCCCTTGTGCTCTCCAGCTCCCCCCTATGCTCTCCACCTCCTCCATGCTCTCTGCTGCCCCCTGTGCCCTCCGTCTCACCCCGTGCTCTCCACCCTCTGTGCTCTCTGCCCCACCCCCCGTGTTTTTTCTTCCCCCTGTGCTCTCCAACCCCCCCATGCTCTCCTCTTTCTCCCCATGTCCTCTGCCTCTCCCCTGTGCTCTCTGCCGCCCCCCCATGCTCTCCGTTTCCCCCCACAGTGCTCTCCAGCCCCCCTGTGCTGTCGCCCCACCCCACCCCATGTTCTCAAGGTTCTTCCCTGTGCTCTCTGCCCCACTGTACTCTTTCCCAGCCCCCCTCATCCTCTGCACCTCTGCCGGGTTCCTCCTCCCCTCTCCCGGGGAGCCGTCAGGGTGGAGATTGGGGAAGGGGCCGGGTAACATGTCATGGGCTATTCATTCCAAAATGCCCAGGCCTATTTTGTGTCCCAGTCTGGGCCTGATACCGAGGAATATATTTATATAAATATTTTTGTGCTTAGAGCGCAGCTCTAAGAAAAGGCAGGAAGGAAACAATACTTCAAAACATCATCTTTTGGAATTATTAGGTTGTAGCATTTTTCACATTAATGTTTTTCCTTTTAAATATATACAGTATAGCACATTGTTAAAGCCAAATTGTTGCCCACAGGCAGCTTTAAATATATGGGTACACCCTGATGTGACAGGTGACAGGTAGACTTTACTTATTTAGAATTCTGCTTACAGGTCATGGTGTGTAGATCTCAGGAAACAAGAGGGAAGGATGACTGCGTTGCCTCTCCCCTGCGCTCAATTTAGCAGCCTTAGGCTTTGTCACTTCTTCACAGACGCTGCGCCTGCAGGAAGGGAGGGGGAGAAGCTGCACCTTTGTGTATCTACTTTCTCTTACATACAGGATGGAGGAAAGAGCAAAAAAAAAAAAAAACGAAGGATGCATCAGGACATAAAACATCTGTGCACAACTTAAACATTACAGAAAATTAAAACGGCGTACAAACTGGTTTGGGGAAGGGGGTATGGGCAATAGGGACTGCTGCAGCCCAAAATTGTTAAGGTCGGGGCACTAATGGGCTTTTCAGATGTTCATTCTTGTTAAGTGCCCTTGTGATCTTTTTTTTATATTCTATTATAAGAAATACTAATCTAGTTTTTAGAAAATCCTGGGCTGCTCCGTTGGCGGTGGATTAGTACCCACAACACATAACTTGCAAATGAAAAATGTATCTAGGCCTATTCTTACATGTACACTCGTTTTTGTTTTTTTTTAAACTGACTTAAAATATGAATTTCAATGGTATGGTTTATACCTGTGTAGTGGTGTCCCTGACCCCTAGAGGCCTAGTGGTGACCTCCAGAGTCAGGGAGAGCCAACATCCTTCTTTGTAGTGTGGATTATTGGGCATGGTGGGTTTAGTGCAAGATGGAATGATTGGGCACCAGTCACTTTTTTTGAATGCAAGAAAGGAGATTTATTGTCTCTTAATCAGAACTGGTGGTGAGATGGTTAGGGCCCCTTAGGCAGCTGCAATAGTAATTGGTAGACTCCAAAACAAAATGATAGGCAGACAGCGATACAGGTGGAGAACCTTTAAACTGGTTCTAGCAACTGTATTTGTAGAACTGCTGTCTCCTATGGCAACTTAACTTCAACAGTCAATAAAGACCTGTACTCGTAACTCACAGTAACCCGCTCCAGATCTTCTCTTACATCTCACAGTATCTCACTGTAGATCTTCATTCACTGAGCTCCTGGTCTCTCAGTAGACTTCAAGATCCCAGTCATCACTGGATTCCCTGAGCTTTTCCACAAGTAACCCACTGTATAATCCTCAAGCATCACCCCTACTAACCTGCTGGGTCTCTGGCTTGGCACTCTGCTTAAGCTTTCCCACTTCTTCACCATCCCCGGCTGGTGAAAAGGCTGCTCTAGTACTTCTTCAGACTTCCATACACTGGCCTCTGATAACAGGAATGGTTGTCCCTGGCTGGTGACTATTTCTCTCTTTTACCTCTGGCCTCGATCATCACTTGCCCCTGACGACAGGAGTGGTTGTCCCCTTTGGCAACTGCTTCTCCCTCACTGCTGGCAACAATTTGGCTCCCTGTCTGGCGGAACCTCTGCACCTTGGTCGGGCTTCCAGCATGCTTCTCTCCAAACTGGGTAGGCCTTAGACAGCCTAGCAGCCAGGTGCTCCCAGGATAGGCTGCGGGCTTCTGGCCTGGCAACCCAGAGTCTTGTGACACACATCTACCCAGGTAGCCATCCAGGTGGCACAGAACCCCAAACACCTGACTCCTCCCGAATAAAAAGGCTCTCCCAGCAGGCGAAGGGACCAAAGAAACCCCTGCCAATTGGCTGAGACTACCCATCCACTCCTAGTCTGAATTCACTATGCCACTTGTCATTCTAATGTCACAGGCAACAATGCCTCCTAGTGACAGAAGAGAGAAGTGCATCAAATCCAGAGTTGGGGAAAAGTCAGTGGATCCCCCTAACAATTAGCCAGGCTAGTTACCACCTAGCAACTACATTTGTTAGCAACTCAAGACCAGGTTGCTACACCTGTGCAATGATATTATTCGCTGTGATGTATGTATTTTTTTTTTAAACAAAGAAGTTTTTATCAAACAAAAAGAAAAATCTAGATAATAGGCAAATACATGAACCCGTACAATAAGGCACATTGTACAGTTCAGTGCAATATACAAGATACAGTACAAAGCAATCATATACACAGTATGTTGAATAATACATCCAGAGAGGCAAAACGAGTAATATTTATGGATTAGGGTACCCCAACGGAAGGGAGGGAGGGTGAAGGGGAAGGGGCACCAATAGTAGCTGGCAACCCTTACATGTCTGTAGGGGACTACAGAAAATTATTAGTAAGTTAGCCCTTAGCCGAGGCACCTCATATGTTCTCAAGCATTGTAGGGCACTTCCGGCACATGAACGTGAGTTTGTATAGCGGTAAAATTGAGTCAACCAAGAATCTCCACTGCGAGACCATGGGGGGGTTCAGTTTGCTTCCACTTGGTCAGGATAGCTTTCCTAACATGGAACGCTGCATAGAATATAAACAACCGTTTTATGGGTACTCGAGGTAACAGTGTCACAGATCCCTAAAAGGAGGATCGTGGGGTCCATAGTCACATTTAAATCTCCTACCGAGCTCATCGTTTCTACTACCTCCGTCCTGAATTTCTGAAGGAGAGGACATGACCATACAACATGGAGGAATGTACCAAGTTGAGCGCCACATTTAGAACATTTGTCAGATTGTGTGGGATTATATCCGTGAGAGTCTCTGAGGGGTGTAGTAAGCTCTGTGTAGAAATTTTAAGTTTGGATATACCTGTCCCTAGCCAATATAATTAAGGGTATACATTGCTGGATCCCCTCCTCCCAGTCCTCAGCAGTGAGGAATGGTGTATGTATTTTATCGTGGCTGCTGCACATGTGGGCCAGTTTCCTTTTTTCTTTTCTCCTTAGAAATGCATTCAGTTTATTCTCTAGTTGTTTTTTTTTCTTTCTTTTCCTGTATAACCTGCCAATATTCATAACTAGCTACACAGCTTGTCTCCTATAACGTTGTCTTGCTTGTAGAGCTGAGCTCGTTCCTCTGTGACCGTTGAGACTATGTGACCTCATCACAACCTGTGCTGCTAGCATTTTGTAGAGCAGTTCTATATTATAACATTGTTTCTTTCCGCATCTTCGTATGGTTCCCCGCCATCATCTTCCACATAAAAAGCTGAGCATGGTGCCTTTTCCACGTTCTTCACTGTATAGGCCCCGTGGCCTGTTTGTACGCGGTACATTAACCATGTTGATGCCAAAACTTTTTTTCCAAGCCAGCAGTTTATCAGATGGATGACACAACTACATTATTACAGAGGATTTTTTTTTTCTTTAACGAGTACTGACTGTATAATAGTGCGCATTTCTAAAGCTACTAGGAAATCTGTTACAAAACTTGGAGAAATATAAATGGAGTTATTCATTATAAAACAAGGCAAGCAAGTCAAGTAATGGCCACTCTTTTTATGTATAATTTAAATATTTTGCTTGTTTTGAAATAAAAAATTTAAAAAAAGCGAAATGTAAGGGCAATAAAAATAAGGGGAATGGTGGGTTTTATAGACTGTATTACCCATCTAAATGTATTTTTCGTTTATGGCACTTTACTGCAGCATTCTTTTGTATTATAAAGCAGTACTCAGTGTGCAAAAACATAACTACAGACTAAATTGCAGCTGTTCTGATACATTGTAATGTTTACTTAACCAGTTAGACCCCAACTGTGCCCAAGTAGAAGGGACATCCCTTGCTCTCAGTGTTATCGTGTTGCCACATTACTCAGTTTTCCTCGCTCTGCAGTTCTCAAATAATGAAAACTATTAGCTGTGCAGGGATTTTAAAACCTCTCCTTTTAGCTTATGCTTCCATTCTGTTCAGGTATGAGTTTTGATAAAAGCTAACAAATAAATTCTCTTGCCCTTTCCTCACAAATTCAGTATAGAAGAATAAAAAAATGTGAATTCTACTTTGCTGAGGACTAGGGTTGCACAGATACTAGTATCGGTATAGGTGCTGATACCGAGCATTTGCATGAGTACTTATACGCCTCTCCCTCCCGCGGCTGTCAGGGAGATCGGTGCTTGTAACTGCCCCCACCGCCCCACCAATCACCCCCGGCTGTCCTTCACCGGGTCCCCCTCTGTGTCCTTCTCAGGGTCCCCCTCTGTGTCCTCCTCTGGGTCCCCCTTGCGTCCTCCCTGGCTCTTCGGGTCCCGATCCAATTCGTCCTCCAGATCCCCCTCTGTGTCATCCTCCGGGTCCCCCTGCGTCCTCCCCGGCTCTCGGTGTGTTCCTCTGGTCCCCTCATGTCCCAGATCTTTCAGGATGGAGAGCAGAGGAAGGAACCAGTAAATCTATCATTTACCGCCTCCTTCCTTTTCCAAATGCAGTCAGTGATCGCTGACTGTCCATTCATAAGTGAAACATCTTAAACTGTGTTTACGATGCTTCAGTTTATGAATGAAGGAGGAGCCTCTGTCTCCTGTCCATTCATCTCCAGTGCACCTGAGGCTGCTGAGAAAGAGACTGGGGAATCTGTGTCCTCAGTCCCATTCCCTGTCTCAAAGGAGAGATGGCAGGGGTCTGTTTAGACCCCTGGTATGTCACCAAAGCCCCCCCCCCCCCCCCAACAGGGCTGAAAAAAAATTATATTTGTAAAAAATAAATAAAAAAACTGACACATGTGCCACTGTCACATGACTAAGGCCTCTTTCAGACGAACGATACGTTCAGGTCCGCCTGTCAGTTTTTTAGGCGGACCTGAGCGGACCCTCCATAGGCCTCTATGGAGCGTCGGATGTCAGCGGTGACATGTCCGCTGACATCCGACCCGCTCCGATCCGAAAAAGTGTAACGGAGGAAAAACCTACTTTTCCATCCGTTTTTGTGTCAGATCGGGTGACGACGGACTCTACGGTCCGTCGTCATCCGATCCCCCATAGGGGAGAGTGTGCAGCGACGGACCTGTCATCTGCCTGCTCAGCGGGGATCCACAGAGCGATCCGAGCTGTGCAAGCGGATGTTCACGGGGTGGATCCTCTCGGATCCGTCCCGTGTGAAAGGACCCTTAAAAAAAAAGTATCAGTATCGCGAGTACTTGAAAAAAAATATCGGTACTTGTACTCGGTCTTATAGTGGTATCGGTGCAACCCTACTGAGGACCATGTTTGGTTTATTTCTGTTATACTGGACTCTTTCATAAAGTGGCAGAACCTGGAAAAGTCCTATGTAATGAGATGATTATTCCATAATTTCATGTCAGTGCCCTTGCTACCCTTATACAATCAGGTGGTATATCTTGAATTGACCTTAAAGTGGAGTTCCAGTCTAGGGAAAAGCAAATGCTGTATCTGCTAACTTTTAATGTAAGGACACTTACCTGTCCAGGGATCCCGCGATGTCGGCCCCCCCATCCGATTCGTCCATCGGCTTTGGGTGCAGGCGCCGGCATTACAAGTAAGGGAAACCAGCAGTGAAGCATGAATTAGATCGCTGTGCAGCGATCTTACCAGGAAGTTGGAGTGGGTACCTGTTAAAGCCATGCATCTGCTCTCCCTGCGAACAAGCAGAGCTTCCCCTTTTGGGTGGAGCTCCGCTTTAAACATTACAGACCAATTTTACAATCCCCTTTAGATCTTCCGGGTGCTGTGTAGTGCATGGACCTTTCTTTCCTTTTTTTTTTTTTTTGCTCTAAAACTTTGAATAATAATTATTCCTTACAGATGAATTCCAGGTATGGAAATGTTTGCACAGTTGCATTGGTCCAGCAGGGACCATTGTAAGTATGCATGTGTTATACCTGGCCAATCCCTGTGGAAACTGGAAATCACTGTACTTCAATACTACAGTGAGCTAGCTAGCTTCTGGATCCCATGTTGAGGGACTGCCCTGAGGCTTGGTGAACACAGGAGGTCACCCGCTGGGCACAGGCACCATTCAGAGAACACTGCGCACTTTCAATGAATGCACAGTGTTCTCTGATTGGACAAGGTGGAGATGATGACATCACTGCCTCTCCATCTCATCCAATCGGAAAACTATTTGCATTAATTGCAGTGGCGGCTGGTGGTTTTTTGTTTGGGGGGCGGCAAACAACCACCCCCCTGTGGCGCCCCAAGCACCACCACCCCTCCCCCCGCTGTCTGCAATTATGCAAAATATACATACTTGGAATTCAGTTTTATACGTAATTACTAGTAAATTGCTCAATATCATAGTAATAAGTACTGGGAAGTATATACTCACCGGCCCCTTTATTAGGTACACCTTGCTAGTACTGGGTGGGACCCCGTTTTGCCTTCAGAACTGCCTTAAGTCTTTATGGGATAAATTCAGCAAGGTGTTGGAAACATTTCTCAGAGATTTTGGTCCATAGTGACAAGATAGCATCACACAGATGCTGCAGATTTGTCGGCTGCACATCCATGATGAGAATCTTCTGTTCCACCACATCCCAAAGGTGCTCTATTGGATGAGATCTGGTGACTGTGGAGGCCATTGGAGTACAGTGACCTCATTGTCATGTTCAAGAAACCAGTGGTGAGATGATTTGAGGTTTGTGACATTGTGCATTACATAGTTAGATAGTAGGTGAGCTTGAAAAAAGACACAAGTCCATCAAGTCCAACCCATGTGTGATTATATGTCAGTATTACATTGTATATCCCTGTATGTTGCTATCTAATAGTTTCTTGAAACTATCAATGCTCCCCGCTGAGACCACCGCCTGTGGAAGGGAATTCCACATCCTTGCCACTCTTGCAGTAAAGAACCCTCTACGTAGTTTAAGGTTAAACCTCTTGTAACGACACCCCGAGTATGAAAGGGGTTAAAGTCATTTAGGACATTCCATAACCAAACACAAAGTCAGCTACCGAACACTTCCATCAGCCGAACCAGGAACCCATACAATAATTCTTCCCCCCAAGTATGAGACAAGATGCCCTGTCTTGAGGGTCAAGCAGGAATGAATCTTCAAAAACATAAAAATATAAAAACTAATGCGCAAGAACCCAATGTATACAGGGAGCTATAAAACTGATGGTGAAATACCCGATGGAGAGCTGCCAACATAGATAGGTTCACTCAGTTCCCCCAAAAAAGATATTCAATAGAGATATGTGGCGCTACTCCATCAATCAGTACAAAATATCAATAATCTAAAATAGCAATGAAATGAACTAAACTGTGGGGATAAAATAGGCAAAGGTGGGACTCCACCCAATATAATACCAGAACCAATATTTAAGGCCTCAAAATACCACCATGCATGAATATGACACAGAAGAAATTCCTGCAATGTAAATAAGCAGCAATCAAATGCTCAAAATAATAATCTTAGTGCTCAATGAATAAGTGTCAACTAACCATCTTCAAGTGGTAAAAACTAAATGTGAATATATAACGCTGACTTCCCAGACTGGAAAGTTCCAAAGACCAACACACATATGACGTCCAACGTCTCACAAAAAATGGCTGGAGATCAGATCATTTCTATTGCTAAGCAACAAACTATATAAATCAACGTGAACCATAAAATATAATAGCATAAAAGTGCAAAAAAAATATTCAGCAAAAATTCCCATCTGATCTACAATGTAAAAGTAATACCCATAATAACGTTGTAGTCGTATCTAAATCCAATCCATAATAAAAATGAAAATAATTTGTGAAACAAATGATATAAAACAGAAATCAGATGTAATAGGACAAATAATCCCACAGAAGAGACACTGTCCTAAATGGTGACAATAGTGCAATTAGTCCATATAAAAAGTGCAATAGTGCTGAGTGACTTCCAAAAAACAGTCTTTAAATAGGTGCAAAGTGTGCAGTGACTGGTGTTTTTTCTTCTATGCACGTTCTAGTGCATCTCTCAAATGTTTCCCCCAGCCTCTCACCTCCAGTAGCGGCCCCCAATGGGCCAAGTGACGCCCCAAGCACCACCACCCCTCCCCCCCGCTGTCTGCAATTATGCAAAATATACATACTTGGAATTCAGTTTTATACGTAATTACTAGTAAATTGCTCAATATCATAGTAATAAGTACTGGGAAGTATATACTCACCGGCCCCTTTATTAGGTACACCTTGCTAGTACTGGGTGGGACCCCGTTTTGCCTTCAGAACTGCCTTAAGTCTTTATGGGATAAATTCAGCAAGGTGTTGGAAACATTTCTCAGAGATTTTGGTCCATAGTGACAAGATAGCATCACACAGATGCTGCAGATTTGTCGGCTGCACATCCATGATGAGAATCTTCTGTTCCACCACATCCCAAAGGTGCTCTATTGGATGAGATCTGGTGACTGTGGAGGCCATTGGAGTACAGTGACCTCATTGTCATGTTCAAGAAACCAGTGGTGAGATGATTTGAGGTTTGTGACATTGTGCATTACATAGTTAGATAGTAGGTGAGCTTGAAAAAAGACACAAGTCCATCAAGTCCAACCCATGTGTGATTATATGTCAGTATTACATTGTATATCCCTGTATGTTGCTATCTAATAGTTTCTTGAAACTATCAATGCTCCCCGCTGAGACCACCGCCTGTGGAAGGGAATTCCACATCCTTGCCACTCTTGCAGTAAAGAACCCTCTACGTAGTTTAAGGTTAAACCTCTTGTAACGACACCCCGAGTATGAAAGGGGTTAAAGTCATTTAGGACATTCCATAACCAAACACAAAGTCAGCTACCGAACACTTCCATCAGCCGAACCAGGAACCCATACAATAATTCTTCCCCCCAAGTATGAGACAAGATGCCCTGTCTTGAGGGTCAAGCAGGAATGAATCTTCAAAAACATGTCACACAGATCCCACTTCAAAACATCTCCCCACCCTTGGAAAACCGGGCGGGCCAAACTGTCCACTGAGTTTTATCCCTATTATGGGGTCACCAGTATGGTATTTATATATTGAAATCGTATCCCCTCTCAAGCGTCTCTTCTCCAGAGAGAATAAGTTCAGTGCTCGCAACCTTTCCTCATAACTAATATCCTCCAGACCCTTTGTTAGCTTTGTTGCCCTTCTTTGTACTCGCTCCATTTCTAGTACATCCTTCCTGAGGACTGGTGCCCAGAACTGGACAGCATACTCCAGGTGCGGCTGGACCAGAGTCTTGTAGAGCGGGAGAATTATCGTTTTATCTCTGGAATTAATCCCCTTTTTAATGCATGAAAAATATTCTGTTTGCTTTGTTAGCAGCAGCATGACATTGCATGCCATTGGTGAGCCTATCATCTACTAGGACCCCCAGGTACTTTTCCATCCTAGATTCTAGCATTATTCTGCTGGAAGGAACCATCAGAAGATGGGAACACTGTAGTCATAAAGGGATGGTCAGCAACAATACTCGGGTAGGCCGTGGTGTTTAAACGATGCTCAGTTGGTACTAAGGGGCCCAAAGTGTGCCAAGAAAATATCCCCCACACCATTACACCACCAGCCTGAACCGTTATTACAAGGCAGGATGGATCTATGCTTTCATGTTGTTTACGCCAAATTCTGACCCGACCATCTGACATCACAGCTGAAATCGAGACTCAACGTTTTTCCAATCTTCTATTGTCCAATTTTGGTGAGCCTGTGCGAACTGTAGCCTCAGTTTCTATTTTTAGCTGACAGTAGTGGCACCATGGGGTTGATTTACAAAATATTTGAATAAATCTGCAAAAAAGTAAATAATTTTGTGTTTTTTCTGTCAATATGGGGTGCTGTGTGTACATTAATGAGGAAAAAAATGAACTTAAATGATTTTAGCAAATGGCTGCAATTTAACAAAGAGTGAAAAATACTTTCCGTCCCCACTGTATATCTGTGTGTGTGTGTATAATATATATATATATATATATATATATATATATATATATATATATATATATATATATATATATATATATATATATATATATATATATACACATACATACTGTGTATATATATATATATATATATATATATATATATACAGTATGTATGTGTGTGTGTGTATGTGTATATATATATATACAGTGGCTTGCGAAAGTATTCGGCCCCCTTGAACTTTTCAACCTTTTTCCACATTTCAGGCTTCAAACATAAAGATATAAAATTTTTATTTTTTGTGAAGAATCACCAACAATTGGGACACAATTGTGAAGTGGAACGAAATCTTTTGGATTTTTGAAACTTTTTTAACTAATAAAAAAATGAAAAGTGGGGCGTGCAAAATTATTCGGCCCCCTTGCGTTAATACTTTGTAGAGCCACCTTTTGCTGCGATTACAGCTGCAAGTCGCTTGGGGTATGTCTTTATCAGTTTTGCACATCGAGAGACTGAAATTCTTGCCCATTCTTCCTTGCAAAACAGCTCGAGCTCAGTGAGGTTGGATGGAGAGCGTTTGTGAACAGCAGTTTTCAGCTTTTTCCACAGATTCTCGATTGGATTCAGGTCTGGACTTTGACTTGGCCATTCTAACACCTGGATACGTTTATTTGTGAACCATTCCTTTGTAGATTTTGCTGTATGTTTGGGATCATTGTCTTGTTGGAAAATAAATCTCCGTCCCAGTTTCAGGTCTTTTGCAGACTCCAACAGGTTTTCATTCAGAATGGTCCTGTATTTGGCTGCATCCATCTTCCCCTCAATTTTAACCATCTTCCCTGTCCCTGCTGAAGAAAAGCAGGCCCAAACCATGATGCTGCCACCACCATGTTTGACAGTGGGGATGGTGTGTTGAGGGTGATGAGCTGTGTTGCTTTTACGCCAAACATATCGTTTTGCATTGTGGCCAAAAAGTTCGATTTTGGTTTCATCGGACCAGAGCACCTTCTTCCACATGTTTGGTGTGTCTCCCAGGTGGCTTGTGGCAAACTTTAGACGAGACTTTTTATGGATATCTTTGAGAAATGGCTTTCTTCTTGCCACTCTTCCATAAAGGCCAGATTTGTGCAGTGTACGACTGATTGTTGTCCTATGGACAAACTCTCCCACCTCAGCTGTAGTTCTCTGCAGTTCATCCAGAGTGATCATGGGCCTCTTGGCTGCATCTCTGATCAGTCTTCTCCTTGTCTGAGCTGAAAGTTTAGAGGGACAGCCAGGTCTTGGTAGATTTGCAGTGGTCTGATACTCCTTCCATTTCAAAATGATCGCTTGCACAGTGCTCCTTGGGATGTTTAAAGCTTGGGAAATCTTTTTGCATCCAAATCCAGCTTTAAACTTCTCCACAACAGTATTACGGACCTGCTTGGTGTGTTCCTTGGTCTTCATGATGCTCTCTGCGCTTTCAACAGAACCCTGAGACTATCACAGAGCAGGTGCATTTATACAGAGACTTGATTACACACAGGTGGATTCTATTTATCACCATCAGTCATTTAGGACAACATTGGATCATTCAGAGATCCTCGCAGAACTTCTGTAGTGAGTTTGCTGCACTGAAAGTAAAGGGGCAGAATAATTTTGCACGCACCACTTTTCAGTTTTTTAATTGCTAAAAAAGTTTAAAATATCCAATAGATTTCGTTCCACTTCACAATTGTGTCCCACTTGTTGGTGATTCTTCACAAAAAATTTAAATTTTATATCTTTATGTTTGAAGCCTGAAATGTGGCAAAAGGTTGAAAAGTTCAAGGGGGCCGAATACTTTCGCAAGCCACTGTATATATATATATATAATATAAATATAAATCCTGCACATTCTACAGTCTGGATGGATATTGATTCACTCGAAAGGCAATGACATTTGGCAAATAAGTCACGACAAAACAAATGTGTCTCCCATTTCTATGAAAGTGATTAGTATTCTGCAGTGTTACTTATTTTTTCAGATTAGCGCAGGCCTCAGTAGCAGGGATAGCCTTTCATGTATACATATTTGTGTAGCAGAGTGCCCAGTTACTCATTATGCTCAGATTCTGGGGCCATTTACCTCCATTTCCCACAACTTCCTGGGCTGCTGTTCATGCCCAGGAAGTATAAATTCCACAGCTCCCCTCCCTTAGCAGCTCAGAGAAGCAACAATTGATAAGGCAAAGGTAGCTAGGCAAGTGGTCTGAGTCCAGATGAGTGCTCCTCCACTGTTAGAACCGGTGTGAGGGCAGCCAGGCCAAGGCCCAATACCATGCAGCTTCTACAAAAGACCTAGCTGCTGTGGGGGCCCCCACCCCAGTTGCTATTAGAGTACACCGATTCCAGCAGGAAGACGCTTTGTCCTCAAGCTTTGTATTCCTCCAGCTGTTCACCTGTGCTACCAGAGCTACTTCACTTTGAGGGATGCTGTTTGAGGATAAACAAAAGTAGCTTTGAACTGTTAGGATAAACACAAGAACTGTTTTACTTGTGTTACCTCGATAAGCCACAGAGACATTGCTGTGTTATTGATGGAAGGGCCAACCTGGGAGGTGGCCAGAGTGTTAGATACACATGCAGTGGCCCCTGACACTGTCCCCTTGTGATGAAACGCGTGAGTTGGCATCATGCCCTCTGGTAAGCGGTGTTTTACATGTCCATGCTGTTGATATTTCTCTTTTTGTGAGTATCCATTGCTTTTAACCACTTGCCGACCACCTAATTGTAAATGTACCTCATTACTTTGATGTTAAATACCATTGTTATAGCTAGCTGCCATAACCCTGGTATCCCTCTTATTTGTTTTTTTTTTTTTTTTATTGTTAGGCAGCCAGCTTTCTGATAAGAGTAATCCCAGCAGCGCATTTGCCGTGAGATCTCTTTTATAGGCATCGGGAGAGATCCCCCCCCCCCCCCACGCCGATTCCCAGTCAATTCTGAGCTTACCGGAACCGATACGGTGCAGCCGATAGCTAGGCAGGAAGACGAATGAGGGCAAGATAGCTCCCACTCGGCTCTATGCCCTTGGAGGACCGGAGCAACCTCTGATGTCACTTCCGCTCCTCTGGCAGATAAAGAGGAATTTTTATTATGCTAGGAAATTACTTAGAACCCCCAAATATATATAAATTTTATATATATATATATATATATATATATAATTAGCAGAGACCCTAGAGAACAAATTGGCAGTCATTTCAATATGTTATGTAACACTGTATTAGCACATTTTTTTTTTTTTTGGGGGGGGACATAAAAGAAAAATTGAAAGCGCCCCATCCCCATGCGTAAGTGGATGCATGCGTAAGTTGCTCCTGCATGTGTAAATGGTGTTCAAACCACACATGAGTTATCGTGGCAATCGTTAGAGCAATAATTCTAGCACAGGATCTCCTCTATAACTCTAAACAGACAACCTGTAAAAATGTTTAAAGTGTCGCCTAATGGAGGTTTTTAAGTACTATAGTTTGTCGCATTCCACGAGCGTGCACAATTTTAAAGCATAACATGTTCGGTATCTATTTACTCGTTGTAACATTATCTTTCATATTATACAAAACATTGGGTTAACTTTACTGTTTTTAGTTTTTGTTTGTTTTTTTTTAAATTTGTGAAAGTGTATTTTTTTTTCCCCCAGGGCTAATACAGCGTGACATAAAATATTGAAATGACTGCCATATTGTTCTCTAGGGTCTGTGCTAAAAAAAAAATATATGTTTGGGGGTTCTAAGTAATTTTCTAGCAAAAAATACAGATTTTTACTTGTAAACATAGAAAATTAAGTACTGTCCGTGATACTTTTTTTATTTGCACTAACATACAATTTTTCAGGACAAGCTTTCGGGGTATGTCCCCTTCTTCAAGGTCCAAGCAGTACTGAAGAAGGGGACATACCCCGAAAGCTTGTCCTGAAAAATTGTATGTTAGTGCAAAAAAAAAAAGTATCTCGGACAGTACTCAATTTTCTATATCACAATTGCACTAATACGGCTACAATCAAATCAAGTACTTGTAGACAAAATGTCAGAAAAAGCCCCGTTCAGCAAGTGGACAGTACATTTGTTAATTACATGACATTATACTATGTGCCCAGTTCTATTCCTTTTTAATGGTCTACATTTGATTCTTTTGTGGAGGTGATCATTTCTCCAAAAAAGTGCAAGCAACTGGCAGTTCCACCAGATGTTAAGATAATTGTGTGACTCAGAGCATCTCCAAAAACACGATGGGTAGATGTGACCTAATTCTAGGTCGGTCCAGTATCTAAGGCATATGTTTTGTGTGTGTGTGTATATATATATATATATATATATATATATATATATATATATATATATGCACACACACAAAACATATGCCTTAGATACTGGACCGACCTAGAACCCCCTATTGTAAAGAAAAAAAAAAAAAAGAGAGATATATATATATATATATATCTCTCTTTTTTTTTTTTTTCTTTACAATAGGAGGACTTTATAATTTGTAGGTATGTACATGGCATTTCCTCCACTCATCATTGAAGTAGGTTTCCACCAAGCTAATAATATTAATGATTGGGGCATCCTGTGATCACATCACTTGTGCTATGGTATTGGTCATGTCCTTGTGGTTCGCCTGGGAATTTCATGGTTTGCATCAGTGTTGGTCAACCTTCATATTACAGGAGACCTGAAGTGTGGCCCCTTATGTCACCAAACGGCAACACATAATATCACTGGAGAGCACATTTTTTCAAATGTTGTGCTTTTGTGAAAAAACCTTTTGTGATTGTGATAGACCCCTTCAAACTGAACACAAATACAATTTCAGAATGCCTGTATCACATAGGAGTCTTGAGAAATATGAAACTAACCTTTAATGACCAAAATGTATTTAATCACGTAACGTCAGACGCACTGCATGAGCACAACAGGGCTAAAAGTATTGTACTCCATGTCTGGTGCATCTTATTGCGGTGTCCAATAATATTCAGCTAGCATTGATGGATTCTAGTTGCCCTGATACAATTTTTCCATTGTGGCAATGACCTGGTGAAACCTTTCACCATGTTCATCACTGACTGCACCTAGATTTTTCGCAAAGAAGTAGTAAGTATGAATGTAGGAAATTAATTTTCAGTGGACTGTGCACTTCATGGTTTTGTATGCTGTAGGAAGTTTGTCAACTAGCTGAATGCAGTTTGGTGCTCTGTAGTAGCCAAGAAAATTCTCAACTGCATCCTTAAATGCTTTCCAGGAGATTTTTCTCTGGCTCCACTAACAGATCTTCTTCGAACTTGTCACTGATTATGTATCTGATCTGTTGACAGATAAAATAGCTTTCCTTAATCTTGGCATCAGTTTTTCTTGGAAACCTCTGTCTCTAATAATGAAAACCTTCACCTTCCTCGTTCATCTCTTGCACAAAATTCTTTCATTCGTCCAAGTTTTATGTGAAGAGGAGGCAAAAATATCTTTGTTGGGTCAACAAGTGGGTCATTTGCCACATTTTACTGTCTTGGAACTAAGTTCTTTCAGAGTGGCCATCTTATTTTTCTAGTTTAATTTTTTTAAATTCAATTTTGTATTGAATTTTCACAATGTATACAAAAGAACAACAAAGTGGTGCACATCGAAAAGTACCATAAGTTGCGAAGACTGCTTAAGATCCAAGGTTAAGCAAAAGGAAAACTGGGCATGCAAAGATTACGTGATGGAACACATCAGAGGATGACATAGCATCAAGTAGAAAATCATCAGGTAAGGCCACAAGGGCTATTAAAGGAGCAGTTTTGGTTAGTATTAATGGGATCGTGTGGAGTGTGCTTTCATCATTCTAGTAGCCTGTGATCAAAATCTTAGGGGGAATAACGTGATCCAGGTGTCCCAGACTCGCCAGAATTTAGGCATCATGTTCAAATCGAGCCGTCAGCTTTTTATTAACTAATATCCCATATCCCATGCATTCTGGTTTTAACCTCTTTGATAGGGATGTGTGGCGAAAGCCAGGCTCCTGTGAGAATATGCATCGTGAAGAGAAATGGGATTTGGAGAGTCCTT
Source organism: Lithobates septentrionalis (assembly GCA_037952835.1). Classification (NCBI taxonomy): domain Eukaryota; kingdom Metazoa; phylum Chordata; class Amphibia; order Anura; family Ranidae; genus Lithobates; species Lithobates septentrionalis. The sequence continues at coordinate 2,042,214 of JBBDGP010000990.1, read as the reverse complement.
CAGGGCATGGAGGATTTGGCACACTTGCTGCCATAAGTTTTAGGGTAGGACGACCAAATATGGAAGAAGGTTCCGAGTTTTGGGCAACCACCACAAAAGCAACATGCAGATGAGTCAGCTGAGGTGTATGCTAGTCAGTTTGAAACAACCTACCATTGAAGTTGTACTTTATAATTAATTTTCCATCTCCGCTGCATGCCTGGGCCATATTATTTTTAATCTGATGCTCCTCTCTTGCATGGCTGTCCAATTCGCATTTGTAACAACAGTACTTGGCATATCCGAGCTGCATTCCAAACAGAAGATCCACTACTTTTTAGATCTCTAGATATTCCAGCTCTGCTGGATGTGCTTTAACATCAGTTTCACGTATTCACATGCATCTTTCATGTGTGCCTCATAGCCAACAGGTATTGCAAATTGCAAAAACACAGGATTTCCAGTATAGTTACGGGAGTGGTGTGCAGAGAGCTGCAGTATATGTAAAATCCTTGAGGTTTAAGATTAACACAGCCAGAAAACATACCTACATTTTGTCTTTATTTCCAGAAGCTGTGGAATTTGAGTATCTAGACAGTGGAGGCAGTGCCACTATTCTACTGCAAAACGTTATTGACCTCTTCTTACTGGTGAGGTCTATTCAAGCAGTCTTTGCACAGTGCTGGAGGAACGGCTTATGAGATGCACATCATCCGCACTACATCTCCTATGGATATAACCGGGATATGCAAAATGCCCAAAATGACCTTCCATAATAGAGGGTTCATTACTTGGGGTAAGAGCGCATCTTGACCTTAGTGTTGGTGAAGTCACAAGGTGAAGGGTTTTCTTGGATTTGGTTCAACACAAGCACTTCAGTTCATGTCTATTTCTTTATATTTATTTTGTTGCTATTCAGCGTGTGTTGCTGTATTGGACTTTATGAACACATTTGGACTTTAATGGTCTATTCGTTTTGAGCGCAACCTTATTTCTTTTCATAAAACAGTATGTGATAAGTTGTACCATAGGCTTTTTATTAAATTAAAATAATAAACATGTTATACTCACCTGCTCTGTGCAGGTCATTTTTTGTGATTAGCCAAAAATTTATAAGATACACCAAAAATGTTCAGGAGGCAATCTTTGTTGTCCAGTATATTCAGTTATTGTAAAGCAATGCATAGCTGTAAGAGACTTGCAGCAGAAGATGGTAATTGACTACAGACATGCTAAAAGAGATGTCAGAGACTGCAGACATATTACAGGAGATGAAATATGTTTATGGTGCAAGTGGTTTATGTATAACCTCTTTATAGCAAACACTGGGATGCATAATCATGAGTCCAATAAACCAGTCCTTATCAGCTATATCTAGGGCTGACTCTGGTAAGCTTCCTTTCACAAGATGCAGCACCTCCAGAGCGATGGAAGAAATCTCAGAATGAAGACATAAAAACGTACACAGCAGTGGGTGCCATTTAAGTGCAGCATTAATACATTTATTTATGATCAAAATACATTGGCAACTCACATGAAGTAGGTTTGTGAAGTCATGAAGAGCATAAGAAATCAGGACATTCCAGGAACCTTGTTTCGGAGGCATCCAGTCCACGGCTTGTGCAGCACTGCTGCCGGCTGGGTAGGCATAGAAAGCTCAGAGCACTTCCTGGTTGGAAGGAGACTCCAGAGGAGCCCAATGGATGATGTCAGGGAACGTTCTGGGGGTGTGGCTACATATTTCAAGGCATTCTTCCCTGTTTGTCAAGTCTGCCTGCTGTTAAAGGGATTTATATATATAGGGGGAGGGGGCACAACCTGTGGGGGTACTGGGCACAGTGGAAATTAAACAAAAGACTTCAGGGGCCACGAGGAACAAATATCTTGAATGTCTGATGCATGAAAATACTCATATCTTATACACAGTAGAGGAAATGTTTAAAACAAAAATTGTTCAAGAAACTGGAAAAAATTGACCCATATATTGTTAAAAAAAAAAAAAAAAACTGTTTAAAACGTGTGTGTGTATTAGGGACGCACCAATATATCGGTATATCGGGCAGCAAAAATTATCAGCCTAAAATAGGGTTATTGGCAATTTGCCGATATAAATAAAAAAAGGTGCCGATAATGTGATAATGGTATGCTGCGTCTGTCAGAGACCATAAATCAGACTGAGACAGAAGTACAGTTAAATCACACTTGTTTAATAATAAAAAAAGGTAAACAAAATAAACATAGTCAAAACATAGTCAGAGTTCAGGAACCAGAACGAATGGTCAGACAAGCCAAAACATCAGGGAGCCAGAGATGAGCGTAGTAGAACAGCAAGCAGGATCTGGAGCCAGAAGGAATGTCGGGCAAGCAAGTCTTCCACAGGAACACAGGAGAGCGCCTCTAGAGATGTGACCAAGGCGAAGGCAGAGATCATCTGGACTGGACAGCTTAAGTAGGCAGGACTGACGAGCAGGATATCAACAGGTGAGTCACTGTGGAGAGATAGGAGCTGGCAATTAGCCGACAGCTGAGCGGCCAGCTTTGAGAAGGAAGGGCTGAGCCCAGCCCTGACAGTGTCTCATTGACTTCAAAGCAAACTCGCGTCCCATTGTCTTCAATGCAAACTCGTGTGCCATTGTTTTCAATGCAAAAAAAGTCTGCTTCCCAGGTGTGGCCATAAGATAGAGCCAAAAGACTGACTGACTGTACTGTACAGAGGGGTCTGTACTGGGGAGAGGGGTCTACACTGAGAAAGGTTCGTGTTTATACCAAGGGGTCGGTACAGGGGGGGTTGTTGATGTCTGTACTGGAGAGGGGGTCTGTGCTGGGAGAGTCTGAACAGAGATTTGTGCTGGGAGGGGGTCTGTCCTGAGAGGGTAGGGATGTTGGGGGAGATTTGTACTGTAGAGGATATAGGCTTGGTGGGGGTATTTGTACTGGGCAGTGGGAGGGGAATTTTTGGTTGTAACTGTGAAGAGGTCTGTGCTATTTTGTGATTCACCAGGAGTGCAGTTTGTTCTGCACTCTTGTGATCCGTTTTCAGCCGACAGCAGAATCCGCCCAGAAGCTTGGACAGGCAGCTGGCTCAGCCTCTCAGCGAGCCGCCAAGAGCCTGAGCCAGCCCCTCCCATCCCCTCCACAGCCCTGCGCTGGAGGGGAGAGCAGTCATGGCTCTCTGCTCAGAGCAGAGAGGAGAATTGAGCAACCAGCGATGTTTGATCGCTCAGCTCTCACTGCAGAGGTGACGGGGGACAGGTGAGTATATTTTTTTTAATTTTTTTTTAAAACCTGTACTTTTAAAGACTATTTTGTAAATAAAAGAACTGTGGCATATGCGTGTGGGGAGTTTTGCTCAGGTTTTTTTTTTTAACTGTGCCCCTTTTAAGCCCCTCCAACTGTTAGAGCACAATTTGGCCATACCCACGATTCAACTCGGCGTGTATCGTGCACCACTTTGTTACTTCAGATCTTTTTTGTGGTGGTGTAGGTTATGCAGTGGGGAAAATAATTATTTGATCCACAGATTTTGTAAGTTTGACCACTTACAAAGAAATGAAGGGTCTATAATTTCTATCATAGGTGTATTTTAACTTATAAAGACAGAATATCAACCAAAAATCCAGAAAAAAACACACGATACAAATGTTATAAATTGAGTTGCCGTTCAGTGAGTAAAATAAGTATTTGATCCCCTAGCAAAACATGACTTGGTACTTGGTGGAGAAACCCTTGTTGGCAAGCACAGAGGTAAGCCGTTTCTTGTAGTTGGTGACCAGGTTTGCACACATCTCAGGAGGTATTTTGGTCCACTCTTCTTTACAGATCTTCTCTAAATCTTTAAGATTTCTTGGCTGTCACTCGGCAACTCGAAATTTCAGCTCCCTTCATAAATTTTCTATAGGATTAAGGTCTGGAGACTGGCTAAGCCACTCCATGACCTTAATGTGCTTCTTCTTGAGCCACTCCTTTGTTGCCTTGCCGGTATGTTTTGGGTCATTGTCATGCTGAAAGTCCCATCAATGGCCCATCGTCAGTGTTCTGGCTGAGTGAAGAAGGTTCTCATCCAAGATTTTACAATACATGGTCTCATCTATTAGCCCGTCAATGCGGCAAAGTCGGTCTGTACCTTTAGCAGAGAAACAGCCCCAAAGCATAATGTTTCCACCTCCGTGCTTGACTGTGGGAATGGTGTTCTTAGGGTCATAGTCAGCATTTTTCTTCCTCCAAAAAATGGCAAGTCCCCCTCCTCAAGAAGGCACATGTACAGTCATGCCAACGAACATCTAAATGATTGAGAGAAGGGTTGGGAGAAAGTGCTGTGGTCAGATGAGACCCAAATTTCACTCTTTGGTATTAACTTGACTCGCCGTGTTTGGGGGAAGAAAAATGCTGACTATGACCCTAAAAATACCATCCCTACAGTCAAGCACGGGGGTGGAAACATGATGTTTTGGGGCTGTTTCTCTGGTAATGGTACAGGCTGACTTTGCCGCATTGAGGGGCCAATGGACAGATCCATGTATTGGAAAATCTTGGATGAGAACCTTCTTCCCTCAGCCAGAACACTGAAGATGGGTCGTGGATGGGTCTTCCAGCATGACCATGACCCAAAACATACCACCAAGGCAACAAAGGAGTGGCTCAAGAGGCACATTAAGGTCATGGAATTGCCTAGTCCGTCTCAAGACCCTAATCCTATAGAAAATTTATGGAGGGAGCTGAAACTTTGAGATGTCATGAGACAGCCAAGAAACCTTAAGGATTTAGAGAAGATCTGTAAAGAAGAGTGGACCAAAATTCCTCCTGAGATGTGTACAAACCTGATCACTAACTACAAGAAACGTCTTACCTCTGTGCTTGCCAACAAGGGTTTCCCCACCAAGTACTAAGTCATGTTTTGCTTGGGGGTCAAATACTTATTTTACTCACTGAACTGCAACTCCATTTATAACATTTGTGTCATGTGTTTTTTCTAGATTTTTGGTTGATATTCTGTCTCTATTATTTAAAATACACCTATGATAACAATTTTATAGACCCTTCATTTCTTTGTAAGTGGGTAAACTTACAAAATCTGCAGGGGAACAAAAATGTATTTTCTCCACTGTATGTTAAAAAATGAAACTCCCCACTGCCAACCCCCCACCCCCCAGGTGACAGAAGGAACGCACCACTTCAGGCAAACCCCGGCTCACCACCGTCCACAATGCATAGGAAGAAAAACGAAGTGGTCGCACACCGGAACCAAGAGTTTGCTTGATGAAAAATCTTTATTGTCAAATGCCAGACAAAGGTACAGGAATCACAGTTGACGCGTTTCACGCGGGGATATCGTTTTTCTTCCTATGCCATATTTGCTAGGTATACCACTGCTTTACAGTCTTTATTTAGTTGGATTAAGCTATTGCGAGATGCACTTTGAATTACACAGAAAGAAATGATTGGTATTGTTAATTATTTGTATGAGGATGAGTAGTGAAGTTTTAGCACTAATCATCTTTTGGAATGGAAGCAGAAAAGACACCAGTCTGATTGATCTGCCCACCCACTTACATGAAGGACCAATATAAGCCCCACAGAATGCATTAATTGTAGTAATGATAATGAAGCATGGACTCAGCATTAGGCATGCAGAGTAAAATATGCTTGTTGTTATGTCCACAGCTGCAGTATATTTTATTCTTCTTGACAAGCATTACAAAAAACGCTGTAGGTGGCTATGCGGGCAGATTTTTTTTAAAGTAACATTTTACATGTGCATAGCCATATACATTTTTTTATTTTTTTTGCAATGTATGTCTTTGGCGCCCAAAAACACGCTGTGACTCCTGGGACAAGTGGATTGTACGGCCATACATCTAAAGCCTCATACACACGATCGGACTTTTGTACAAACTTTCCCGTGGATTTTTGTACAAAGGGCGTTGGCCGTAAACTAATTACGCATACACACGGCAGGACTTTTTCAGCCAACTTTCACCAAATCACGTGGTTTTTCAGCTCTTTACCGCCACCCTTTGGTCAACTTCTGTTGTCTGATCTTTTGCATTGGTTCTGAGCATGCGTGTTTGTACTTTGGACTTGTGTACACACGATAGGATTTTGCACCATAGGACTTTTGTTGCCAGAAAGTTTGTCTGTTTGCACAGCCAACATTTGTCCGAAGAAAACCGAAAAAGTTTGTCCGATGGAGTGTACACACGGTAGGATGTTGCCTTAAAACAGCTAATTTGCATGTTTGTTGTCAAAAAGTCCTATCGTGTGTATGGGCCTTTATATATGGCTGTGTGCAAAACCTCCTAAACTTTTCCTCTGTAGTATGGGGAACCTGTTCTTTCAACAACGAAAAGTGAACTGAATGAATCCAAACAGAAACGAGAAACCCTCTTCAATTCTATATAATCATCTCACGTTTTCCTCTCTGCAGCTTCTACATGGACTGCTGGCTTCTTGTCATAAAATTCTGTGTGAAAGGCAGCAAATAACTTGCAGTGAAGATGAATAGGAATTATTCACATTAAAAGGATTAGTTTTCGGTTAGGATTGTAGCGTTCTTTAACTTTATTATTGATTAGCCTGGAGATGCAGACCTTCTCTGAGATGCAGTTAAGATACTAATAAGGTATTACTGAAACCACAGCACCAGGAATTCATTTTTAGCACTAGAATCTTATATTGGAACTGTCAAATTTTGTTTATCACTTCCGAACTCCAATTGGAGAAAACTACATACTGAGATCTAGCATTACCTCTTCAGTACAGCAAGTAGTACTTTTAAAGCCCAACTTCAGTCAACGTTTGTTTGGACATAGTAGAGCGATGTAAGCAGAAGCCCAACTGCTGCCCAAGTTTAGCTTTTTTTTTTTAACGTTTTGGATGGAGTTGGAAAGACTTAAAAATATAGTCAGTTTTTTTTATTTCAGTTTGTGACCCTACTGGAGAGATTTTCCATCACCCCCTGCCTTGTGCCTCCCCAGCAGGAAATGGTGTGTGTAGGGGGGGGGGGGTGTCGTAGTCAATGGGACACAAAAATCACAGCAACAAAAACATTGTCAGTAAGTTCTAACCCTTACTTACTCTGCTAAACATGTGTTTTTTGCTTTTGTCTCAAGTTGCATAAATTTTGTATCACTTTTTGTCCTGATAGGAAGTGAGGGGAATTCTACCCGGTAGGCAGTGTGCAGCATGGTGCCGCAGCAATAATTCACACACTCAGGTGCAATGGAAAACTGTATTGACGTAATACAGCAACAGTTTACAGAAAAATCAGTGGGACAGCCACCCAGTCGGCACACTCCGTTCCAATAATGTAAAGAAGCAGGTACAAGCCAAACCAACAGCATCTGGGACAGAATGCGGCCTTGACCATCTCGTGTCCAATCCAGAGAGATGTGACCCTACGCTTTCCCTCCTCATCGGGAACCTTTACCTACCGCTAGTACTGTCCCTCACAGACCGAGTACCTTTCCCTACTCTACCCACTTGCATAAAAAGCGCCAAACCCTGGGGCCAGGGTCTTAAATAGACTCTGCCACACCTAAGATGGTCGCCAAAGTCACATGGGCAGTGAGTCAGGAAACCATAGAGGAACCTTGTTACCCATGACCTTCTCTACCTCCTGCATTGCTGCTGTGGTTGAGCGCCTCCTGCAGTGGAGACAGCAGACTGCACCTGCCTACATCCCCAGTAGCACAAAAAACACGAAAGATGCTCTATCCAATACAAGTAAGGTTCTTCATAATATTAAATAAAAACAATTAGAAGGTTCTGGTGGTGGTGGCAGGAGGTGAGGCTAAGCTTAAGAGAAAATGTTAAGATTTAAATATCACTTCAGAAACCCATGTATCTACAGTGGATATAGAACAGAAACACCCACCGTTAATAATCACATTTTCTTGTTTTGCAGCCTGAAATGAAGACAGACAACGTTTTTGTTTTATCCAGCTGTATTTACTAGTGCAACTTATAACATACAAGTGAAAGATAGAACACCGACAAGTCAGGAAGAAAAAAAAATCAATATGTCATTTGTTGGACCACAACTTTTTTAATTACAGCCTTTAGTCTGTTGGGATATGTCTCTAATAACTTTGCACATCTAGACTTTGAAATATTTGCCCACTCTTCTTTGCAGAACTGTTCAAGTTCAGTTCAATTTGATGGTGATCGTCTGTGGACTGCAGTCTTCAAGTCGTTCCACTGATTTTCAATGGGGTTAAGTGGGGTTAAGGTCAGACTAGGCCATGCAAGGACATTCACATTTTTATCCTTCGACCACTGTGTGGTCATTTTTTCTGTGTGCTTTTGGCCATTGTCATGTTGGAAGGTAAACCTGGCAGAAAAGGGGCAGCAGATTTTCATCATAAGAATTTGATGTTTTGCCCCATCCATTTTTTTTCTCTCTTGATAAGTGCTCCAGTCCCTGCTGTCAGCCCCCCCCCCCCCCCCCCCCCTTTATCACCTCCATGCTTTACTATTGGAATGGTGTAATTTGGATGGTGATCTGTATTGGATTACAGTCAGACATACTGTTTGGTGTTGAGGCCAAACAATTCAATTTTAGTCTCATCATGTTTAAAGGGGGTGGGGGTGATTCTTTTCTATACCCACTGTACATGTACTAATAATTTTAGAATTTTCATTAATAGTAACCTCCTACTTTTTTGACAAATGCTAAGTTTTAATTGCTCAAGTTTGTGGCAAGGGTATTTTAATGGCTATTATTGTCACTCACAAAAGCAGGACAATATCTAAAGGTTCCTAAAAAGAAAAAAGAAAAAATAGGGAAATGGATTTACCTTTTGCTTTACTTTTTTATTTCAGAATTTTCCTTTGTCAGGAATTCTACTTTGGTTGTAGTAAAGGTTCCCCTTTATGCCCCGTACACACGGTCGGATTTTCCGACGGAAAATGTCCGATCGGAGCGTGTTGTCGGAAATTCCGACCGTGTGTAGGCTCCATCACACATTTTCCATCGGATTTTCCGACACACAAAGTTTGAGAGCAGGCTATAAAATTTTCCGACAACAAAATCCGTTGTCGGAATTTCCGATCGTGTGTACACAAATCCGACGGACAAAGTGCCACGCATGCTCAGAATAAATAAAGAGATGAAAGCTATTGGCCACTGCCCCGTTTATAGTCCCGACGTACGTGTTTTACGTCACCGCGTTTAGAACGATCGGATTTTTCCGACAACTTTGTGTGACCGTGTGTATGCAAGACAAGTTTGAGCCAACATCCGTCGGAAAAAATCCTAGGATTTTGTTGTCGGAATGTCCGAACAAAGTCCGACCGTGTGTACGGGGCATAATAGTTACATGCAGCCTGCAGCGGTCCCACCCTTTTCCATTACCTGGGCTGGAAACTGGTTCAACGATTCAGTCCCAGGGTCTTGTGTTTTACTGGAAGCCACTAGCTGAAGGGTTTCGTCTACATGTTCCAGCCAGGAGGTTCCTACATAGTTCCTATTTGAACTGTAGTATGCAGGGCTTTTTTTTATTGCACCAGCTTGTGATGGTTTGTTTTTAGTCAACTCGCCCACCGATTTGCTTAGGGGCCCCCTCTATAGCTTTTGTATAAGCAGGGTTAAATAATTTTCTGCTGAGCCATCACACCATAGGGTATGTAATTGCAGATTTTGAATTCGGAGAGAACAAACAAAAGTAATTTTATAAAGAAGCCAATTTCTCGATCGATAGCACAGCTCAGTTTAATGTGTCTGATCCTGGCCTTGCAAGCAGCACTCTCTTGATTTTCATTGTGTGCAGGAGGCTGCTTTGAAAATAAACAGCTCTGGAGACTTATAGCTGTCTAAAACCTCAATACATTTGTGACCTTGATTTTAGTTTAATAGGCAGTAAATACACACTACTTAGGAAGGAGTGTCACTTATTAGTGGGAAAGATTGGCTCCTTGGCATGCAATGTCACCTGGGTAATAACTCAGTTGATTCGTATTTATTGCACAAGCTCACAGGTAAACAAAAGATACTTTACTAAGTTTCTAATAATTTGACAGGGTTTTATGTCATTTTGTGCAGTGTGTAGTCTTAAACTATACAGTCTCTTAAGCCAAAACGTGTTTTTTTTTTTTTTTTTTGGATAGAGTAGAAATGGTTAAATCTCCTGCTAGTGTGTGCGGGGAGAGAGTTTCCTTCACCTAAAGCCTCGTACACACGATCGGATTTTCCGACGGGAATTGTGTGATGACAGGCTGTTGGCGGAAAATCCGACCGTTTGTACGCTCCATCAGACAATTGTTGGCCAACTCTCTGTGGACAAATGTTGGATGGAAGGTTTATAAATTTTCTGCGGACAAATGTCTGTTGTCGGATTTTCCGAGCGCGTGTCGGACAAAAGTCCAAAGTACAAACACGCATGCTCAGAAGCAAGGACGAGCCGTAAGCGATCGGTCTTGTAAACTAGCATTTGTAATGGCGAATTAACATTCGTGACGTGGCAAATAATAAAATCTCTCAATGCAGCACACAATTCTCTTCTTCTTTAATGGGATAATAATGAAGCTGCTTTGCTGGTGATACTGATGGAGTTATTGCAAACAAATTTTCAAAGGCGTTTTCTTTTCTAGTGATATCAAGAATAATATTTATTATGCTTCTTTCTTTTTTTTTTTTTTTTGACAAGTTACCACAACGCCATTATCCCATAGTTTTTAAGATCAAAGATACAACTATGTTGGTGTCCCTTGTCAATTTTACATTGGGAGTAGGCAGTTACACTTAAAGAAATACAAACTGTTATTTGAACTAAAACACATAGCCAAGTATTATTCTACACAATTTTTTTTATTGTGCATTAAAAAAAGAAAACAAATAAAATTAGACATGCTATCTGCCAATAGAACTTAACCAAAAAGTGCATTTTATGCATCCAAAAATATACAAAATCTAACAAATCAAATCATTATTATTCAACCAAAAAATAAAATAAAAGCCTCATGCATGTGTCCTGCTTCTTAATATAGGAGGTCAACAATGCCAAAAGTTGGTGAAAGCAGGGGTCAGTCATCAGGCGATAATTAAAAAAAAAAATAATCAGGATTATTCTTCTGGGGTTCCCGCAGCAAAGGCTTGTGACATAATTGGTCACAATTAATAAAGCTACCAATTTTTGGTCCAAGAACTCCTCCTCCTCCTGTTCCTGGACATGACTTGACTTTGGTCAAAGAAAAAACTCCAAGGCCAATAATAAATAACACGTTATCTCTGAAAAGCAGGAAATGAAAAGCGCGAACCGAAAAGCTCTAAATGAAAAGCGCAAAATGAAAAGCAGGAATCAACACTCACCAATTTTCTACTAACGCAAGATTAGCAGAAGGGTGGAGCTAAAGAGCTGAAAAAACATGTTTTACAGCACTACGTTCGTGTTTGTTGGCTGACTATTCCTTGCCATTTTTATGCAAGACAAAATCCAGGCACACGCCTCTGGACAAAAGTCCGGGGTTTTGTCTGCGGAAAATCCGATCGTGTGTACGAGGCTTTACTGTTCTGTAGACACAACAGGAAGTATAAAGAAATCTATCCAAAGCATGGAAGCCTCTTAGACAGCTGTCACTGGAACAAGTCTTATAAACCCTTCTTCATGGTATCCAAATTTAAAATCAAGGTTCGGTTTTAGATTTTTTTTTTCAAAAACAGAGAAACTATCCGTGCTAAAATCTACATAAAATATATAGAACAGCAGCTAGCATCACATTTGTTGATTACAAATAAACTATAAATATATAAAACATGCAGCGCTTGATATAAATCTGTAAATCAGAATAGAGTAAAGTTCTTGAAAAAGGAAGCCGGAGGAGAGAGTATCCCAGCACCAGTCTGTGTCACAGATCCAACCATACACCACCACAGCGATTAAGCAATTCTCCTTACTGGAAGGAGTGGACCTTCATATTTATAGAGAGGTCAAACTCGCTAGATGAACATTGAATAGAACCCTCAATCCAGGGGAGCAGTGGAGATTCATGTGGGAGACTCCAACTGGGATAAAGCCAGTAGCCCAAAGACCGCCTCATAAACCTTCAATCTCCAACAGACTGACACAAATCCACTTCCAATAGTAATGCAATTCACCTCTTCTCCGTAGATCAGGCACCAGTCTCCCTGGATCCTCAGTACTTTATGAGTTATTTCTCCAGCCCTCAGCTCATTCTCTGCCTGACGGCCTCTTGCGCTGTCGTTGCGGTCTCCAGCATGCCAGGTATCAAAGTGGGTGCTTCTCCCTCTCCAGCTATAGTGCCCACCAGGCAAGTAATCAGGGTAAGAGCAGTGGCACACCCGCTTACATACGACGCGGGGTCACCGCTGCAGCTCGGCGGCTCTCTTTCCTCACCAGCCAGTTATCCACACTACCGCCGTGGCTGCATACTGGATATTTCCAGATCAGAAGCAGAGGAACAGCTACACATGTCCTCTCACATCTTCACCCGGCCACGCCTGGGATGAGAGTTAGTGGACGTGCTCAGGGGATTGAGGGTTCTATTTCGATGTTCGTCTAGCGAGTTCGACCTCTCTATAATGAGGGTCCACTCCTTCCGGTAAGGAGAATTGCTTGATCATTGGTGCTGGAAAACTCTCTCCTCCGGCTTCCCTTTTCAAGGACTTTGCTCTATTCTGATTTTACAGATTTATATCAAGTGCTGCATGTTTTATATATTTTTCTATTTTAGATATGTTTCTACCAATGTGTGAAAAGCAGGCATTTGTATAGAATGAGTCACGTTTTTATGCAAAGCATGAAATGGCTATGTTATTTTATGCTATATACTTTCCCTAGGCATTGTGTATATAACACCTAGGCATTATACAGAACAACAAGTACTGTTTAGGTAAAGTGTCAAAAGAGAGTCATAAAAAATTACTTTTTGAAAAATGACCTGGACAATACACTTTGTTCCGCCATTCTCGTACAACACAGTATGGGCCAGCGCCTGCAGCGCAAATTGTAAATCTCGTGTTTTTGTCTGCTGAACAAAGACTGAAGTACTCACTAGCTGAGGTGAGCGTCGAAAGCCACGTGCCTTGCCACATGAGAATAGGAACATCAATATCGGGAGTATTTTATACTTTGCCGGTTTGCCTTTTGGCATTGCATAAAATGCCTAGGAAATGTGTAAAATGTTTTAAGCTTTTCATACTTTGACATCCCATTTTTGGCATTCTGAGTTATATTTAAACATTGATGGTAACAGATATACTTTACACCTTAAATGTTGTTTGTCAAATAGTTTTTATTATAAATTTTCCAGTTTAACAAAAACAAGAATTTAAAAAAAAATTACCCTCAAGTTCAAAATCGTAAGTAAGCCTTTCAGTAGGCACTTTTTTGAATATACAAAGCAAATCATCACATTGACATTTATAAAGCTAACAAAGTAACAATTCATTCTATCCCAATGGTGTCAGGTATAAATGTGAAAGATATTTAGCCAAGAACCGCCATGTGTGATACAGGAGCGTTCTGTCCTTACAAGTGTTTAATGCCAATCTTTTTTTTATTCAAAGTGGACTTTTGCAAGGTGGCTCTTCAATTGAACTAGACTATCTCTGCTTTCCTAGAAGAGCTCCCATGGCCCCTGACATGGCATTTGTACATTGAGCTTTGCCTTTTCTCTGAGCTTTCATCGCCTTCTTCTCGCAGTTGCATTGCCATGGACAATTATCCAGGTCTATATAGAACAGTTTTTTGTTCTGATCCTTATTTATTGCACGGTCCAACTTGCTTTTGTTCTGGAGATTTTACAGATAGTATTTTACATGGTAAGACCACTAAAAAATAAAAAACACCACGCAAAAGTATTATCTGTTGTATACCCTTGAGATTGTTTCTGTCATTTCTTGTTGTGAAAACTGTGACTTGATTGTATTATAATTTTTATAACCTGGGCAGGGACAAAAGCGATCTTTTTTTTTCTCCAATTTCCACACATTTCATGCACACTCATTTATGATGCTGCAGGCTCCAGCTGTTGACATACAGTCTGCATGTGTGCCAGCCTGGTACTTGATTATTATTAAAGCTGAACTGTAACCGTCCAGAAAATGCCAAGTAATTCAGCTAGATTGTTTTTTTTTTTTATATTGACTACAAATGTCATCCCCATGTAAATTCTTTATTTTTTTACTGGTTCACTTTTTGTTCAAGCATTGACTTCCACCAAGCTCTCTGGCTGCAAATTTGTCATAAACAAAGCAGAAGAGAAGACGATTCTAAGTGCAATAATAAAACACTTTAATGACAAGGAAGGGTTAAAAACACTTACAAGATGGGGGTGAAAAAAGGCATATACTGTAAATCAATCCATAACGTCCAGCAGGATGCCTCCTGGGAGTAAAGACAGCTGTAGGTGGAAGTTCCAGCCGACCAGCGGCGATAAACACTGTGTCTCTGATCCAAGATGGAGGGCTGTGCTATCGGGACCAGCATGGAATCCAGGCAACCAATCATGGTTCGAAGGAGTGACTGGGCATGCTCCAAAACATGTAACCGCCCACTCTGACATCACTTTCGGATTCCATGCTGGTCCTGACAGCATGGTCCTCCATCTTGGATCAGAGACACAGTGTTTACCACCGCTAGTCAGCTGGAACTTCCACCTACAGCTGTCTTTACTCCCAGGAGGCATCCTGCTGGATGTTATGGATTAATTTATATGCCTTTTTTTTCACTCCCATCTTGTAAGTGTTTTTAACCCTTCCTTGTCATTAAAGTGTTTTATTACTGCACTTGGAAGTGCCTTCTCTTCTGCTTTGGTTTTCCTCTAATATGTTGTTAAAATATCGTTAATATGATATTAATATCAATATATTCAATAATTCATATTGATGAGAAAAGTTCCAAGAAAGTCCGTTCAGTTCTTGTGTAAAAACTCAAAAATTTATTTAATAATAAAATAGCAAAATATTACAAGAACAATATCAAAATGTAAAAATATCAATAATGTATTACATTCTTAAGATGAAGATTGAATCAGATGTGTGTGTGTGTGTGTATAAGAAGCTGTCCCAGTTTTCTTCAATGTCTCGTGGTGTGTCTAGAGCAAAATCTCTCTGTTCAACTCCTTTTACTCCTAAATTCAGCCCCCACCTTCTCCTAAAAAGGCTGGTTTTGTCTTATAGTTCCACAGACTTAATAGCCAATGTTTTCTAACTTTCAGTCTAACGTCATATGTTGAAATACAACACCATCTCTATTCACGACATTCCATGGGGATGGGCTAGACCAATGTGTGAAACTATTTTAAGTATAGGATATAACTTCTAATCAAATACTACATATACTTGTGTATGTATGTGTGTGTTACGTTATATACACAATCTTTTTCATCTTAAGAAATGTGAAACCTTTCTCCTCATGTGATGGGGGAAGGTGAGAACTCTTAATTACTAACACATCTTGACTCTCCATAGAACTGCTTATGAAGCATATATATATAGACTTATGCCGCGTACACACGGTCGGACTTTTCGTCTACAAAAGACCGACGGACGCCGACGGACTAAAGCTGGCTGACAATCCGATCGTGTGTGGGCTTCCCCGGACTTTCAGCGGACTTTTCCAGCCTCAAATCTGACGGACTTTAGATTTGAAACATGCTTCAAATCTTTACGTCGTAACTCCACCGGACCCAGAAATCCGCTCGTCTGTGTGCTAGTCCGACGGACAAAAACCCACGCTAGGGCAGCTATTGGCTACTGGCTATCAACTTCCTTATTTTAGTCCGGTGTACGTCATCACGTACGAATCCGCCAGACTTTTGTGTGATCATATGTAGGCAAGTCCGTTCGTTAGAAAGTCTGCCGCAAGTCTGCCGAAAGTCCGTCGAAAGTCTGTCGGACAGGCTGTCGGACTTTTGTAGACGAAAAGTCCGCCCATGTGTACGCCCCATAAAAGATATAGTCCATATATATATATATTCAACTCAATTATTCTGTAAAGATCTACTCCATTCATTCGTTAATATTTGTTAATTGATGTATTAGATATTAGATAAAAAAAAAACTTCTAACACGTGTTCTTCCCTCATCTGAAGTGCTGCTGTGGTGCATCAATCACATTTCAAGAGCCAGTCATTGTTAAAGTCTCCTTGCTATCCAGAGTGCCCTATTCTCCACACTCCTTAAAGTTGTAATAAAGACTTTAGTCCCAGGAGAGGGATTTAGGAAAACCTTTTTTTCTACAGTCTTTTTTGAGTAGTTCTTAGTAATGCATCAACTTCTTATCGTGTGAATTGGTGCTCTGTAGAGGGCTGTGCTAGACACTGGGAGGACCTCTTAATACTCTTGTATTTTTTGTAAGTTTAGATTTAAAGTAACCCATGCTGTTCCTCTTGCTATCCCATCTAATAAAACATGCACATAGAGGCTGGTGTAAGCTTTTCGTCCCACTATTTCATGTCTCGCCTTTCTAGCAATCCCTAGACCGCAGCTGTGAAAATTTTGTATAAATGTACACTTTTCCTTTTGTATTGTTTACCCCTGAAGGTGACAATGGTGTTTGGTTCCTCTGGTCCAAGATGTCAATGACCTTACAAACCCTCTGACCAGGGCTTTTTTTCATCGGGAACGCGGGGGAACACAGTTCCGGCACCTCCAGCACTGAATGTATGTAATAGCATGGGGTGTGCTGGAGAGTCTATTGATGTTGGCTGCTGGGGATCTATTGTCACTGGTGGGGATCTGATTTTGTGTGAGGGGCTATTGTTGCTGATGGGGAATCTATTGTTGCTGGGGGGGTCTTATGTTTCTGGAAGGGATCTACTGTTGAGGGAGAGGTCTATTTTTACTGGCTGCTGGAGGATCTATTGATGCTGGCTGCTGGAAGATCTGTTGTTGCTGCTGGGGGGGTCAAATGTTGCTTGGGTGGATAATTTGTTACTGGGTGTGATATTTTATTTGGGTAGTTCACTGTTGCTGCAGGGAATCTATCTTTGTTGGGGTGAAGTCCATTGTTGCTGGGGGAGTCTATTGTTGTGTGGGGATCTATTGCTGGGATTCTATTGTTACTGTTTCTTTTATCATCAACATGTTTCATATAAATGATTTAGCACCACAAAATAATACTCCTGCAAAGCTCTGGTAACTCTGGGATCTGTAGTTCCAGAGTCAATCTGCAGCATGTGCTCAGTCTCCCTGGGGACTACATCTCCCACCAGTCATTGCTCCTCTCAGCAGGCTCTCTTCTTTCCTAGGCTGCACAGCAGCAGCATTTACCTCTTCCTCTGTGTATCCGTGTGGTGGGCTGGGCTTTCCTCTGGCTGCAATCAGACCTGCAGCATCTGTGTCTTCTCTTTCACTTTCCTCACACAGCTGAGGAGAGGGATAACTGCTGTACCACTGGCTGTGTGTGAGCGACTGTAGCACATGTGTACCTCACAACTTTTTGAGATGGGAACAAGGGACACCTATTAGCAAAAGTATGTAGGCATAGGACACGCCCCCTGCTATGCCCCCTTAACCACTAGCCGACCAGCGCACTGCGATGTACGTCGGCACAATGGCACGGCTGGGCAAATTGGAGTACAGGTACGTCCCCTTTAAATTGCGGGATTGTGGACGCGCGCGCCCGCTGGGTACTCCGTGACCGTGCCCGCGGGTCCCGCGGATTCGATGTCCGTGGGGGGCCCTGCGATCATCTCATGGAGCGGAAAAACGGCGAGATGCCTTTGTAAAAAAAGCATTTCCCTGTTCTGCCTAGTGACATGACAGGGATCTACTGCCCTCTGTGATTGGGAGCAGTGATCGCTATCATGTCAGTGGTAGCCCATCCCCCCACAGTTGGAACACCTCCATAGGACACACTTAACCCCTTGATCGCCCCTAGTGTTTAACCCCTTCCCTGCCAGTGTCATTTACACAGTAATCAGTGCATTTTTATAGCACTGATCGCTATATAAATGACAATGGTCCCAAAATGGTGTCAAAAGTGTCCGATGTGTCTGCCATAATGTCGCAGTCATGCTAAAAATCGTAGATCACTGCCATTACTAATAAAAAAAAATAATAATAAAAATGCCATAAATCTATCCCCTATTTTGTAGACGCTATAACTTTTGCGTTAACCAATAAGTATACGCTTATTGCGGTTTTTTTTTTTTTGTTTTTTGTTTTTTTACCAAAAATATGTAGAAGAATACATATCTGCCTAAACTGAGAAAGGAAATTTTTTTATATATATATTTTTTGGGGGATATTTATTATAGCAAAAACTAAAACATATTCCTTTTTTTCTTCAAAATTGTTGCTTTTTTTTGTTTATGGCGCAAAAATAAAAACCGCAGAGGTGATCAAATACTACCAAAAGAAAGCTCTATTTGTGGGAAAAAAGAAAGTCAATTTTGTTTGGGTGCAACGTTGCACGACCGCGCAGTTGTCAGCTAAACCGACACAGTGCTGTATCGCTAAAAGTGCTCTGGTCAGGAAGGGGGTAAATCCTTCCAGGGCTGAAGTGGTTAAAGGAGAATTATGCAAAAAAAAAATTGGTTGGTTAAACCCACAAGTGCTTTTTTTTTTTTTTTCACTACTATTCCTTTGTATTGGCATTTGACCTTTACAAATGCAGCACTTTAGAAGTTTATCACTGGGAAACACTTTTTTAAAGATAAATAGTGCTTTTTATATACAACGATATAGACCAGACCAAATTGAGGAGGAAAGAGGGACAGAAGGAGGTATGCACATCTGATACTGTCAGTGACAGCCTGGTCCGTGCAGCTGTAGTCCAGGGAGTGCCTTGGACTGGGGCTACACTTTTATATTTGATTTAACTTTCTTAATCCCCCTTTTCCTCGTTGATATGAATTATTATTATTATTATCTTTTTATTAAGTGTTCTTGCATAGCAAGACCACTTACTGTTATCTCACATATATATTATTAAGTGTTCTTGCATAGCAAGACCACTTACTGTTATCTCACATATATATTATTATTAAGTGTTCTTGCATAGCAAGACCACTTACTGTTATCTCACATATATATTATTAAGTGTTCTTGCATAGCAAGACCACTTACTGTTATCTCACATATATATTATTATTAAGTGTTCTTGCATAGCAAGACCACTTACTGTTATCTCACATATATATTATTAAGTGTTCTTGCATAGCAAGACCACTTACTGTTATCTCACATATATATTATTATTATTCTTATTATTATAGCCAAATTTACCACCCTAACTCCTCCCACAGTTTTTACACTACATAGACAAGTAATATACCGAAACGTGCGGATTGTTCCCGAATGGTGTGCTATTACTTTGTGGAACGTTTCGCCGAATGGTTCACGAAATATCGTCGTTTTTGCGGCGAAATTGGTCCCATAGGAATGAATGGGGAAACTAGAGTGGGAGATGACAAAAGCTGGAAAATCAGAACATGATTTCTAAACTGCCGCCACTCCCTCATTTTCAAGCCCACCTACACAAATCTTATATCAAAACGTTCAGCTATCCCTGCTGCCACTAAACATGTCCACGGCTAAGTCATAGTCCTGATAGTTTTCACAATATGACCATTTGTTTGCAACTCACGCCGTCCATTGACATTCATTGAAACTACACTCTAGCCCCCTCCAAATTTGAAGGGCAATTTCTAAACTGCGACTGTGCCTTCATTTTTAATATTTCAGAGACATACTATACATCAAAATCTAGGTCTGGGTCTTGTGATTCTCACAATATAAAGATCTTCGCTGTAGGATGTATAGTTTTTAAAATACGGCCATTTGTTTAGAGGTCATTTCAGGAAATTTTAGCCATTAATCAGAGTGCACTGTTAGTGTTTGTTTTGTTGCCATGGTTACCAAAGCTTCTGTTATACACAGGGGGGAAGGTGGCTGGAGCATCTCAGCTGATTACAGAGCCCGGGGGAGGGGACAGACACACCATGTACTGATTTATAATAGAGGAATATGATGGGGCAGTTTTGATGGGGTAATTCTGATGGGGCAGTTTTGATGAAGTAGTATTTGGGAAGCATAAACAGGGCATGAGCGTTGCTAGGAAACAGTGGTTGTAAACACAAGATGCTGAGACACTCCAAATGCATGTGACTTCATCTGCTAGACTTGATAATGCTTGTAGACTCCTCCCACAGTTTTCACACTACAGAGACAAATAATATACCGAAACGAGCGGATTGTTCCCGATTGGTGTGTTATTACCTTGTGGAATGTTTTGCCGAATGGTCCACGAAATGACGTTTTTACGGCGAAATTGGTCCCATAGGAATGAATGGCGAAATGTTCAAAACTAGAGTGGGAAGTGACAAAAGCTGACAAACCCATGATCAGCCAAAACATTATGACCACCCCATGATCAGCCAAAACATTATGACCGCCCCAAGTAAAAAAAAAAATATTTTTGAAAAAAAAAAAAAAAAATTTTAAAAAGTAAAAAAATAATTTTTGAAAAAAAAAATCATTTTTGAAAAAAAAAATATTTTTGAAAAAAAAAAATTATTTTTGAAAAAAAAAAATATTTTTGAAAAAAAAATTTTTTTAAAAAAAAATTATTTTTGAAAAAAAAATATATTTGAAAAAAAAAAATATTTTTGAAAAAAAAAAATTATTTTTGAAAAAAAAATTACTTTAAAAAAAATAATAATTTCGAAAAAAAAATTCATTTTTGAAAAAAAAAATTACCTTTGAAAAAAAAAATTACTTTTGAAAAAAAAAATCATTTTTGAAGAAAAAAAAATCATTTTTGATTAAAAAAAATTTTTTTGAAAAAAAAAATTACTTTTGAAAAAAATGTTCAGCTCTCTCAGCTAATGATGGAACTTTTTTACTACTATTTATACTTTTTAAAATATTAAGCTTTTTAACACTTTTCACAGTTACTCAAGCCACTCCACCCCACCCAGTTACTCCGCCCACTCCAGTTGTAGAGGCAAGAACACTTTCACAATTTCCCCAGAAATTGTACCTTTTCTAGTTATTAAGTGTTCTTGCATAGCAAGACCACTTACTGTTATCTCACATATATATTATTATTCTTATTCTTATTATAGCCAAATTTACCACCCTAACTCCTCCCACAGTTTTTACACTACATAGACAAGTAATATACCGAAACGTGCGGATTTTTCCCGAATGGTGTGCTATTATTTTGTGGAACATTTCGCCGAATGGTTCACGAAATATCGTCATTTTTGCGGCGAAATTGGTCCCATAGGAATGAATGGGGAAACTAGAGTGGGAGATGACAAAAGCTGGAAAATCCGAACATGATTTCTAAACTGCCGCCACTCCCTCATTTTCAAGCCCACCTACACAAATCTTATATCAAAACGTTCAGCTATCCCTGCTGCCACTAAACATGTCCACGGCTAAGCCATAGTCCTGATAGTTTTCACAATATGACCATTTGTTTGCAACTCACGCCGTCCATTGACATTCATTGAAACTACACTCTAGCCCCCTCCAAATTTGAAGGGCAATTTCTAAACTGCGACTGTGCCTTCATTTTTAATATTTCAGAGACATACTATACATCAAAATCTAGGTCTGGGTCTTGTGATTCTCACAATATAAAGATCTTTGCTGTAGGATGTATAGTTTTTAAAATACGGCCATTTGTTTAGAGGTCATTTCAGGAAATTTTAGCCATTAATCAGAGTGCACTGTTAGTGTTTGTTTTGTTGCCATGGTTACCAAAGCTTCTGTTATACACAGGGGGGAGGTGGCTGGAGCATCTCAGCTGATTACAGAGCCCGGGGGAGGGGACAGACACACCATGTACTGATTTATAATAGAGGAATATGATGGGGCAGTTTTGATGGGGTAATTCTGATGGGGCAGTTTTGATGAAGTAGTATTTGGGAAGCATAAACAGGGCATGAGCGTTGCTAGGAAACAGTGGTTGTAAACACAAGATGCTGAGACACTCCAAATGCATGTGACTTCATCTGCTAGACTTGATAATGCTTGTAGACTCCTCCCACAGTTTTCACACTACAGAGACAAATAATATACCGAAACGAGCGGATTGTTCCCGATTGGTGTGTTATTACCTTGTGGAATGTTTTGCCGAATGGTCCACGAAATGACGTTTTTACGGCGAAATTGGTCCCATAGGAATGAATGGCGAAATGTTCAAAACTAGAGTGGGAAGTGACAAAAGCTGACAACCCCATGATCAGCCAAAACATTATGACCACCCCATGATCAGCCAAAACATTATGACCGCCCCAAGTTAAAAAAAAAATATTTTTGAAAAAAAAAAAAAAATTTTTTAAAAAGTAAAAAAATAATTTTTGAAAAAAAAAATCATTTTTGAAAAAAAAAATATTTTTGAAAAAAAAAAATTATTTTTGAAAAAAAAAAATATTTTTGAAAAAAATTTTTTTTTTTAAAAAAAAATTATTTTTGAAAAAAAAATATATTTGAAAAAAAAAATATTTTTGAAAAAAAAAATTATTTTTGAAAAAAAAATTACTTTAAAAAAAATAATAATTTCGAAAAAAAAATTATTTTTGAAATAAAAAAATTCATTTTTGAAAAAAAAAATTACCTTTGAAAAAAAAAATTACTTTTGAAAAAAAAAAATCATTTTTGAAGAAAAAAAAATCATTTTTGATTAAAAAAAATTCATTTTTTGAAAAAAAAAATTACTTTTGAAAAAAATGTTCAGCTCTTTCAGCGAATGATGGAACTTTTTTACTACTATTTATACTTTTTAAAATATTAAGCTTTTTAACACTTTTCACAGTTACTCAAGCCACTCCACCCCACCCAGTTACTCCGCCCACTCCAGTTGTAGAGGCAAGAACACTTTCACAATTTCCCCAGAAATTGTACCTTTTCTAGTTCTTATTCTTATTATTATAGCCAAATTTACCACCCTAACTCCTCCCACAGTTTTTACACTACATAGACAAGTAATATACCGAAACGTGCGGATTGTTCCCGAATGGTGTGCTATTATTTTGTGGAACGTTTCGCCGAATGGTTCACAAAATATCGTCATTTTTGCGGCGAAATTGGTCCCATAGGAATGAATGGGGAAACTAGAGTGGGAGATGACAAAAGCTGGAAAATCAGAACATGATTTCTAAACTGCTGCCACTCCCTCATTTTCAAGCCCACCTACACAAATCTTATATCAAAACGTTCAGCTATCCCTGCTGCCACTAAACATGTCCACGGCTAAGCCATAGTCCTGATAGTTTTCACAATATGACCATTTGTTTGCAACTCACACCGTCCATTGACATTCATTGAAACTACACTCTAGCCCCCTCCAAATTTGAAGGGCAATTTCTAAACTGCGACTGTGCCTTCATTTTTAATATTTCAGAGACATACTATGTATCAAAATCTAGGTCTGGGTCTTGTGATTCTCACAATATAAAGATCTTCGCTGTAGGATGTATAGTTTTTAAAATACGGCCATTTGTTTAGAGGTCATTTCAGGAAATTTTAGCCATTAATCAGAGTGCACTGTTAGTGTTGTTTTGTTGCCATGGTTACCAAAGCTTCTGTTATACACAGGGGGGAGGTGGCTGGAGCATCTCAGCTGATTACAGAGCCCGGGGGAGGGGACAGACACACCATGTACTGATTTATAATAGAGGAATATGATGGGGCAGTTTTGATGGGGTAATTCTGATGGGGCAGTTTTGATGAAGTAGTATTTGGGAAGCATAAACAGGGCACGAGCGTTGCTAGGAAACAGTGGTTGTAAACACAAGATGCTGAGACACTCCAAATGCATGTGACTTCATCTGCTAGACTTGATAATGCTTGTAGACTCCTCCCACAGTTTTCACACTACAGAGACAAATAATATACCGAAACGAGCGGATTGTTCCCGATTGGTGTGTTATTACCTTGTGGAATGTTTTGCCGAATGGTCCACGAAATGACGTTTTTACGGCGAAATTGGTCCCATAGGAATGAATGGCGAAATGTTCAAAACTAGGGTGGGAAGTGACAAAAGCTGACAACCCCATGATCAGCCAAAACATTATGACCACCCCATGATTAGCCAAAACATTATGACCGCCCCAAGTAAAAAAAAAAATATTTTTGAAAAAAAAAAAAAAATTTTTTAAAAAGTAAAAAAATAATTTTTGAAAAAAAAAATCATTTTTGAAAAAAAAAATATTTTTGAAAAAAAAAAAATTATTTTTGAAAAAAAAAAATATTTTTGAAAAAAATTTTTTTTTTAAAAAAAAAATTATTTTTGAAAAAAAAATATATTTGAAAAAAAAATATTTTTGAAAAAAAAAATATTTTTGAAAAAAAAAATTATTTTTGAAAAAAAAATTACTTTAAAAAAAATAATAATTTCGAAAAAAAAATTATTTTTGAAATAAAAAAATTCATTTTTGAAAAAAAAAATTACCTTTGAAAAAAAAAATTACTTTTGAAAAAAAAAATCATTTTTGAAGAAAAAAAAATCATTTTTGATTAAAAAAAATTCATTTTTTGAAAAAAAAAATTACTTTTGAAAAAAATGTTCAGCTCTTTCAGCGAATGATGGAACTTTTTTACTACTATTTATACTTTTTAAAATATTAAGCTTTTTAACACTTTTCACAGTTACTCAAGCCACTCCACCCCACCCAGTTACTCCGCCCACTCCAGTTGTAGAGGCAAGAACACTTTCACAATTTCCCCAGAAATTGTACCTTTTCTAGTTCTTATTCTTATTATTATAGCCAAATTTACCACCCTAACTCCTCCCACAGTTTTTACACTACATAGACAAGTAATATACCGAAACGTGCGGATTTTTCCCGAATGGTGTGCTATTATTTTGTGGAACATTTCGCCGAATGGTTCACGAAATATCGTCATTTTTGCGGCGAAATTGGTCCCATAGGAATGAATGGGGAAACTAGAGTCGGAGATGACAAAAGCTGGAAAATCAGAACATGATTTCTAAACTGCCGCCACTCCCTCATTTTCAAGCCCACCTACACAAATCTTATATCAAAACGTTCAGCTATCCCTGCTGCCACTAAACATGTCCACGGCTAAGCCATAGTCCTGATAGTTTTCACAATATGACCATTTGTTTGCAACTCACGCCGTCCATTGACATTCATTGAAACTACACTCTAGCCCCCTCCAAATTTGAAGGGCAATTTCTAAACTGCGACTGTGCCTTCATTTTTAATATTTCAGAGACATACTATACATCAAAATCTAGGTCTGGGTCTTGTGATTCTCACAATATAAAGATCTTCGCTGTAGGATGTATAGTTTTTAAAATACGGCCATTTGTTTAGAGGTCATTTCAGGAAATTTTAGCCATTAATCAGAGTGCACTGTTAGTGTTTGTTTTGTTGCCATGGTTACCAAAGCTTCTGTTATACACAGGGGGGAGGTGGCTGGAGCATCTCAGCTGATTACAGAGCCCGGGGGAGGGGACAGACACACCATGTACTGATTTATAATAGAGGAATATGATGGGGCAGTTTTGATGGGGTAATTCTGATGGGGCAGTTTTGATGAAGTAGTATTTGGGAAGCATAAACAGGGCATGAGCGTTGCTAGGAAACAGTGGTTGTAAACACAAGATGCTGAGACACTCCAAATGCATGTGACTTCATCTGCTAGACTTGATAATGCTTGTAGACTCCTCCCACAGTTTTCACACTACAGAGACAAATAATATACCGAAATGAGCGGATTGTTCCCGATTGGTGTGTTATTACCTTGTGGAATGTTTTGCCGAATGGTCCACGAAATGACGTTTTTACGGCGAAATTGGTCCCATAGGAATGAATGGCGAAATGTTCAAAACTAGAGTGGGAAGTGACAAAAGCTGACAACCCCATGATCAGCCAAAACATTATGACCACCCCATGATCAGCCAAAACATTATGACCGCCCCAAGTAAAAAAAAAAATATTTTTGAAAAAAAAAAAAAAAATTTTTTAAAAAGTAAAAAAATAATTTTTGAAAAAAAAAATCATTTTTGAAAAAAAAAATATTTTTGAAAAAAAAAAAAATTATTTTTGAAAAAAAAAAATATTTTTGAAAATTTTTTTTTTTTTAAAAAAAAAATTATTTTTGAAAAAAAAATATATTTGAAAAAAAAAATATTTTTGAAAAAAAAAATATTTTTGAAAAAAAAAATTATTTTTGAAAAAAAAATTACCTTTGAAAAAAAAAATTACTTTTGAAAAAAAAAATCATTTTTGAAGAAAAAAAAATCATTTTTGATTAAAAAAAATTCATTTTTTGAAAAAAAAAATTACTTTTGAAAAAAATGTTCAGCTCTTTCAGCGAATGATGGAACTTTTTTACTACTATTTATACTTTTTAAAATATTAAGCTTTTTAACACTTTTCACAGTTACTCAAGCCACTCCACCCCACCCAGTTACTCCGCCCACTCCAGTTGTAGAGGCAAGAACACTTTCACAATTTCCCCAGAAATTGTACCTTTTCTAGTTATTAAGTGTTCTTGCATAGCAAGACCACTTACTGTTATCTCACATATATATTATTCTTATTATTATAGCCAAATTTACCACCCTAACTCCTCCCACAGTTTTTACACTACATAGACAAGTAATATACCGAAACGTGCGGATTGTTCCCGAATGGTGTGCTATTACTTTGTGGAACGTTTCGCCGAATGGTTCACGAAATATCGTCGTTTTTGCGGCGAAATTGGTCCCATAGGAATGAATGGGGAAACTAGAGTGGGAGATGACAAAAGCTGGAAAATCAGAACATGATTTCTAAACTGCCGCCACTCCCTCATTTTCAAGCCCACCTACACAAATCTTATATCAAAACGTTCAGCTATCCCTGCTGCCACTAAACATGTCCACGGCTAAGCCATAGTCCTGATAGTTTTCACAATATGACCATTTGTTTGCAACTCACGCCGTCCATTGACATTCATTGAAACTACACTCTAGCCCCCTCCAAATTTGAAGGGCAATTTCTAAACTGCGACTGTGCCTTCATTTTTAATATTTCAGAGACATACTATACATCAAAATCTAGGTCTGGGTCTTGTGATTCTCACAATATAAAGATCTTCGCTGTAGGATGTATAGTTTTTAAAATACGGCCATTTGTTTAGAGGTCATTTCAGGAAATTTTAGCCATTAATCAGAGTGTACTGTTAGTGTTTGTTTTGTTGCCATGGTTACCAAAGCTTTTGTTATACACAGGGGGGAAGGTGGCTGGAGCATCTCAGCTGATTACAGAGCCTGGGGGAGGGGACAGACACACCATGTACTGATTTATAATAGAGGAATATGATGGGGCAGTTTTGATGGGGTAATTCTGATGGGGCAGTTTTGATGAAGCAGTATTTGGGAAGCATAAACAGGGCATGAGCGTTGCTAGGAAACAGTGGTTGTAAACACAAGATGCTGAGACACTCCAAATGCATGTGACTTCATCTGCTAGACTTGATAATGCTTGTAGACTCCTCCCACAGTTTTCACACTACAGAGACAAATAATATACCGAAACGAGCGGATTGTTCCCGATTGGTGTGTTATTACTTTGTGGAATGTTTTGCCGAATGGTCCACGAAATGACGTTTTTGCGGCGAAATTGGTCCCATAGGAATGAATGGCGAAATGTTCAAAACTAGAGTGGGAAGTGACAAAAGCTGACAACCCCATGATCAGCCAAAACATTATGACCACCCCATGATCAGCCAAAACATTATGACCGCCCCATGTAAAAAAAAAAATATTTTTGAAAAAGAAAAAAAAATTTTGAAAAAAGTAAAAAAATAATTTTTGAAAAAAAAAATCATTTTTGAAAAAAAAAAATATATTTTTGAAAAAAAAATATTTTTGAAAAAAAAATAATTATTTTTGAAAAAAAAAATATTTTTGAAAAAAAAAATTCTTTTAAAAAAAAAAATTATTTTTGAAAAAAAAATATATTTGAAAAAAAAAATATTTTTGAAAAAAAAAAATTATTTTTGAAAAAAAAATTACTTTAAAAAAAATAATAATTTCGAAAAAAAAATTATTTTTGAAATAAAAAAATTCATTTTTGAAAAAAAAAATTACCTTTGAAAAAAAAAATTACTTTTGAAAAAAAAAAATCATTTTTGAAGAAAAAAAAATCATTTTTGATTAAAAAAAATTCATTTTTGAAAAAAAAAATTACTTTTAAAAAAAATGTTCAGCTCTTTCAGCGAATGATGGAACTTTTTTACTACTATTTATACTTTTTAAAATATTAAGCTTTTTAACACTTTTCACAGTTACTCAAGCCACTCCACCCCACCCAGTTACTCCGCCCACTCCAGTTGTAGAGGCAAGAACACTTTCACAATTTCCCCAGAAATTGTACCTTTTCTAGTTAAGTGTTCTTGCATAGCAAGACCACTTACTGTTATCTCACATATATATTATTATTCTTATTCTTATTATAGCCAAATTTACCACCCTAACTCCTCCCACAGTTTTTACACTACATAGACAAGTAATATACCGAAACGTGCGGATTGTTCCCGAATGGTGTGCTATTATTTTGTGGAACGTTTCGCCGAATGGTTCACAAAATATCGTCATTTTTGCGGCGAAATTGGTCCCATAGGAATGAATGGGGAAACTAGAGTGGGAGATGACAAAAGCTGGAAAATCAGAACATGATTTCTAAACTGCCGCCACTCCCTCATTTTCAAGCCCACCTACACAAATCTTATATCAAAACGTTCAGCTATCCCTGCTGCCACTAAACATGTCCACGGCTAAGCCATAGTCCTGATAGTTTTCACAATATGACCATTTGTTTGCAACTCACGCCGTCCATTGACATTCATTGAAACTACACTCTAGCCCCCTCCAAATTTGAAGGGCAATTTCTAAACTGCGACTGTGCCTTCATTTTTAATATTTCAGAGACATACTATACATCAAAATCTAGGTCTGGGTCTTGTGATTCTCACAATATAAAGATCTTCGCTGTAGGATGTATAGTTTTTAAAATACGGCCATTTGTTTAGAGGTCATTTCAGGAAATTTTAGCCATTAATCAGAGTGTACTGCTAGTGTTTGTTTTGTTGCCATGGTTACCAAAGCTTCTGTTATACACAGGGGGGAGGTGGCTGGAGCATCTCAGCTCATTACAGAGCCCGGGGGAGGGGGACAGACACACCATGTACTGATTTATAATAGAGGAATATGATGGGGCAGTTTTGATGGGGTAATTCTGATGGGGCAGTTTTGATGAAGCAGTATTTGGGAAGCATAAACAGGGCATGAGCGTTGCTAGGAAACAGTGGTTGTAAACACAAGATGCTGAGACACTCCAAATGCATGTGACTTCATCTGCTAGACTTGATAATGCTTGTAGACTCCTCCCACAGTTTTCACACTACAGAGACAAATAATATACCGAAACGAGCGGATTGTTCCCGATTGGTGTGTTATTACTTTGTGGAATGTTTTGCCGAATGGTCCACGAAATGACGTTTTTGCGGCGAAATTGGTCCCATAGGAATGAATGGCGAAATGTTCAAAACTAG
The DNA here is from genome assembly GCA_037952835.1 of Lithobates septentrionalis. Taxonomy (NCBI): domain Eukaryota; kingdom Metazoa; phylum Chordata; class Amphibia; order Anura; family Ranidae; genus Lithobates; species Lithobates septentrionalis. The sequence continues at coordinate 2,012,750 of JBBDGP010000990.1, read as the reverse complement.
AGTGGGAAGTGACAAAAGCTGACAACCCCATGATCAGCCAAAACATTATGACCACCCCATGATCAGCCAAAACATTATGACCGCCCCATGTAAAAAAAAAAATATTTTTGAAAAAAAAAAAAAATTTTTGAAAAAAGTAAAAAAATAATTTTTGAAAAAAAAAAAATCATTTTTGAAAAAAAAAATATATATTTTTGAAAAAAAAATATTTTTGAAAAAAAAAAAATTATTTTTGAAAAAAAAAAAAATATTTTTGAAAAAAAAATTTCTTTTAAAAAAAAAAATTATTTTTGAAAAAAAAATATATTTGAAAAAAAAAATATTTTTGAAAAAAAAAATTATTTTTGAAAAAAAAATTACTTTAAAAAAAATAATAATTTCGAAAAAAAAATTATTTTTGAAATAAAAAAATTCATTTTTGAAAAAAAAAATTACTTTTGAAAAAAATGTTCAGCTCTTGCAGCGAATGATGGAACTTTTTTACTACTATTTATACTTTTTAAAATATTAAGCTTTTTAACACTTTTCACAGTTACTCAAGCCACCCCACCCAGTTACTCCGCCCACTCCAGTTGTAGAGGCAAGAACACTTTCACAATTTCCCCAGAAATTGTACCTTTTCTAGTTCTTATTCTTATTATTATAGCCAAATTTACCACCCTAACTCCTCCCACAGTTTTTACACTACATAGACAAGTAATATACCGAAACGTGCGGATTGTTCCCGAATGGTGTGCTATTATTTTGTGGAACATTTCGCCGAATGGTTCACGAAATATCGTCATTTTTGCGGCGAAATTGGTCCCATAGGAATGAATGGGGAAACTAGAGTGGGAGATGACAAAAGCTGGAAAATCAGAACATGATTTCTAAACTGCCGCCACTCCCTCATTTTCAAGCCCACCTACACAAATCTTATATCAAAACGTTCAGCTATCCCTGCTGCCACTAAACATGTCCACGGCTAAGCCATAGTCCTGATAGTTTTCACAATATGACCATTTGTTTGCAACTCACGCCGTCCATTGACATTCATTGAAACTACACTCTAGCCCCCTCCAAATTTGAAGGGCAATTTCTAAACTGCGACTGTGCCTTCATTTTTAATATTTCAGAGACATACTATACATCAAAATCTAGGTCTGGGTCTTGTGATTCTCACAATATAAAGATCTTCGCTGTAGGATGTATAGTTTTTAAAATACGGCCATTTGTTTAGAGGTCATTTCAGGAAATTTTAGCCATTAATCAGAGTGCACTGTTAGTGTTTGTTTTGTTGCCATGGTTACCAAAGCTTCTGTTATACACAGGGGGGAAGGTGGCTGGAGCATCTCAGCTGATTACAGAGCCCGGGGGAGGGGACAGACACACCATGTACTGATTTATAATAGAGGAATATGATGGGGCAGTTTTGATGGGGCAGTTTTGATGAAGTAGTATTTGGGAAGCATAAACAGGGCATGAGCGTTGCTAGGAAACAGTGGTTGTAAACACAAGATGCTGAGACACTCCAAATGCATGTGACTTCATCTGCTAGACTTGATAATGCTTGTAGACTCCTCCCACAGTTTTCACACTACAGAGACAAATAATATACCGAAACGAGCGGATTGTTCCCGATTGGTGTGTTATTACTTTGTGGAATGTTTTGCCGAATGGTCCACGAAATGACGTTTTTGCGGCGAAATTGGTCCCATAGGAATGAATGGCGAAATGTTCAAAACTAGAGTGGGAAGTGACAAAAGCTGACAACCCCATGATCAGCCAAAACATTATGACCACCCCATGATCAGCCAAAACATTATGACCGCCCCATGTAAAAAAAAAAATATTTTTGAAAAAAAAAAATCATTTTTGAAAAAAAAAAAAAATATTTTTGAAAAAAAAAATATTTTTGAAAAAAAAAATTATTTTTGAAAAAAAAAAATATTTTTGAAAAAAAAATTACTTTTAAAAAAAAAATTATTTTTGAAAAAAAAATATATTTGAAAAAAAAAAATTTTTGAAAAAAAAAATTATTTTTGAAAAAAAAATTACTTTAAAAAAAATAATAATTTCGAAAAAAAAATTTTTGAAATAAAAAAATTCATTTTTGAAAAAAAAAATTACCTTTGAAAAAAAAAATTACTTTTGAAAAAAAAATCATTTTTGAAGAAAAAAAAATCATTTTTGATTAAAAAAAATTCCTTTTTGAAAAAAAAAATTACTTTTGAAAAAAATGTTCAGCTCTTTCAGCGAATGATGGAACTTTTTTACTACTATTTATACTTTTTAAAATATTAAGCTTTTTAACACTTTTCACAGTTACTCAAGCCACTCCACCCCACCCAGTTACTCCGCCCACTCCAGTTGTAGAGGCAAGAACACTTTCACAATTTCCCCAGAAATTGTACCTTTTCTAGTTCTTATTCTTATTATTATAGCCAAATTTACCACCCTAACTCCTCCCACAGTTTTTACACTACATAGACAAGTAATATACCGAAACGTGCGGATTGTTCCCGAATGGTGTGCTATTATTTTGTGGAACGTTTCGCCGAATGGTTCACAAAATATCGTCATTTTTGCGGCGAAATTGGTCCCATAGGAATGAATGGGGAAACTAGAGTGGGAGATGACAAAAGCTGGAAAATCAGAACATGATTTCTAAACTGCTGCCACTCCCTCATTTTCAAGCCCACCTACACAAATCTTATATCAAAACGTTCAGCTATCCCTGCTGCCACTAAACATGTCCACGGCTAAGCCATAGTCCTGATAGTTTTCACAATATGACCATTTGTTTGCAACTCACACCGTCCATTGACATTCATTGAAACTACACTCTAGCCCCCTCCAAATTTGAAGGGCAATTTCTAAACTGCGACTGTGCCTTCATTTTTAATATTTCAGAGACATACTATGTATCAAAATCTAGGTCTGGGTCTTGTGATTCTCACAATATAAAGATCTTCGCTGTAGGATGTATAGTTTTTAAAATACGGCCATTTGTTTAGAGGTCATTTCAGGAAATTTTAGCCATTAATCAGAGTGCACTGTTAGTGTTGTTTTGTTGCCATGGTTACCAAAGCTTCTGTTATACACAGGGGGGAGGTGGCTGGAGCATCTCAGCTGATTACAGAGCCCGGGGGAGGGGACAGACACACCATGTACTGATTTATAATAGAGGAATATGATGGGGCAGTTTTGATGGGGTAATTCTGATGGGGCAGTTTTGATGAAGTAGTATTTGGGAAGCATAAACAGGGCACGAGCGTTGCTAGGAAACAGTGGTTGTAAACACAAGATGCTGAGACACTCCAAATGCATGTGACTTCATCTGCTAGACTTGATAATGCTTGTAGACTCCTCCCACAGTTTTCACACTACAGAGACAAATAATATACCGAAACGAGCGGATTGTTCCCGATTGGTGTGTTATTACCTTGTGGAATGTTTTGCCGAATGGTCCACGAAATGACGTTTTTACGGCGAAATTGGTCCCATAGGAATGAATGGCGAAATGTTCAAAACTAGAGTGGGAAGTGACAAAAGCTGACAACCCCATGATCAGCCAAAACATTATGACCACCCCATGATCAGCCAAAACATTATGACCGCCCCAAGTAAAAAAAAAAATATTTTTGAAAAAAAAAAAAAAAATTTTTAAAAAGTAAAAAAATAATTTTTGAAAAAAAAAATCATTTTTGAAAAAAAAAATATTTTTGAAAAAAAAAAATTATTTTTGAAAAAAAAAAATATTTTTGAAAAAAAATTTTTTTTTAAAAAAAAAAATTATTTTTGAAAAAAAAATATATTTGAAAAAAAAAATATTTTTGAAAAAAAAATATTTTTGAAAAAAAAAATTATTTTTGAAAAAAAAATTACTTTAAAAAAAATAATAATTTCGAAAAAAAAATTATTTTTGAAATAAAAAAATTCATTTTTGAAAAAAAAATTACCTTTGAAAAAAAAAATTACTTTTGAAAAAAAAAATCATTTTTGAAGAAAAAAAAATCATTTTTGATTAAAAAAAATTCATTTTTTGAAAAAAAAAATTACTTTTGAAAAAAATGTTCAGCTCTTTCAGCGAATGATGGAACTTTTTTACTACTATTTATACTTTTTAAAATATTAAGCTTTTTTAACACTTTTCACAGTTACTCAAGCCACTCCACCCCACCCAGTTACTCCGCCCACTCCAGTTGTAGAGGCAAGAACACTTTCACAATTTCCCCAGAAATTGTACCTTTTCTAGGTATTAAGTGTTCTTGCATAGCAAGACCACTTACTGTTATCTCACATATATATTATTATTCTTATTCTTATTATTATAGCCAAATTTACCACCCTAACTCCTCCCACAGTTTTTACACTACATAGACAAGTAATATACCGAAACGTGCGGATTGTTCCCGAATGGTGTGCTATTACTTTGTGGAACATTTCGCCGAATGGTTCACGAAATATCGTCATTTTTGCGGCGAAATTGGTCCCATAGGAATGAATGGGGAAACTAGAGTGGGAGATGACAAAAGCTGGAAAATCAGAACATGATTTCTAAACTGCCGCCACTCCCTCATTTTCAAGCCCACCTACACAAATCTTATATCAAAACGTTCAGCTATCCCTGCTGCCACTAAACATGTCCACGGCTAAGCCATAGTCCTGATAGTTTTCACAATATGACCATTTGTTTGCAACTCACGCCGTCCATTGACATTCATTGAAACTACACTCTAGCCCCCTCCAAATTTGAAGGGCAATTTCTAAACTGTGACTGTGCCTTCATTTTTAATATTTCAGAGACATACTATACATCAAAATCTAGGTCTGGGTCTTGTGATTCTCACAATATAAAGATCTTCGCTGTAGGATGTATAGTTTTTAAAATACGGCCATTTGTTTAGAGGTCATTTCAGGAAATTTTAGCCATTAATCAGAGTGCACTGTTAGTGTTTGTTTTGTTGCCATGGTTACCAAAGCTTCTGTTATACACAGGGGGGAAGGTGGCTGGAGCATCTCAGCTGATTACAGAGCCCGGGGGAGGGGACAGACACACCATGCACTGATTTATAATAGAGGAATATGATGGGGCAGTTTTGATGGGGCAGTTTTGATGAAGTAGTATTTGGGAAGCATAAACAGGGCATGAGCGTTGCTAGGAAACAGTGGTTGTAAACACAAGATGCTGAGACACTCCAAATGCATGTGACTTCATCTGCTAGACTTGATAATGCTTGTAGACTCCTCCCACAGTTTTCACACTACAGAGACAAATAATATACCGAAACGAGCGGATTGTTCCCGATTGGTGTGTTATTACTTTGTGGAATGTTTTGCCGAATGGTCCACGAAATGACGTTTTTGCGGCGAAATTGGTCCCATAGGAATGAATGGCGAAATGTTCAAAACTAGAGTGGGAAGTGACAAAAGCTGACAACCCCATGATCAGCCAAAACATTATGACCACCCCATGATCAGCCAAAACATTATGACCGCCCCATGTAAAAAAAAAAATATTTTTGAAAAAAAAAATCATTTTTGAAAAAAAAAAAAAATATATTTTTGAAAAAAAAAATATTTTTGAAAAAAAAAATTATTTTTGAAAAAAAAAATATTTTTGAAAAAAAAATTACTTTTAAAAAAAAAATTATTTTTGAAAAAAAAATATATTTGAAAAAAAAAAATTTTTGAAAAAAAAAATTATTTTTGAAAAAAAAATTACTTTAAAAAAAATAATAATTTCGAAAAAAAAATTATTTTTGAAATAAAAAAATTCATTTTTGAAAAAAAAAATTACTTTTGAAAAAAAAAATCATTTTTGAAGAAAAAAAAATCATTTTTGATTAAAAAAAATTCATTTTTGAAAAAAAAAATTACTTTTGAAAAAAATGTTCAGCTCTTTCAGCGAATGATGGAACTTTTTTACTACTATTTATACTTTTTAAAATATTAAGCTTTTTAACACTTTTCACAGTTACTCAAGCCACTCCACCCCACCCAGTTACTCCGCCCACTCCAGTTGTAGAGGCAAGAACACTTTCACAATTTCCCCAGAAATTGTACCTTTTCTAGTTATCTTTTCTTTTAGCTAATTTCAGTTAATAGAAAAGATAAATGTTCCAGCCATTTGGAAATGAGGGTATAAGGCCATTAGGATTGATTTACTAAAACTAGAGAGTGCAAAATCTGGTGCAACTGTACATGGTAGCCAATCGGCTTCTAACTTCAGGTTGTTCAATTAAGCTTTTACCAAGACCAACCCTGAATTCTGATTGCTTTCTATGCAGAGCTCCACCAGATTTTGCACTCTCTAGATTTAGTAAATCAACCACGTTGTATCCAGGGGCGTAACTACCACCATAGTGACCCATGCGGGCGCTATGGGGCCCGCAGCCGAGTGGGGCCCCGTGAGGATAAGAGCACCGCCGGCACAGTCTCCCAGCCAAGGGAAGAGAGAGGAAAGGAAGAGGCGAGCTGTCCGTATCAGCAGAGAGCTGAATTGCCCAATGTAATAGCTTTCATTAGAACTTCCAGTGTTCCCGGGGCTCACGTCACATAGTTCCAGTGCCTTTGATAGACAGAACGCCAATCCAATGCGGGACATGTGATGTCATCAAAGGCGTCGGGCCAAGAGGTGGGGCTATGTGACGATGAGCCCCGGGAAGACGGGAAATTCAAATGAAAGCTATTACAGCGGGCAATCCCGCTCTCTGCTGATTCGGATGGCTTGCCTCTTCCTCTGCATAGGTGGGGCTGTATGGGGCACAGGTCACGCTGTATGGGGCACAGGTCACACTGTATTGGGCACAAGTCACGCTGCATTGGGCACAGGTCGCGCTGCATTGACACTAGGGCAGCTGTGGGGGGGGGGGGCTGTTTGCAGGGGGGCCCCATACAACATTTTGCTATGGGGCCCTGCTATTTCTAGTTACGCCCCTGGTTGTATCCAGAAAGACTGTATCTTCAAAAGTCTGCTATGCAGTTTGGGATTTACAGCTGCTATCTAGAGATTGCTGGAACATGGTGACATGTGTAAGGGAGCAATAAAGGGCTTGCAACAACCTCAATGCACAGATACCATTAGAAGGGTTGGCAGCAGGGATGACGTGGTTCACTTTAAGGCCATTCAAACAAAATCTGAAAAATTGTAGTAATATACGAATTACTAGTTATTTAGAGAGCAGGAAAGTCAGGATGAATATTAGTTTCCCCCTAAGTCAGTTTAAATACAGACCCAGCTGTGTACAGTGGCATAGCTATAGAGGTAAGGACCCTGTTGCAGTATTTGTTTTAGGCTCTCCTGTTTCTTGATAACCCCCCCAAACAAGATAATGGAGTTGATTTACTAAAGGCAAATCCACTGAGTGCTGCAATTGCACTTGCAAGTGCAGTCGCTGTAGATCTGAGGGGAAGATCTGAAATGAGGGGAAGCTCTGCTGATTTTATCATCCAATCCATATATACAAGCAAAAGATGCAGTTTTTTTATTTTTCTAGCATGTCCCCCTCAGATCTACAGCGACTGCACTTCCAAAAGTACTTGTAGTGCACAGTGGATTTGCCTTTAGTAAATAAACCCCAATGTCTGTATGTTTGTTCGTAAAGTGTAAGTTCACCTTTTACAGAAAAATCTGTAAGGTGAACTTACACAGGACCCCCAATCTCCCGTTCTAAGCCTCGGTATATCTGCGTCAGGAGTCTGTGGCTTCGAGAACCCCTCCGCATCTAGACGTCTTCTCCATAGCTGACAGGACGGGCTATGCGGCTGCTGATTGTTCGGCGCCACCCATGTGATGGTGCTGACCAATTAGAATGCTCCAAAACATCCCTCCCGACGAGGTACCTTTTGGACATTCAGCTCAGGGGATTTCTGAGCCCCGGACTCCTGACGCGGATATACCGAGGCTTAGAACAGGAGATTTCCACGGCCCAGGTTAGCGGGACCGGGGGGGGGGGGCAAGAAGGGGGTCCTGTGTAAGTTCACCTTACAGATTTTGCTGTAAAGGTAAAATTACCCTTTAAGTTAAATTTGTTTGTAAGTCGGAACAGGTACATTTTTAAGTGTAACTCCAGCCAAAACAATTTTACGTTTTTTTTTTTGTTGGCATAAGGAAGGGTTAACAGCCCTGAAACATTTGTTTTTCTGTCTGTGCCCCTGTTCTGAAGATTTTACCTCACTCTCTGTCCCAATGACAATTGGATTTTGAAAATTTTGGGTTGTTGTGGAAACAAGGATTAGTGATAAAGCTTCAGTGGAGACACCTTTTTCCCAAGATAACTCTTACTGGAGGGAATTTCCCTTCCAAGGGGTAGATTTCCTCTCACTTCCTGTTGTCACCCTCCACTTTTAAGTAGGAGTCGTTTGTAGGTTGGATGTTTGTAACCCAGGGACCGCCTGTACACTGGATCTCCCATTGCAGGGGTGCACAAATGCTTCTTCAAGCTGGGCCATGTGATCTGATATGAAATGGCCAAGCATTGGGAAACATCAGGTAGCCAGCCCTATATCTTTCCTGCACAGCTCTACATTGGGGAATGTAGCACCATACTAGCCAACAGTCCCGATTTCCTGGGACAATCCCGATTTTAAGACCCTCGTCCTGATCGGAGCTTGTCCCGATTAAAATCACAGGATTTTACTTTTGTCCCGGGAAAGTCAGGAATGTTTTTTGTGAAAAACGGCAGCGGGCTACACAAAGATGGCTGTTAGTACGGTTTCCCCCGTATGTTCAGTGGAGAGGGTGGGGGGGCAGCCAATTCTCTTGTACACGGAAGCCTATTGGCTGCACGGATTGGAGACCCCTTCCCTCTCCACTGAACACAAGGAAGAGATCAGCCGCAGCCAACCCTCCTCCCCGTATGCCTGGCGAGCGGGGACACTGAGGACCGGGCTCTGCCGGGGACTCTGAGGTATGGACCAGGCTCTGCTGGGAACACTGAGGAGTGGGCTCTGCTGGGGACACTGATGTATTGACCGGGCTCTGCTGGGGACACTGAGGTATGGACCGGGCTCTGGTGGGGGCACTGAGGTATGGACCGGGCTCTGCTGGGGACACTGAGGTATGGACCAGGCTCTGCTGGGGACACTGAGGAGCGGGCTCTGCTGGGGACACTGATGTATGGACCGAGCTCTGCCTGGGACACTGATATATGGACCGGGCTCTGCTGGTGACACTGATGTAAGGACCGGGCTCTGCTGGGGACACTGATGTAAGGACCGGGCTCTGCTGGGGACACTGAAGCAAGGACCAGGCTCTGCTGGGGGCACCTAATGGCATCTGGTGGCAGGCGACGTGGCGAGTGACACGCTCAGGGGTCCCACTGATTCTGCATTATGGTGAGTTGAATGATTTCATTTTATATTATGATGTAATAATTTAAATAATGCGCTTCAATCATCCTGACACCATACCAACCATGGTGCCGTGATGATTGAAGTGCTAACACCAGATGTTTGGAGTATCTTTATCTGATGATTGTTAAACTCTGGAATACACATATTTCTATTGTGGTGTAGGATCTGGGCCTGCTGTCCCTCCATCCCTCTGTGAAAAACGGTAGCGAGCTACCCCATATGTTCAGTGGAGAAGGGGGGCAGCCAATCGGCTTCTCTCTTTAGTGTACAAGTAGACAATTCTCTTGTACACTGAAGCCTATTAGCTGCACGGATTGGAGACCCCTTCCCTCTCCACTGAACACAAGGAAAAGATCAGCTGCAGCCAACCCTCCTCCCCCGTATGTCCGGCGAGTGGGGACACTGGGGACCGGGCTCTGCTGGGGACACTGAGGTATGGACCAGGCTCTGCTGGGGACACTGATGTATTGACCAAGCTCTGCTGGGGACAGTGAGGTATGGACCGGGCTCTGCTGGAGACACTGAGGTATGGACCGGGCTCTGCTGGGGACACTGAGGTATGGACCGGGCTCTGCTGGGGACACTAAGGTATGGACCAGGCTCTGCTGGGGACACTGAGGAGCGGGCTCTGCTGGGGACACTGATGTATGGACCGAGCTCTGCTGGGGACACTGATGTATGGACCGGGCTCTGCTGGGAACAGTGATGCAAGGACCAGGCTCTGCTGGGGACACCTGGTGGCATCTGGTGGCAGGCGACGTGGCGAGTGACAAGCTCAGGGGTCCCACTGATTCTGCATTATGGTGAATTGAATGATTTCATTTTATATTATAATGTAATATTTTAAATAATGTGCCTCAATCATCCTGACACCATACCAACCATGGTGCCGCGATGATTGAAGCGCTAACACCAGATGTTTGGAGTATCTTTATCTGATGATTGTTAAACTCTAGAATACACATATTTCTATTGTGGTGTAGGATCTGGGCCTGCTGTCCCTCCATCCCTCTTTCCTTCCTTCTGTCTCCTTCCCTCCCTATCTCTTTCTTTCTCTCTCTCCCTCCCTCTTTCTCCCTCCATCCCTCGCTCATCTCAGACTCTAACCACACCCCCGTTTGAGCCATGCTCTTTAAGCCACGCCCACACCACGTAAACCGGTCCCATTCTGCGCTGCATTTTTCTTTCCCCGTGATGCCACGCCTACAAATGAATGCCCCACCCCCTAATCATAATAAGACACTGCCTACAGGCAAAAGTGTCCCTATACATTTTTTTTTACAATGTTGGCAGATATGTAGCACATATTCTGGGCACACTTTACATTGGTGTAAGTACACTACAGGGTAGTAGACCAGCTGATGTGGAGTAGGTACTGTCTCCGGTTACCCCAGAGCATGGGCCCAGATGCAGCTGTTGTCCACATCCCACTGGCAAGTGCAGACTTGGACTGGCGGTCTGTGTGAACAGAGGAGACAGTAGGGCAGATGGTCCCTTCAGCCTCCCAGGAGCATGTGCCATATCAAGGTTGCTACTACTGTACCTGGCTAGAATAAATCTCTGTGTTCTCAAGGATTTTTTATATACTTTAATGAAGTGAGAAGATTACATGGGAAGCAGTGTTCGGGCTGGCAGCTCATAAATCAACCCCTTGTTAATTAGTAGCTTTGTTAATTTCAGCAAAACATAACGTTTTCTTTCTCCTTTGGGTGCTTTACACTTCAGCTTTTCATGGTCTTTCCAATATCCCTCCATGCTCTGCTCAGAGTCATGAAAACAGATGTGAAATATCGGGGGGGGGGGAGGTTATTAATAATTCTGGGAACAACTGCTAAGTTATGAGCAGGGCGGCTTTCCCATTAGGGCTTGGGTGAAAATAATGATATCTTTCTGCTTCTCCCGCAGGGCGACGGGGTAAACTATGACTTGCCTAGCAAATTATAGGGTTCCACAGCAAATCCACCAGCATTAACCTATGTTATTATTGAACCATTTATTAGACTTTATATAGAAAACATCAACATATTTGGTGCTGTGCGATAAAGAAACAGTTCCTACATAATCCCTGACACTGTAAAGCAGGTCAGCAGCCTTTTCCGCATCAAGTGCCGTTTTTAAAAGCATTAAACAACCAGCCTTCCAGATTACAATAGTCTGCCGAAGTCATGTAGTTTGTTTTCATATTTTTATATTACCTGGTGCACACACGTTATATAAACAGGTTTATACACATGTTTATATTTTAGACCACAGATTAGCTCTGCAACAGTCGCAAATCCTGCAACTACAAACCTAAAACCAGGCCCAATTCATGCGCCTGCAGACTTAAAGGAGAAGTCCAGCCTGAGCTTTTTAGCCTGGGCTTCTCCTAAGGGTCACAGGAGTGCAATTCGTTTTGCACTCCTGTGACCCGTTTTCAGTGGAGAGCGGACTTCAGACCTCACTGCTATCAGTTGGGGCAGCGCGTCATCCCGATTTCCAAAGTCTGGATCCGCCAGCTGCCTTGACTGATGGCAGTCTCAGCGAGCCTTTGAGACGCCCCTCCACAGCTCAGCGCTTCAATGAGCATGGAGGAGAAGAGCAGAGCGATGCTAACTGACAGCATCTCTCCGCTCTGGGAGGAGTGAGAACTGAGCCATCAGCGGTGTTCGGTGGCTCGGTTCTCAGTGCAGAGGTGGCGGGGGACAGATGCAGCATTGGCCTGATGCTGCATCCATTTAGGTAAGTATGATTATTCAAAAAAAAAAAAAAAAATACTTTCTTTCATACATCAAGGGACACAGAGTTAGGCTAATATTCTTTACCTGCTGGGTTATACTTCATCTCCAGGTGAATGGACACTGGTAGACCAAAGGTCTTTAGACAGGAAGTGATCCCCTATATAACCCCTCCCATACAGGAAGCACTTCAGTTTTTTTTACCAGTGTCTGCAAGGTGGATGGCACAGTTGTTTGAGCTCTCTGAGCTCCAGGTCTCTAGTCCCACAAATGATTCTTAAATGAATCAAGGGATTTACCGATTGGATCCATTTGACACAGGCTTTATATGCTTAGATAAATGGTACCCGAGCCTCGCAAAGAAGACTCAAGATCCTGCGTTGTTTTGTCTGTAATACGGCCTCCGGGTGCTGGACCCCGCAAAGTGGAATCCTGGACACTACAGCGCTAAGGCATTCCTGCAGGGTGCTGTACAGGTCCAAGGGAGTGGACCCTTAGCATGGAAAGGGTACCCGGTCCTTGAAGGTCCTCGAGTGACCGGAACCCGCCGTGAAGGGTGAAGATTGGGCTCTTAGTTTCTAAGTGGCCCTGTGCATGGACGGGTAATTGAAACCCCTTTATTTTATCATTGTGGGGGGTCCCAGTGATTGTAACAATCAGCCAAGCTAGCTAGAGGCTGGACACCTGTGTGCGATGACCATACGGGGGAGTTTTGGGCTAGATGTGGGTGTTTGCAAAGTTTACCTTTTTTGCTTGTGTCTGTCTGTTTTTTACTTGTATGATGGCGCACGACGGTGTGCCATTTCACCTTGGTTCGCCATGGCGCAAGAGCGCTGCTGGGCTCAGCAGTTTGTTTGGCAGCCATGGCGCACGTGGCTTCGCCGCACAGGCGACGTAGCCTTTATCTGGGTGCATGAAAATTTGCGTTATACGCGAATACATCCACGCCCATTCGCTGGGACCACGCACTTGCGTACGCACGCACACACAGAATGTTCCGGCACACAGCCAGCTTATTTAATCTGTGTATGCCAAGCATGCAGTGCTTCCAGAAGGCAGCTGTAGGACACAGAGCAGGCTCTGAACCAGGTACTTGCAGTGGTTCATTTCTCCTTACCCGGGTCACGTGAGTCACCAGGTGTTGCTTAGGGGCTTGGTGAGCCCTAGTAAAGGGTCTCCCTTCTGAGGTGTGTTAATACTATACCCAGATACTCCCTTTTTGGGTGTTTTACTGCGGCAGAATGGCACAGCTGGGCACTGAAAGAACCGGGATTTGAGATTACACACACAGATCCCGGTTCTCGCTCTGTCACGAGCGATCGCGAGTGCCCGGCGGGCGTGATGACCGCCGGGCACCCGCGAACGCTCGTGACAGAGCGAGAACCGGGATCTGTGTGTTTAATCACAAATCCCGGTTCTTTCAGTGGAGAGGAGACAGATCGTGTGTGATCTCTCTCTCTCTCTCTCTCTCTCTCTCTCTCTCTTTCTCTCTCTTTCTCTCTCTTTCTCTCTTCTCTCTCTTCTCTCTCTTCTCTCTCTTCTCTCTCTCTCTCTCTCTCTCTCTCTCTCTCTCTCTCTCTCTCTCTCTCTCTCTCTCTCTCTCTCTCTCTCTCTCTCTCTCTCTCTCTCACATACCATAAGTAAGTAATATACAAACAATTATTATATATGGTCTTTAAGGTAATTTTACTATATTTTTTCAAAATCTGTACTCAAGCAGGTGGCTTAACAGACAAATTACTGAAGTTTGACATTATAACTCCCAACCAGTAATTTCACAGTAAATATAACATAATCATTTATTATTTATCTAACATATAGCATAATTATATGATTTAGCTTGATTAAAACTGTACCTTTTCAACAGCAGCAGATCCTCCCTCTTAACTGTGTGAGAAAAACATGGGGTTATGGGTAAATCTTATACCCATAAACCAATGTTTTTTCCTTGTAGTTAACATAGCTCCCAACTGTCCCTGATTTCAAGGGACTGTCCCTGATGTGGAGCAATGTCCCTCTTTCCTCCTCATTTATCCCTCATTTTGGTCTAATCTATATAATTGTATATAAAATGCACTTTTTATCTTTCAAAAAGTGTTTCCCAGTGCTAAACTTTTCTTCTAAATTGCTGCATTTGTAAATTTTAAAAGCCAATATAAAGGAATAGTAGTGGTAAAAAAAAAAGCCCTTGTGGATTTAATTAACCTTTTTTGTTTTTGGTTACTTCTCCTTTAACCACTTCCCGCCTGGCCTATAGAAAAATGATGGCTGGGCGGTGGTTCAGTTATCCTGACTGGGTGTCATATGACGCCCAGCAGGATAACAGCCGTCGCGCACCCGTGGGGGCGCGCATCGCGGCGATCTGTGGTGCGGTGTGTCAGTCTGACATACCGCTACACCAATCTTGGTAAAGCGCCTCCGTCTGAGGCTCTTTACCACGTGATCAGCCGTGTCCAATCACGGCTGATCACGATGTAAACAGGAGAAGCCGACATTAGACCACCAGGGAAGCCGCCAGGACCACCAGGGAAGGAGGCAACATGTGGCCCATCCGTGCCCATCAGTGCCCATCCGTGCCACCTATCAGTGCCACCCATAAGTACCCATCAGTGCCACCCATAAGTACCCATCAGTGCCGCCTATGAGTGCCCATCAGTGCCGCTTATCAGTGCCCATCATGAGTGCCCGTCAGTGCCACCTCATTGGTGCCACCTCATTGGTGCCCATCAGTGCTGCCTTATCAGTGCCCATCAGTGCAGCCATATCAGTGCCTGTTATTGAAGAAGAATATGTAATTATTTACAAAAAAATTTTAACAGAAACACTTGTTTTTTTTCAAAACTTTCGGTATTTTTTTATATGTTGCGCAAAAAATAAAAATCACAGAGGTGATTAAATATCACCAAAAGAAAGCTCTATTTGTGGGAATAAAATGATAAAAAATTTGTTTGGGTACAGTGTTGTATGACCGCACAATTGTCATTCAAACTGCAACAGCGCTGAAAGCTAAAAATTGGCTTGGGCAGGAAGGTGTATAAGTACCTGGTATTGAAGTGGTTAAGGGGGTGTGGCAGGGGGCATGTCCTATGCCTACATACGTTTGCTAGTAGGTGTCCCTGATTCCCATCTCAAAATGTTGGGAGGTATGAGTTAAGAGGGCTGGGCTGGAAGGGAGTATTTGTCTTTTAGACACATGCCTTCTTCTATGACACTGCAGTGAGAGGAGAGCTTCCACTGCAGCATTTTTATTGGACAGCTTGGGCCAATGGTACTTTACCATGGGTCCAAGGCTCCAAGCTGTCCATTGAGCTCAGTGCCTCAGACAAGAAGCGAGAGGCACTGTGAGCTCATCCTCTCAGTCTCCTGCAAACAGAGTGTGCCAGCTTGTATTTTAACTGGCTGCTCTGTATGTAGTTTCTTACAGGCTGTGCAAGGAGCCCCATATCTCCGGAGATGATAGGAGCCCCAGTGGTGGGGTAGGACTTCAACTACCTACCCCCCAAATTTCGGGTCTCTCTGACCCCATGTCGCCGTGCTACAACCCTCGAAGCTCAATATTCCTTCTTTATTTTTTTTTGTATGTTCATGGCAGGTGGCCACCTGCCTCCCCTGACTGCACGTCCCTGCCTACTCTGTATGTTACTGTTAAAGCATTTACATAGTTGAAGTGTAAATCCCATTTTGTAAAAAAAAATCCAGATGTAACATACCGTTTTTAAAAATCACCATACAAGCCATTTTATGATTTACATGTAATAAAAATAACATTATGTTCCTAGATTTTGACTTTGGGGTGGGCTTCAAGCTGATCGGGGATATAAGAAAGGTTGCGGTATCTAGCCAATTAACCACACAGGAGTTGGCCTGCTCTTCTTCTTTTTACATTTTCCTTAGTTTCAGGGCATATTGAGAGTTTGAAAGGTGAAGTATTTGTAGATCCACTAATAAAACATCATCGTCAGTTTTCCTAAATAGCCCTGCACAGAAGTCTGTGATGTCTAATGTATTATTAATGCTATATGCTGTATGAAGAACACGGATAATCTGCCTTCAGATAGTTCATGTGCATTTGTATAAATGATTTGGTAATTGGTTGAATCTTTTGAAGTTTAACAAGAAATCCTGTATTTGTCAGCCAGTGACATCTCTTTTCAAGTCAGGTCTTCTGAGTAGGCGACTGCTGCCTTTTTAGAACTGGATGTTGAATTTGAATATGTTAATTTGTGGCAGTAGGTGGTTCTGCATTTGAGAATTTTATTGAATTGTATTTATTTAGGTGGGGGATGTATTAATAAAATTATTTGCAGAGCTACTAGTCCTGTGAAACTGCATGTATATTCATTCTGTGCGAATGCCAGCAAAATCGAATGTTACTAGTCATTTTTTCTTCAGGTCACATGTTCTTCATTTATAAGATTAGCGTGATTTAGGAAAATACTGCATTACCGCCACTAGATGGAGCCAATGATCATACCACATATTTATTTACTATGATTGTCAGCTTCATCTGGTGGGCCATAATGTGGTATTCTCCTGATGCTATTCTATGAATGAAAAACATAAAAATAACCTAGTAAAATTCAATTTAGCCGGCATTTGCACAGAACAAATGTACAGGCAGTTTTGCAAGAGGAATAGCTCTTCGGATCTTTAATAAATACGCTCATATGTATCTATAACAGTTATTTTTCATAAATAGTAAATAAGAGTTACTTTGGGTACACTTTTTTTAATTACAAATGTAATCATTTGAACTGAGTATTTTAAACAGTAACTCCAATTTTGCAGAAAAAAATATAGCAAATAAAACAAGCATATACAGTTTATTTACAAGCTGTGCTGTAATTGAATGTTATTGCAAATTACTTCCGCTTTTTAATCTGCAATTGCTGTCATTTTATGTAAAATTCAAAGCAGTACGACAACCTGGAGGCTTTCTGTACACCGTCCGTCAGTGGCGGCTGGTGCTCAAAGTTTTTTGGTGGGCGCAAACAAACTGAAAAATTCAGAAAAATACTGAAAAAAACCCCCATCAATCAGCCTCACTGTGACCATCAATTGCAGCCTCTGTGCCCATCATATGCAGCCTCTGTGCCCCATCAAATGCAGCCACTGTGCCCCATCAAATGCAGCCACTGTGCCCCATCAAATGCAGCCACTGTGCCCCATCAAATTCAGCCACTGTGCCCCATCAAATGCAGCCACTGTGCCCCATCAAATTCAGCCACTGTGCCCCATCAAATGCAGCCACTGTGCCCCATCAAATTCAGCCACTGTGCCCCATCAAATGCAGCCACTGTGCCCCATCAAATGCAGCCACTGTGCCCCATCAATTGCAGCCACTGTGCCCCATCAATTGCAGCCACAGTGCCCCATCATATGTAGCCTTTGTGCCCATCATATGTAGCTTTTGTGCCCATCTTATGCAGCCTCTGTAACCCCCCCCCCGCTCACCGTCCTGCCCAGCACACTCTTACCCCATCCTGGTCGTGGGTGACGGCGGCGAGCTGTGGGACATGCAGCAGGTGACGGGGGGCGAGCTCCTGTGTCCTTTCTTCCTTTTTTGTCACATTTTAGGCACCCTTGCTTGCAATGAGAATTTTGTTTTGGTGAGATACTCCAAGGTTTAAATACCTTTAAAGGGATGCCGACACTGCAGCTTTCCTGATTAGGACACAGAAAATGAACCAGTTTATAATGATTATAATGAACCAGACCCTCCCATTCATAATCTGTATGCAATCAGTCTGCTAGAACAAACAGCTATTTCTTCACGGCAACAAAAGGTAGAAATCTGTTACAAGGTTTGTTAAAATCCCTGCAATGTATATAGATCACCCCAGAGGGGAATGTTTTTATTTTTCTCAACAAAAGTGGAGTCACTCTTTAAGTTAGTTGTTTCAAAAGAAAATATTTGACAACTCAACTCATTTTTTGTAAAAACTGGTATGTGAAGCAGTGTGTACAGAAGTGGGAATTTTATAAGATGGCCTAACCACAGACATGAGAGCGCTGTCAGTTATGGTACTTTTCCCTGGATCATGACTTAGTTCAGAGAAAACCCTCAGATGTATTTTGCTTTTTGATTGGATCATTATTGCCTAGATTGTCTATATTTTAAAGCTAGTATAATACCAAAAATTGAATAGTTTAGTATGAGCTTTTAGAATGTTGTTCTTGTTAACCTTTAGACCCCTTTCACACTGAAGGTGCTTTTCAGGCACTTTAACGCTAAAAATAGCGCCTGTAAAGCGCCTGAAAAGCGCCTCTCAAGCCCCCCCAGTGTAAAAGCCCGAGTGCTTTCACACTGGGGCGGTGCGCTTGGGGGACATGGAAAAAAGTCCTGCAAGCGGCATCTTTGGGGCGATTTGGGAGCAGTGTATACACCGCTCCCAAAATGCCCTGCCCTTCGAAAGGCATGGGCAGCGCTGCTGTGCCATGCTTCGGCAGCACCGCAACACGGGTGCTTTTAACCCTTTGTTTGGCCGCTAGCGGGGGTTAAAAGCGCCCCGCTAGTGGCCAAAAGCGCCGTTAAAATGACGGTAAAGCGCCGCTAAAACTAGCAGCGTTTTACCACTAACGCGGCGCGGCCCCAGTGTGAAAAGGGGTCTTGAAGTTTTATAGTATACTTTTTAAATGTAAGCTTTAACCACTTAAGGACCAAGCCTCTTTTTGAGATTTGTTGTTTAGAAGTTAAAAACATTTTTTTTTTTTTGCTAGAAAATTACTTAGAACCCCCAAAACATTATATATTTTTTTCTAACACCCTAGAGGATAAAATGGCGGTCGTTGTGATACTTTCTGTCACACTGTATTTGCGCAGCGGTCTTAGAAGCGCACTTTTTTGGGAAAAAATACACATTTTTTTTTAAATAAAAAATAAGACAACAGTAAAGTTAGCGCAATTTTATTTTATATTGTGAAAGATAATGTTACACCGAGTAAATTGATACCCAACATGTCACACTTCAAAATTGCGCCCGCTCGTGGAATGGCGACAAACTTTTACCCTTAAAAATCTCCATAGGTGACGTTTAAAAAATCCTACAGGTTGCATGTTTTGAGTTACAGAGGAGGTCTAGGGCTAGAATTATTGCTCTCGCTCTACCGATCGCGGCGATACCTCACATGTGTGGTTTGAATACCGTTTTCATATACGGGCGCTGCTGTAATGTGGTTCACCTGTTCATGGACTTACTTGTATAGGGCCTTTCGGTGAAATGCGTTAAAGGGTGGTGAATTGGGGGGGGAGGGGGGGGGGGAGGCGAAGCTGAAACCTTTCTGACATCCTACAAACCTGGACGGCCACCCAGTGTGTTTCTATTTCCTTTCTACATAACTAAAAGTTCCCCCTTCTTACCTTGTGAACCTAGATCATCATTGTCGGAGCAAGAGTAATTCCTCGTACACACGATTGGATTTTCTGACGGGAATTGTGTGATGACAGGCTGTTGGCGGAAAATCCGACTGTTTTTACGCTCCATCGGACAATTATTGTCGGATTTTCTGCGGACAAATGTTGGATGGCAGGTTTTAAAATTTTCCGCAGACAAATGTTTATTGTCGGATTTTCTGAGCGTGTGTACACAAGTCCGTCGGACAAAAGTCTGAAGTACAAACACGCATGCTGGGAAGCAAGGACGAGCCGGAAGCAGTTTGGTCTTGTAAAGTAGCGTTCGTAATGGAGAATTAACATTCGTGACGTGGCAAATTATGAAATCTCAAAATGCAGCGCACAATTCCCTTCTTCTTTACTGGGATAATAATGAAGCTGCTTTGCTGGTGATACTGATGGAGTTATTGCAAACACATTTTCAAAGACTTTTCTTTTTCTAGTGATATCAAGAATAATATTATTACGCTTTTTTTTTTTTTTTTTTTTTGTGCAAGTTACCACAACACCATTATCCCATATTTTTTAAGATTAAAGGTACAACTATCTTGGTGTCCCTTGTCAATTTTACATTGTATTTTTTAATATGTAACTCCCTACTCCTAAACTGTCATTTGATGTAAAACACATAGCCAAGTATTATTCTCCACAATTTTTTTATTGTGCATTAAAAAAATAGAACAAATAAAATTAGACATGCTATCTGCCAATAGAACTTAACCAAAAAGTGCATTCTATGCATCCAAAAATATAGAAAATATACCAAATCAAATCATTATTATGCAACCAAAAAATAAAAAGAAAAGCCTCATGCATGTGTCCTGCTTCTATATATAGGGGGGTCAGCAATGCCAAGAGTTGGTGAAAGCAGGGGTCCGTCATCTGGAGATAATTCCGAAAATCATCCGGATTATTCTCCTGGAGCTCCCGCAGCAAAGGCATATGACATAATTGGTCAAGATTAATAAAGCAACCAATTTTTCATACAAGAAATCCTTGTCCTCCTGTTCCTGGACTGGACTTGGGTCAAAGCAATAACTCCAAGGCCAATAATAAGACGTTATCTCCTCCGATTCCGCAACATGTTTGGTTGACAAACGGCTGTTCAGAAACAAACTGAAAAGCGCAAACTGAAAAGCGCAAACTTAAAAGCGCGAATCAACACTCGCCACACTTCTACTAACACAAAATCAGTAGAAGAAGCCCAAAGGGTGGCGCTAAAGAGCTGAAAAACCACATAGTACGTCATTACGTTCGTGTTTGTTGGCCGACAGTGCTCAGTGCTTTGGAGAGAGATAAATAAACAGATATATATAACCACTTTAATGCATAGAATGCATTAAGGTAAAAAAAAAACCTTAAGGCTTTAGAACTATTTTAACTGTGTGATAAACTGGATAAAATAACTAAAACAGAAATGTTAACTCTTCTCTAGGAGTTGTTTAGTTTTTTCCCTTTAATCTAAATCCACAAAAACAGCTAATCGCATATGAAATGCATATGATAGAGTTGTTTTACCCGTCAAAGGATTTGTTTTTCTGTCCCCCCCAGTCCAGAGATTTACACGGCTCTGCCACACAACCCAGCTTTGTCTGGCATGGCTGGAGACGAGATTTTCTCTGCTGCAGTTAATTAACACTTATAGGTCTTGTCCCTCCCCCCAGCCTGTGATTAGACGGTAAACTAAGAAGTAGCAAACCAATGAACTCCCCACTGACACTCTGACATCTCTCTTTCCTTCCATCAACATATTCTTTGCACTGCAACACTCCGGATTGGCTCTGTGTGCTGCTCCCTCCTCTCCAAGCCTGAGCACTGCTTTACAGAGAATTGCAAGAGGCTGATAACAGATCATTATCTTGGGATTTGTACTGCTTGCATTTAAAATATATGTTAAAAGTGTTACTCAACCTAAAAACGTTTTTACCTTTAAAGCTGACCTTCGGTCATTTTTTTCAACTTTCAATCTATTGAATCTTCTACTCTTGTTGTTTTAACTTTGGATAGTAAAACCTTTTTTTCTGCCAGTAAATACCTTCTACAGCCCACTTCCTGTTTCCTGTCTGGCAAAAAGCCTAGGCTTATGATGTCATGCACAGCTCTCCTCTCTAGTGAGAGTTTGCCAGGAAGGGAGAGGGGATGAGTCATAAGAGGGCCAATGAGAGCTGCAGAGCTGGAGGTGTAGCTCTGTGTAAATCCAGGAAGTGAACAGGCAGCAGCTTCAGCTGCCCACAGTTAAAATGGTTCCAGCCAGACTCGGTGGAGGGAGATTTTTGCAGCATATTTGGCAAGTACAGAATCACAGTATGTATAAAATAATATGCAAAGTGGTTGGGTGGAAGCTTCAGAATGGCAAAGATGTTTTTATTACAAATTATGTGAGCAGACTGCAGTTCTTCTTTAATGCAAGCAATGCAAAAAAAAGTTTTCAGTGTCCCTGTGCCCCCCCTTCCCTATGTGAAGGGGAAGAGAGTGAGAAGAGATCAGTGCTATGCACGGCTGCATCTTTTCTCTCCTTCTTCTCCACACAGCATTTGGGCAGCGGCAGGAGCCATTGGCTCTTGCTGCTGTCAATCAGAGGAAGTGGGGGCGGGCCTAAGTCCCGCTTTGTAAGTCTATGGAGCATGGCTCCGTAGACACGCAGCTCGGGAGAGCGGAGACTATGTTTCTCTCCATAGCCAGTGGCTGGCTATGATAGTCCCGCAGAAGAGGAGGAGGAGCCAAGATTGCCGCTGGGGACCCCAGAAGAAGAGAATCTGGGCCGCTCTGAACAATGCCACTGCACAGAGCAGGTAAGTATAACATGTTTTGTTATTTTTTATTTTCATTAAAAAAAAAATGGGAGCTTAGTAACACTTTAATGATGTATGAATAAATACAGATATGCATTAATTAGTGTAGCAAGGTCCTAGGTAGGGATGAGCTTCGTGTTCGAGTCGAACCCATGTTCGACTCGAACATCGGCTGTTCGACCGTCCGTCGAATTGCGAACGATATGGGCCGTTCGCGCCAAATTCGTGTGGCGCGTCACGGCCCATAATTCACTGCGGCATCGCAGTGCATTGCTGGCTGATGATTGGCCAAGCATGCACTATGACCCGCATGCTTGGCCAATCACAGCGCCGTCAGTAGAGAGAGCTGTAATTGGCCAAAGCCAGGGTGGCTTTGGCCAATTATGGCTCAGGGGATTTAGTACACGCCCCACACTATATAAGGCCGCCTGCACGGCGGCCCTGTGTAGTGTGTGTTCCGGTGTGCTGAGAGATAGAGAGAGAGAGAGACAGTGTCATTTGATTTGAGTTAGATAGATTAGGCAGAACAGTCAGTCAGTTAGCTGCACTTACAGTGTATTGTGTATATATATGCATCCCAGGTGTTGCATATATATATATACACTGTATTCAGTTTAGCTAGATCCGTTCCTGTTATCTTCTATCTAGACTATTTAGTGCAGTGTGTCCTGCTCACAGTGTTCAGCTAGATCCGTTCCTGCTATTTACATTCAGTGCAGTGCGTCCTGCTCACAGTGTTCAGCTAGATCCGTTCCTGCTATTTACATTCAGTGCAGTGCGTCCTGCTCACAGTGTTCAGCTAGATCCGTTCCTGCTATTTACATTCAGTGCAGTGCGTCCTGCTCACAGTGTTCAGCTAGATCCGTTCCTGCTATTTACATTCAGTGCAGTGCGTCCTGCTCACAGTGTTCAGCTAGATCCGTTCCTGGTATTTACATTTAGTGCAGTGCGTCCTGCTCACAGTGTTCAGCTAGATCCGTTCCTGCTATTTACATTCAGTGCAGTGCGTCCTGCTCACAGTGTTCAGCTAGATCCGTTCCTGCTATATACATTTAGTGCAGTACGTCCTGCTCACAGTGTTCAGCTAGATCCGTTCCTGCTATTTACATTCAGTGCAGTGCGTCCTGCTCACAGTGTTCAGCTAGATCCGTTCCTGCTATTTACATTCAGTGCAGTGCGTCCTGCTCACAGTGTTCAGCTAGATCCGTTCCTGCTATTTACATTCAGTGCAGTGCGTCCTGCTCACAGTGTTCAGCTAGATCCGTTCCTGCTATTTACATTCAGTGCAGTGCGTCCTGCTCACAGTGTTCAGCTAGATCCGTTCCTGGTATTTACATTTAGTGCAGTGCGTCCTGCTCACAGTGTTCAGCTAGATCCGTTCCTGCTATTTACATTCAGTGCAGTGCGTCCTGCTCACAGTGTTCAGCTAGATCCGTTCCTGCTATATACATTTAGTGCAGTACGTCCTGCTCACAGTGTTCAGCTAGATCCGTTCCTGCTATTTACATTCAGTGCAGTGCGTCCTGCTCACAGTGTTCAGCTAGATCCGTTCCTGCTATTTACATTCAGTGCAGTGCGTCCTGCTCACAGTGTTCAGCTAGATCCGTTCCTGCTATTTACATTCAGTGCAGTGCGTCCTGCTCACAGTGTTCAGCTAGATCCGTTCCTGCTATATACATTTAGTGCAGTACGTCCTGCTCACAGTGTTCAGCTAGATCCGTTCCTGCTATTTACATTCAGTGCAGTGCGTCCTGCTCACAGTGTTCAGCTAGATCCGTTCCTGCTATTTACATTCAGTGCAGTGCGTCCTGCTCACAGTGTTCAGCTAGATCCGTTCCTGCTATTTACATTCAGTGCAGTGCGTCCTGCTCACAGTGTTCAGCTAGATCCGTTCCTGCTATTTACATTCAGTGCAGTGCGTCCTGCTCACAGTGTTCAGCTAGATCCGTTCCTGGTATTTACATTTAGTGCAGTGCGTCCTGCTCACAGTGTTCAGCTAGATCCGTTCCTGTTATCTTCCTACTGACAGGCAGGCTTGTCTGGTTACAGTATATAAAGCTACCTGAAGAAAATTACAGGTGTTCTTTTTGATCCTATTAGTACCACGGTCAGGCAGCTAGACTATTTACATTTAGTACAGTGTGTCCTGCTCACAGTGTTCAGCTAGATCCGTTCCTGTTATCTTCCTACTGACAGGCAGGCTTGTCTGGTTACAGTATATAAAGCTACCTGAAGAAAATTACAGGTGTTCTTTTTGATCCTATTAGTACCACGGTCAGGCAGCTAGACTATTTACATTTAGTACAGTGTGTCCTGCTCACAGTGTTCAGCTAGATCCGTTCCTGTTATCTTCCTACTGACAGGCAGGCTTGTCTGGTTACAGTATATAAAGCTACCTTAAGAAAATTACAGGTGTTCTTTTTGATCCTATTAGTACCACGGTCAGGCAGCTAGACTATTTACATTTAGTACAGTGCGTCCTGCTCACAGTGTTCAGCTAGATCCGTTCCTGCTATATACATTTAGTGCAGTACGTCCTGCTCACAGTGTTCAGCTAGATCCGTTCCTGTTATCTTCCTACTGACAGGCAGGCTTGTCTGGTTACAGTATATAAAGCTACCTGAAGAAAATTACAGGTGTTCTATCCCAGCTTAGTGCAGCTACAGGCCATTAGTATGTCTGGAAGGCCAAGAAGGAGAGGCAGACAGTCACAAGCCAATAAGAGAGGGCAAGCAGGCTCTGTGTCTAGTGCTGGTCGTGGAGACGGTGCATCCTCATCAGCACGTGGCCATGGGACACGCTTGGCCTTTTTTTCGGCAGCTGGCCGTGTTGAGCCGCAACATGCGGAAGACTTGGTCGAGTGGATGACCAAGCCGTCCTCATCCTCCTCATCCTCTCTCACCCATGCCCAGGGTGCTTTGTCTGGCAAAGCAGCGGCCTCTTCCCTCAGCTCAATGTCATCAGTGACTCCTTCCCTAGCTCCACCATGTCCTCATGAGAATTCCCTCGAACTGTTTGACCACAGTGTTGGGTACATGCTCCAGGAGGATGCCCAGCGTTTGGAAGGCTCTGATGATGATACTGAGCTCAATGAAGGCAGTAACATGAGCACGGACAGAGGGGGTGCCCAAGAAGGACAGCAATCTGGCAGTCATGCTCCCCCTGCTGCAGCATACTGCCAGGTTTGCTCCAGTGATGAGGAGGGAGGGGATGATGAGGTCACTGACTCAACGTGGGTGCCTGATAGGAGAGAGGAGGAGGAGGAGGAGGAGGAGGTGGCACATCACCAACTAGGCAGGATGCCCTCCAGGGGCCAGCCTAAGGGCAGCACATTGACTGCATCACACCCCAAAGCTCCACATGTGCAGGGCGCTGCAGTCTCTGCGCGTTATTCAAAAAGTTCTTTGGTGTGGGCCTTTTTTGAGACGAGTGCATCAGATCGCACCGCTGCTATTTGCAACATATGTCTCAAGCGTATCTCGCGTGGCCAAAACATCTCCCGCTTGGGTACCACATGCTTGACCAGACATATGTTGACCTGCCATGCAGTTCGTTGGCAAGCGTATCTGAAAGACCCACACCAAAGAACAAAGAGGATCTCTCCTTGCTCCTCATCAGCTGAGATTTCCAACCCCACTAGACCTTCAGTCCTCTCTGAGACCTGCAGTGAGAGGAATGAAGGTGTAGAATTAGGTGTGTCACAGCCAAGTACTTGTGGGCAATCTGCTTTTGGTACACCGACGTCAGATTGTACCAGGCAAATTTCCCTGCCCCAGCTGCTGCACCGCCGAAAGAAGTTTGCTCCCAGCCATCCACATGCCCAGCGGTTGAATGCTAGCTTGGCAAAATTGCTAGCACTTCAACTGCTGCCTTTTCAGTTGGTAGACTCTGCCCCCTTCCGTGAGTTTGTGGAATGTGCGGTTCCTCAGTGGCAGGTACCCAAACGCCACTTTTTCTCACGGAAGGCGATTCCGGCTCTCTACCGGCATGTGGAAGGCAATGTCCATGCCTCGCTGGACAGGGCGGTCAGCGGTAAGGTGCATATTACCGCTGACTCATGGTCCAGCAGGCATGGACAGGGACGTTACTTAAGTTTCACGGCGCATTGGGTGACTCTGCTGGCAGCTGGGAAGGATGCAGGACAAGGTGCAGTAGTGTTGGAGGTTGTTCCGCCACCACGCCTCCAAAATGCTGATTGTGACACACCTCTCTCCTCCACCCCCTCCTCTTCTTCTTCCTCCATGGCCTCTTCCTCGGAACCAGCGGTGCTCCGTAGGCGTTCAAGGGGCTACGCAAGTACGCAGGCCAAAAGATGCCATGCGGTGCTTGAGCTGGTGTGCTTGGGGGACAGGAGCCACACTGGGGCAGAGGTTCTGTCAGCTCTGCAGGGGCAGGTTCAGAGGTGGTTGACGCCACGCCAACTTAAGGCAGGAATGGTGGTTTGCGACAATGGCACCAACCTCCTCTCTGCCCTCCGACAGGGACAACTGACCCATGTGCCCTGTTTGGCTCACGTCCTTAACTTGGTGGTGCAGCGGTTCTTGGGCAGGTACCCGGGCTTACAGGATGTCCTGAGGCAGGCCAGGAAAGTCTCTGTGCATTTCCGCCGGTCATATAATGCCAGTGCTCGGCTGACGGACCTCCAAAAGGAGTTTAACCTGCCCAAGAACCGCCTAATCTGTGACATGCCCACCAGGTGGAACTCGACGTTGGCCATGCTGCAGCGGCTGCACACGCAGCAGAGGGCCATCAATGAGTACCTGTGCGACTATGGCACCAGGACAGGGTCAGGGGACCTTGGTTTTTTTTCCCCACGCCAGTGGGCCATGATCAGGGATGCATGCACTGTCCTGTCACCATTCGAGGAGGCCACGAGGATGGTGAGCACTGACAGTGCATGCATCAGTGACACTGTCCCCCTTGTCCACCTGTTGGAGCACACGCTGCGTGGAATAATGGACAGGGCACTTGAGGCAGAACAGAGGCAGGAAGAGGAGGACTTCCTTAGCTCTCAAGGCCCCCTTTATCCAGACAGTGTTCCTGCGTGCCCGCCGATCACACAGGAAGAGGACGAGGAGGAGGAGGAGGAGGAGGAGGAGGAAGATTGTGTCAGTATGGAGGTGGAGCCTGGCACTCAGCATCAGCAGTCTTTAAGGGATCAGTCCCAAGGAACACATGGACTTGTACGTGGCTGGGAGGAGGTGGCTGCGGACGTTGTTGTCCTTAGTGACCCAGAGGACTCCGGACCGAATGCCTCAGCAAACCTACGCTGCATGGCCTCCCTGATCCTGCAAAGCCTGCGTAAGGATCCTCGTATTCGTGGTATCAAGGAGAAGGACCAATACTGGCTGGCAACCCTCCTTGATCCACGTTACAAGGGTAAGGTTGCGGACCTTATCTTGCCATCGCAGAGGGAGCAGAGGATGAAACATCTTCGGGAGGCCTTGCAGAAAGGTCTGTGCAACGCGTTCCCAGAGACTGGGAGGTTACAAACTCCTGTTTCTGGACAACGTGTTGCTGAGGCTTCGGTCAGTCAAAGAAGGAGCGGTGGAGAAGGTGGCCGTCTGACCGATGCGTTCAGACAATTTTTTGGTCCGCAGCCCCAAGGTATGATCGGTTCCAGCAACCATCGCCAGCGTCTGTTTTACATGGTGCAGGAATACCTAGGGGCAAGATCAGACTTGGACACCTTTCCCACCGAAAATCCTCTGGGTTACTGGGTCTTGAGGATGGATCACTGGCCAGAGCTTGCACAGTATGCAATTGAGCTACTGGCCTGTCCTGCATCCAGCGTTCTTTCGGAACGTACATTCAGTGCTGCTGGAGGCGTGGTAACCGATCACAGGGTGCGTCTGTCCACTGACTCGGTCGATCGGCTGACCTTCATAAAAATGAATCAGTCTTGGATCACCACCAGCTACCAAGCACCTGATGCTGATGTAACTGAATAATTTTTTTCAGATCCCTTCAAAGACTGCCTATGCTGATGCTGAGTGATTATCCCTGAGTAATTATCCTCTTCCTCCTCAATCATCACGCTGATAGCTTGTAAGAACATTTTTGGTTCTGGGCGCCACCACCAGTGCCTAAGGCACAATTTTTCAGCCCCTGTATAACAGGGGCGTGTAATTACAATTTTTGATGTAATACTTTGCAGCACGGCTCGTTCCTGCATTCCAACTAGAGTGTCTGTGAGGGGTTGCAGTGTTGTGGCACCAGCACCAGTGCCTAAGGCCCAATTTTTCTGCCCCTGTCTAACAGGGGCGTGAAATTACAATTTTTGATGCAATACTTTGCAGCAGGGCTCGTTCCTGCATTCCAACTAGAGTGTCTGTGAGGGGTTGCAGTGTTGTGGCACCAGCACCAGTGCCTAAGGCCCAATTTTTCTGCCCCTGTCTAACAGGGGCGTGTAATTACAATTTTTGATGCAATACTTTGCAGCAGTGCTCGTTCCTGCGTTCCAACTAGAGTGTCTGTGAGGGGTTGCAGTGTTGTGGCACCAGCACCAGTGCCTAAGGCCCAATTTTTCTGCCCCTGTCTAACAGGGGCGTGTAATTACAATTTTTGATGCAATACTTTGCAGCAGGGCTCGTTCCTGCGTTCCAACTAGAGTGTCTGTGAGGGGTTGCAGTGTTGTGGCACCAGCACCAGTGCCTAAGGCCTAATTTTTCAGCTCCTGTTCAACAGGGGCATGTAATTACAATTCTTGATCTAATATTTCACAGCAGGGCCCTGTGAGGGCTTACAGTGTTTTGGCCACAGCAACACCTAAGGCCCAAATTTCTGCTGAGTATATAGGGCAGGACCCTACTTTCAAACATCTAACTTACAAACGACTCCTACTTGCAAACGGAAGGAGACAACAGGAAGTGAGATGAAATCTACCCATAGGAAGGGAAATTCTCTCATGTAAGAGTTAATATGGGAAAACAATTTCTCCTTTCCACTGATGCTTTCCAATCCTTGTTCCACAAAAAAACCCAAATTTTCAAAAAACATTTTTCATTGGGACAAAAAAGTGAGGTGAAATCTTCTGAAGAGGAGGAAAGACGCAAAACAAATGTCACAGGGGTGATAACCCTTCCCTATGTTTTCCAAAAAGCTTAGAAAAGATTTTTTGGCTGGAGCTAAACACATTAAAAATGTTCAAAATTACAAACAGATTCTACTTAACAACAAACCTACAGTCCCTGTCTTGTTTGCACCGCCTGTATACTGCTGTTCAGAGTATATAGGGACCTTTCCTTATTTTAATTTGGGTGCGGGGTTCCCCTTAATATCCATACAAGACCC
The DNA here is from genome assembly GCA_037952835.1 of Lithobates septentrionalis. Classification (NCBI taxonomy): domain Eukaryota; kingdom Metazoa; phylum Chordata; class Amphibia; order Anura; family Ranidae; genus Lithobates; species Lithobates septentrionalis. The sequence goes on along the minus strand of JBBDGP010000990.1, from coordinate 1,983,216 downwards.
AAAGGGCCTGGTAATGGACTGGGGGGTACCCATGCCGTTTGTCTCACTGATTTTCATCCATATTGCCAGGACCCGACATGACATTAAACCCGCAAGCAGTTTTAAATGAGATTTTTTCCTTTAAAAATGACATTTGGTGCAGGGACTGTTCTAAACATGGGAAACACGCGTCACTTTACAGGCATACTATAGACACCCCCCAGGTACGATATTTAAAGGAATATTTCACTTTTTTTTTTTTACTTTAAGCATCATTAAAATCACTGCTCCCGAAAAAACGGCCGTTTTTAAAAGTTTTTTTTGCATTGATACATGTCCCCTGGGGTAGGACCCGGGTCCCCAAACCCTTTTTAGGACAATACCATGCAAATTAGCCTTTAAAATGAGCACTTTTGATTTCGAACGTTCGAGTCCCATAGACGTCAATGGGGTTCTAACGTTCGTGCGAACTTGCGGTCCGTTCGCGGGTTCTGGTGCGAACCGAACCGGGGGGTGTTCGGCTCATCCCTAGTCCTAGGCCTCCTCTGGTCTAATGAGAACCTTTAGAGCCAAGAACTGCTGACATCCTTCTGTACAGAGTGGGTTGTAAAGCATAACAGATGTAATGCAAGTTAGATTCATGGGCGCCAGCCACTTCTTGAATGCAAAGAGATTTTATATCTCTTTAATCAGAACTTTGGGAGAGAGGGTTAGGGCCAGGACACCCTTAGGTAGTTGCAATGTTAATAGGCAGACTTCGAGACTTCTACAGGAGGACAGCCATGCAGGGAAAGGCATCCAGCATAACGCCACATCTGCATGTGTAGGAATGCTGTCTCCTATGGCAACAGTCTTTAACAGTTTCTAACGCAAGGTGTAACAGTTCAGTCATTTCCACTACAATCACTTCTTGTAGTTCTTCAGCCCACTGAGCTCCCATCTCTCTCTCTCACTAGACTAGATGATTCACTGCCACTGAATCCTTTGAGCTCCTCCAATCTTCACTGTAGTATCTTCCTCAAGTGTCACCCCCGCTTCTCTGCTGGGTCCGTAGCTTGGCACTCCAGATACTTATCAAGCTTCACCCCACTGGCCTCCTTGGCTTGACACACAAGGCTGCTCTGCAAGCATCACCTCCGCTGGCTGGGTCCCTGGCTTGATAGCTGCTGAAGTTTCCAGATTCTTCACCGTTCACAGTTGGTGAGAATTCTGCTCCGGTACTTGCTTCAGCTACTCACTGTGGTCCCTGGTAATAAGGTGGATGGGATAGGATCAAACCCGGGATAGGCCCAAACTCCAGCCTTGCAGCCCGGGCAGTACAACACACGTCCACCCAGACAGCCATCCAGGTAGCACAGAACATAGATCACCTGACTCCACACAAATATATAGGTTCTCCCAGCAGGTCAAGGGATTCAAGAAAGCCCCTGCCCAATGGCTGACATACCCCATATACTAATAATCTGTCCTTGATTTGCCCTTGTCTTATCTAATGTAACAAGGTACCCGGCCACCTTGCGGCAGAAGAGAGAAGTGCAGCAATTCCAGACTTAGGGCGGGTTCACACTGGTGGGGCCAAGCAAGAGCCCCCCCTTCCTGAACCGTACCAGGCCGCATCCCCTCAACATGGGGGGGTAGGTGCTTTGGGCCAGGGGGGCGCCCTGCGGCCCCCCCACCCCAAAGCACCTTGTCCCCATGTTGATGAGGACAAGGGCCTCTTCCCGACAACCCTGGCCGTTGGTTGTCGGGGTCTGTGGGCGGGGGGCTTATTGGAATCCGGGACCCCCCTTTAGTAAGGGGGGCCCCCAGATCCCGGCCCCCCATCCCGGCCCCCCACCCTATTTGAATGAGTATGGGGTACATCGTACCCCTACCCATTCACCTAGGAAAAAAGTGTCAATAAAAAAACACACTAGACAGGTTTTTAAAGTTATTTATTAGGCAGCCCTGGTGGTCTTTCCTCCGACTTCGGGGGTCTCTTCCTTCTTCTCCGCGCTCTCCGGCCTCTTCTCCGCGCTCTCCGGTTCTCCTCCCGCTCTCTGGTTCTTCTCCCGCTCTCCGGTATCTTCTGCTGGGCTCCTCCGCTCACTTCTGCTCTTTTGCCGACTCTTTTGCTAGCGTTGGCCAGGTCTTCACCTTCGTCTTCTTCCCTCTTCTTCCGATGTTGACACGACGCTCTCTCCCGCTGGAATGCCGTGTGCGCGGTGAGCAACGACTTATATAGGGATGGGGCGTGGTCACCGGGTGATTCACCCGATGACCCCGCCCCTTTGACATCACGGCCCGGGGCATTATGAGGTGGCGACGTCATAAAGGGGCGGGGTCATCGGGTGACATCACCCGGTGACCACGCCCCTTTCCTATATAAGTTGTTGCGGACCGCGCACACGGCATTACAGTGGGAGAGAGCGTCATGTCAGCATCGGAAGAAGAGAAGAGGGAAGAAGACGACGGAGAAGACCGGGCCACCGCTAGCAAAAGAGTGGGCAAAAGAGCGGAGAAGCCCAGCAGAAGATACCGGAGAGCGGGAGAAGAACCAGAGAGCACGGAGAAGAGGCTGGAGAACGCGGAGAAGAAGAAATAGACCCCCGAAGTCGGAAGAAGACCCCCGGAGCTGCCTAATTACTGTGTTTTTTTTATTGACACTTTTTTTCCTAGGTGAATTGGCAGGGGTACGATGTACCCCATACTCATTCACATAGGGTGGGGGGCTGAGATCTGGGGGCCCCCTTATTAACCACTTAAGGACCAGCCTCGTTTTGGAATTTACATGTTTAAAACAGGTTTTTTTTGCTAGAAAATTACTTAGAACCCCCAAACATTATATATTGATTCTTTTCTAACACCCTAGAGAAAAAAAGAGCAGTCATTGCAATACTTTTTTTCACACCATATTTGCGCAGCGCTCTTACAAGCGCGCTTTTTTTGGAAAAAAAAATCACTTTTTTGAAGAAAAAAAATGACAACAGTAAAGTTAGTTCAATTTTTTTTTTATTTTGTGAAAGATAATGTTACGTTGAGTAAATTAATACCCAACATGTCATGCTTCAAAATTGCGCCCGCTCGTGGAATGGCGTCAAACTTTTACCCTCAAAAATTTCCATATGCGACGTTTAAAAAATTGTACAGGTTGCATGTTTTGCGTTACAGAGGAGGTCTAGGGCTAGAATTATTGCTCTCGCTCTAACGATTGTGGCGATACCTTACATGTGTGGTTTGACCACCGTTTTCATATACGGGCGCTACTCACGTATGCAATTGCTTCTGCGCGCGAGCTTGTCGGGACGGGGGTTTTAAAATTTTTTTTTCATTTTTATTATATATTTTACATGATTTTATTTATTTTTACACTGTTTAAAAAAAAAATGGTGTCGCTTTTATTCCTATTACAAGGAATGTAAACATCCCTTGTAATAAAAAAAGCAAGTCAAAAAGACCTCAGATCTCATATTTACACTAAAATGCAATAAATTTTTTTAAAAAAAAATGACATTGAAAAAAATGTGCCTTTAAGACGTATGGGCGGAAGTGTCGTTTTGACGTCGCTTCCGCCCTGCAGTGTCATGGAGACGAGTGGGCGCCATCTTAGCCTCACTCATCTCCAGGCACAGCAAGGAGACAGAGGCGATTGCCTCCGATGCTACCGAAGGCTCTGGTAAGCGGCGGAGGGCACCGGATCGGAGCGGGAGGGGGGGCCCTCTCCCGCCACCGATAAAAGTGATCTCGCGGCGAATCCGCCGCAGAGACCACTTTTATCTGAAAGCCGACCGCCGCACGAAAACGGGGATACCGGGGTTATGGCAGCTAGCTGCTGCCATAACAACGATATTTCAGCCGCCAAACTTAGGACGTACATCGGCGTGCGGCGGTCAGCAAGTGGTTAAAGGGGGCTCCCGGATTCCGATGAGCCCCCCCGCCCGCAGCCCCCCGACAACCAACGGCTAGGGTTGTCGGGAAGAGGCCCTTGTCCTCATCAACATGGGGACAAGGTGCTTTGGGGTGGGGGGCCGCAGGGCGCCCCCCTGCCCCAAAGCACCTACCCCCCCCATGTTGAGGGCATGCGGCCTGGTACGGTTCAGGAAGGGGGGGGGCGCTCGCTCGTCCCCACCCCTTTTCCTGAGTCGGAAAAAAGTAGTACAGGGAGCATTTTCAAAGTTGGACTGACTTGTGTCGGACCAGTTAGGACTACTCCTATAGGCAAACATTGATTTTCACACGTCATGCGACATGAGCTTCCAATGTCGGAGCGTTTGTCGCACTAGTGTGAACCTGGCCTTAGGGTGAACTCAATTGATCCCCAACAATGAGCCAAGGTAACTACACCTGGCAAGTAAATTTAGGAGCAACCCTGCCTAAACATCGGGGTGCTACATTAGTATATTTTTTTATCTGCCTGGAGTTCAGTTTTAACAACCATTTAAACACCTGCCATTAGATATTGGACATAATGTTAATACTTGTGCAATCAAATTATCAAAGGAAAGAAAGTCTAGTTAACCACTTTGCGCCCACGCTATAGCCGAAAGACGGCTGCAGCGCGGACGCTATCTGCCGGGCGGCCGTCCCTGGACGTCCTGGTGGTTACTTCCACGTTGCGCGCTCCCGCGGGCGCGCATCGGGGAAGTTCTGTGCTGGCCGTGAAAACGCCCAATGACAGCGGCCGTTTTCAGCGCGATCGGCTGTGCCAATGAGAGACGATCTCATATGTTTACATATGAGATCATCTCTCATCGCCGGTGTTCTGCGGCTCTCCCTCCTCACACAGAGGAGGGAGAACGAACCGCTGCGGCGGTAAGTGAAAAAAAAAAATGAAAATAAAGTTTTAAACTGCCATCTGTCCCTGCCATCTGTCCCAACTATCATGCCCATTCCATCTATCCCCAGTGCCATCTGTCCCTGTCACTGTCATCTGTCATCAGTGCCACATAGTGCCATCTGTCATCAGTGCCACATAGTGCCATCTGTCATCAGTGCCATCTGTCATCAGTGCCACATAGTGCCATCTGTCATCAGTGCCATCTGTCATCAGTGCCACCTGTCATCAGTGCCACTTATCAGTGCCATCTGTCATCAGTGCCATCTTTCATCAGTGCCATCTGTCATCAGTGCCATCTGTGCCACGTATTAGTGCCATCTATCAGTGCCACGTATTAGTGCCATCTGTCATCAGTGCCACGTATTAGTGCCATCTGTCATCAGTGCCACCTGTCATCAGTGCCACCTGTCATCAGTGCCACGTATTAGTGCCACCTGTCATCAGTGCCACCTGTCATTAGTGCCACCTGTCATCAGTGCCACATATTAGTGCTATCTGTCATCAGTGTCACGTGTCATCAGTGCCACGTATTAGTGCCATCTGTCATCAGTGCCACGTATTAGTGCCATCTGTCATCAGTGCCACGTATTAGTGCCATCTGTCATCAGTGCCACGTATTAGTGCCATCTGTCATCAGTGCCACATCGGTGTCAGTGCCACGTATCAGTGCCATCTGTCAACAGTGCCACGTATCAGTGCCATCTGTCAACAGTGCCACGTATCAGTGCCATCTGTCAACAGTGCCACGTATCAGTGCCATCTGTCATCAGTGCCACGTATCAGTGCCATCTGTCATCAGTGCCACGTCAGTGTCACGTGTCATTGTCCTGGTGCTCCAGGGCCTTCAAAAGTGTAATAGGTAGTTAGATGTGTAATTTCTGCTCCTAGAACACCTGATGGTGCTTCCTGCATGTTGGGCCTCTCTATGTGGCCAGGCTGTGAAAAAGTCCCACACATGTGGTATGGTAATACTCAGGAGGAGTAGCAGAATGTATTTTGGGTTGTTATTTGTGGTATACACATGCCATGTGAGAGAAATAACCTATTACAATGACAATTTTGTGGGGGGGGGGGGGGGGAATCTTCATTTTGCAAAGAATTGTGGGAAAAAAATGACCACATCAAAAACCTCACCGTGCATCTTACTGAATACCTTGGAATGTCTACTTTCAAAAAAGGGGTCATTTGGGGGGTATTTGTACTTTCCTGACTTGTTCGGGTCGCAAGAAATGAGATAGGCCTCAGTACTTCAGGTGTGATCAATTTTTTATGATTTGCACCATAACTTATAAACTCTTTAACTTTCACAGAGACCAAATAATATTCACTAATTTGGGTTATTTTTACTAAAGATATGTAGCAGTATAAATTGTGGCCAAAATTTATGAAGAAAAATTACTAATTTGCAATATTCTATCACAGAAATTAAGAAAAATGCGGGGTTTTTTTCAAAATTTTCGGTCTTTTTTCATTTATAGCGCAAAAAATAAAAAACTCAGAGGTGATCAAATACCACCAAAAGAAAGATCTATTTGTATGAAAAAAAGGACAAAAAATTCATTTGGGTAGTGTTGCATGACTGAGTAATTGTCATTCAAAGTGTGACAGCGCTGAAAGCTGAAAATTGGTCTGGGCAGGAGGGGGGTTTAAGTGCCCAGTAGGCAAGTGGTTAATGGTGAAGGTGGTATATAAGTGCTGGTATTGTCCATGACAGCTCATCAAAGTTTGAGACCTGTTGTTGAAAATCCGACACTGGAATTTGCTTCTTTGATTACTTAATATGGACATTGCATTCACATTGATAAAGTGCACCGAGAGACGTGTCAGGGGATCTCTACCTTTTTTTTCATAAGTGGAGCCCACATCTTTCCTGCTAATCAAAGAAAGATCAGTGAAGTGCATGTTTAGCATTGATCCGTCTTCCTCTCTGATATCAATCTTTGCAAGCCATGGAGATGGGGGTGTCATTTTTTTTTTTTTGGACAGAGATCAATGATTTCTCTGAACATCCTGTTCTGTCTTCTTCTCTCCAGTTGGAGCTGATGCAAATCAGATGGGAGACAAAGGAAGCGACAAAGTTTTAATACAAGTCTTGACCACTACTGCTAACAGGTTCACACTGCATACACAACATTTTCTGTACTATTATGCCGAACACAAAGAGTCTGTGTTTATCTAATACAGCACTACATCATCCATAACAAAAGATTTATATAACATTTCTTCCAGTTGGTAAATCGTTTTTTTTATTTTTTTGTTTTGTTTTTTTCCACTTTATCTGTGTTTATTCAATCCCTTCTTGAATATCTTGATAATTAGAAGATAAAGTTTCCACGTTCTGCAAGGTGCCGCTTTTCATGCTGTATATTCACAGTTACTGAGTTTGCTTCAGTGTTTACATTTTTCCTACGTGTGGGTGGGCAGGCAACTCTTTTTTTTACAGGGCTCTTCATTCCCTACATTGCTTTTAATTTTTTATGCGATCACTTTTTATACCATTGTATATTGGTTGGTTCCAATAAACGTACCTTTTTGATCTGCACCATCGGAGCATTCTATTTTTTTCCCATACCTTTTGGTTCCATGAGAGATCTGGACGCTCCCACTAGATGTGTCGTTTCCATCGGTCCGGTGGACATCATCACAGCTGTTCCAGTCTAGAGGAGATATCTTGGGAGATCTAGGGCCCCTATCACTACCTGGGAGAACCAACCACCTGGATCCCTAAGCTTGTTTGATTCGGTGTCACTAGCATTCAAATCCACCTGCTCCGGTAAGAGTGTTTACACCTTCTTCACTTCAAGAGCTATTATTGGATGAATCGTGTGTCGGAGGATTTCCTCAGTCTCATTGGATTTGTCATCCATCTTACTGTTTGGACTCCATCACTTTTTTACGTTTTTTCACATACACAATGAACTGGATCATACCTCTTCATCACTGAACTTTTTTAGTTCACACATATGTGTTTTATATTAATATGGTGTTGCCTCCACCCTTCTAGCTATAACAGCCCCCCGCTTTTCTGGGCAGATTTTCTATAAGGTTTTGGAGTGAGACATAGGGGTTGACTTTGTTTTTGACTTTTTGGAGCTAGCTTTGTGAACATGGGCACCGTCATCCTGGAGCAGAAAAAGCGCTTCCCCAAACTCTTCCCCCAAAGTTGTTACATACTGTTGTCTAAAATGTGTTTGTATGTTGTAGCATTATGTAGCGGTGTGGTTGCCACTAGTAACAAACATCCACCATATCACCCTAATGCCAGACTTCCATATATCACTTCTGAGACAACGAACAGTCAATTGCTTTGTTTTGTTTTTGTTTATTGGGGAGGTATAACTTGGTTGGGTAAAGGGTATATGGGATGCCCATAGATCAAAAATACTTTGCCATCACATTTATAGATTTTACAGATTAGAACTTAGTTTGAGCCTGAAGGAATGATGCGCATGTAGAACAGCTACAGTCTCTTCCCTGCAGACTATTGCTCCTCCCCTGCGTAACTCCTGCAGACTATTGCTCCCAGAAATTCCTCATCAATGACCGGGTAATAATGAGGACTTCACCCATGACTGTGTAAGTGTGAAGTTCCCAGAAATCCTCTCCTCCTGCACAAACTTTTGCTGTAGCACATTCATTTCTTGTCACATCTTCTTCTGTATGCAAAAGAACCCACTCTGAATAGTCTCTAATGCTGGCTCTGATTGGTTGCTGCTACTAGGCCAGAGGCCTGCAGTACCTCTCCCCGGAGGCCTAGTAGACTACTGTTCACAGCTAGTCCAGCTTGCAAATCCTGCGCCCTCGGGCTGCATCGATTTGACACTATTCCCCACAGTCTCTCCTCTGCTCCAGGACTCCTCATCAATGACCGTGTAATGATGAGGACTTCACCAATGACCGTGTACTGATGAGGACGTCACCAATGACCGTGTAAAGGTGAAGCTCCCTCACAGACTTCCTGGCATGTCTCCACATTCAGCCCTCCGCTGTGGTGTACTCACCTACCTTTCTCTGCCCCGAGTCCTTGGTGGAGAACTTAACCCGACCATACGTTCCGACAGCTTCACCTGCCCCTCTGCTCCAGGAATTCCTCATCAATGATCGTGTAATGAAGACTTCACCAATGACCGTGTAAAGGTGAAGGTCCCTCGCAGTTCTCCCAGGCCTCCTCCTGCGCTTTGCACACCCCCCCCCTCCAGATGGGGGTGCACTCCTGCTGCTGTCTAGTACTCCATTCTCCACTTCACACGGCCGAAACTCCTCCCAGTGGCCTGTTATCTCAGCTTGTATAGGAGGCCCACCCCCTGCCAATTCCAGTTGGGGATTGGTCAGAGCTCCCACATGAGCTGCCTGCCACTCCAGTTCTAGGCCCTGCCCCTCTTCCAGAACATTCTCCCTGGAAGCAGGGGAGGCGCCTCAGAACCAACGTACAGATGGTCGCACCCACTACTATACTAACCACTCCCTGCCCCCAGATCAAACAGCCTGAAGCATAGGCTTGCCTAAATTTAATTGTACTGACAGCTTCCCTAGCAAAAAATCCTATGCTAGCACCTACCTATGGTAGTGGGTGCTACAAATAAAAGTACCCTTAACTAGAAACACCTGAATTTAATAATTTGGAGGGAAAGATGTCCACATGCTATTGTCCATATAGTAGGTGTGGGATTGTTAAGCCCTGATCTGCATATTGATATAATCACATTTAAATGGAATAAAAAAAGGAAGTAAAAGTGTTAACTTTTTTTTTTGTTTAATTTCAAAAGCCCTATTTAATATACATTCTGCATTGTATTTGGATTGTTAAAGTGTTTTAACTGTGTACACATTCTGTAACCTCTGCTACTGTTAAAAATGTAATTCATACTGGCTACTCGATATAATCCAGTCTTGGTTGGCTTCCCGAGATGTGAGTTTGGCACGGACCCTTGGCAGAGAAATGGTTCTTGATGTTGTCATCTTCATGTCCTTGTGCATTTTGTTAAGATTTATTTTGAATGTGCGTTCCTCTCTGCCTTTGTTTATTGCATTAACAAAATGCCTGCAGTGGATAATTAAATTAATATGAAGATTAATATAACCTTTACACACACGCCAGAGCATTTCTATGCTGTGCAGATATTGACTGTTCGGAAGTAGGTCTCCACGTTTTGTCATTGTGGCATGATGCACCTTCCTTTTTTTGTTTTTGGCTGCCTGGGAAAAGCTTATGCTAAATCAACAAGCCAGACGTTTAAATGTCCAGTTCAGTCCTTCAGGGCACACACTGGACACATCCTTACCTGCGTGCACATGCTGTTTTTCAACATAAATACTGACACTTCTGTTGCTGCTCGCCAAGTTTCTTGTCCCTAGGTAGGGCGATTAGTAACTCCTGAGTAGCTAATGGCTCCTAAGTCTTTAAATTATTCCTGGAGCCATCGTAGCATGTGAAATATTTAAGCTTCTTCTCCTTCTCACAAGCAATGTGGAAATGAATGTTTTATTGAAGATGTTCAGTGTGATGGCACAGTTCAACTTTTCATTTAGATTAGGTTTTGCAAGGCAGTGGCTAGACCACTGCCATACTGCATAGATCGGGGATGAGCAACCAGTAGATCGCGGCCAGGTGACTGGTGGATCGCGGTCTGGGCTTCCTGACCCGCCATTCCAGAGCATCAAACATAGTGCAAATGCCATACCTCCCAACTGTCCTTGATTTCGAGGGACTGTCCCTCATTTGGAGCAATGTCCATCTGTCCCTCTTTCCCCCTCATTTGTCCCTCATTTTGGTCTGATCCGTATAGTTGTATATAAAATGCACTTTTTATCTTTCAAGAATCGTTTCCCAGTGCTAAACCTTTCATCCAATTTCTAAATTGCTGCATTTGTCCATTTTAAAACCCAATATAAAGGAATGGCAGTGGTAAAAAAAAGCCCTTCTGGATTTAATTAACCATTTTTTTGGTTAATTCTCCTTAAAGGGGGTGTGACAGGGGGGCATGTCCTGTGCCTATATACGTTTGTTAGTAGGTGTCCCTCATTCCCATCTCATAATGTTGGGAGGTAGGAAATGCATAGGGACTACTTGCAAAGTTGGATCTGTAGTAGGGAGCAAGAGCCGCATAAGCCGATGTCTCCTCTGTAGTGCCGGCTAGTGTCCCATGCAGAGTGATGCCAACTGCACTCCCATCTCTTATCCCGGCTAGTGGTCTCCAGAGTAGTGCCAAGAGAAGGAAAGAAGAGATCTTCAGATCAGTATGAAGCTGATTTAAACCAGTGATTGCCGTGCAATGCACGTGATTGCCACACGGTAGTACGGCAACTAGAGGTTTAAATCAGGGGTGAGGAGAAGACCCTGCGCCCAGTGATCTTTGACTTCTCCCATGTTGTTGAGGTAGATTTCCACCTAGGGTTGCCACCTCATCACTTTAAACCAGAACACATATTTATTACACAGGTTCTGTGGCTGATTAAGGTGGTAATTAAACTCACTTATCTGCATTTAATTAGCCTCAGAACCTGTGTAATTCAAAGGTGTTCGGGTTTGAAGGGATGAGGTGGCAACTCTATCTCCACCTCTTCAAGGTTGCCTACGCCCTGGCATAGATTATCCAGTAGTAAGCTCTTGCGGCTTTCGGGTTTCTGCAATCTGACTGACCAATGACAACCATGCACAGAAAATGGTAGTATCTTTAATATAATTCAAATACGCAGAGCCATTGCTTGGTGTGCTATGTTATTGCTTTAAGCTCTTGTCTCTGTTTTAAACTACTCCTCCTCACGAGTGGCATATGCAGAGGACCATGACATTAGACTATCACAGGAAGGGCAGAGGTGTCTTTGATGTATGAGCTAGGATTAAGTCATAGCCCACACATCAAAGAGGTGACATTTAATACAGGGTGCACCTGTAGCAGTGGATTCCCAGTGCTCTATGAATTCTTTGACGTGAGAGCGCAGCAGAAGTTGTCTCTATTCAGACACTCTGTCTCAGCTTGAAAATTCAGAAACCTTCATACAGAGGGATAAAAGTAGTCACAGCTTTGATCCGTTCATGTGTTTAAATTTTAACAGTTTGAAAGGGAAAAACTGGACAGCAGGAGATACAGCTCCAACTGCTGGTCAAAAATGAGAATGCAAAATATTGTATAGTATTTCATATTTATAAGACTAAAAGGTTTTAGTTGTAGTTTTTTAAAGCTCACTATAGTAAAGAAAGGCAATACGGTATATACAATATGTACAATCTTTTTAAAGCCATAGTAATGGTCTAGCTGGATAGATAGATACATGAAGAGCAGTAGAAGGGCTGAAATATCCATTCTGATCCCAACTTCACTTTTTATTGGATCTGTAAAAAACAAATTAATAATAAATCTATTAAGAATAAAATGGGGTCTGTTAGGTTACAAGTATGCTCAGCCCATCATGGACTAATACATACAGGTTATGGCAGGAAAGCAATCTAGGGATGTAGTTAAAGTGGAACTTTAGTTATAAAATTTAAGTCCTCCTAGATCACTTCATGCTGGCCCCTGCAGGTATAGTTATATATAACATTAAAGTGACAGTAAAGGTTCATTTAAAAAAAAAATAATAATAAACATGTCATACTTGCCTGCTTTGTGCAGTGATTTTGCACAGAGCAGCTCCAATCCTGCTCTTTTCGGGTCCCCCGCCGGCACTCCTGGCTCCTCCTCTTCAGCCAGTACCCCCAATAGCAAACCGCTTGCTTTAAAGGCACTGGAGCGTGCTCACTCCCAAACCCTTGCTGTAAGCGTCCATAAGACACACTAAGCCGCGGCTCGGCCCCACCCCCGCTCTCTCCTCATTGACTCACTGGCTGTGATTGACAGTAGCAGAAGCCAATGGTTCCCGCTGCTGTCTCAGCCAATGAGGAATGAGTGGCGGGAGAAGCTCAGCTCTTGTGCACATTGCTGGATCGAGATGGAGTTCTGGTGAGTATTTGGGGGGGCGGGAGCTGCACACAGGAGGTTTTCACCTTCATGCATACATGCATGAAGGTGAAAAACCTTGAGCCTTTAAAACCACTTTAACCACTTACGGGACCGCCCGACATCGGCACTTTGAAGAGGAATATCGTTGTTATGCTAGCTGCCATAACCCCGGTATCCCCTTCTTTAGTGAGCGGTCCGCTTTCAGATATAAGTGGTCTTAGTGGCGGATTCGCCGCAAGATCACCTTTATCGGTGACGGGAGAGGGGCTCCCCCCTCCTGCCACGCTCCGGTGCCCTCCGCTGCTTACCGGAGCTGCCGGCAGCGGCGGAGGCGATCGGGTCCTCTTCCGTGTTGGGTATGGAGCTGAGTGAGGGGAAGATGGCCCCCACCCGACTCCATACCAATGCAGGGCGGAAGCAACTTTTTTTTTTTTTACATTGCATTTTAGTGTAAATATGAGATCTGAGGTCTTTTTTGACCCCAGATCTCATATTTAAGAGGACCTGTTATGCTTTTTTTTCTATTACAATGGATGTTTACATTCCTTGTAATAAGAATAAAAGTGACACATTTTTTTTTTTTTTAAAGAACAGTGTAAAAATGAAAAATAAAAGGTAAAATACATTTTAAACGCGCCCAGTTTTGCCAAGCTCACATGCAGAAGCGAACTCATATGTGAGCAGCACCCAGATATGAAAACGGTGTTCAAACCACACATGTGAGGTATCACCGCGATCGGTAGTTGGAGAGGAGCAATAATTCTAGCCCTAGACCTCCTCTGTAACTCAAAACATGCAACCTGTAGAATTTATAGACGTCGCCTATGGAGATTTTTAAGGGTAAAAGTTTGTTGCCATTCCACGAGTGGGCGCAACTTTAAAGCCTGACATGTTGGGTATCAATTTACTCGGCGTAATATCTTTCACAATATAAAAAAAATTGGGCTTTTTTACTTTACTGTTGTCTTATTTTTTAATTTAAAAAAAGTGTATTTTTTCCAAAAGAAAGTGCGCTTGTAAGACAGCTGCGCAAATGCGGTGTGACAAAGTATTGCACGACCGCCATTTTATTCTCTGGGGTGTTAGAAAAAAATATATATAATGTTATGGGGGGTCTAAGTCATTTTCTAGCAAAAGAAAATGATTTTAAGTTAAACACAAATAACAAGTTTGAAAAATAGGCTCGGGGCTTAAAATGAAGTACCTATACTCTTTAAAATCCAGTAATACACTCTCACCCAGCTCTGCACATGCTCAGTTGCTCTCTATTTTTAGACACTGTGCCAGATTTGTAGAGGCCGATCTGCTGACAGCCTAAAGATTTACTGCTGATCAGGAGCTTTGGGTTTTCAGCAAAATGTCAGCCTCCAGCAAGAAGAAACAGTAACCATGCTGGAGGCAGTTTACAGCACACACTGATTTTGGTAGCATAATTATTAAAATGGAAAGTATGTTCCTTGCTAAAGAACCTTATGTTTATCAAGTTGTTATTGGTAAAATTCCACTTTAACATCTTCCAGCATTTTGATTGTTTTAGATTTCGAACAAATAAGAAGTTCCTCCACAAACCGACATCCCTGTTTTTGGTAGATGCTAGAGAGTTTATACCATCTTAAGGCCTCTTGCACACGATACTCCTGTTTGAGCATCTACTTTTTCAGACTCTTTTTTTGTATGTACTTGCGGGCATTTTCAGGCATGTGCGTTCGCCCACTTTTTGTGCAAATTTGCGCACGTGCGCACATTTTTTGTTCTGCACAATATGTAAATGGGTATTTGCACACATTTTGCGTGCAATCACGCGTATTTGCGCGCATGAGGCGTAAATTACTGATCAAAAATGCAGATTTTTTTTACTGAAGAATGCACGGGTCTTGTTTATGTGAATAAGATCATTACAATTTATGGGCTATATTTTAGCTCAGTAAAAAAAAAAAAGCTGTACTGTGCTTTTAAGCTGCAGTGTTCAAGGGGCCTTACAGTTTCTTATATATCAGAGATGCCTGTAGAAGGATCTTTGCTCCTGACAACTGCTGCAGTAATTAGAAGCTTTTGGAACAATTTTATATTACTGGCAACTATAGGAGGAGCAATATGCACACCCAAATCACAACAGGTGTAAAACTTGCTGAATAACTATAACAGATCATTTATGTCACCTTGTATACCATACATCAGCAGCAGTATAGGGGTACACACTTGCAACAGGAAATGTGTTTAAATGATTAAAAAGCCAACTGGTGGCTTCCATGGACCCTCAAAACCTGGGCCACCACCCCACAGCCCCACTCCGCTATCCCACTTACAAGTCAGAGGCCCATATGGCAGGTGTCGCCAGGTAGAGGGGAGGGAGACTGGCAAACATCTATTTGCTGATCCCCCTCTAGCTAGTAAGAGCTCGGAAGTGACCAGGATTGTGCCACTTCTGGTTTCTGCTGTCAATTGCCTTGGCTGTTGTGGCCAGGGAAGAATCTTTAGTTGAGTGCAGGGGGAACATCAGGTCAAGTCTCATTCCAGACTATTGGTCCCCTATGTAATAGCAGTAGAATTAAGTGAAAAAGAGTGTAAAAACTTGAGGTACTCCCTGTAATAATATGCCAAAACCATTGTGACTGATATGCTTTGATATGCTCTGCCATTTCAGTATACAAGATGGCTTAAATCTGGAACTATAAAAGAATGTTTCGAAAGATGCTTGCACAAGCACTGTACTCTATATATATCATTGTGGGTTGGTTTTCTCTCTTCCTGTTCTCTGTTCTGTAGGCCATGGGACAGGATGCATGACTTATGACTCATAACCAGATGGCCTGTTGACCCGTGTTAACTCATGATAATGTATCTTAAAAGGGCACTGACTTGTATAACCATATAACTATATATTTCTATACAAATACATCATTTACTAACCACTCCCCCCTCCCCTCTTTCTATTGGTATGCTGAACCATATATAAGCTGTAACGCACCTAAATAAAGGCAGACATTTTACAAATGCACAACCTTCCTTTTGTTTCATTAGGTGTGTCCAGATATCTAAGGGCCCTGTTGGTGTACCTAATAGACGGGTGGTCGTCCAGAATACCTACTATTTCCTTTCACTCCCAAACACTAAACCCCATGCCCACCAAAAAAACTGTGACCCTAACCCCCACATAAACATAAATTGGACCCTCACACATTTTATTCTCCGGAGTCTATGCTTTCAGAAAAAATATACTGTTTAGAGGGTTTAACTAATCTTCAGACCTTTAATTAGCTTACTGTGTATGCAGGAAAGAAAAAAAAGAGAACAAAAAAAAGCAAAAATGTTTCTGGCAGCAAAAGGGTTCAAGGTAATCCTGATGCATTATAAGCCTTATATTTCTCTTTATAATTTTCGCTATAGAAGTGTAGAAAACTGCTGTTGAGATACCATGTCTTTTGCGTATGATCTATCATTACCGTTTCTAATTATATTTCTCATCTTTGCTCTTCTTGCATCTATCTGTTCTTTCATCCCTATCCCTTCTCTTTCCCTGTAGGGTGATTGTTCCCGACGAGCACTGTTTCCCAAAGTTGACAAATGTCTTTTTACTTGACGTCGTCTCTCTCTCACTGTATGACCTTGAGGGACTGGCTTCATCCTTTTTCTGTGTTAAATAATTAGTTTGCAAGCTGTTCCCGTTCCTGGTGTGTAAGATGTGCATTTGGGGTGTGGCAGAGAGCCATATGCAGTGTTTTCACACTAGAATGTATTTCACAGATTGTAGGAAGAAAACACTTTTCACCTACAGCGATAGACAGGTCATAATTGGCATTTAAACGACTTTAACTACTTCAATACCAGGCACTTATACCACTTACCGCCCAGGCCAATTTTCAGCTTTCAGTGCTCTTACACTTTGAATGACAATTGCTCAGTCATGCTATGCTGGGCTTTTATTTATTTTTTTCTTGAGACACTAAGGCCGGGTTCACACTGGTATGACACGACAGTCGTACGACTGTGGATCCGACTTTGCCTTGCGACTTGAAGTCCTTCCGACTTCAATGAATGGGGATCTGACTTTGATCCCGACAATACCAGGCACTTTGTGTCTGGTATGAATCTTTAGGGGAAACTCTACACCAAATTAAAAAAAAAAAATGGCATGAGTTCCCCCTCTAAGACCATACCAGACCCTTATCCGCGCACGCAGCCCGGCAGGTCAGGAAGGGGGGGGACAAGCGAGCGCCCCCTCCCCTCCTGAACTGTACCAGGCCGCATGCCCTCAATATGGGGAGGGGTAGGTGCTTTGGGGCAGGGGGGCCCTGCACCCCCCCCACCCCAAAGCACCTTGCCCCCATGTTGATGGGGTCAAGGGCCTCTTCCCGACAACCCTGGCCGTTGGTTGTCGGGGTCTGCAGGCGGGGGCGCTTATCAGAATCTGGAAGCCTCCTTTAACAAGGGGGCCCCCAGATCCTGGCCTCCCCACCCATTGTACATTGTACCCCTACCCATTCACCTACAAAAAAAAAGAGTGTCAAAAATAAAACGCAGAACAAAGGTTTTTAAAGTAATTTATTATGGCAGGTCTGGTTTCTCTTCCGAATTCTTCTCCCCTCTCCAGCTCTTCTGCCTCCTCCGCTGATGTCTTCTGCCTCTGCCGGTTCTTCTCCCCTCTCCGGTTCTTCTCCCTCTGTCCCGTCTTCTCGCTCTTTTGCTGGGTCTTCTCCATTATCTTCTCCCTCTGTTCTTCTTCCGATGTTGACTCGGCGCTCTCTCCCGCTCTAATGTTGGGTGCGCTGTGTGCCACTACTTATAATGGCATGGGGCGGGGTCACCGCCCCATAATGCCCCGGGCGGTGACGTCCTAATGGGTGGGGCTTCCCGGGTGACGTTATCCGGTGACCCCGCCCCATGCCAATATAAGTAGTGGCAAACCGCGCACCCAGCATTAGAGCAGGAGAGAGCGTCGAGTCAACATCGGAAGAAGAACAGAGGGAGAAGACAGAGGAGAAGACCCGGCAAAATAGCGAGAAGACAGGGGACAGAGGGAGAAGAACCGGAGAGGGCTAAAAGACATCAGCAGAGAAGACCCGGACAGGCTAAATTCACTGGCTGTTTACCCTGATCGGGGATGGCCTGTGTCCGGGGGACACGCGCCATTCCCGATCGCCACTCTGCGCGCTCCCGCAAGCTTGTTATCCTGCTGGACGTCCTATGATGCCCAGTCAGGGTAACTGAACCACTTTCCGGCTGTCATTCTGCTATATTGCGGGCGGAAAGTGGTTAAAAATGGGATCCATGTTGGCAGTGTTTGTGTTACCACTATTCAGAGTACTGTCTACATAGAGGTAGTTTCTGCTTACAGCAGACCATGTTCCCAAATCACAATCCTAGCCTAAATTCTTCCAAAGAAGGAAAATCAATATTGGTTCACAGTTTTTTTTTTTTTTGTGTCCACTAACATAAGACCTAATAAGAATGCTATAGCACGTTCTATGACTTTTTTTTGTTTTTTTGCTTTTCTAAGGATAAAGGTACACTCTAATTAGAGTTGAATGTCAGGCCTTGCAATTGATATATGAGGCAAATCCTACCTGCCCAGGGTTTTGTTTCTCATCAAGGCATAGCTATACTGCACCCTACAACCCCAATGTTTAGAACTGCCTTGTTGTTAGAATCCTGGTATTCTGAGAATGCAAATTGAAGAGCCCTTTAAATACAAAGGCCAGGTATTAACAGTTATTAATGGCAGTAGACAAAAATATTTCACATAACGTATATATGAAAGGAGCTGGATCTATTTCCATTAGCACATACTTTAGTTACAAAGAAGCATGTTTGAAAAGCTTACATAAAAAATAAAAATAAAGGATCAGCCCTTTCCTCTTCCTTTCGTTGTGTTTCCCGGTTTTTGTCCTCTTTTATTAGTATCAAACTATAGGACTTTAATGTTTGCATTTCCTGTTTCTGAATGAGTATAAGCCCCCGTTCAAATCACATGACAAGTCGCACCCCATTCTTGGCAATGGAACCATTCAATTTGCCGCGACTCGTGTCGTAGTGACTTTGAAAAAGGTTCCTGCACTACTTTTTGACGAATTTCATTGCAACTTGCATAGATTTCTGATGAAGTCGCAAGCCGCAATGAAATCCTAGGTGGAAATCGCGCTGATATGCAGATTTGAAATCGCGCTGTAGCGCGATTTCAAAGCCGGACCAGTGCAAACCAGGGCTAAAGAGGCTTTTGCATTAACCCTATCACTACAAGAGTCATTATTGTGTTTTTTGCACACGTTTAAAAAAATCATTTTAGGCTTGAAGAATAATTAAAACCTCCAACCATATGTTTTCTTAAAGCAGGACACCCATAGAATGATGGTAGTTCCAATTTTTTTGATATTTGCGTAACAGTTTATCAAGAACAAGTTTTCAGTAAATATACACTAAAGTTCATTTTTGGGCTGCATGTGCTACCCTGTTTCCCCGAAAATAAGACCTAGCATGATTGTCGGCTGCAATATAAGCCCTACCCCCCCAAATAAGGCCTAGTTAATGTCCTTGTAGGTCTTATTTTCAGGGTAGGGCTTATTTTCGCTGAAACAGGGTAGGGCTTATTTGGAGGGTAGGGCTTATATTGCAGCCATCACCGACAATCACGCTAGGTCTTATTTTCGGGGAAACAGGGTAGATGTGATATGATTGCAGCTGATTTTTTTCACATGTTTTGGACCTGTCCTGGACTCTCGACCTTCTGGAAGGATCCATTTGCTTTTTTTGACCACAAGCTTCACCTACCGATACCTCATACCCCAGAGGTTGGACTCTTAGGAATTCTTAATGATTATGTTCCTCGTACACATGCCAGGACTTTGTTATGTATACTGTTATTTTATGCACGTAAAACCATCTTATTGCATTGGAAGGAAGTGGGCCCTCTTTCAGCCCACGCCTTCTTTTGTAACGTTCATGGGGTCCTCCCCAAATTTAATTTGATATATAAAAGTAGGGCGTGCCCTAAGAAATTCACCAAAATATGGCAACCATGGCTGGATGTTTCAGAGGACTTCTGGGGGGATATCCTTTCTTCACAACTCACTCCAGTGAGTCCTCCACCGATGTAACTTGGGAACAGTGATCTGAAGGTTGCCAACACAATAACCAGGGATTGCTTTGTATGGAACTTCCGCTACATCGGGGGATCGTGAAAATCTACTGTTGATATGGGGTCGTATGTGTTGTGGGTTTGAATGTGTGTATGTATGAATGTTGTTTTGGGTCTTTCTGTTCCTTCATGGACTGCCAGCTCGGTGTATACTAATTAGTACAAGACTTGATATAGTCATATGTACCTTACACGCCTGTAATGTGAGTCTATCTCTGTTGTTTTTTTGTTGTAAAACCAAAATAAACACCTTTCAAAAAAATAAAGTTATTTTCTGAGCAAACAAATGCAATGTGTTACCCATTTTGTTGGTAAAATATTAAGTTGCGTTGAGTAAATAGATACCCAACATGTCAATCTTTAAAAAATGGAGAATGCCCGCAAAGCGATGCTGAACTTTGGTACATTATATTTTCCAAAGATTACATTTTAAAAGCCCCTATAGGTCATCACTTTAGAGTTAAAGAAGAAGTACAGCCAAAGCTAGTTTCCAGGCTGGGGCAGGATCGCTACAATAAAGTCAGGATCCACCCACATGCCTGGATCAGCACCCGGCTCAGCCTCTCAGCGAGCTGCTTCTGACCCCTTCATAGCCCAGCGCTCCAGTGAGTGTATGGGGGGGGGGTCAGAGCAGAGAGCCGCTGACTGTCAGTCACCAATTCTCTGCTCACAGCATTCTGAGAACCGAGCCTTCAAAGACTGCTGATTTTAACTACATTAATTAGTGATGCATCGAAATTTCGGCCACCAAAATTATTGGCCGAAAATAGGGTTTTCAGCATTGTACTGAAAGGAAATAAAGGTGCCTATAATGGCTTCCGAAAATGCCAGTGATTTTTCCGCAATTTTACCATGCTTATGGTTGTGATTTTCATAGGTCACTTGACTCAAAAAATGCTTCAAAAACACACAGGTGCATTTTTGATGAGTTCTTGCTGTATTTTCATTGCATTTGAATAGGGAGGTGCATTCTTGGTGAGGATTTTTAACTGGCCAAATATGCATCAAAAATGCATCAAGCAGGATTTTTAATGCAGTTTCAAAAGGTGCCAATAATGGCCGTCAATAAATTTGTATTAGTTTAAATTCATGATATTCAGATGAACAGTAAATTCATGATATTAATCAAAAAAGTTGAATATAATACAATTATTTATAAATCTATATAGTTTTGGTTTTGGCCAAGTGCATCCTGAATTTTCAGTTTTGGCATCAGAATTTTTATTTTGGTGCATCATTAAAATGCATTAAAGTGGATGTAAACCCGAAGTTTTTTTTTTTTTTTTTATGTCATAATGTAGAGTATACGATTTCCTATCATTTGAGCCCAGTCTTGCCACAAAGAGTTAATCCATCTCTGAGCAATTCCCTTTTATTGTTCAGTGAGATAAAACTTGACAAACAGAGAAAAACTTTGTCAAATCCTCCCCCTTGCTGTGAGTGACAGCAGGGGCGGACTGACCACTCGGGCACTGCCCGAGGACCCCATGCCACTAAGGGGCCCCATCAGGGTTGCCAGCCTCAATAAAACCAGGGGACAGTATGTAAAAGTCTGTGTTTTTTTAAAAAATCCCAAGATTATAGCTGCCCCGCCTTTCCAGTACCTTTTCAGTGTGTGTATGTGTATTCTGTGTGTGTATACTGTGTGTGTATATTGTGTGTCTGTGTGTGTATACTGTATGTGTGTGTGTGTGTATACTGTGTGACCCCATAATCTATTGCCATGGGGCCCCATAATCTCCTATTGCCCGGGGGGCCCCATAATCTCCTATTGCCCGGGGGCCCCATGAGTTGTCAGTCCGCCCCTAAGTGACAGGTGATTTACATATCTCGTGCACTAGCCTAAGACATGCATTATTTTTTAATTCCCTCCCCCACTCCTTTCTTCAGCAGCTCTGCAAGGATTGGCTGTTTTCATACCTCAGCATGATTTGGCATGCTGAAGTCATGTGGTTACTTTCCTGTCTTTTCACTGGATGTTAGAGATCATAGCAGAAGTTCAGTTAGAAATACACAGGAGAAAATGCATATTGACAAGGGGAGTGTAGAGGTGGGCGGGGAGTCTACTGACATCATGACTCCACCCACCGAGCTCCAGACAACAGACCCACCCACAGAATCTGCAGTTTTTCCCGTCTCATAACAGACAGAGGGGAGACATTTGACAGGTAAAGATACATGCAGGAGGCATGTATATCCTTATAGATAACCAGTATGGCAGTAGTTTAGAAAGGATGACATTGGGTTTACAGCCATTTTAAAGCTGACCATTGTAAGCACCCCTGTCAGTGAGGCCGGCAGGGAGCTCTGGGACAGTGCAGCACTGGAGAGAAAATTAATAGTTCTGCTTTAACCGGGCAAGCTGTCATACAAAAGTGGCAGTCAGTCCTTTAACTGCCACTTTTGTATGACAGCTTGCCCGGTTAAAGCAGAACTATTAATTTTCTCTCCAGTGCTGCACTGTCCCAGAGCTCCCTGCCGGCCTCTGAAATCTTCAGCCTGTCTGCTTCTGGGTACTGATCTCCAGACATTTTCATTGACCGATATGACATCATTGCTGTGCATGCCGGGAAGTTCATTCCAATCAGAATTGCCAAGAAAGTACACTGAGCTCAGTGTACAGGGCAGACAGATAAAAAGTTTTAATGCAGAAGAGACATGTTTGGGTTGATTTACTAAAACTGGAGAGTGCAAAATCTGGTGCAGCTGTGCATAGAAACCAATCAGCTTCCAGGTTTTTTGTCAAACCTAGAAAGCAAAGACTGCTGTGTTAATGCTATTTATAGACTTCATTATGTCTTTTTTAAAATTTTGTCTATAGTTCCACTTTAACCAATGTGGATGGGCCGCCTGTCTCCGGGTTGAGGACGCACCTACCCCGCTTCCCCCCACGACACCCGCTGTGATTGTGCACAGTGGGAGTTTGTCAGCAGGTCCCGGACAATGATTCATGGCCAGGACCTGCTGATTGGCTGTGTCCAATCACAATCCAAAGCCCTGTGTTGACAATCCACATTTTGTTATGTTGCAGCCTTATTCCAAAATGGAATAAATTCATTATTTTCCTCAAAATTATACAAATAATACCCCATAATAATGATGTGAAATAAGTTTGTTTGAAATCTTTGCAAATGTATTGAAAATAAAAAACGAAAAAAAAAAATCACATGTATGTAGCAAGGTCCCGGGGCCCAAGAGGCCTAATGGTGACCTCAAGGGTTAGGGAGAGCTGACATCCTTCCTTGTAGAGTGGGTTACCAGGTATGGTGGATGTGATGCAAGAAGAATGTCACTTTTTGAATGCAAATAAGAGATTTATTGTCTCTTAACAGAACTGGGGGAGAGAGTGTTAGGGCCAGGACACCCTGGAGTAGATGCAATGGTAATTGGCAGACTCCGAGACTTCTATAGGTAGACCGCTATACAGTGGAAGGCCTCCAGCCGGATAACACTTCTGTATAGGTAGGGTCGCTCTCTCCTATGGCAACTAATCTTGTAACGGTCACTAACAGTAGTTATCCATAACTCTTGATAACACGGAACAGTCCTTTACTTATCTCACAGTATCCCACTGTAGATCTTCACTCACTGAGCTCCCAGTCTCTCACTAGACTTCCAGATCCCTTTTGTCACTGGATCCCCTGAGCTCTTCCACAGCTATCCCACTGTATACTCCTCAAGCGTCAACTCGGCTATCCTGCTGGGTCCCTTACTTGGCTCCTCCTGATGCTTTCCCACTTCTTCACCGTCCCTGGCTGCCGAGAAGGCTGCTCTGGTATTTGTTTTAGCTTACTCACAGTAGTCTCCGGTAACAAGGTGGATGGTCCCTTCGTGACGACAGCTTCCCCTCTACCCCCGACCACAACTGGTTCCCTGTCTGGCTGAACCTTCTCAACTCGGTTGGACTCCAATCCTGCAGTCCCAACCCTATGCTACTTCTCCTGCTCCGGGATAGGCCTTAGGCAGCCTAGCAGCCAGGTGTCCCCAGGATAGGCCTCAGGCTTTCCGGCCTAGCAGCCCGGGCGACATAACACACATCCACCCAGATAGCCGTCTAGGTGGCACAGAACCCTGATCACATGACTTCACCCAAATAAATAGGCTCTCCCAGTGGGCCAAGGGGCTTAAAGAGACCCTTGCCCATTGGCTGAGACACCCCATTCATTCATAAACTGTCCTTGCAATGCCCTTGTCTATCTAATGTCACCAGCTACAATGCCATCTAGTGACAGAAGAGAAAAGTGCAGCAATTTCAGAATTAGGGGGAAGAACCAGAAGAACCAGAAGATAGAAGAAAGAAGAAAAATTTAAATAAAGGAATTGTCAAAAACTGTCTCTTGTCATTTTTAACATTTTTGACAGTTTTTTAGTGAAATGGTAGGGGTAAGTACCCCCTTACCATTTCACACAGGGGGGGCTGGGATCTGGGGGTCCCCTTGTTAAAGGGGGCTTCCAGATTCCGATAAGCCCCCGCCCGCAGACCCCCACAACCACCGGCCAGGGTTGTGGGGATGAGGCCCTTGTCCTCATCAACATGGGGACAAGGTGTTTTGGGGGGCTACCCCAAAGCACCCTGCCAATGTTGAGGGCATGTAGCCTGGTACGGTTCAGGAGGGGGGGGGCGCACTCTCGTCCCCCCCTCTTTTCCTGCGGCCTGCCAGGTTGCGTGCTCGGATAAGGGTCTGGTATGGATTTTTGGGGGGACCCCACGCCGTTCTTTTTTTTTTTTGGCGCGGGGTTCCCCTTAAAATCCATACCAGACCTGAAGGGTCTGGTATGGAATTTAGGGGGAACCCCACGTCATTTTTTTTTAAATTTTGGCCGGGGTTCCCCTTAATATCCATACCAGACCTGAAGGGCCTGGTATGGAATTTAGGGGGACTCCCACGTCATTTTTTTTTTAATTTTAGTTCGGGGTTCCGCTTTTGGGAATTCCCATGCCGTTTTTATCAATGAACTTCTATGTGTATTGTCGGCAATGCAATAGCCGCGGGTAGTTTTAAATGGGTTTTTTCCTTCAAAATGTCATTTTGCTGTCAGACTGTTCTAAACACAGGAAACATGCGCCCCTTTACAGGCATACTATAGACACCCCCAGGTACGAAATTTAAAGGGATATTACACTTTTATTGTTTGACTTTAAGCATTATTAACCGGTTCAATACAGGGCAATTTCACCCCCTTCCTTCCCAGGCCAATTTTTAGTTTTCAGCGCTGTCGCACTTTAAACGTCAATTGCGCGGTCGTGCGACGTTGTACCCAAAAAAAATTGACGTCCTTTTTTCCCCACAAATAGAGCTTTCTTTTGGTGGTATTTGATCGCCTCTGCGGTTTTTATTTTTTGCGCTATAAACAAAAGAACAGCGACAATTTTGAAAAAAAACACAATATTTTTTACTTTTTGCTATAATAAATATCCCAATTTTTTTTTTAAAAAACTAATTTTTTCCTCAGTTTCGGCCGATACGTATTCTTCTACATATTTTTGGTAAAAAAAATCGCAATAAGTGTATATTGATTGGTTTGCGCAAAAGTTATAGCGTCTACAAAATACGGGATAGATTTATGGCGTTTTTAAAAAAAAATATTTATTTATTTTTTTAGCGCCGATCGCGATTTTTTTTCGTGACTGCGACATTATGGCGGACACATCGGACACTTTTGACACATTTTTGGGACCATTCACATTTATACAGCGATCAATGCTATACAATTGCATTGATTACTGTGTAAATGTGACAGGCAGTGAAGGGGTTAACCACTAGGGGGCGGGGAGGGGTTAATATGTTTCCTAGGGAGTGATTACTAACTGAAGGGGGAGGGGACGTACAAGGGGAGGAGACCGATCAGTGTTCCTCCGTTCTGGGAACACAGATCGCTCTCCTCTGAGCTGACAGGCTGTGGATCTCTGTGTTTACACACACAGATCCACATGCCGGTCCGGTTAACCGGCAATCGCGGGTGCCCGGCGGACATCGCGGCCACCGGGCACACGCACCGGGTCCCGAGGAACGCGGCGCGCGCGCGCCCCCTAGGCGGCCGGGAATCCCAGGGCGTCATATGACGCCCACCCAGGATGGGAGATCCCATCTGTGGACGTCATATGACTATGGGCGGGTATTGAAGTGGTTAAAATCACTGCTCCTGAAAAAACGGCCGTTTTTAAAACTTTTTTTTGCATTGATCCATGTCCCCTGGGGCAGGACCCAGGTCCCCAAACACTTTTTATGACAATAACTTGCATATTAGCCTTTAAAATTAGCACTTTTGATTTCTCCCATAGACTTTTAAAGGGTGTTCCGCGGCATTCGAATTTGCCGCGAACACCCCAAATTGTTCGCTGTTCGGCGAACTTGCGAACAGCCAATGTTCGAGTCAAACATGAGTTCGACTCGAACTCGAAGCTCATCCCTACTGTACATAAGTATTCACAGCCTTTGCTCAATACTTTGTTGAAGCACCTTTTTACACCAATTACAGCCTCAAGTCTTTTTGAGTATGATGTTATAAGCTTGGTACACCTATTTTTGGGCAGTTTCTCCCATTCTTCTTTGCAGGACCTCTCAAGCTCCATCAGGTTGGATGGGGAGTGTTGGCGCACAGCCATTTTCAAATCTCTCTAGAGATTTTCAATCGGGTTCAAGTCTGGGCTCTGGCTGGGCCACTCAAGGACATTCACAGAGTTGCCCCATGTGGTTAAAGTGTAAGTAAATACTCCTATCGTTTTCTGCCAAGGAAGCTGCCATCTTTGCCTCTGTTTAATCTACAACTGCCATGATGCTGCACATGTGATCAGTTATGACACCAGCCATTGGACGGCTTGACAGTTTGGTTGAGAGCACATCCAATGGGAGTGTTACATTTCCGGCATGTGCCGGAAATGAAGCAGTTTTATGGATGGGTTTACTTCCGCTTTAAGCATGCAATTAGTAAATAAAATCCTTTTTAACCGTATAGCCCCTAACAAAATTTATTAGAGTTTCTAACTGTTCTATATATTCTTTTCATTGCCTGTGTAAATTCTATTCTGCAGGTCCCATATTAGAATATCCTCTAAGGCTACCCACCGCAGTTCTCTGAATTAAAAACTACACGGTTGACTAGTGCCAAGGGCTGAAACAGCAGCGCGTGATTTCTGGGGAATGACACTTTACTCCATATACATACAACAGATATTGCAATTAACTATTCAAATGTTAAATAAAGATGACAAGTCCCGTTACACTTTTAAATTGTTTGATTTTCATGCATGGGCCATTTTATAGCACACGTCTGGGCTCCATGATACCTTCTATGGTGGCTATGGGATTATAATGCTCCATACACACTTTGTTTATTTTTAAGTGACAGGTTGCTTTGCTAGTAAAGTTTGCTTTATAAGGTGCCATGGAGCCCACAGGTTTACTTTAAGGTTCCAATAAATCTTCTCTATAAATTGTAGCTTTATGCAGTAAATGACTGTAATTGTGGTGAAAGGCTGTTACAGGGCCATCACTCTTGGAACTGCTTGGAAAAAAGACAACATAAGCTGCCTTTGTGCATTGCAAAATGGTTAATACTGTGTAAAACATTAAAAAAAAAAAAAAATTCCCCACGGTCATTGGGGAAAGAGATGTAATGTTTTGACATCTGCTCCACAGGATCTGAAGCCCGTGGGATCAGATGTTCTACATTTACAGTAGAAAAAATGTGCTGTTGTCAGGATCAGAAAAAAAGAGTTGTAAATGGACATTTCAATAAATAAAAAGCTTGTCCTTTCCCTATGATCTTGTCCTAAGAAATACCTAGATCTGAACAGAGGACTGATTGGAGTTGTAGTGTGGCTCATTCGCAGAATTGCCTCATCAATTGTTCCTGTTCTTTTTTTTTTTTTCGGATTATTATATTTAAAACTGACTATCTATATTTTACAAATAGAAGACATTTAGTTATGCAGCTCCAAGCAACAAGTAAAATTCATGGATCTGCTTATGCTATCTAGGACACATACTGACGTTTGATGCTTAAAGTGCCATTCTGGGCAACACATGAAAGCAAGTGGTGAGCTACTAATGTTATCCAGCAAAACGCTGCATCTGTTCTTAAGAAGATTCACTCCGTTTAGTTTCATTTCTTGGGATATTTCACTGTAATCTACTAGAACATGTATCCAGAGAGCTTCTCACAGGGTCACTGGGAGTGTGCTTTTTTTTTTTTTTTGAAGCCTGCGCTGTGTAACCTCTTTCTTGTTCTTTCTGCTTCTTCTATCACAAATCGCAAACGAAACTGTCATAGCGGGCAGAATCTGATCTGAATCTGACTTCTTTTAGTACTCACATTGGTTGTTTTGTATGTTAGTGACGGCAAGGAGCCTGCAGAAGATGTGCATGGGAACTCCTCTCTTTCATGGCTAGATCACAATGCTTCACCACCAGGGGTGTTGCTAGGTCTACAAAAGATCTGGGGCTAGAGCCCATAGCAGCGTAGTAAAGAAAGTCATACGCTTGGGCGGGCATACACATGTACATAATATATGTACGTACGTCTGTGTGTGTGTATATATATATATATATATCCCCAGAGAGCCCCCCACTTACATCAGGGTCCCCAGAGAGCCCCCCTCCCCTTGGGGACCCCTGCAGAGACTCGGGGCTATGGGCCCCAGATTCTGGGCTATAGCCCGAAAAGCCACCTCCTAGTGACGCCACTGTTCACCACAACAATGGATGAAAATATGTACTGAGCAGGTAGACTTCCTGTATAGAAAGGTGATCCGCACTCCAAGAGTTGCTCTTAAAAAAAATCTTTATTCAGAAACCACAGTACCACAGCCACAGATAAAATCAGTTGGCCCCGTGGATGGAGTTTCTGGAGTCTCCTCAGCCATTACCCTACTTGTGACTGTTGGGATCTTGTCTGCTGGATGCTATTTTTTCTTTTCTGCTTTTTTATTTTTTAATTTTTTTTGTTTTTGTTTTTTGTTTATTTTTTTGGTTGTGTAGGTTTTTTTGTGTGTATGAATGTGTATAAAAATTGGCATTACTAGCGTATATATTGGCATGTTATATCAATGCAATTCTTTAGTTCTATTTGGGGAAAACATAAGGGGAATGTGGAAAATTATCTTAACCTAAGGATATTTAGGTCACAGTCACTAAGCATAGTTATTTCCCTCCTTTCTGACATGACACTCTTTTCAATAAAAATATATTAACCACTTGCCGACCAGCATGATCCCGCGAACTGTGGTAGCTATACATCGGCTTGCGGGATCGGGATAGCAGGCGTGCGCATGCTGCACAGCGGGTGGTGCTGATGCTCGTGACCGATGGTCACGACGACCGATGACCACGAGCGATCGTGAGCACGAGGGACAGAACACTGAAGTGTGTGTGTGTAAACACACAAATCCGTGTTCTGTTCTGAGAGGAGTGACAGATCGTGTGTTCCTATTAGCTAGCAATCACGATCCGTCACTTCCTCTAGTCAGTCCCCTCCCCCTTCAGTTAGAATCACCTCCCAGGAAACACAATTAACCCCTTGATCTCCCCCTAGTGTTAACCCCTTCACAGCCAGTGACATTTTTATAGACATCTATGCATTTTTATAGCACTGATCGCTGTATAAATGCCAATGGTCCCAAAAATGTGTCAAAATTGTCCGATGTGTCCGCCATAATGTCGCAGTCCCAATAAAAAACGCAGATCGCCGCCATTACTAGTAAAAAAAAAATAATAATAATAAATGCCATAAAATTATCTCCTATTTTGTAGACACTATAACCTTTGTGCAAACCAATCAATATATGCTTATTACATTTTTTTTTTTTTTTTTTTACCAAAAATATGTGGAAGAATATATATCGCCCTAAACTGAGGAAAAAAATTTATTTTTATATATATTTTTGGGGGATATTTATTATAGCAAAAAGTAAAAAATATTGCGTTTTTTTTCCAAAATTGGCGCTCTTTTTTTGCTTATAGCACAAAAAATACAAACCGCAGAGGCGATCAAATACCACCACAAGAAATCTCTATTTGTGGGAAAAAAAAGGACTTTTTTTGTTTGGGTACAATGTCGCACAACCGTGCAATTGTCAGTTAAAGCGATGCAGTGCCGAATCTCAAAAAATGGCCCGGTCATTCAGCAGCCAAATCTTCCGGGGCTGAAGTGGTTAAAGTGAAAATCAGTTGACGTGTTTCAGCCTATGAGGCCTTATTCCCCGTACACACGGTCGGATTTTCCGACGGAAAATGTGTGATAGGACCTTGTTGTCGGAAATTCCGACCGTGTGTGGGCTCCATCACACATTTTCCATCGGATTTTCCAACACACAAATATATAAAGGGGTGACGGCTGTTAACGTCACCCCTTTACCTGTAGTTTCACCAATATCAGAACTTGTTGAGCTTTGTATCCGACAATGTAGGCACCAGTCACTTTATTATTTTTCAATGCTTTAATAGGAAATAACTGGAAGAAGTAGCAGGAAAGAGGTAGAAGAAGAGTTGCAGCAAATACCTTTTCTTTAGATCATTGAGGGATTGGAGATCTTAGAGACGATTAAACCTTCAGTCCAAAGATCTTTTGCCCACCCGGATAGGTCTCTCTCACTAAACTAGCAGCCGGAATGGCGCACGAACAAAAGTCTCTGCCACAGACTTTAAATGAACAAATTTGTTGTACGATCCTCTGCCACAGGATGTAGTGTTAGATGAACAGTGACACAGTACCAGAACCTTTAAGCTGACCCAGCAGTACTTGTGTGGTAGATTAGATTAAGATGTGTCCTCCAATTGAGTCACCAGGCCCCTCTCGAGATACCAGCATGCCGCACGGTCCTCTCCAAAGACGGGTCCTCCCTTGGATTTTCTTAATTGTCCGACTTCTTCCCGCAGGACAGACAGCACAGGACCATCCCCGCAGCAGTAGGCCCCAGACAGGCTTCTGGGCCTACCTGCACGGCTGCAGCAACGCAGCCTTCCGGCCTGGAGGGCCACGAGGTAGAACTCTCCGTCACATACCTTTTTGGGCCAGGAGGGCCAGCAGGTGAAAGAGAAAGAAAAATGGCGTCTGCTCCTTAAGTACCCTCTCCCAGAATGCACGGCAGCAGACCACCTCTGCCGAGTTGCCTCCGAGAAAGAAGAGCACTCAATATACTTCAGCTTGTTGCTTTTCCAACACTGACCTATGGTGACAACGACACCTACAGGGGACAGTGTGGAACTGCACGGAACACAGCCAATGCTGGAACAGAGATTAAAGCCATAGATTAAATTTGAACTATGCACAGAACAAATGACCCACTAAATTTACATATGAGCGGTAGATTAGAAATCTACCAGCGCTACATATATATATATATATATATATATATATATATATATATATATATATATATATATATATATATATATATGTAGCGCTGGTAGATTTCTAATCTACCGCTCATATGTAAATTTAGTGGGTCATTTGTTCTGTGCATAGTATATATATATTGTGTTTGTTGTGTGTGTGTGTATGTATATATATATATATATATATATATATATATATATATATATATATATATATATATATATATATATAAATATAAATACACACACACACACACACTATAAATAGTTACTTTAGTCCAAGTTAACACATTGTAACCATGTATTGAATATCTATACCTGGAATTCTTCTTTTAAATGGTATTATAATGCAACCAGTTTAACTGAATCCATCTTGATATCAGCCTCTTGGGTACCCCTTTGCAGAGACAGCACTAATCAGGTTCTGCTTCATGCACATGTGCTGACAGGAGGTGAGAAGAAAGGGATGGCCTCACTGGTGTACTGCTGCTTTATTGTCCAGTAAGCTGCCTGTGGGTGTCTTCTAAGCTGTACTACTTCACTGGAGGTTAAACATCTGGCTGCCTGCACAGATTCCTAAATCTCATGATAGACAAAACTGTTCTTATTATAAATATTTAATCTGTGTTTTTTAGCTGATTGCCTGCAGTTTGGTGTTATAGAAGCAAGAGGAGCTTAATTCAGGTGTGTGAAAATTAAAAGTCAGCAGCTACAAAAACTGTAGTTGCTGGCTTTTAATAAACAGCCGCTTACCTGTCCAAGGATCCAGTGATCCAGCGTCCTCCCGCAATGTGGTTACTTCACCATTCTCTCGACACTGGCATGTTAACTGTGGGAAGTTGCCCGTGATACCAACCTACCCGTTCTCTTCGTTCCTCTCAAGACCTCCTGCTCTTTAACTCCCTTGTCACCTCCTCCTTTGCTCGCCTCCAGGACTTTTCCAAAGCCTCTCCAATCCTATGGAACTCCCTACCCCAATCTGTCCGCTTATCTCCTACTCTATTAGCTTTTAGACGATCCCTGAAAACCCTCCTCTTCAGAGAATCCTACCCTACCCACACCTAACCATAGCTCCCAACTGTCCCTGATTTAGAGGGACTGTCCCTGATTTTGAGCAATGTCCCTCTGTCCATCTTTCCCCCTCATGTGTCCCTCATTTTGGTCTGATCTATGTAGTTGTACAGTATATAAAATGCACTTTTAATCTTTCAAAAAAGTGTTTCCCAGTGCTAAACCTTTCATCCAAATTCTAAATTGCTGCATTTGTAAATTTTATAAGCCAATATAAAGTAATAGTAATGGTAAAAAAGTTCCTTGTGGATTTAATTAACCTTTTTTTCCATTAATTCTCCTTTAAGGGGGTGTGACAGGGGGCGTGTCCTATGCCTATATACATTTGCTAGTAGGTGTCCCTCATTCCCATCTCAAAATGTTGGGAGGTACGCCTAACAACTGTATTTTCATTTTCTCCATCAGCTCACCCCCCACAGTTATTACCTTTTGTTCCACTTGACCCTCCCATCTAGATTGTAAGCTCTAACGAGCAGGACCCTCTGATCCCTCCTGTATTGATTTGTATTGTAACTGTACTGTCTGCCCTCATGTTGTAAAGCGCTGTTCAAACTGTTGGCGCTATATAAATCCTGTATAATAATAATTCCTTGCGGCGTCACAGCTGGCTGCTCGCTGTGTTTGCACGAGCTGCACAGCGCTCTGTGAATGGACCCGCAAAGGTTCGGTGATGTGTCCCAGAAAACTGCGGGCAGGGAGGGGGGAGAACTTCTGCTTGGATTTCCTAGGTGATCTGAGCGGAAGTGAGAGCAGGTGCTGGTCAAAACTAGGTACCCCCCCCCCACCCCAAAAAGAAAAGATACAAAATAAAATACCATCCAAATGGGTGCGATAAGGTAATAGAGTGGAGATTCCTCTTTTGGGTGAAGTTCCACTTTAAAAAACACAATACAATATGCGAGCAGATCCTCAAGTAAGGTTCTATTTTCTGATATAACGTCTGTATAGTGTACAGTACATAGCAAGGGTGTGCAATGGAGGCACATACTCATTTCAGCTATAATGTGGAAGTGGTTTATTTCAACCGATTAAATCTCTAACCAAAGTTTTCAGCATAACATTCGGACCCCTTACAGTGAGTGGAGACCAAGAATACATAAACCTGGACATGTGAAAGCAATCATTTCAAGAACTGTAATCAATGTTAGGGCTTCTGTGCATAATCAAGCACTTTATTTAAATAATCATAGCTGTGATCACTGACCATAATATTATTATGATTTGCTTTCGTATGAATTTTGATGATTTGAGGTGCTGACACGATTACAGCAGAAAAATAACAAGAAAAGTGCTGCTCCTGATTTTATCATGGAAGAGTGTTTTGGCATATGGAACAGGCTATATTAAATGGGGTGTGATTAGCTAATCATTTAACAGTGAAAGGATAATTTTGCTGAGAAATTTTTATGTATATTTCTGTACGGTTTGACAATATTGACATGACTGGAGAGTGAACTATAATTACTAGCTGTGCCGTTTTTTTAAGAGTTTCTCTCTTGCTTAAAAAAAAGAAATAAATAGCAAATTGAATTCCAGACAAAAAAGATATGAGGTATGTGAAGTTGAATTTTGGAGTTCTTTGCATTTATCCTCTATATTTGTGCAATAATCCAACATTAACCACTTCAGCCCCGGGAATTAAGACAATTAATGGGTGGAGCCTGTGATATGTACAGCTACTATATTTCAAAGTTTTGTGTCTAAATGTAGTTATGACTAAGGCCTCAAAGGCTGAAACACGTCAACTGATTTTCACTTTAACCACTTCAGCCCCGGAAGATTTGGCTGCTGAATGACCGGGCCATTTTTTGTGATTCGCCACTGCGTCGTTTTAACTGACAATTACGCGGTCGTGCGACATTGTACCCAAACAAAAGTGACGTTCTTTTTTCCCAAAAATACAGCTTTCTTTTGGTGGCGTTTGATCATCTCTGCGTTTTTTTTTTTTTTTCGCTATAAATAAAAAAAGAGCGACAATTTTGAAAAAAACACAATATTGTACTTTTTGCTATAATAAATATCCCCATTTAAAAAAAAAAAAAAAGCTAATTTTTTTCTCAGTTTAGGCCGATATGTATTCTTCTACATACTTTTGGTTAAAAAAAATCGCAATAAGCGTATAGTGATTGGTTTGCGCAAAACTTATAGCATCTACAAAATAGGGGATACATTTATATTCTTATTTTTTTTTTTTTTTACTAGTAATGGCGGCGATCTGCGATTTTTATCGGGACTGCAACATTATGGCAGACCCATCGAACACTTTTGACACATTTTTGGGACCATTGGCATTTATACAGTAATCAGGGCTGTAAAAATGTACTGGTTTACTGTAAAAATGTCACTGGCAGGGAAGGGGTTAACTGTGTTCCCTAGGTGTGTGTTCTAACTGTGGGGGGAGGGGACTGATTAGAGGAAGTGAGAGATCATGATTCCTAGCTATTAGGAATTCACGATCTGTCTCTCCTCACAGAACAGAACAGGGATTTGTGTGTTTACACACACACGTCCCTGTTCTGCCTCTCATGACCGCGATCGCTCGTGGCCGGCGGTCATCGCGACCGTCGGCCATGAGCATCAGCACCCCCTCAGTGCAGCGGGCACGTGCGCGCGCCTGCTGTCCTGCTTATAGCCACGACGGCTCCCGGGATCATGCCGACCTGCCGAAGTATAATGACGACGGCTGCTCGGCAAGCGGTTAAAAAACATTGGCGCTGCTCTTCTCTGTTTATGCAGGATGACTGGTCTGGTCTCCGCCCCCTCCTGTCGTTTTCTGCAGGCAGCCTGTAGTGGGAGGATCTGCTGGGCCTCTCCCACAGCCTGGCGCTCTGTACAGGCTTTGTGCAGCACAGTAATAATTTCACTACTATGTATACAAAGCAATATCTGGGTTTACAAAGGCATTTAGTGCACACATGTGGGTTTCTATCCTTTGTGGTTATTGAGAAATATATGTCTTTCACTTTAATTACACAGCCATAAATACTATGCAAAAATGTGAACAAGTTTAGGAGTTTCTCTCTGCAGATATGCGACATTAATCACTTGCCCGACCGGCTCACGCTGATATACGTTGGCAAAATGGTACGGGTGCGCAAAACAACGTATGGGTTGTCTTCTTTAAGAGCCGCCGGGGGCACGCGTTATCCGCGGCACGAGAGCCAGGGGAGAGGAGACATATCGTTTGTTCCTAGTAAGTAAGAACAGTGATATGTCTCCTCCCCCAGTCAGTGACATCCCCATACAGTAAGAAACACTAACTAGGGAACCCATTTATCCCCTTGATCGACCCCTAGGGTTAATCCTTTCCCTACCAGTGACATTTACACAGTAATGAGTGCATTTTTATAGCACTGATTGCTGTATTAGATGTCAATGGTCCCAAAAATGTGTCAAAAGTGTCCGATCTGTCCGCCGCAATGTTGCAGTTCCGCTAAAGATCGCAGATCACCACCATTACTAGTAAAATCACAGGGGCAATTTCAGGCTCTTGCAGACTGTCAATGTATCTGTCTTATTCATACCTCGTACGAGCAGGCAGGTACACACTGACAGGAAGCATCAATGAACTACCTATAGCAGTGGTTCTCAACCCTGTCCTCAAGTACCCTCAACAGGCCATGTTTTGGAAATTTCCCTTAGATAAAATAGCTGTCCAAAATACCAAGCCATTGACTCTGATTTAAAGCACCCGTGCAAGATAAAGGAAAACCTACAAACATGGCCTGTTGAGGGTACTTGAGGACAGGGTTGAGAACCACTGACCTAGAGCCCTCAACGCTCTGGTAGTTCATTGAGAACTACAAGCTACTGCAAAGGCTTGGCAGTACTTGTTGTTCTCCCA
Organism: Lithobates septentrionalis; assembly: GCA_037952835.1. Lineage (NCBI taxonomy): Eukaryota > Metazoa > Chordata > Amphibia > Anura > Ranidae > Lithobates > Lithobates septentrionalis. The sequence goes on along the minus strand of JBBDGP010000990.1, from coordinate 1,947,098 downwards.
TTCACAGAACTCTGTGAATGAATGACACGACTGGGCAGATGGCTCCATACGGGCGCATTTTTAAAAAAAATTGTGACACCGGGTGTGGGGAGGAAGGAGCACACATGCTCCGAATGCGAAGCTGCCTCCCTCGCACCACACCAGGAAGTGACGTCATCCCCAACACTCCAGCGTCCTTACTACCCTCATCCTGCGGCAAGTGCTGGAAACAACCCATGCAAGCCGCCAGCCAGACCCCAGGGACATGGACGTGGGGCTACCTCCTCTGGTTCCAAAGAGCGAACTAATAAGGATTACAATGTGCTTACTTTTTATTTTCTTGTGAGTAGCCTATTTACTATTGATTAAATGGTCCAAGCATGCTGCACTTAGAGAAGCTGTGTTTTCTCTCTTGTCTGCCACAGAGTTTGCTTCTAGCTCTCCTACACTGGCTGCCTATAGTGCTGACCTTTGGACCTACTCATCTGCTTAAAGACCATTACCTAAGGACTATATTCGCTTATGGACATTATTCCTCATGCTGAATTTCCCCTTCCCTTTACCTCTACACATTTTTTATATATTGTGTTATTAAATCTTAGTATCATATACACTGCTAGGGCTGAGCACATTACTTTTTCAGGATCCTTTCCCCAAATCGGAGCGCTAAGCATATTTTCTGTTCAGACTAAAGTGACGTATCACTTTAAAGATGTCCGATTTAAGTATAACAGAAATTGCTTTGGAAGGAAAGGAAAGGAAAACAGATTTCAGCTGGAGTATGTCCCTTTTATATGGAAACCGACTAATTGTTTCCAAGTCTGAAGTGGGGGTGTGTAGAATTCCTTCCTAACATGGACACAAGGAGTGAATTCCGGTATCTGGTATAGGCCTGTACTGTAACTGTGCAGGGCGAAGCAATGACCTTCCATGTGGAGGGGCCCCCTTGTCCTCCTCTGGGATGGCTGTGAAGGTGGCGATGACCCAGTCCGTCTGCCTGCAGGTTCCACTACATGCCTCCTCAGGATGATCAGCTTCTCTGGTGGTCCTTGCACCTTCCCGACTCGGCCCAATCCAGACTGAGCCCACGTGGATCCGCTCTGCTCTCTCCCGTCCAGCCTCCAACACAGTCTCTCCCATCATTCCCTGTGTTCCAAGGCTTTTCCCTTTTTAAATACTCCAGCTCCTTTGCCAGTCTTCATGGGTGGTGTAGTTCATCTCCAGCTGATCTGAATGAAAGAATCCTGCTTACACCATACAAGTCCTAGAGTTCTCAGCATTTCTTTATGAGTTGTGTAAGAATTAAGTTGCGGGACACAGCCATCTTGTGGCAGAAAAACAGTTCTGCAATACAGTAACATTGCACAGTGTTACACATGTATGCATGCCTCACAACTTTTTAAAATGGGAACGAGGGACACCTATTAGCAAAAGTGTGTGGGCATAGGACACACCTCTTGCTACGCCCCCTTAGAGGAGAATGCTACAAAAAAAATGAGTAGTTAAACCCACAAGTGCTTTTACCACTGTTATTCCTTTATATTGGCTCTTGACAAATGCAGCAATTTAGACATTGGATGAAAGGTTTAGCACTGGGGAACACATTTTGAAAGATAAATACTGCATTTTATATAAACTAGATCAGACAAAAATGAGGGTCAAATGAGGAGGAAAGAGGGACTTTGTTCCAAATCGGGGACAGTCCCTCAAAATCAGGGACAGCTAGGGAGCTATGATGTATGACCAGCTTTAGGTTTATCTGGAATTTTTCTGTTTTTGTTTTACTGAAGCTCTTTCTCAATTGTGAATCGCATCCAATAAAAAGTATTCATTCAATTACATTTTTTTTCACTCATTTATAAAACTGATTTTTATTCGGCTCCGCAAATATTTCTAAAATATTTGATGTGGCCATCACACTGAAAGGTTTGGAGACTCCTGCACAATAAGGACATTGATGTCATAAATAACCTGACAGTGGTTCCAAACCTTCCCCACTCTATCCAAAGCAAAAAGAATAATTTTATGATTCAGTCCTTTTTCCAACACCTTGTTCAGAAGGTGTTCTGTAGAAGATGATGATAGCTGTTTGAATCCTGAATGCAAAGCGGAAATGACTAAGTCTTGAACTCCTTTTATTGCAAAATGTTCGTTCATATTCCCCCGGGATGGCTGTCATTGCATTAATTTGTTGTAGCTGAGGAATTTGGCAGTTTGTGATCTGCTGTGTGAGCCTGTCACCTGGCAGCCGCATCAGGTTATTAAATTAAGTGATAATAGAGAAAGATTAGACAAATGTTCCTATGACAGTAGAAGAGTGTCCTGAAATGGTCAGAATGATGATCTGATTGTGTACATTTCATTTTAAAGTGCCACACTGCTTGCATTTTACCCCCATGTGTACCAGTAAAGAGCTGAAAAAACATGTACAGTGGAACCTCGGATAACGAGCATAATCCGTTCCAGGAGTATGCTTGTAATCCAATGTAATATCAAAGCGAATTTTCCCATTTAAGTCAATGGAAACGAAAATAATTAGTTCCGCATTCACTTCAATGGGATGCAATACCGCATGCGGCCAGAGGCGGGGGGCGCCGGAGAGCCTCGAAAATGGCCGAAAAGGCCCGAGGGACACTTCGGCGGACCTCGGCAAACCTCGGAAAGACTCTGTTCACGAGCCTTTATGAGGTTTGCCGAGGTCAGCCGAACTGTCCTCGGGCCTTTCCGTGCATTTCCGAACGGCGCAGGTTGGTGGCTTTCGGCTCTTCTCAGCTCCGGCGCCCCCCACCTCAGGCCAAAAGCAGTACTGCACACCACTTTTGGCCTGAATCCTGCTCGTGTTGCGAGACAACACTCGCAAACCGAGTTAGGAATTTTAGAAATACAGTGCTCGGTTTGCGAAACGCTCGTTAACCGCGTTACTCGCAAACCGAGGTTCCACTGTATTCAAAAATAACTGCTGTTGGTAGGGCTGCAATTAAAGGGGTACTTTCCTGTATATCTGGAGGTCATACCCCAAGATTAAGAAGTTTTGGAATTCTATATTCCCTCTTATCCAGAAGACCACACTCAGACTGATTAGGCTTACACCCCTCCACTGTCTCTTCCATGATACTCCCTCTTTATTTACAGCGTATAAGAAAAGTATGATTATGCATTTACTTAAAGCAGAGTTCCACCCAAAAGTGGGACTATAACTTATATGCTCTCCCCCCCTCCGGTGCCACATTTGGCACCTTTCAGTGGGGAACGGGGGACCTGTTTTTGACAGGTCTCCTTCCCCTCTTCTGGAGGCAGGCCGCAGCCCGAACTCCCGGAAGTTCAGCCCCCTCCTCCTTCCACTGCCGCTGGGCCAATCAGAAAGCACAGTGCGTATATGCAGTAGGGAACCAGAAATGAAGCCAAAAGTCTTCACTGCCGGGTTCCCTTACCAGGAATGGCAGCGGCAGCACCCAGGAGTCGATCCGAAGATCGGCTGGGGCGCCGACATCGCATGCTCCCTGGACAGGCAAGTGTCCTAATATTAAAAGTCAGTATTTGTAGCGGCTGACTTTTAATTTTTTTCACCCAGACTGGACCTCCTCTTTAATGCTGCTAAAGGTTTGAATCCACGCTTTTGGAAACAGGTGTCCTGTCAACCCTTGGTGACTGGAAGAGGCAAGTGGATCAGATTATGGAGGCTGAATGCCGGGTTCATGCCGCACATATTACACTGGAGAAGTTTCATGTTTGAGCTGGGTGGATTTATTACTCCCATGAATTACCGGATGAGTAGGATCTTAGGGACAGGGAGGGTCCTTTTTGTTTTTGCACATGGGGAACAGTTTCCACTTTCCAGTTAGCACGTGGATTTTACAAGGTTGATGCCTTCAGGATTATTATGAGCTTGGTACTGAGATTTAGGTTGAAAAAAGAGGGCACTTAATTGCCACATCCGTAAATATTGAGGAAAAGAGAGGGGTAATAGAGGAAGTACTACCAAAAATCGGACTTTATAGGCCAGGAAACAATGGAGAAGAAAACAATATAAATAATCATATTTACTGAAAAAATACAAAATACAGACAGACGTCTTTGAACCTTGGTCGTGTCCTGAAGAAGCCTAGCGGCGAAACGCGTAGACGCACAAGGGCTCACTGCACAAATTGCACAGATGCATATATATGATGGTTTTTATCCCTTCTGAAGATTATGTCTGTATTTTGTATATTTTCAATAAATGTGATTATTTATATTTGTTTTCTTCTCCATTGTTTCCTGGCCTATAAAGTCCGATTTTTTGGTAGTACTTCCTATAGTACCCCTCTCTTTTCCTGATATTTAGGTTGTTGCACATTTTGCCCACCTGTTTACTATGAATAAGGGCTCTTTCACACGGGGCAGATCAGTCATGATCCGCCCCGTGAACATCCGCTTGCTCAGCGGGGATAGCTCCGCCGATCCCCGCTGAGCAGGAAGATGACAGGTGCATCGCTGCACACTGTGCAGCGACGGACCTGTCAGAGCGCCGCTCTCCCCTATGGGGGGATCGGATGATGACGGTCCGTAGTGTCCGTCGTCATCCGATCCGATCCGAAAACGGATGGAAAAGTAGGTTTTTCCTCCGTTACACTTTTCGGATCGGAGCGGGTCGGATGTCAGCGGGTCGGATGTCAGCGGACATCCGACGCTCCATAGGGATGAATGTATGTCCGTTTTTCATCCGAAAACGGAAGGATGAAAAACGGACATACGGATCGTCCGTGTGAAAGGGGCCTAATTGTTGCTGTCCAGTCCTTTCCTTCAATTTTTTTTTTCTTCTCCTTATTTTCCTCTGTTCGTTTATTATGTTTTTGTTATTTGTGGGTCTGTACACTTCTATTGGGCTGCCATAACACTGGTCTACTATTCTATTGCACTTTTGGAGCGGATGGGTCTTTTGGTTCCTCTGGTTCGATCCCAGTGCAGTATATGGCTCAGTGCACCCCTGAAACTGTGCCTTTTTGGAATCTTTGTATTTTTTTTAAAGCTTTAAAACCCTGTACAATTGTAAACTATCTGAGGTTATCAGACCGCTGTAACTTTCAATAAAAAGAGATTATACAAAAAAAATAAAAATAAAATAACTGCTGCTTTATAACACTAAACAGTAATACCAATAAATCCAGCCATATTAGTAACAGCTTTTGGGGAATTATGGGGGTGTATAGTGACAAGTAGTATTATTGTTTTAAAAAACTTTTATTGCTATTCTACATTTATTCACGTGCCAGTGGTTTATAATATAATATATAATACAGGTAATCCCTCCTGCTACCAATGCTGCCTAACTAATTAACGTGTATACTTACCGATCCCAGTCTGGACACATGATCGCCCGTGTCAGTAAGCAGTGGCTGCAGAGAAGGAGCGTTCAACAATACCTGGGGATTCCAAGAGCAGTGACATCACCCATAGCCTCTCATGTCCCAGCCATTGTCTGCGCTCCCTCCTTTCCCCTGCAGCAGCTGCTGACTGACACAGGGAAGATGACACTGCCTATCATGTGACTGGACCGGAGTGGGCTGACAATCGGTAAGTGTACATATTTTTTTAACACCGGACAGCATAGGTACAAAGAGCGTATTTTTAAGCATGCATTGTTGCTACCTTAGAACTCTGTGAGGTCAGATCAGGTACACTGTTGAGTGGAACTTTTTTTTCGTTTTGGATAAGGTTGTGAAGGGTTAGAGCCTCTGTCTGGCTTTTATTGCTGTGTCCCTCATTGAAGACATCTCCCCTCAATGAGAACAGCCTTGCTCTCCACAATCTTAAGGACAGGCAGGTAGGAGAAATGTACTAACAGGGATACAGAGAGCAGTAAAAAAGCATGACAGCAGTCCTAATTTTTTACAGCTTTATCCCAAAAAAAAGGTTTTGGCTTGATTTCTGCCAATGTCACCTGCCAAGACCTTTCTCTTTCGAATGTTTCATGCCAAGAATTTCCTTTTTAAAATTTCTATACCTGATGGGAAAGAGAGTGACACAATGTACAGCAGCACAAGACATCAATGTCATAAGCAACCCAGACACGTGCAGGAGGCACAGCAGGATGTGTCCAGGGCAGGTCTCATTAGGCAAGATCCCCTTGGTATGTAAATATTCCTATTGCTATTCATGGCTTTTTCTTTATGGCTTCCTCTACTTTAAACATAAAGCAGCAGTGGAGGCACATTTCTATTCAAAAGCCAGTATTGTAAGTTGAAGTTACTCTTTAGAGTAGCCTTTTTCAACCGTTTTACCTCCAAGGGAAATAATTTTCAGGTCTCTTGATGGTCAGTGGAAGGAATGCTGCTTCCCTCCTCCTTGCAAAAAATAAAATAAAAAAATAACTAGTATCAGTAGGTACCTGAGAGAAAAGAGGGGAGGCTACAGTAGACTTCTACCATTGGCTCTTACAGGTAATACTATGCACAGGATGGATTATGTACGCTATATTACCAAAAGTATTGGGACACCTGCCTTTATGAACTTTAATGGCATCCCAGTCTTAATCCGTAGGGTTCAATATTGAGTCAGCCCAACAGCTTCAACTCTTCTGAGAAGGCTGTCCACAAAATCTAGGAGTGTCAGATGGCACCGCCGGGCTATATAACCCACATGCGTGATGACACATGCACCTGGTCAATCCCCAGACGACGTCCTATTGTGACGAAACACGGAGGGTGGAGCCTACAACGGTGACGTCATTACGTTCTTTTCAGGATTTTGAGGGCAATAGGAAAAGGAAGCGAACGGAAGCTTGATGAGACATTTAGTTGTACCGCTTTTAAACATCATATATCTTGTGAGTGTAACCCACTGATTTACATTAAAACCGCAATTTTAAATTTACTGCATATGGAAGCACTTTCTTTTTTGTTTTCTGAGTGACATTGTTCCAGCAGAAGTTCTAAACATCTTTAATGGTCTTGGGGAGACCGATTTCCTTGTGCTAGGTGAGACTGCTTTCTAGCAGTCACAGATAGCTGGTAAGCAGGCTACTTACTCACTTGGGTGTGGAGCTGGATGCACATCTATTTAACGATTCTGCACGATTTTTTTTATTTGCCACCGTTATCACATATGGATGGAAGTTTGCCTTTTTATATATGGATTGATTTTTGCACTGGGAATTCGCTTTAGTTTTTATTTTTCACTTGCAAATTTGGAAAATATTTTTTTGCACTGGGACTCTGCCTTAGTTTTCCTTTTTTACATTTTTTTCACTTGCAAAATTGAAAAAATGACTTTATTTGTTGTTTGTATAGCGCTGCACTCACCTTTATGCATATTTACTTGGAGTTTTTGTATTTGACTTGCACTATGCTTTATATTTATGTTATATTTTATCTTTCTGATTTTCTAGCGCAGCGTTGGCCCACCGTGGGTTCTTTCAAAAGTGTCTATGGGAATGTTTGACCATTCTTCTAGAAGCCTATTTGTGAGGTCAGGTACTGATGTTGGACAAGAAGGCCTGGCTCGCAGTCTCTGCTCTAATTCATCCCAAAGGTGTTCTGTCGGGTTAAAGTCAGGACTCTGTTTAGGCCAGTTCAAGTTCCTACACCCCAAACTCGCTCATCCATGTGTTTATGGACCTTGCTTTGTGCACTGGTGTGCAGTCATGTTGGAAAAGGAACAGGCCATCCCCAAACTGTTCCCACACAGTTGGGACCATGAAATTGTCCAAAATGTCTTGGCAAGAATTCCCTTCACTGGAACTAAGAGGTCAAGCCCAACCCCTGAAAAACAACCCCACACCTTAACCCCCCCCCCCCCCCCTCCACCACCAAATGATTTGGACCAGTGCACAAAGCAAGGTGCAAGCAAGAGAAAGTGTTTAATGCATAACTTAAAAAAAGCCTGATTTGTAAATAATTAAAAAATTCAGGTTAGGGAACCAACCTCGAGTCCTGGTGCTGGGAAAAGGAGACAACTGTAGAACCTTAGCATGGGATGTACACTAATTTAAAGTCTCTGGGTCTAAAAAAAGCTATCCCAAATCTGGGGTCTTCTAAGTACCAACACCAGGGTGATATGTTTGATACTAGTTTAAATGTATTTTTATAAAAATTCCAAAGTTTAAGAGATTGTACAACCGTAAGATTGAGTGTCAATAATTCCTTTTGTAGGCGCTATATTAAACAAAAGCAGGCCCGGAAGGAAAAATAGTGAGATAGAATCTATCTCTAATTTGAGGCAGAGGACTTCAGAGTCCACAATGTTCCATGGAGCCAACTGTGCTAGTCAAGAGGCGAGATAGTAAAGCCATATCTGCGGTAAACCCAGTCCTCCTGGTTTGTGTAAACAATACAAAATAGACTTAGCAAATCTATATGGCTTGTCATGCCGGATATACAGTTTTTTTTTTTTTTTTTTAATTTATTCTGACTGAATATGGGTGAGATACAGTTAGGTCCACATATATTTGGCAATATATACTTGGGCACAATTTTCATACTTTTGGCTCTGTATGCCAACAGAATAACATTATAACGAAACAATGAAAATTAATTTGAAGCGCAGACTTTCAGCTTTAATTCAAGGGGTTGAACATAAATATCAAGTACAAATTTTAGGAACTGCAACCATTTTTATACACAGTCACCCCATTTTCAGGGGCTCAAATGTAATTGGACAAATTAATATAATCATAAATAAAATGTTCATTTTTAACATTTTAATATTTTGTTGAGAATCCTTTACTGGCAATGACTGCCTAAAGTCTGGAACCCATGGATTTCCTCCTTTCTGATGCTTTGCCAGGCTCTAACTGCAGTTGTCTTCAGTTGTTCTTTGTTTGTGGGTCTTTCTGAGATCAGGTGATTGACCCGGCCATTGCAGAATATTCCACTTCTTTTCCTTCAAAAGCTCCTGGGTTGCTTTTGCAGTGTGTTTTGGATGATTGTCCATCTGTACTGTGAAGCTCCTTCCAATCAACTTTGCTGCATTTGGCTGAATCTGGGCTGACAGTATACTGCATCTCTAAACACTGCAGAATTCATATGGCTGCTTCTGTCTTCTGTCATATTCTCAATAAACCTCAATGACCCAGGGCCACTGTAAGCCATGCATGCCCATGCCTTCACACTGCCTCCACCATGTTTTACAGATGATGTGTGCTTTGCATCATGAGCTGTTCCAAGCCTCTTCCACACTTTTTTCTTCACGTCAATCTGGTACAAATAAATCTTAGTTTCATCCGTCCAACGAATGCATTTCCAGAACTGATCTGGCTTTTCTTAATGTTTTTTGGCGGTCTAATCTGGCTTTTCTATTCTTCAGGCTTATGAATGGCTTGCACCTGGTGGTGAACCCTCTGTATTTGCTCTTGTGAAGTCTTCTCTTGTAAATTTTGACAATGATACGCCTACCTCCTGGAGTGTCCTCCACTTGTCTGGATGTTGTAAATGGGTTTTTCTTTACCGTGGAGAGGATCCTGTGATTATCCACCACTATTGTCTTCCATGGACGTCCAGACCTTTTTACGTTGCTGAGCTTACCAGTGTGTTCATCTTTCCTCAGAATGTACTAAACTGTTGATTTGGCCACTCTAATGTTGCTGCTAGCTCTCTGATGGATTTGTTTCGTTTTTGAAGCCTTACAATGGCCTGTTTCACTTGCATGGACGGCTCCTTTGAATGCATGATGTAGGTTCACAGCAATAGATTCCAAATGCAAATACCACACTTAGAATCAACTCCAGACCTTTTACCTGCTTAATTGATGAAGAAATAACGGAGTAGCCCACACCTGGCCATGAAACCGCTTTTTAATCAATTGTCCAATTACTTTTGGTCACTTGAAAAAGGGGGGTGGCTATTCTTAAGAGCTGTAATTCCTAAACCCTTCCTCCGATTTGGATGTACATACCCTTAAATTAAACTGGATAGTGTGCACTTTCAGCCGATTATATAGCTATAGCTTGAATATGTTTTAGTAAATACCTGAAAATCTAAAATTGTGCCTGTGTCCAGATATATATGGACCTAACTGTATATTTAAAATTACATTTTTATTATAAAAAATAAAAATAAAATAAATAACATAGTTTGGGCAGATTTCACGGGCTGTGTCCCGTCCCTCCAGCCTGTGTTTTGGAATAAGAGGGAGGTGAAGCCTCTATTAATCTACACATAATATCCCACCCTCCTTGTGTTTAGCTGGTTAGTGGGCATGGAGGAGGAGGGAGGAAGTGGGCTGTCAGTTACCACTGTGTATATGCCCACATGTGTGACTCTATAGTCACACGGGCTGCTCAGATATGATGGGGAGGAAATGCTCAGCATAGAACTCACTGGAAACTGAGCATGTGCAGAGTTGCCACCACAGCTGCAAAATCCTTAACTGAATTGGGGACTTGGACAGAAGGGGGAGATAGAAAGCAGCAGGATCAACAAGGTTTTTTTGCAGAATACAGAAAACAAATCTCATAGTGACTGAGTGTGAACAACATAATACACCATTTATTGATAGTTTTTTCCATTTCTGTGGGGAATGAAATCCCTGAACATCATGAGAAGGATACAAGCGATAACCAGAAGTACTACAGGGGAAACTATCTGCATAAAAAGGCACAGCACATGGGGAAACAATTCAGCCCAAAGCGTTTGTAGGCCAACTGGTGCCACCTATCAAGTATAGTGATATACTGAATAAAGTGAAAGAGAACCCATACAAACAGAAAGCAATTAAAAATACAGAATAACAAAACCGTAGACAATTTGGTAGTATATTTTTCTTTTTCATCATTCACTGGCCAAAGGGAAAAAATGGCGACTGTTACAGCAAGTTAGGACTGTCTTTATATACTGTTGCTAGGTAAAAGCAATTCAGTTTTTTTAAATATTGATAGTCAGAATCCTGCAGGTGTTTAACCACATCTCTGAGAGTAACTTTAAGGCCCTTCTGATTATTTTTATAGGTATGCTTCCTAATCCCTCATTTAGGCTATGCTTGGCCTAATAAATTCTTTGAAATCCTGTATATCAAGGTGTGTCGGCAAGTGCTGAGTAAATGGGTTGTGTCATCTTCAGGTGTGCAGGGAAATCACAAGAGAATTCAGTGGCCTCTGCAAGGGCAGCACTACAGGGGCATCTTTGTGCTGAAAGAGGTTTAAGCTTTAAAAACAATTTTAATTGTTCAGTATTACATTACATGTTTCTAAAGAACTGACAGCTCTTGTCGTTGGTTAACTGCAATACATAGGGCCGGTGCTACCACTAGGCAAACTAGTCAGCCGCCTAAGGTGCCCCGCTGCCTAGGGTGCCCCGCTGCCTAGGGTGTCCCACTGCCTAGGGCGCCCAGACACTGGTGTTTCTACTGTCTTCTCTCTGTAGCAAGCAACTAAGTTTCAGCATCAGCAGGCAGCCGCCGCTCCGTTCGCACATAGTATCAGAGGCGGCGGAGGACTGTGTTTGTGTCCCGACTCCTGAATGAATGGAAGCAAGCAAACGATCATTGATTGGCAAGGGTAGGCTGCATTTGATGGGCGCTGGTGAGACTGCATTTGATGGGCGCTGGTGAGGATACATTTGATAGGCGCTGGTGAGGCTACATTTGATAGGCGCTGGTGAGGCTACATTTGATGGGCGCTGGTGAGGCTACATTGATGGGCGCTGGTGAGGCTACATTGATGGGCGCTGGTGAGGCTGCATTGATGGGTGCTGGTGAGGCTGCATTGATGGGCGCTGGTGAGGCTGCATTAATGGGCGCTGGTGAGGCTGCATTGATGGGCGCTGGTGAGGCTGCATTGATGGGCGCTGGTGAAGCTGCATTGATGGGCGCTGGTGAAGCTGCATTGATGGGTGCTGGTAAGGCTGCATTGATGGGCACTGGTGAGGCTGCATTGATGGGCGCTGGTGAGGCTGCATTAATGGGCGCTGGTGAGGCTGCATTGATGGGCACTGGTGAGGCTGCATTGATGGGTGTTGGTGAAGCTGCATTGATGGGCGCTAGTGAAGCTGCACTGATGGGTGCTGGTGAGGCTGCATTGATGGGCGCTGGTGAGGCTGCATGTGATGGGCGGTGGTGAGGCTGCATTTGATGGGCGCTGGTGAGGCTGCATTGATGGGCTCTGGTGAGGCTGCATTTGATGGGCACTGGTGGGCTGCATTTGATGGGCACTTCATAAAAAAGGTGGGGTTTACATGGGCAGGGAAAAGGGGTGGAGCCAAGGGGGCGGCAAAATTAAGCTTCGCCTAGGGTGTCAAAAATCCTGGCACCAGCCCTGGCAACACATAAAGAGATTTTCTGCTTTTTATCTTGAAAAGTGCAGTGCCCCCTGTAGCAAGCAACTAAGTCTCAGCATCAGCAGGCAGCCGCCGCTCCGTTCGCACATAGTGTCAAAGGCGGCGGAGGACTGTGTCTGTGTCCCGACTCCTGAATGAATGGAAGCAAGCAAACGTTCATTGATTGGCAAGGGTAGGCTGCATTTTATGGGCGCTGGTGAGGCTACATTTGATGGGCGCTGGTGAGGCTACATTTGATGGGTGCTGGTGAGGCTACATTTGATGGGCGCTGGTGAGACTGCATTGATGGGCGCTGGTGAGGCTGCATTGATGGGCACTGGTGAGGCTGCATTGATGGGTGCTGGTGAGGCTGCATTAATGGGCGCTGGTGAGCCTGCATTGATGGGTGTTGGTGAGGCTGCATTCATGGGCACTGGTAATTCTGCATTGATGGGCACTGGTGAAGCTGCATTGATGGGTGCTGGTGAGGCTGCATGTGATGGGCGCTGGTGAGGCAGCATGTGATGGGCACTGGTGAGGCTGCATTTGATGGGCGCTGGTGAGGCTGCATTTGATGGGCGCTGGTGAGGCTGCATTGATGGGCGCTGGTGAGGCTGCATTGATGGGCGCTAGTGAGGCTGCATTTGATGGGCACTGGTGGGCTGCATTTGATGGGCACTTCATTAAAAAGGTGGGGTTTACATAGCCAGGGAAAAGGGGTGGAGCCAAGGGGGCGGCAAAATTAAGTTTCGCCTAGGGTGTCAAAAATCCTGGCACCAGCCCTGGCAACACATAAAGAGATTTTCTGCTTTTTATCTTGAAAAGTGCAGTGCCCCCCCTTTAATTTACTTTACCCATTGGAAATCCACGTTGCATATAATTATGATAACAAAATTACTAAGGAAAATTTATAGAGTAATGAAATCTATTTTTTTATATGATGATTATATTTTCATATGATCATAGTTTTTTTTTTTTTTCTTCTGTACAATGATTACTTTTCTTTTGTAAGCTGCTCAGCAATAAACCACTTTATGCATGAATTGCCTCTAGGTTGTACCGGACATATTGTGGTTGTCCTAGGTACATATTGTTCTTTTGTACAGTATTAGGGTTTTAATATTTATGTACCTAGTACTATTAGTAAGCAAAGTTGAATTCAGATTTTGCTTCCTTTGCAGTCAGTGTTTTTTGGGAGTACATCTACTCCCTGCATTCTAAAAAAACAACATTTAGGGAGTGCGCTGAGAACCCCAGGATTTAAACAGTGCTTTGAATGCAACAACCGTTTGAGTGACAATCTCTATATAGACTGGAATGAACTGACTGTTAAAATCCTGTAAATACAGTTGTGAATCAATTGTTTTTGGTTTCCTCACTGGAAGAGATGACGGATTAATCATGCCCTGGCTTCGGACACCCTGACAGATTAAAAGCAATCTACCAGGCATTTGTGAGTTGTTTTTAAAGGTATACCATCTGGAGCAGGTCATCCTCATCTCCTGTTTAATCCTTGGAGAGCCAATGGCATGGAACAGGCATGTGCATCTCTTGTGTCCTAGATTTTTCACTAGCTGCATGCTTGTATCCAGTCAGTGACACTGTGGGCAGTAAAGTAGCCTTGAAACCTGCTTCTTTAACCACTTCAGCCTCGGAAGGATTTACCCCCTTCCTGACCAGGCCATTTTTGCGATACGGCACTGCGTCGCTTTAACTGACAATTGTGCGGTCGAGCGACGTTGCACCCAAACAAAATTGACGTCCTTTTTTTCCCACAAATAGAGCTTTCTTTTGGTGGTATTTGATCACCTCTGCAGTTTTTATTTTTTGCGCTATAAACAAAAAAAGAGCGACCATTTTGAAAAAAAAAGCAATATTTTTTACTTTTTGCTGTAATAAATATCCTCCAAAAATATATAAAAAAACTAATTTTTTTCTCACTTTAGGCCGATATGTATATTCTTCTAAATATTTTTGGTAAAAAAAAGCACAATAAGCGTATATTGATTGGTTTGCTCAAAAGTTATAGCGTCTACAAAATAGGAGAGATCGGCTACCTGTGTGCTCGGTGTCACTCCACGATCGGCCGGGGATCGCCAACACAAAGGACGGAGGTATCCTATATTGCTACACAGTGGCACATACAGTGGAGGCATTTGACCCCAGGAGGGGATGAAGGATCTGGTGAGTGCAGCCACAATAGGAGGACGAATAAGGCACGCACAGAGTGTTGTTTCACTGGAAAGCCCACCAGAGTATTAAACGGATCCCTTCACTGGCACAAGAGCACCTTATAATTTATTTTGTTATATAGTAGCTGTATATACACTAGCACTTTATGTTCGCATCCTTTTTGCACTATTTATATTATGGTTGTTGCAATATTATATGCACGTGGTATTGTTTTGTTATTTATTGCACTTTAGATTATTTATTTATTTATTTTGCACAGCATTTGCATATTGCAGTATTGTTATACACAGTAAATCTATCTGTGGTTTCTGACACATTGCATTTTATATTGTGTCAGGTACACAGTATTTATACATAACGGACCACCAGTTCACTTACAATTAAATACAAGGGCTTATGCACACTGGGTTTCACATCAATGAACACACACCCAGTTTTTATAATAAATGTTCAAATTAAACTGTGCACATATATTTGGTTATGATTCACCCAATTGCTATTCACTAGGAATTACCTATCATTGTACACCATTCCTCCTTTCTCCCCATATCCCTGCTCCTACCTCAATTCCTTCTCCTATCAAAGGGAGCAGTACACGCTTTTTGATTCTAACCAGCTTTTGATAGCAACAGAACGGCGCCATATCTACTTCGTTTTCCTTTTAATTTTATCTACTCCACCTAGTGGAAGTAATTGGTAGAGGCAGCAGTTCCATTAACTACTTCCTAACCTCAATCAGTACTTATTCCTCTGCGCGGTGACTTTTTTCTTTTCTGATAGATTTTATAGCACTTTTATTCTTTTTTTTTTTATTAGTAATGGTGGCGATCTGTGATTTTTTTTTTTTTTTATCGTGACTGCGACATTATGGTGGACTCATCGGACACTTTTGACACCATTTTGGGACCATTGTGATTTATACAGCAATCAGTGCTATAAAAATGCACTGATTACTGTATAAATGACAATGGCAGGGAAGGGGTTAAACACTAGGGGGCGAGGAAGGGGTTAAGTGTGTCCTTGGGAGTGATTCTAACTGTGGGGGGGATGGGCTTCCACTGACATGACAGAGATCACTGCTCCTGATGACAGAGAACAGTAGATCCCTGTCATGTTGCTAGGCAGAACAGGGAAATGCCTTGTTTATATAGGCATCTCCCTGTTCTACCTCTCCACACCGCAATCACTGGCCGCCAGCGAACTCCGAGTTCCCGGGACCCGCGGGCACGGTACGCCCATTTGCCTACCTGTGCCATTCTGCCTACGTACATCTGTGTGCAGCGGTCGGCAAGCGGTTAAAAATAACAATGTATACTACATAGAATAGTGGAATTTTAATTATAGCTGCACAATGCTCAAATTGAGCTCACTAGTATCTGTAAAATATTTATAAATCCAATCATATTGGTGAAAGCATGATGTATGAATGGAGATGGGGGGATGATTGAAAAGTCTGCCCCTCCATTCGTAGATCGTGTTTTATTCCTAGATGCTGTAGTGCAGTTTCCATGAATGAGAGAATCTAGGTAGAAAGGGCAGACATAGTTGGGCACTCTTGATGAGTGCTGGTCACAGCTCTTTCAGTTCTATTAACCCCTGCCACACCAGAACATTATGGTGACAGGAGTAAGGGGGAACTGGAAGTAGATTTCATCTAAACCTGAATACAGAAGCACAAGGTAAGTGTAGCACCCTGGAGTTTAGGCAGGGTTGCTCCCCAAAATTTTCTTGCCAGGAATAGTCATCTTGGCTAATTGTTAGAGGTCTATTGTTTTCTCCCTAAGTCTGGCCTTGTTGCACTTTTCTCTTCTACCGTTAGGTGGCCGGGTACCTGGTGGTACTAGATATGAGAACAGCATGCAAGGTTAGATTATGGGTATGTGGGGTGTCTCAGCCAATGGGCAGGGGTTTTCTTGGATCCCTAGGCCTGCTGGGAGAGCCTATATATTTTGGTGGAGTCAGGTAATCTATGTTCTGTGCCACCTGGATGGCTGTCTGGGTGGACATGTGTCGTATTGCCCGGGCTGCTAGGCCAGAGATTGGGCCTATCCCAGGCACATCTGGCTGCTAGGCTGTCTGAGGGCCTATCCAGAAGCAAGAGAGCACCGCAGGGTTGGGATTGTGGCTTGCAGTCCAACCAAAAGTGACGGTTCTGCCGGCCAGAGAATCTGTCGTAGTCGGAGGTAGAGGGAAAGCTGTCGCCACAAAGGGACCCACCACATTATTACCAGGGACCACAGTGAGTAACTGAAGCATGTACCGGAGCAGCATTCTCACCAATCGGGGACGGTAAAGAATCGGGAAACTTCAGTGGGTATCAAGCCAGGGACCCAGCCTGTGGAGGTGACGCTTGCAGAGCAGCCTTGTGTGTCAAACCAGGGACCGAGCAGGCCAGTGGGGTGACGCTTGAGAGGTATCTTGAGTGCCAAGCTAGGGACCCAGCAAAGAAGTGGAGGGGACGCTTGAGGAAGATACCACCGTGAAGATTGGAGTCGCTCGAAGAATTCAGTGGCAGTGAATTATCTATTCTAGGGAGAGACCGGGAGCTCAGAGATATGAAGAACTATAAGGTGTGATTGTAGTGAAGGTGAAAGAACTGCTACGCTTTGTGTTAGGAACTGTTAAAGACTGTTGCCATAGGAGACAGCATTCCTACACATGCAGATGTGGGGTCTTTCTGGATGCCTTTCCCTGTATGGCTGTCCTCCTGTTGAAGTCTCGGAGTATGCCAATTAATCTTGCAACTACCTAAGGGTGTCCTGACCCTAACCCTCTCTCCAACCAAAAAGTTTGTTAAGAGAAATAAAAATCTCTTTTGCATTCAAGAAGTGTCTGGCGCCCAACAACTTTATCTACCTTGCACCCACCATGCCTCACAACCCACCATATATAGAAGGATGTCAGCTGTCTCTGGCCTTGAAAGTTCTTATTAGACTGAAGGAGGCCTGGGACCTTCCTACATAATCAGTGTCCCTTTTTGCTGCCAGTAGTAAGTCATGACCCTTGTGCTTGTGGTTTTATATTTAACTAAACTTAGGCTTTGAAGTGATAATAAAGTCTCCTTTTTATTTTCTTTAAAAATAATAAACATGTTATACTTACCTGCTCTGTTTTGCACAGAGCAGCCCCGATCTTCCTCTTCTCGGGTCCCTCGCCGAAGCTCCTGGCCCCTCCCTCCTGTCAAGTGCCCCCGCAGCACAGCTTGCTATGGGTGCAGACAAGCTGAGCCACTGTTCTGTGTGTCCATTCAGAAACAGAGCCGTGATTCGGCCCCCCGCCCCTCCTCTCTCTCCTCATTGGCTAACTGACTTTGATTGACAGCAGCGGGAGCCAATGGTGCCACTGCTGTGTCTCAGCCTAGCAGGACGGCCGAGGCGCTCGTGTGCATTGCTGGAACAAGATGGGGCTCAGGTAAGTATTAGGGGGGCTGCTACACACAGAAGGTTTTTTAATCCTAATGTATAGAATGCATTAAGATAAAAACCTTCTGACTTTACAATCACTTTAAAGCATTTGCAAAAAACTCATCACTTCACAAGCATCATATTGTATGCGGTTAACCTATTGACATTTTGGGAAAAAAGCTGCCAAGTAGCATAAAGTTATTTAGATCTTTATTCAGAGGTCAAGTGACTCTTGTGTGGTTACATTATAGGAGCTGCATTCTGCAATGCACTCTCTGCCGTGTTCCACACACCTATAGGCTACTTTGTACAGTTGATCCTGCGACTGCAAGACTCCTGCAGGTCCGGACTGGCAGCTTATCAGTCATGCTGAATGCCACAGGCAAATCACGTCTAGGCTATGCGTCTTGTAGGTCTGATTGGAAGAAAATAAATGCAAACTGTGCATGCCAGCAAAAATCGACTTCTGTGCTTAGCATAGTCAGAAAACTAGAGGATAACCAGGGGAATGCAGTAACAGTTTTCGACCGTTAAGGTTAATTTAAAGGGATTGTAAACCTTCGTGTTTTATCACCTTAATGCATCCTATGCATTAAGGTGAAAAAACACCTGGCAGTGACCGGCCCCCCAGCCCCCCCCCCCCCAGTTTTACTTACCCAAGCCCTTTAACTTGACCCGGTGGGGACGCAATGTCTCTCTGCCTGGGGTTCTTGGCTCTTGATTGGATAGATTGATAGCAGCGCAGCCATTGGCTCCCACTGCTGTCAATCAAATCCAATAAGGCGGGCACCGGGGGCGGGGCCCAGTCATACATTTGGTGGCTATGGACGCTGAATGCTGGACTCAGGAGCGCGCCCGCAAGGTAACCCCCTTGGTAACCCTTATGCCGTGTACACACGATCGGATTTTCCGACGGGAAATGTTGGATGTGAGCTTGTTGGCGGTAAGTCCGACCATGTGTATGCTCCATTGGACATTTATTGTTGTCGGACTTTCCACCAACAAATGTTGGCTAGCAGGTTCTCAAATTTTGTTGGCGGACTTTCCGAGCGTGTGTACACAAGTCCGTCGGACAAAAGTTCAAAGTACAAACATGCATGCTTGGCATCAAGGACGAGCCAGAAGCGCTCGGTCCTGTAAAACTAGCGTTCGTAATGGAGACATCTTGTACGTCTTGTACGTCGCTACGTTCATAATTGTTGGCCAACATTTGTGCGACCGTGTGTATGCAAGACAAGTTGGAGCCAACAACCTTCGAACAAAATTCCACGGTTTTGTTGTCGGAAAGTCTGATCGTGTGTACGAGACTTTACAATCACTTTAAACCTTCAGCTTTCATTAACAAATACTTGGTGATCCATGCATAGTTGCCAACATTTCAAAAAACTTTCCAAGGGCACTTTTGCTTTTTGCTGGTCGTCCAACAAGCCATTGTAGGCAGAGAATGTACTTTAACTAGAAAAGCTACCATTTCTGGGGAAATTGGGTGAAGTGGTCTTGCCTCCACCTACAGTAGTCTACAACTGGAGTGGGCGGAGTAACTGGGTGGAGTGGCTTGAGTAACTGTTGTGTGGTTGGAGTGGCTGAAATAACTGTGAAAAGTGTTAAAAAGCTTAAAGCGGAGTTCCACACAAAAATGGAACTTCCGCTTTTCGGAACCCTCCCCCCCTCCGGTGTCACATTTGGCACCTTTCAGGGGGGAGGGGGGTGCAGATACCTGTCTAAGACAGGTATTTGCACCCACTTCCGGCATAGACTCCCATGGGAGTCTATGCCTCTTCCCGTCCCCACCGCACTGTCTCCTGGGAACACACAGCTCCCAGGAGAGAGCGGGGACCACTTGGGTTGCGCAGCGCGACTCGCGCATGCGCAGTAGGGAACCGGGAAGTGAAGCAGCAACGCTTCACTTCCTGATTCCCTCACCTAGGATGGCGGCGGCAGCTGCCAAGAACCGAGCGGGTTCTCGGCGTCCCCTGCCGACATCGCTGGACCCTGGGACAGGTAAGTGGCCATGTATTAAAAGTCAGCAGCTGCAGTATTTGTAGCTGCTGGCTTTCAATATTTTTTTTTTTTGGCGGTGTGGGTGGACCCCCGCTTTAATATTTTAAAAAGTATAAATAGTAGTAAAAAAGTTGAAGAAGTCCCATCATTAGCTGAAAGAGCTGAACATTTTTTTCAAAAATGATTCTTTTTTTTTTTTTAATGATTTTTTTTCCCAAAGATTATTTAATTTTTTTTTCATGGGGGGGTCATAATGTTTTGGCTGATCATGGGGGGTCATAATGTTTTGGCTGATCATGGGTGGGTTATAATGTTTTTTTGGCTGATCATGGGGGGGTCATAATGTTTTGGCTGAACCTTTTGTGGTCATAATGTTTTGGCTGATCATGGGGTTGTCAGCTTTTGTCACCTCCCACTCTAGTTTTGAACATTTCGCCATTCATTCCTATGGGACCAATTTCGCCGCAAAAACGACGATATTTCGTGAACCATTCAGCGAACGTTCCACAAAGTAATAGCACACCAATCGGGAACAATCCGCACGTTTCGGTATATTACTGTCTATGTAGTGTAAAAGCTGTGGGAGGAGTTAGGGTGGTAAATTTGACTATAATAAGAATAATACAGTGGGGAAAAAAAGTATTTAGTCAGCCACCAATTGTGCAAGTTCTCCCATTTAAAAAGAGACAGAGGCCTGTAATTGTCATCATAGGTATACCTCAACTATGAGAGACAAAATGTGGAAACAAATCCAGACAATCACATTGTCTGATTTTTGAAAGAATTTATTTGCAAATTATGGTGGAAAATAAGTATTTGGTCAATATCAAAAGTTCATCTCAATCCTTTGTTGGCAATGACAGAGGTCAAATGTTTTCTGTAAGTCTTCACAAGGTTGTCACACACTGTTGCTGGTATGTTGGCCCATTCCTCCTCTAGAGCAGTGATGTTTTGGAGCTGTCGCTAGGCAACACAGACTTTAAACTCCCGCCAAAGTTTTTCTATGGGGTTGAGATCTGGAGACTGGCTAGGCCACACCGGGACCTTGAAATGCTTCTTATGAAGCCACTCCTTCATTGCCCGGGCGGTGTGTTTGACATCATTGTCATGCTGAAAGACCCAGCCACGTTTCATCTTCAATGCCCTTGCTGATGGGAGGAGGTTTGCACTCAAAATCTCACGATACCTGGACCCATTCATTCTTTCATGTACACGGATCAGTCGTCCTGTTCCCTTTTCAGAGGAACAGCCCCAAAGTGTGATGTTGCCACCCCCATGCTTCACAGTAGGTATGGTGTTCTTTGGTTGCAACTCAGCATTCTCTCTCCTCCAGACACGACGAGTTGTGTTTCTACCAAACAGTTCTACTTTGGTTTCATCTGACCATATGACATTCTCACAATCCTCTTCTGGATCATCCAAATGCTCTCTAGCAAACCTCAGATGGGCCCGGACATGTACTGGCTTAAGCAGGGGGACACGTCTGGCACTGCAGGATCTGAGTCCCTGGCGGCGTAGTGTGTTACTGATGGTAGCCTTTGTTACGTTGGTCCCAGCTCTCTGCAGGTCATTCACTAGGTCCCCCCTGTGTGGTTCTGGGATTTTTGCTCACGGTTCTTGTGATCATTTTGACCGCACGGGGTGAGATCTTGCGTGTAACCCCAGATCGAGGGAGATTATCAGTGGTCTTGTATGTCTTCCATTTTCTAATTGTTGCTCCCACAGTTGATTTCTTCACATCAAGCTGATTGCTTATTGCAGATTTAGCCTTCCCAGCCTGGTGCAGGTCTACAATTTTGTTTCTGGTGTCCTTCGACAGCTCTTTGGTCTTCACCATAGTGGAGTTTGGAGTGTGACTGTTTGAGGTTGTGGACAGGTGTCTTTTATACTGATAACAAGTTCAAACAGGTGCCATTAATACAGGTAATGAGTGGAGGACAGAGCAGCCTCTTAATAAAGAAGATACAGGTCTGTGAGAGCCAGAAATCTTGCTTGTTTGTAGGTGACCAAATACTTATTTTCCACCATAATTTGCAAATAAATTCTTTCAAAAATCAGACAATGTGATTGTCTGGATTTGTTTCCACATTTTGTCTCTCATAGTTGAGGTATACCTATGATGACAACTACAGGCCTCTCTCATCTTTTTAAGTGGGAGAACTTGCACAATTGGTGGCTGACTAAATACTTTTTTGCCCCACTGTATATATGTGAGATAACAGTTATTGGTCTTGCTATGCAAGAACACTTAATAAGGGGTGGGGCATTCATTTAACATGGGTGTGATTCCACAAGAGGCATATTGTTAACCTATCATACAATTTAATTTTAAAAATCTGTATATACCGGAAAATTTAACATAATAAGAATAGGAACACAGCCAGGATGTTATTGTTTATCGCTGAATGATTTATGGATGTTTAACTAGAAGCTGCACAGTCCATTTCAACCCAACAGTTCTTGCAGAGAATAAAAAACACCAATCAGGCCTCATTCACACAGGTAAGCATGGCTCTCACACATGTTATGCATTGATACGTCCTGTGTGGACGAGGCCTTACACTGCAAACACATTTGGCAGAAAAGATTTAGAAAACATCATTTGACATTGACCTTTCTGCAACATCTGTTGTGGCAGTGGATGATTTAAAGATTTTTGTAGGTGGCAGAAATCGATTGTAATAAAGTTAGGAGGCATTGCACTGTGGCTTTTTCTAAATCAGTTGCCTGCGCACAGAAAGCCGGAGTGCCATTCTCAGCAGACATTTATACACCACATCACCCTCCGCTCTCCGTGTCATTCTCAGCAGCCATATAGACTGCATTCCCTAACATGAATAATCATGTAGATCAGCCTGTAGGAACTACAACTTCCATCATGCATTGTCACCTCCCTGAGAAAGGATGGGAGACACACACAGACATCCCAACCTGCAAAAACTCATATCAGGGAGGTGGCGCCCGCAAGCGCTCCCCCCCCCCACGGCAAAACATTTTATAAATCACTTTATCAGTATTTTTTAATTTTTTCACAGTGCTTCTGGGGAAGGGGGTGGGGGGTATGTGGCAGTAGATGGTGTCAATAGTTTTTTATTTTTATGTATTGATTTTTTTTACAATTTAATTTGTTTTTCATTTTTTTTTACAATGCTTTTTGGGGGGAGGGGGTTGGGGCAGTGTACAGTGTTGCTACACTTTCATTTTTTAGAACTTTTTTACAATTTTTTAAATATTTTTTTTTTGGGGGGGGGGGGCTTTGGTGAGATGTCAGGGGTCTAAACAGACCCCTGATATCTCCCCTTTGAGACAGTAAAAGGACTGAGGACACAGATTCCCCAGTCCCTTTCCCAGCACTGAAGATGAATGAACAGGAGACAGAGGCTCCTTTTCATTCATAAACTGAGCAGCGTAAAACACAGTTTACTCTGCTCAGTTATCACAGGAGCGATTTCGCTCACTGTGTCCAATTCCTGACAGATTCCCCCCGGCAGCCGGTGGGAGAGGAGGGGAGGGGCGGCTGCGGGGGATAAGGAGGGGAGGAGGAGAATACGGGGGACGGAGGAGAATGGGGGGGGGGTGGAGATGGACACGGAGGGGCCAGGGGGAGGAGCACACAGAACAGCTGGGAATGATCAGTGCAGCGGGAGGGACAGCTGTGAACACCGATCTCCCTGTATAGCTTTTTAGCTGACAGTTATGGGAGGGTGAGAAGGATAAGCGGCTGTCAGCTAAAAAGCTATACAGGGAGATCGGAGTTCACAGTAGTCCCTCCTACTGCGCCAATCATTCCCGGGAGATCCCAAGGCGCTTGCGGGTGTGCGGGAGCGGCAGCAGAAATGCGGGAGACTCCCGCAACGCGCGGGAGACTTGGGATGTCTGCACACAGGCTTGTCCTTCCCTTAGCTTGCTTCTCCTGGAAGGAAGATATCTGGCCCCAGTCACCAATATTTAGTAGAAAGAGCAGAGCTCTTTTAACACCACCTGCACACTCGAACAGTCTGCCCCTTCTGATTACAACATAATTTGTCATCAAAGAAACAAACCTGTGGCTATGATTTAGTTTACACCCGATGATGCTGTGGGACAAAGTGTCGGACATGGCATAATTGGGGACAGTTTGCATAATTGTTGGGATCCTTGCAGAGCCTAGACTGGGTAAGTGACATCATCTGACAGCAGACTTTAGCCCACTGTAGGCTGAATCTGGGTCACGCAATGGCAGAACTAAGTGAACTCCTGTGACCCACAGCAGAAGTATGGCCAAAAGAGCTTTAGCCATACTTCTCCTTTTAATCCCTCTACAGATGGAATAAATGGCTCCATATGCAATAAACTACACAAGTAGCTACAAGATTGATCACTACATCATGATACAGGAGTAGCTTTCTCCATAGAGAACAATTTTTGCCGTGACTGGAGTCTGGTGCCTCCATCTTGGTTGCTGAACATTGTATTGTAAATGCTGTTTTTTTTCCCCGCTGCTTTAGAATAGTTCTCCCGTGACAAAACTAATCTGGAGGCCTAGCTAATATTGGACATTGCACAACGGAAAAATTTGTTTAGTTTTGGTTCATTGTCATTCGTAAAATACATAATTTGGTTCTGTTATACTTGTTATGTTACATTAATACGTTTTTAGATAATTCGTTATTATTCGTAGAGTGTTGATATTCAATATACTGAATCTCGAATCATGTCGAATTCATTCGTTATATGCACTATAATTTCTTTCGTATTCATTGAAATTCGATATTTATGTATGTGTATATATTCGTGATAATGATTCGTAGTTTGAAAAGTCGTTTGTTTATTGAATCTTTTAACACACACAATGACAATATCTCTTCTCCTCTGCTCAAATACAATACAACACCCTTCTCACTCAGTTCTCAGGAATGCACTTTGCCAGTAATCCAACCTCCAGCACAAAATTAATCAGCTGATCGGACTGTAAGATTTACTTTGAGTTGACCTTTTGTTTCATTAGATCTTTAACGAATTACAGAATCCTGTCAAATTCATTCGTTATATCTGCTATAATTTCTTTCGTATTCGTTGAAATTCGTTATTTTTTTTATTTGGACATTCGGATGCATTCGAATGTACTCGAAAGATGCAAAATTCGGCCGAATTTCAATTAGTTATGAAACTAATTGCACAAGCCTAGCCAATATACAGGGACACACATTTCCTAACAGAGGCATAGGGGCACCATGGAAATCAAGCTGACTTCACTGAAAGTTTTGGGGTTTTTTTTTGTAGTCCTATTAGGGTTATGTTATGTGGCCTTTCTAGATTTGAAAAGTGCTTAGCACCGCTTTTCTTTAATAAACGCTGGGAATTCAAAAGATGACTTAAAATACTGTATATATTACCGGTAAAGTGAATTACGGCAGCGGTGGAAGGGTTGGATTCGCTCTGCAGAGTCCGCTAGGAGCTTTGGGTGACTACGAGTGTGTCATTTAACTTGGTCACTCATGAGCAGACCCCAGAGAAACGAGTGTTATCTCACCGAAGCTTTAGGCCGTTGATGTATTACTTTGTCTGACATCACTGAGATACAAAGGCTGATTATCTGACCCCTGTAAGCACACTAGGGCTTACTATGAGTAATCATTTTAGGATTTACGTGCAAAGCATGCCTGAGTTTCAAAGGACTTATACTTTCACATAACTAGCAGTATAGAAAGCCGACATTCTGCAGCTACCGACATACTTGACTGAGCATATGAGTCATGTGAGCCTTTAAAGCATAAGTTCACTTTTGTAAAAAAAAAAAAAAAAAAGGCAAATGCACATTTTTTGCAGATAAAAAAATGTGCATTTATTATTTTGTTTCTTAGGATCCTGCAGAGCTTTGCACCCGTGATTAGAAGATTAAGGGTGCAGTGTCAGGCTCCTGCAGACTCGCAGTACAGCTGTCTGCCCGTACCTCCTGTACCTCCAAGCAGCTGGAGGAGACGTCTCAACCCCCCTACTCCAGCGGCTCGCCCGAGCACTCCCACTCTTCTGGCCGGAGACCCGAACAATGCCATAATCAGCTTTGATCGGGTCTTGGATCTAGTAACCCGGAAGCGATGTCATGACATCACTTCCGGTTTACTGAAGACCTAAAGACACCAGATTTTAAAAAATGACAGCATTCAAAATAGCCAAACTTACGTTTTATGTGCAAGCCTCCTTGGGGTCTTATATACTCTCTATAAAGAATATCTGTCACTGCCTATTACTGTCACAAGGGATGTTTACATTCCTTGTGACAGCAATAAAAGTGATCAAAAATAAAACATTTAAAGGGACAGTGTAAAAATAAAATAAGAAAAATATATATATATATTAAAGCACCCCGTCCCTCCAAGCTCGCACGCAGAAGACGCGCCCACAAATATAAACCATGCTCAAACCACACATGTGAGGTATCGCCACGATCGTTGGACCCTCTCTGTAACTCTAAACTGATAACCTGTAGACATTTTTAAAACGTCGCCTATGGAGATTTTTAGGTACATTAGTTTGTCACCATTCCACGAGTGTGTACAATTTTAAAGTGTGATGTTAGGTATCTATTTACTCAGCGTAACATCATCTTTTACATTATACATGTAAATTGGACTAACTTTACTGTTTTCTTTTTTTTTATTCATAAAAGTGTATTTCTTCCAAAATATTTCTGCGCAAATACAGCGCAATGTAAAATTTTGCAACGATCGCCATTTTTTTCTCTAGGGTCACTGCTAAAAAAATATAATGTTTAGGGGGTTCTAAATAATTTTCTAGCAAAAAATACCGATTTTAACTTGTAAGCAACAAGTGCCAGAAAAAGGCTAACGCCGCGTACACACGACCGGACTTTTCAGCAGAAAAGGTCTGACGGAATCATTCCGTCGGACATTCCGATCGTGTGTGGGCTTCATCTGACTTTTTCTTTCAAAAATTCTGACGGACCTAGAAATAGAACATGTTTTAAATCTTTCCAACGGAATCAATTCCTATCGGGAAAACCGTTCGTCTGTATGCTAGTCCGATGGACCAAAAAACGACACAAGGGCAGCTATTGGCTACTGGCTATTGAACTTCCATTTTCTAGTCCCGTCGTACGTCATTGCGTTCTAAACGATTAGACTTTGGTGTGATCGATTGTAGGCAAACCTGTTTCAGCCGAACTCCGCCGGAACTCCGTCGGAAAAACCGTCAGAGTTTATTCTGACGGAAAAAACGGTCGTGTGTATGCGGCTTTAGGCATGAAGGGGGTTAACTATGAATCAAATTCAGGAAATGTTTAAAGTTTTTTGCATTAAAAAGATTGTATTCTATGAACTCCAGCAAACGTAGTTAAGGTACTTTCTTAAGAATAAGGATTCAAGTTTAGAGAGTATTAGAAATCTTATGCAGAGTTCTGGGCCAACTCCTTTGAGTAGTACAATAAAGCATAGAAACGGTGTACCTGACTCCAGGGTCAGAGCTGTATTTTTTTTAAAAAATTTCATTGCACAACAATGCCAACAGCAGCGCATACAATGCCACTGCTGGTGGCATTGTATAGAATAAAAGCTGATGATAAATAAAAAAAGCTATTGGAGAAGTGAGTCAAACCGCACGCAGCAGTCCAGAACATATACTCTGGATGGTTGCCAGTGGGTAGGGAAGCAGAATGAGAGGTCAGGAGTGAGCTGTGCACTCAGTGGTCTGCTATGTTCTTTCCTCACCATTAGTTATTCCCCGAACTACTGCTGCATAATCTTTTCTCAGCTCAGCACAGCGTCTGCTCTGCACTCCGGTGTTACAAAAGTCGCATAACCCCCTACATTTGTATCTCCTCTCAGACTGCTCTTGCCAGCCTGGGCAGGTGGTGTGGTACAATATTCATTAGGCCAAAAAAAAAAAAAAAGATGCTGTAGGAGATGAGGACTTGTTTTTACCTAAATGACAGCTTTGGCATCACTACTTGTGGTAAACAAATAGATGGACAGACCCAAGAACACAGTAATGAACACTGGGGTTTGGGAAATACAGAAGAGATTGATGAATGCTACAATGTTTTGGTTTGTACTGCTCAATTGTGCATAGTTGTCAGCGAAATTTGGCTGTACGCAGAGCACACAGCCAAATCTCCTGTTTCTAATAATAATGACATTTTCGTCTAATGATATAAATGCATCTTACCTAAAATCTCACGCATCC
This sequence comes from Lithobates septentrionalis, assembly GCA_037952835.1. Classification (NCBI taxonomy): domain Eukaryota; kingdom Metazoa; phylum Chordata; class Amphibia; order Anura; family Ranidae; genus Lithobates; species Lithobates septentrionalis. The sequence continues at coordinate 1,919,113 of JBBDGP010000990.1, read as the reverse complement.
AAGTAACCAGACATCACCACCATTCCTCACGTTACCAGCTCAGCCTCGGTCAGCATCTCTGAACTCTCCCTAGCTGGCAGGCTCTTTTATTAACACAAAAGGTTTCACAAACAGGAAGTGATGGTTCCAACAGCCAATCACTACTTACATGGCAAGTGACATCACAGGATATAACCATATAAGGATTTAACAACACAGGAAAATGCAACAACCAATGAACAATGACTAGAGGAGTCTTCTGGGTGTGTCTGAGCAGAGACAGGGTGCATGCATGTTTTTAGAAGCCATATGGCTTTCAAACATTGACTCTGTCTCCAACCAGAACAACCCAAAAGACTCCCGTATTTCCGTTGATAGAAATCCCTATTATACATTGTTCCAGAGAACACTGTATACCTGGATTATTCTACTGTCTTTGTGGAAGAGAGATTACCAGCAGGCGTACACTCATTGGGCCACAAATATGTTGATCAGGCACACAGGGGCAACATGAGCGCACACTCGTTAAACCGATAACGTCTTTTCAAAGCGAACACACCCCCACCAGACGATCGTTCTGTGCATCGCACAGGGGCCCTTAGCTGGCGAACATGTCCCCACTCCACAAACATTTCTCTACATCCCCAAAGAGCTTTTCACTACCAAACGGATCTCAACTAGTGTCAGTCTGCCCCAGTCAGCTCTTTAGAGCGGGCTGTGAGAGAACGAACACTGGGAGACTTATGACAATACTTTAAAATATTTCTTCATAAAATTTTCCACAACATATTGCACATGTATAACACATGCACATAGCTCCCAACTGTCCCTGATTTGGAAAAAAGTCCCTCTTTCACCCTCATTTATCCCTCATTTTGCTCTGATTTATATAGTTGTTTATAAAATTCACTTTTTATCTTTCAAAAAGTGTTTCACTAAATTTCTAAATTGCTGCATTTGTAAATTTTAAAAGCCAATATAAAGGAATAGTAGTGGTAAAAAGAAAAAAAAAAAAGTTAAACGGCTTGCCGCCCGCCGGCTGTCATATGACAGCCAGGCGGCGCGGCTCTCGTTCTGGGAGGGCGTCATATGACGCCCTTGCCTTCCCTGCCCACCAAGGACTGCCGTGTCACTGGGCACCCGATGCGCGTGCCCGGCGGCAGCGATGTCCGGTAACACAGCAGGACCGTGGATCTGATGGGTGTAAACACTCAGATCCACGTCCTGTCAGAGAGGAGAGGAGACCGATGTGTGTTCTCAGTATAGAGCAACACCGATCGGTCTCCTCCCCTTGTGAGTCCCCTCCCCCTTCAGTTAGAAACACTCCCTAGGAACACGGTTAACCCCTCGATCGCCCCCTAGTGTTAACCCCTTCCCTGCCAGTCACATTTATACAGTAATCAGTGCATTTTTATAGCACTGATTGCTGTATAAATGTGAATGGTCCCAAAAATGTGTCACAAGTGTCTGATATGTCGGCCACAATATCGGAGTCACGATAAAAATCGCAGATCGCCGCCATTACTAGTAAAAATAAATAAATAAAAATGCTATAAATCTATCCCCTATTTTGTAGATGCTATAACTTTTGCGCAAACCAATCAGTATATGCTTATTGCGATTTTTTTTTTACCAAAAATATGTAGAAGAATACATATCGGCCTAAACTGAGGAAAAAATTTGTTTAAAAAAAAAAAAAATTGGATATTTATTATAGCAAAAAGTTAAAAATATTGTGTTTTTTTCAAACTTGTCACCCTTCTTTTGTTTATAGCGCAAAAAATAAAAACCGCAGAGGTGATCAAATACCACTAAAAGAAAGCTCTATTTGTGGGGAAAAAATAATAAAAACTTCATTTGGGTACAGTGTTGCATGACCGCGCAATTGTCATTCAAGGTGTGACAGTGCTGAAAGCTGAAAAATGGCTTGGGCAGGAAGGGGGTGAAAGTGCACTGTATTGAGGTGGTTAAAGAGGAAGTAAACCCTGATGGGTTTTACTTCCTCTTTGTTTCCCTGCAAAGGTAAAGCATAATGGGCTACTATGCAATGCATAGTAGCCCATTATGTGACACTTGCCTGCAGGAGAAGCCTGTGATGTCCCCGTCTTCCTCTCTAGCAGCGAGCTTCCATTCTTCTCCCCTCTTCCTTCCGGGGGCCATGAACTTCAGCTCTGTGACTGGCCGGAGTCACGTGACGTCACTCCCGCGCATGCGCGCGGGAGCCGCCAGTCACGACATGACCCGAGCTAGACAACAGACAACAAACAGACAAAATAGACAACGTGCCCCTTCTAACTCTGGCGCATGCGCAGAAGAAAACGGCGATTTGCAAATGTCTCCTAGACCATGTAGGTCTGCAAGGGTTTACAATCACTTTAACCGCTTGCCGACCAGCCGCCGTCATTATACTGCGGCAGGTCGGCAAGTTCCCGCGAGCCGTCGTAGCTATACGTCTGCACCTTTTAAGCTGGATAGCAGGCGCGCGCGGGGGTGCCGATGCCCGTGGCCGATGGTCGCGATGACCGCCAGCCTGACCCTTTCTCTTGTGTATAAACACACACATCCCTGTTCTGTTCTGTGAGGAGATGCAGATCGTGAGTTCCAAATAGCCAGGAACCATGATCTGTCATCCCCTCTAGTCAGTCCCCTCCCCCTACAGTTAGAACACACAGTCAGGGAACACAGCTAACCCCTTGATCGCCCTCTAGTGTTAACCCCCTTCCCTGCCAGTGACATTGATACAGTAATCTGTGAATTTTTATAGCACTGATTGCTGTATAATTGTCAACCGCCCCAAAAATGGGTCAAAAGTGTCCGATGTGTCCGCCATAATGTCAAAGTCCCGATAAAATTCACAAATCGCAGCCATTACCTATTTTGTAGACACTATAACTTTTGCGCAAACCAATTAATATACGCTTATTGCTTTTTTTTATTACCAGAAATATGTAGAATACATATCGGCCTAAACTGAGAAAAAAATTAGCTTTTTTAAAAAAAAATTGGGGATATTTATTATAGCAAAAAGTACAAAATATTGTGGTTTTTTTTCAGAATTGTTGCTCTTTGTTTATAGCGCAAAAAAAAACAAAAACGCAGAGATGATCAAATACCACCAAAATAAAGCTCTATTTGTGGGAAAAAAAGAACATCAATTTTGTTTGGGTACCTCGTCGCACAACCATGTAATTGTCAATTAAAATGATGCAGTGCCGTATCGCAAAAATGCTCTGGTCATTGAGCAGCCAGATCTTCCGATTAAGCTTTTTTTTTTGGTTAATTCTTTTTTAAGGGGGTGTTGCAGGGGGCGTCTCCTATGCCTACTTACCTTTGCTAGCAGGTGTCCCTCATTCCCATCTCAAAATGTTGGGAGGTATGCATGTTCATGTTGTGAAGTTAGTGTCTGCTGGTCACTGCTTTCAGTTTAAGGGGAGTTGTTACACTGCTGCCGGCCACTAAAGGTCCCCATACATAATGAGCTCCATAAACATCCCCATTACTGCTGAATCGGCCACAATTTGAGATGAAAAAAGACAATTTAAAAATCATCTGAGCCTATCAGATGCAGTCACTGTGCACAGTGCGGGTATTCGGGCAGCCTTGGCTTGCCTGTCTCCCTGAATACCATGGCTGGCGGTGGAGATTTCTCCTCCTACGCTGTTAGCGTGGATGGGGGACTAGATCGAGATGTATATGGTGGTGTTTACACTCAATTTTTTTTAAAGTGGTTCTAAAGGCAGAAGGTTTTGTACTTTAACAAGTTCTATGCATTAAGGTGCCCACAGCTTATAAATCTTCTTTTTACATTAAAATACTACCACTATATACCTTTTTGGATGATCTGTATACCACGGTTACATGATAAACTGCACAGTTTCTCCAGAATACTTGCATAATAATCCCTTTTGGTCTGAATTTAGCAGCATGGACAGGGCGTGAGGTTTAGACCAGGGGTCCCAAACTGGCGGCCCTCCAGCTGTTGCAAAACTACAAGTCCCATGAGGCACTGCAAGGCTGACAGTTACACGCATGACTCCCTCAGGCAGAGGCAAGATAGGACTTGTAGTTTCGCAACAGCTGGAGATATATTAATCTTTGTGACAGGCAGAGTATTTCTATTCTGTTATCTTACATGCACAGGGAGAATAACTTACTGTATGTGTGTAGTGGTCACCTCCCATTATATTAGTTGGTGAACCTGGGATACTTGTGCTAAAGGTGGTGTACTTATAAACGGTACCTACATCCCTCAAGTTACTATATAATGGTAAAAATGGGAGGCAAAGTCCGTATTGCCTCAAACTTTTCCCATTATATAGAACCTGTTTATGCAACAGAGTTTATATGCAACTCTTGTTTTTTTTAGTTAACCCTGTCCCTTCTGGTGTGGGATTCTATACCTAGTTTTAGCTTAGAACTCAACAACCGGCACAAGCTAGACCCAGGTTAGGCATTCGATGGTCACATCTGTTAGAGGTCCGGTTGCATGTCAGATGAGAAACTACTGGTGGGGAGGGGGCTATAGTGTAGAGAAGATAGCAGGCTGACTCTGAGTTTCAATGCCGCCCCACGGTTTTTGCGTGTGAGAAGCTGCATTCCAGGCTGATTGGACAAAGGTTTGAGAATCTACCTATCACCACTGATCTTGTCTTCACAAAAAGATAGGGGCCGCATCACTATCATCCTCCGGGGCCCCTGCAACTGGACTTTGCTGCAACATTCACCTGAAGGTATCTCTGGTCAAAAATATGGAAACACCAGGTAAAAGAACAAAATTGTTAACTAATATAGTGTTGGGCCGTCTTTGGCATCCAAGACGGCCTGAATATACCTGGGAATTGACAAATATAAGTCTTGGATGGTAAATAATAGAATCTGATACCACTCTCCATGCAAAAATCATTCAAACTCTCACAGAGATGCCAGGGGCTAAAAACGAGCTTGAACCTTGTTCTCCAAAATTAACCAGAGTGGCTCCATGATATTGAGGTCCGGCGACTGCGGCACCCAAGGAAGGTGCGAGACTTCTTCTATATGCTTGTTAAACCATGATTTGACAACACCAGCTGTCTGAATCCGCGCATTATCATGTTGGTAAATGGTGCGGTCTTTGGGAAACAATTTCTGCACCATGCTGCGCACCCAGTCGGCCGAAATTTGTTCATAGTGGCTGGTAGTGACTCTGCCTTTCAAGGTGATGATGAGGACTACAGAATACCAAGATATGGCTGCCCAAACTATGATTGTGTTCCCACCATACTTTTACGTTGGCACAACACAGTCCTGGTCATAAGCTTGGAATATTGTTCGCCACACGTAAACACGTCCAGTGGTTGGGAAAAGTGTGAAGCTTAGATCGATTTAGATCGATGGTCCATGATTTATGGGTGTTGCATCACTCTCTCATCTTCTGAGGCTTAATAAGCATTAATAAAACATAGGCACAGTTTTTGACAATTCCTTTATTAAAAAACAAAAACAGTGCCCCCAGTGAGGATCCAGCATCAATCACAATGAACGCCGCAGCCCACCGACTGACTCAGCCATCTGACAGTTCTTAAACAACTGGGGGGGGGGGGCACCCCACCCAGCATGCACCAGTCGTTGATGGCACAACAAGATTGGGGGCACATGGTCACATCACTGGGTCGTCCCATCCCTTAGTTATTTAAGAACTAGCGGAGCTAGAACAGCAGAGCCGTCAGTCGGCGGGAGCCAACCAGCGGCGGCATTCATCATGATTGACGGTGGATCTACCCCATACTTCACGTGTGGAGGCTGAGATCTGTGGGCCTCCTTGGTCCCATATTCCAATAAGCCCCCCGCTTGCAGACTCCACAACCACCGGCCAATGGGAAGAGGGGATTTTTATCTTTTTTTTTTCGCTGTGGGGTTTCTCTTAAAATCCATACCAGACCCAAAGGGCATGGTATAAATTGGGGGGGGGGGCAACCCTTACGCTTTTTTTTCTACTTGATTTGATTGTAGCCGCATTAGTGCAATTGTGACAGAGAAAATTGAGTACTGTCTGTGATACGTTTTTCAGTACTGCTTGGACCTTGAAGAAGGGGACATACCCCAAAAGCTTGTCCTGAAAAATTGTATGTTAGTGCAAATAATAAAAGTATCACGGACAGTACTCAATTTTCTCTGCTGTTTTATTTTCTCAAATTTTATTGCCAGCAATTCTTTGGTTTACAGTCAGCTGTCAAACGAGTCATCGGTTCTTAAGGACGTGGTAGCCGGCTTCCCAGCCCTCTTCTTAACAACCAGCTATTGTTAAAGACGCCGGTGGCTGCCCGCTTCGAAAATTTACATCTGAACCATGTGTGAAATCACATGGAAAAATTCACTATCCTATCCTTCACTATTTCTTAATATGGATTACATTTTTTCACTTATGGATTGATATTTGTTTTCAATTTACCTATGGACCTTTATCATTTGGACATTTTTTCTTCTGTCACGTTTTTATACATACTAAGCATTTTGCACTTGCACAATTTATGCACAATGGATATGTGATGGTAGATGCATTTTATTTTCATTTTTGGCTATCTATTTCTGTTATTAATGTGTATTTTGGGATATTTTTGTCACTTTATACCTCAATTTATGTCCATCAATTTATAATATTTATTTATTTGCGTGACTTCCTGCTTTTTACTTATGTGTGAAATCACAGCTGAACAGCTGCTTTCAACGCAAAACATATCGTCACTCACACCTGCAAATTATGCAGTGCTTCCGTATTTTTGTCCAACCCATGTCTATATACCTGGGTATATAAGCACAATTCCACCAGGACTGTTGTTGGGCCTCTTGCTGATAATACCTGTTTTGTACATTGGATATACTGTATGTACTATTATTAATCTTTTCTTATATAAAGCTCATATTGTTTCCATTCTGGTTTGCCTCAATATATTTATAGTTAATGTTATACACTGGATGCAGCAGTTCCTCTGCTTCCAATTACTTTGATATGATTACTGGATAATTTCCCAGGAAGGGAATCCCTTCTGATCAGAGCCCTTGTACTGGGTGGAGGCACTGCTAACTTTATTATTAAACTCATTCTTCCATTTAGCAAAGGTACTGATTCTCTTATTTGCCTACAGGTATAGTGCAATATCCTGTTTGGGGAAGGCCGTTTCTCTTAGCCCCCAAAAGAGAGCTACACTTACTTTGTGAAGACTCCTACAAATTTGCTTCCTTGAATTCTGTGAGACACATTTACTATGCCCTGTGAGTAGGCACTGTAGTGTTACACATTTCACAGAACATGCCTTCTGAATGAAAAAGGTACAGGAAGGAGGAGTTTCAGGAGGCGGGGTCAGTACAGGAATCACAGCTTGTGGATGGAAAGGTACCATGGGATATGTAGTCCTTAGAAATGAAAAGTAAAGAGATTAGAAGCTGCAAAGCATGCAGGCAATCCAGGAAGGTGTGGAAAGAGATGGCCAACAGACAGGCAGCACACGTAACGTTAAAGGAATTTTTTTTAAGCAGCGTTATTTTGGATTGTCAAATATAACTACATATTATGCTAATGTTATAAAATGAAAGTTAATGCTGAGAGCATAGATTTCCTTTGACCAGCTTATACAGTAGGTTGTGGTTTTCAGGCAGTTGAACACTGATTATTTTTTACCTGTAGACAGTCTACTGATGACTACTGTACTTCAGGAGGAGGAGTTGCGCTGTTTTCTGCTCAAATTCTGGCGTTTATTGCAGTTTCTGCTGTTTATTTAAGGTGGACAAGTTAAAACTTTATTTCCTGAGTGTTCCCGATTCCCACCTGAGCTTTCAGTTCTAAGCACTGTAAACAAAGACATTTTACTGATATTTTAAGTATTCCCTTAGCATTTCTTGTTATTACTCTTTCATCCATTATAATATACAAGGCAGCAGTTCTAAATGCAATGGTTTAGATTTATGGAGCCCTTGGTCTTCTAGAATTTCTTTCCTGGCTGTGGTGTCAATTGCGAATTGAATTGGATGTTTTTTGGGTAGGTGAGAAGCTTGGTATAATTATATGCTGTTTTTTTAAAGTGAAAACATTTGGCTTTTTCATATACACTTTATCATTCGGATAATTTTCAATCCATCAATATGTATTATCTAGAGATTCAGCGTGAAATATGATTAGGCCATATATTACACATCACTTAATTTCAGCCTTCTTCTCTGCATAGGTCTTTCCATTATCTCTTGACTGAGATTTCTCCTACCAAGACATTTTCCTTTGGAGTCTTTATCTCTTAATGTAATACTGTAATTTAGTCATCCTCAAAGATTTATGTCCGTTTTATGGCTTGACACAAATGCATTTATATGTAGATCGGATATCATTCAATGTATTATCATATTAAAGAAACACACTAGTCAAGAGAAAATAGCTCTTTTCCATCAGTTATACTAGTCTTTGCCTACTGATACTATATATTTTTTTATTTTTTGCGCAGAGTATCCTTACTTTTTTCAATAGCCCTCAGTCAATTGAGAACCTTTGCCATGAATGCTTGGGTGTTGCTTTACTAATGGCAAATAGTCAGTTCACTTTGTAAGGGAATGTTCTCTTAGCTACGTGAATGAGGTGAAGCTCTGCTGACTTCCATCATCCAATCATGTGCAAGCAAAAATACTGATTTTATTTGATTTATTTTCCTTGCATATAGTTTGGTATTGCAAACTAAATTTTACAACATTCAACTAAGCTACTGTAAGAGGAGTATCCCTTGCAAAGTGAGCAACCTATTTTGTTTAGTCTCTCATTTTTTACTTGTGTAGCAAGTCTCATCTCCATCTGCCGATACTTTTTGGAGTGCTTGACGTTTTACCCAAAAGTGGAAAATGTAATGATGGGAAAGGCTGTAGACCAGGAGTCTCAAACTGGTGGCCCTCCAGCTGTTGCGAAACTACAAGTCCCATCATGCATCTGCCTGTGGGAGTCATGCTTGTAACTGTCAGCCTTGCAATGCCTCATGGGACTTGTAGTTTAGGAACAGCTGGAGGGTCGCCAGTTTGAGACCCCTGCTGTAGACTTTCACATGAGCAGCCCTATTGGGTCCACCTATCTGTTTTTCAGGCAGACCTGATCAGACTCTTCATTCTCCTCTTTGGAGCGACAAATTTAAACAGACTTGTGCAGGTTTACACCCACCTGCCTCCAATCTGATCCAGCAAAAACAAACAGAATGGGATCCGTTCCCCCTCTGGCTGGCTGGATCGGAGGGCAGTTAGGTGTAAACAGACAGCCGGTCCGTTTACATCCGATTACCCATAGAGCAGAACAAGCTGTATCCGTGTCGGCTCCACATAAGTGGACTGGACACGGACATGTCACCTGCTCACTCTGCTGAGCTCAGCAGGGGATTAGCGGTCAAATACCCAGCTGAGAAAAACTGTTTTGTCCCGTATGAAACGGTTGCCAAGCTCTGTTCACACCTGTGCAGATGCAATGGTGCATACTTGCTTTTCACATTGCATTTAGGGCAGCCCATTCACTTCAATGAGCTGCCCTACGCACAAAAGAAGTGCATTACTTTTTTGTTTTTTAAATCACTCCACGCCAAAAAGCATTATACTTTGTTACCATGTGCTTGATATGCAAGAATGTGCATGCTAGCAAGGTGCGTCGGGGTGCCTTTAAGAATTAAAACCTACAAAAAGTAATCACACGTGCACGTTTTTACAATGCACAAATGTGAACCAAGTGTTAAAGCGGGATTCATGCCAGCTAAAAAAAAAAAAAACACTGTAGCTGCTGACTTTAAATAAGTAAACTTACCTGCCCTGGGTGCTCGCGATGTCGGCCGCCCGAGGCCGACCCGTCTCTCGGGTCCCGGCACCACCATCCTAGGTAAGGGAAACAGGCAGTGGAGCCTTGCGGCTTCACTGCCAGTTTCCTACTGCGCACGCGCGAGCGGCGCGGCGATCTGTGAATGGCCCCGTGGCGTCTTCTCCGCGAGGAGATGAACACACCACGGAATAGGAAGAGGCAGATTATTAAGACTGCCTAGCAACAAGGGTCTAGGTAAGTATACATTTTTTTTGTTTCCAAATGTTTTTTTTTTAATTTTTTTTATGATTTTTGGTGGAATTTTTTTTCCAGGGTGGCCCTCCACTTTAATGTTGTGTCCGGCATCCCTTCTCCACCTTCTTTCTCTCTCTCTCTCTCTCTCTCTCTCATTTTAGTAGACAGTACAGCAGTGGGCGCATGGGCGCTGCTCCCCCTAATACCTCTGCCGCCCTTCCTATTCATGTGCCCGGGCCCTTTCAGGACGCCGGATACATGAATTGCTGTGGCGGGGATAGGCGGGGGGTGTGTATTTTGAAGCACGTGATTAGAGCCAGAGGCTCGAATAGGCTTCAAAATAGGGTGGGCTCTGGGCGCAGAGCACTGCGTTCCGATCCCACCCTGTTATGTGAGGATAGCAAATTAATTTTCGCTATTTTCACACTAACATTCCTCTCCGCCAGTCAGGAGGCAGGTCAGTGAGACCTGTCTCCTGATTGGCCAAAGCGTTAGGCGATCCCATTGGATGCCTAGCTTTGGAGGAACAGGAAGAAGACACATGGCTGCGGGAGTAGCAGACACCCAAGCCCCTTCCCGCGTCCCATCCTGGGAGAGGAGTAGAGGACAGCACGCAAGCCCTAGATCGGGTAGGTGTCGCAATGCCGTCCTCCCCCGGGGGAGTTTGATGTCAGTGTCACACTGTGGTCCGCGGGGTTGGGGGGGGAGAATGTGGCTGGTATGTGTCACACCGCAATCTTGCCGGGGGGGGGGGGTTGCTATTGTCAGTGCCACCCCCCAAAAGAAAAATCCACCAGCCACCACTGCAGTGCACTTAGTCCAAAGCTATACTAAGAAGACTCCTTACAGGGCTCACCGGCAAGACAGCAACTTCTTACTATATAATTCTGTACTGTGCATCTTCTCAATGAAGGTATCAAGACATACATATCTATGTATAGAGTTTATAGTTGCCCTTATAATTGCTATTGGTACCTTTTGATTAAAAAATTACAATGCCCTTGTTACTAGTCCCTGCAGCTCACTGACATGAAAACACATGCTCAACAGAACTGAATTTATGGAGCACTCTGGAGACCAAACACACTCTGAAGCCTATGGCAAGCATTTCAGTGTATGGAGTTGGGGCTGCAATTACTTCGAGGGAGGTGACTAAACAGGTGAAAACACTTTGGCAAGCTGACATTTAAAGTCCAAAAAGAAAATTGATACACATGGCGTTAGTAATATGATCTACCTACCTATCAACCCTATATAAATGCTTGCATTTGCCCAAATTGCTTCTTAGGGCCCATATTTCAGTTGCACCGGGCTTGCATTTAATATCAGTATGCGATCATTCAGCCCCCATTCACACCTGAATGGTTTGTAGCTTGAAGATCAAAGAACAAAATCCCATGTATTTAAATGGTGGGCGTTCACATATGAGCACTCAGGTAAGTGTAGCTTGACTCCTGATGCTCCAAACGCTATATGAGCTACATTTGGGGCAGAATTGGGTATTTTTGTTCCTATAGGTTTGAATGGGAATGCTTGTAAGCGTACAAATCAAGCTTTTTTGTGCACTTTTTTTCAGGAGTATTTCTGTGGGGTTTTTTTAAGCCTTTTTTTATTTAGAACTGATCTCCTACTTCTATCTATTGGCTAAAACCAAAGCACCCGAAGCTTGAAGATACAGTAAATGCTTAAAATATGCTTCTGATGTGCTCATTTATGCATGCAAAAACTCAAATAAAAATGCCTGAAATTGCCTGAAAATGTATGAATTCAGGTGTGAATGCAGCCATAGGTGTTTGTTTATGCGTTTAGAGCTGTGTGCAGGCAGCTTGTGCTAATGAATGAACATGTAGGGTCTCTTACAAACTCCAGTGCACAGATGACTTTGACAGGTTCCTTGACTGGTGCATCTGACCTCCTAAGCTACAATAATGTGCTTCAAGTTGCTTCTGCATATTTTTTATTTTTATTTGTATGGGGTGAGAAGTAGTTGTGACTTGAACAAAAACAATTTGATATAGGCCCTTAGAAAAGTTAGGTTTTATTCCACCTGTAGGGAAATTAGAAGTATTGGCCTAGCTAGCCATTTTCAGGGTATGGATGCATATTAGATCAAAGCCAGATTATATATCCAATGTTCAATGGCAGGCATGTTTATTGCATGCAAAGCATTTTAATAAATCATTGCACAGGAGTTTTTTTTTTTTTATAAATCATTAATGTATGAAGACCTGTTGATCAATTAGACTTATTGGAGGAGCATTTGTGCAAAAAATGGTGAAAAAAAGCTGGAACCATGCATTATAAGGAATATTTGCAGGGCTTTTTTTCAGGGGGGACTCAGTTCCACCACCTCTGGCTCAGACCCTTGGGGGGGGGGGGGGGGGGGCTGCTGACCACAATCACTTGTAAACACAGAAGTCCGGTTTCTGTGTTTACAAGTGACAGCTCTGCACTCTGTATGTAACCCCTGTATGTGTGCAATCCTGGTATTTAATACCCCTTTAGGACCCTCCTACTGTTTGTGAAATTTGACTGACCACACCCACTATTTGATGTGATTTGGAGGGTGTGGGTGCGTGGAGGGGTTTTGGGGGGTTGTGGTTGAGTTCCAGCACCTATTGTTTGAGAAAAAAAAAGCCCTGAATATTTGTATGTTCTGCTTATCTGTTCTTTATACTCTTTATACTCTCTATCTGTAGTACAAATACAATCTGTTGAAGGCGATTGCGCATGGCTTGGCATGCGATAACTACAATGGATGGTGCCCAGAATCAGTGCCATGATGTGAACAAAATCACAGCAAAAGGCACTTTTAGAAATGTTTAGTTATGCCCGATACCAGGCTTATATGTGCCCCAGCAGAAGCTGGCCACTTACCTTTTTATTCTTGGCAAACGGACCATAACACAAGCCTGGAAGACCGTGTTGCCTTCTAAAGGATAAAGTCATGTATGACTGCTCTAATGCTCCACGAACAGATGTCCAGTATTGTTTACGATTCCCATTCCAAATTTCTCAAGGCCTGGGAACCATGGAACTTCCGTCTCTTCAACTGCCGTGTTTGGGCCTTATCTGAATGTCATTGGTGGAACTTCAGAGTCTGAGTTTTCTTCCTTTCCTTTTTTTTTACCCTTTCTATGGATCTTTTTTCTCCTCCTCTTCTTTCTTCCACTTTCTTTCTGGCTCCTCCTCCTTATTGTTTATACAAATGCTGTCCTCTGGGGTTGGTGGCAGAAGTTTTGCCACCCCAGGGGCAACTGTGGATAGGCTGTGAACAATGGCTTATTTTTCTTTAGCTTTCATTATTCTTTGATACCATCTTCATAGCATAGAATTGTTTTTTGATGGTTGCTATGTTTGTCATTTTTTAAAAAATCTTCTGTAACACCTGACCATTTTTCAGTCCCTGCGTGGGCGATTTATGTGCTTGCACTGAATGGTAAAACCAATAAATATATTGAAACAGAAATGTTTAGTAATACCCATCTACAAACCAATACTAACAGATAATCGCAGGCTTTTTATTCTTTTTCTTTTCCTCACCATTTTTTCCATTGTGGTAATTTTCACTAAGGACAAATGAATCCATCTCCCTTTACTTCCTGGAACTCTGTCTGGTACTGCCCCCTGGAACATGTGACATTGCACATCCTCTTGAGAAGGAAGGCACCAATGATGTAGCCTTTCCAGAATATAGCTTTGAGGACAGGGTTGTATCACCAGTGCCTCAATCAACCAGGAAGTGGAAAGACGGTAATTATAAATAAAAGCAAAAAAAAAGTCTAATGTAATGCCGCGTACACACGGTCAGACTTTACGGCAGACTTTGCCCGGCGGACTTTGTGACGGACTTTACGACGGACTTTGTGAATGAACGGACTTGCCTACACACAATCCACCAAAGTCTGTCGAATTCTTACGTGATGACGTACGACCGGACTAAAACAAAGAAGTTCATAGCCAGTAGCCAATAGCTGCCCTAGCGTGGCTTTTTGTCCGTCGAACTAGCATACAGACGAGCGGACTTTTCGACCGGACTCGATTTCGACAGATTGATTTAAAACATGTTTCAAATATAAGTCCGTCCAACTTTTGAGAAAACAGTCCGCTGGAGCCCACATGCGATCGAATTGTCCGACGAAATCCAGTCCGCCGGGCAAAGTCTGCCGTAAAGTCCGCTCGTGTGTACGCGGCATAAGATGTGATTTTTAGCAAAAGGGGGAAAGATCCCCTTTTAAAGAATGTGTAGAACCTATATCACTACTATGTATATGGTTAACTTTACATTGCTTGCTATTTAACTTGAATTGCAACAGGGATTTTATATTAGTCATTGCACTGCTCTGGCTGGGAAAATGTCACTGTTTGGCACTTCAAGGCACAGCACTGCTCTATCCAGCCCATTCCCTGGATTCTCTTGGAGCCTGTGGTCTAGAGTCATCCTGCACTAATGATTACTAGTCTGTGAGACATAACGGGATCGGTCACATTCTGGCTAAGGTGGATCGAGCCGGTGGCGGAGAATGACAAGGAGTGGGCGTGAGGATGCAGCACTGAAACAGAATAGGAAAAGAGGAGGAAGAGGCAGTAAAAGGCAGTGTGGGATTCTTTTTTTTTCAAGGAAAGCGGTAAAATGAGTTCTATTGAGAAAGATAATGATCATGGAAATCAAGCACACATTATACTCTCTCAACTCATTTACTTGAGAAGGTTTTTTTTTATTTTTATTTTTTTTAGTCTGATCTGTTCTTTAACCCTTTTATCTCCTTTACCTGCCATGTTCTAGTAACTTTGCCAGTCCAGTTTGGTCACCTTAGTGGCTTCTGCATGCTTTATACTTATGCAGCTGTTTGGCCCTAATCAGACAGTATCAGGGCTGATCTGTATATATCGGTTACCGTCGGTTGTTTCGTCTTTAGATTCCTGAAAAACTTGCCGCAAGAGCTGTTAAAATGACTTCCTTTTCTCTGGGTTACATCTTGCATTGTTTCTGATCAGATGTATAGGAAAACCTTTCTCTTCGATGTTCTAGTCTTATCTCCCAGCATGCATCAACCAAAAGAGGAAAATCAGAGTACAGCCAAATAGCCAGGAGCAAGTCTGTGAAATTAGGGGCTTTAATACTGAAAAGCAAAAGCTGCCTATTTTTAGTAGGAGAGGATCAAGGCCGCTTTAGTGTTTGGATGAAATAATCAATGGGAGTGTTAGCTTTTACCAGCGTATTGTGTTCCAAACGTACTCAAACTTTTTATAACAATACGGTAATGTATAATAATCCAGCCGTTATCTGAAATATACAATTATTTTATGACTACTGATACAGAGTTTAGAAGGGAATTGCTGATTTATTTTTTTTCCTTGCTAGGTTCACACCTATGCACTGTGCGTCAATGTGAGTTTTTACGGGTGGTAATGTTTGTTGAGTTTTGGGGTGCTAGAGAGGTTGGTTTTACACTGCTATGCTGTGGTTTGGCCGTATCTCTGGTTTTCGCATGGTTTACCTGTGGGACCATAGATTTTCTATTAGGTTGTGTGTTTTTGGCACATTTTCTAAAAGCGCACTAAAAGTCCTGCATGCTGCATCTCTGGTGCACTTTCAGAAAATGTGTGACCTTATAGAAATTCTATGGCACTGCACCTGTGCTGCAGACAAACCAGCCTAATGCCGCGTACAGACGATCAGACATTCCGACAACAAAATCCTGGATTTATTTCCCACGGATGTTGGCTCAAACTTGTCTTGCATACACACGGTCGCACAAATGTTGTCTGAAATTCCGATCGCCAAGGACGCGGTGACGTACAACACATACGACGAGCCGAGAAAAATGAAGTTCAATACCATGTGCGGCTCTTCTGCTTGATTCCGAGCATGCGTGGAATTTTGTGTGTCGGAATTGTGTACACACGATCGGAATTTACGACAATGGATTTTGTTGTCGGAAAATTTGAAATCCAGCTCTCAAATTTTTGTTGTCGGAAATTCCGACAACAAATGTCCGATGGAGCCTACACATGGTCGGAATTTCCGACAACAAGCTCACATTGAACATTTGTTGTTGGAAATTCCGACCGTGTGTACGCGGCATAAGAATGACACCACAGTGCACCTACAAGAAAAAAATTGTTTATTTTCATGCTCTGTGGAAGCGTGCTTGATATCAGGTGTGTTCCTGCAGTGCACAGATATTAATGGAGCCTTGAAGATGTACAGTGCCTTGCAAAAGTATTCACCCCCCTTGGCATTTTTCGTGTTTCGTTGCCTCACAACCTGGAATTAACATGGATTGTTTCAGGATTTGCAGCATTTAATTTACAGAACATGCCCACAACTTTGAAGATTCTTTTTTATATTTTGAAGCAAATAACAAAGAGGAAAAAATAATAGAAAAAGTAAATGTGCATAACTATTCACCCCCCTAAAGTCACTACTTTGTAAAGCCACCTTTTGCGGCTATCACAGCTCCAAGTCACTTTGGATAAGTCTCTATGAGCTTGCCACATCTTACCACTGGGATTTTTGCCCATTCCTCCTTGCAAAACTGCTCCAGCTCCTTCAACTTGGATGGTTTGCGCTTGTGAACAGCAGTCTTTAAGTCTGACCACAGATTTTCTATTGGATTGACGTCTGGGCTTTGACTAGGCCATGCCTTTTTGCAAACTCAAAATGTGCCATTTTGTTTTTTGCTGAAAGTAATGGCTTTCTTCTGGCCACTCTGCCATAAAGCCCAACTCTATGGAGTGTACGGCTTATTGTCGTCCTATGTACAGATACTCCAGTCTCTGCTGTGGAACTCTGCAGCTTCTCCAGGGGGTTACCTTAGGTCTCTGTGCCGCCTCTCTGATTAATGCCCTTCTTACCCGGTCCGTGAGTTTTGGTGTGCGGCTGTCTCTTGGCAGGTTTGCTGTTGTGCCATGTTCTTTCCATTTGGTTATAGATGGTGCTCCTAGGGATCATCAAAGGTTTGGATATTTTTTATAACCTAACCCTGACTTGTACTTCTCAACAACATTGTCCCTTACTTGTTTGGAGAGTTCCTTGGTCTTCATGGCAGTGTTTGGTTAGTGGTGCCTCTTGCTTAGGTGTTGCAGCCTCTGGGGCCTTTCAAAAAGGTGTGTATGTGTAATGACAGATCATGTGACACTTAGATTGCACACAGGTGGACATCATTTCACTAATTATGTGACTTCTGAAGGTAATTGGTTGTACCAGAGCTTTTTATGGGCTTCATAACAAAGGGGACGAATACATATGCACATGCCAATTATCAGTTTTTTATTTCTGAAAAATAGATTTAAGTATATATTTTTATAATTTTACTTCAACTTAGACTATTGTGTTCTGATCCATCACATATAATTCAGATTAAAAAAACATTGGACTAAAGGCTGTAATGTAACAAAATAGGTAAAAAGCCAAAGGGGGTGAATACTTTTGCAAGGCATTGTATAGTGTGCATCACAACATCACCCTTTCTATGTATATGTCACAAAGCAGAAATATTGATGTATGTATAGGGTGGGAGCAATAATACATACGGTAATTCATGGTGTTTCAGTAAGGATGCCGTTGTCATTTTGCTGGTTTTATTGATTTACTTTATCTAGTAGACAACAAAGCACAGTGAGACAAAACAAGTGAGACTCTGAACGAAGGGTCCAGTGTTGGGGAGATCACATTTCCAGGATCAGAAAGGAATATGAAACACCATTGCATGGTTCAGTTTGCTAACATTTATGACTAGCTCAAAACACAACTTTGTGCTGACCTTTTAGGAACAAGAAGGCCTCTATATCAGTGGCGGCTGGTGCTAAAAAATTTTGGAGGGGCGCAAACAAACTGAAAAATTCTGAAAAAAAAACCCATCAATTGCAGCCTCACTGTACCATCAAACGCAACCACTGTGCCATCAAATACAGCCACTGTGCCCATCAATTGCCACAAATGTACCTTCAAACACAGCCACTGAGCCCATCAAACGCAGCCACTGTGCCCATCAAACGCAGCCACTGTGCCCATCAAACGCAGCCACTGTGCCCATCAAATGCAGCCACTGTGCCATCAAATGCTCCCACTGTGCCATCAAATTCTGCCACTGTGCCCCGTCTTATGCAACCACTGTGCCCATCTTATGCAGCCACTGTGCCCCATCAAATGGAGCCTCACTGTGCCCCATCAAATGCAGCCTCACTGTGCCCCATCAAATGCAACCTCACTGTGCCCCATCATATGCAGCCTCACTGTGCCCCATCATATGCAGCCTCACTGTGCCCCATCATATGCAGCCTCACTGTGCCCCATCATATGCAGTCTCACTGTGCCCCATCAAATGCAGCCTCACTGTGCCCCACCATATGGAGCCTCACTGTGCCCCGTCATATGCAGCCTCACTGTGCCCCGTCATATTTAGCCTCACTGTGCCCCGTCATATTCAGCCTCACTGTGCCCCGTCATATTCAGGCTTACTGTGCCCCATCATATGCAGCCTCACTGTGCCCCGTCAAATGCAGCCTCACTGTGCCCCGTCAAATGCAGCCTCACTGTGCCCCGTCATTTGCAGTCTCATTGTGCCCCATCAAATGCAGCCTCACTGTGCTCCACCAAATGCAGCCTCACTTACTTACCTTACAGGCATCTCCGACCAGGCCTTGCGTTCCACGGAGCTGCTGATGTCATTTCCGGTTTCTCTGTGAAACAGGGAAACAGGAAGTAACCTCTTAACTTGAACAACAAAGCTCCCACCCGTAGTATGGGCGGAAGCTGCTCGGCGCTCTGGAATACGCCGCAAAACAGGTCAAAAGCCTGCAAATGAAGCACCTCGTCTGCAATCTCATGATTGCATTGACGTGGCGCTTCCTATAGTGATTTGTGTCCGGCGCCCGAACACAGTGCACTTAAAGAACATTTTTTTCTAATTTTTTTTTTTGAAAGGGGCCTTTTTTAAAAACGTTTTTATTGTGACTGCTGGGTGGGGGGTGGCACCTGTGCGCCCCCTATGGACGGGCCGCCACTGCTGTGTATCATGAGCATTCAATAATGAAAAATCTTCAGAATTGTTTAAAGTCTACAATATAAAATTGCTTATCACAAAATCACAAACAAGTCTGCTGGTTATGTTGCTGCTCTGATCTATAATGTGGCATTTTCAGTTTTCTATTGGCTGTTAAAGGGGTTGTAAAGGTATTTATTTATTTTTTTAAATAACAAACATGTTATACTTTCCTCCACTGTGCAGCTCGTTTGGAACAAAGTGGCCCCGAACCTGGTCTTCTTGGGTTCCTCGGTGGCTATCTCAGCTCCTCCCTGCAAGAACTAAACACCTTCATGCGAGCTCTCTCGCATGGTGTTTAGTTCTTGCGGGCGCGCTCCCGGGATACAGCTGGCGGCTATAGCCGCTGACTGTATCACTCAGCCCTGCCCCCGGCGCGCCGCGCCATTGCATGTGATTGACAGCAGCGCGAGCCATTGGCTGCGCTGCTCTCAATCCATCCACTCTAGCCAATCAACGGCCAGGCTGAGCGGTGAAGAGGATGTCGGGAGCGAGGGCGGGACTTTCGAGGGGTCAGGTAGGTAAAACGGGAGGCTGGGGGGGCCGGCATTGTCAGATGTTTTTTCACCTTAATGCATAGGATGCATTAAGATGAAAAAACGTGAACCTTTACAACCCCTTTAAAACCATAAGTACAGATAAAGATAAGTTTTAGCAATATAAACGTTTGGAAACATGGATGAGGACAGTAAAAAACTACACCTACATACTCTATAAGGAAGTAGGACACTTATGCCTCGTTTCCACTGAGCGGATCATTTCGGTTCGGTACGGTACGCTATTTTGGGTGTTTCCATTATGAAAGCGGCCCATATAACCGAACCGAACCGTTCCATTCAGGGTCCTGCTTCAGATGTGGGGCCATAGAAAATGGAACGGTTCGGTTAGGGCGGAGCTACGATACATTCCACTGATTGGCTGACAGAAAACCCTCTGCTGTGCTATGCTGAGGCATTTTTTTCTAAACCCTGTATGGCCCCTTGTGGTCCCACTTGCAGTGGAAATGCTCACCAGAAAAGACCGGACCATTCTGGGCCATTCAAACTGTACGGACCCGAACCGATCCGCTCAGTGGAAACGAGGCATAACATCTCCCATTGTGACCTCCCCATAAGACGTGACCATTACACAGTTCTACTACAAGGTTGGCTGACTTACTCAAAAGATTGTCCTGGACTTTAGGATTTCAAACAGGTCTCCTTGATGGTCATTGCTGGAGTATCGGGAGCAGGAAAGCTGAGATCGGGGTAGTTCATACCTGTGTTCCTGTTTGCTGGCCCTGACTGAGATATATGGAAATTAAAGGGCGTTAGTTTTAACCAAACGCTTGTGTGACCTTTGTGTTGAGGGTTCACTTAGAAGGGTAAGCGGCAGTGTAATCGGGTGACGGTGATGGTTTCCTCCTCTTTCACCTTCTGCTAACCACCTTTTGATGTGAAGTGTATTGAACACCGTCTTTGGATTGACTTTTTATGGACTGTTTAATTTTATAAGAGCTGCAGCATATCTTTATAATTGTTTTATTGTTGTTCACCAATACAGTGCTAGCTGCTTTCTTTTTAGTTATCTATTATCATAGATGTGGATATAAGCGCAGCAATCATCTACTTTTTATTCATCAAGATTGGCCAAATAGGACTGTAGTTCCTATGACAGGTGTGTGTGTGACACATTTCACAGCAATTGCACTCCTATTTTTCCAGTCTTGTTATACAGACTCCTCTGCTATGCAGTACTGCCTAATCTTCGACCTTTACCACAGCAGCACAGCCTGGTCAAGAACATACCCCCAGACAGCTGACCGGACATCATTCTGCTCTTTATTGTAATTAATTTAATTGCAACTCTAATGCCGCGTACACACGAGAGGACTTTACGGCAGACTTTGCTCGACGGACTTTACACCGGACTTTATGACGGACTTTCCCAATGAACGGACTTGCCTACGCACAATCCACCAAAGTCCGTCGAATTCGTACGTGATGACGTACGACCGGATTAAAACAAGGAAGTTCATAGCCAGTAGCCAATAGCTGCCCTAGCGTGGCTTTTTGTCCATCGAACTAGCATACAGACGAGCGGACTTTTCGACCGGACTCGAGTTCGACGGATAGATTTAAAACATGTTTCAAATCTAAGTCCGTCCAACTTTTGAGCAAGCAAAGTCCGCTGGAGCCCACACACGATCGAATTGTCCGACGAAATCCCGTCCGCCGGGCAAAGTCTGCTGTAAAGTCCGATCGTGTGTACGCGGCATATTAGTAACTGGCTGTCTGTAGATGTAAAGATTAAAACACCCACACCATAATATGATCTTCCTGGATCGCAGAGAGGGTAGCATATGAAGGGCATATCCACAGGGTAACCGTCTTCAAGGAATTGCTAAATGATAAAACACTGTCCCCCATCTATTGGACATTAGACTGCAAGTTGTTAGCAGGAGGGTAATGGAGATGGTAATGCTCCCCTCGTTGTTTAAATGCCTAAACTAGTATTTTCTGTTCTTTGCCCATGTGATGTTGATGTGAGGGGACGGCATCTCCCTGTACTCTCCACCACCCTTTCTCTCCAAGCGCGGCCCCTACATCTGCGGGCGTCCCCCGGCTGTCACTTCACATACGCCTGACAAGAGTCAAGAACTGAGAGAATCCATCAGAGCAGAAACTGCGAGGAGGAGGAGGAGGGGGCATTACTGCTGCAAGGATTGGAGGGAAGGATGTTGGTGCACATGGGATAGGGCTGTGTGTTATGGCTTTGTGGAGAGGCAGGGTGCTTGTACACGATTGTACTGTTCATAGCCTGTGCACTGTCTTTGTGGTTTACAGTCACTTATGTTACTGGCTTGCTTCTTTTTTTTTTCTTCTTTCAGCTAGTGGATGTTCTATGGTTCTTAAAGTTGTATCCGTGAGTTAAAAGTGCCAGTCCTGATAGGAATGTCATTAAATTGATCCGTCTGCTCATAAAGCAGGTGGGCCAGCCAACCTGGATCACGTGCATATGACCAGATTCTACGGACCCTTTGGCACCGTCAGCATATTTCTCGACGGTGTGCATGATCAAGTAAGATTTGCAGGTTGACTGCCTACATTAACCGAATATGCAACTGGGCAGCTGGAAAATTCACCCTCTGTGTTTGACATCCCATGGGGCGTTTTATTGTCGTAGACCTTATCTGTATGTGTCCTCTTATTTGTAGAATATGACCGTGTGTCTGTATATATTAGGTCTGTAGAAATATCATTTGGTTATAATAACAGGCCATTGTATGAGGATAAAAATGATGGTCATAAATAGGTAGATCTCCCACTGACAGCAGTAGGATATAAGAATTCTAACCATCATTGTCAACATTTCTCCACTCTCTTATATCAAACAGAATATTTTAAATTGGGCAGTATTGTACTTCCGTTGCACAATCCAAAAAAAAATAAAAAATGTTTACCTATTTACCGTAATTTTTTTCTCATCATGTTGAAAAAAATATCTCATGGCTAGTACTTTTGATGCTTAAATCCACTTGTTAATCCCTACATAGCCAGTCATTAGCAGAAATCAGGTAATGCATTTTCCAGAGAGGTTTAAAGGCTTGTATTTCATTGAATATGATTTTGTTTTTATTCCCGAAAGGGGATTATGGCAGCCTTACATACAGGGCTTAATATAGAAAGTACTTAATACGGGGCCTAATTTAACCACTTGACCCCCGGGGCCAATTCTGACACTTCTCACATACGTGTAAAAATCACAATTTTATTTTTGCTAGAAAGTTGCTTAAAACCCTCAAGCATTATATATTTTTGAAAGAAGAAAGTAATTGTTGCAATTTTTTTATGTCACACAATATTTGCGTAGCAATTTTTCAAATGCAAAGTTTGAGGAAGAAGAAGATAAACTTTAATGAATTTGAGTGCAGACAAACACAATATCATTTTTTTGTAAAAATACAAAAGATGTTACATTGAGTAAATAGATGCCTAACATGTCACACTTTAAAGCGTGCATGCCCATGGACTGGCAACAAATTATGGTATCTAAAAATCTCCATAGGCGACACTTTAAAAGCCTTTACAGGTTACCAGTTTAGAGTTATACAGGAGGTCTGCCACTAGAATTATTGTTCTCACTCTGATGTTCATGGCAATCCCTCATGTGTGGTGCAATCACCATTTTTAGATATGCGTGTGGACTTATGTATGCGTTTGCATTTGTGCATGAGCACAGAGGGCGGGAACACTTTATTTTTTTTATCTTCATATTAATTCTTTTTAAAGCTTTTATTTGCACTGTCCTTTAATTTTTTTTCACCTTTATTGCTATGACAAGGGATGAACAACATCCTTTGTGTTAGCATGGGCCATAACAAGTCCTCTTTATGGAAAGATCTGGGGTCTGGTGACCCCAGATCTCTCCTCTGCTTTCCAAAGCATCTTATCAGACTGAGATCGGTTTGCTTAGATCAGTGGTTCTCAACTCCGGTCCTCGGGACCCACTAACAGGCCAGGTTTGCAAGATAACTGAAATACATCACAGGTGATATCATTTGCTGCTCAGTGATTGCAGTATTCTAGTCTGCATCTCCCCAAGGTAATACTTAAATTCTGGCCTGTTAGTGGGTCCTGAGGACCGGAGTTGAGAACCACTGGCTTAGATGCTTTACAAGCCGGTAGCGAATTGTAAACATCAAACTGAAAGTGACAATCCTTGTTGATCCTTGTTTCATACATCACAGAGGGGATAGGTGAGTACGGATTTAACTTCTTCCCCTCTCAATGCACCACTATACCAAGGGAGGGCAGTACTGGGCTCCCTCAGCTCACAGGAGAGCCCGGTAAAGTAGGCAGGCAGAGGGGGGGGTGACCTTCTGCGCCTTGTAGAAGTGATCAGGTGGATGTACAGTTGCTACAATCACTTCTACAAGAAAGCCCATTACCAGCTGAAAATTTTGGTAGCGGCAGCCGTCATCCCGGTTCAGCCCCTTCAACCTAAGAATGCACGGGTTCATCCTAAAGAGTTGAAATGGTTGAAGCTGAATTCAAATTTTGATTTTTTTTTGCATAGTTACATTGGTCTACCTTGGACCAATGTAAGAATGCATATGCCATACCCGTGGGATCGCTTGAAAGCGGAGAATCACTGTAGTAGTCATGTTACTACAGTAATCATGGTTGTCTAATTGGTCCTGTGCCAAGTGCCTGCATTTTTTTCAATTAAAGGCAAAGCATTGTCTGATTGAACGAGGTCCCACCTCTTGCAGAAAAAAAACCCGATATCCTAGGATTTAGCTTTAAAATGTCTGAAAGAAGAACTGCCTACGTTGTCCATGTCATTTTCATTTTATTTACTAATTAAAATTAAATTTAAATTGAATTAATATTAATAGGCTAAATGTCTGCCTGGCTGCTATAGCTAACACTGATGGCATCTTTAACAAACTTTGGTAAAACCATGTCCAGTGCTGACCCGGATCTCGATCAGCACTTTGTATATACACAATGAGTTGACTACCCTTGTCAGGCGGTTTAGGAAATGACCGATTCTTTCTTCCTTCTGTCCCTGTGGGAACTATAAAATCTGTACTTGTTTCTGCAGTGCCTGAAGAAAAATCTGAAATGGTTTATCTTCATTTAAAACATCAGCATTAAAATTTTACCTGCTCATGTTTTTTTTATAGGCGTTTGCAGATCAGCCAGGTTCTGCGGAAATGACAGTACCCAACTCCTCAAGCCTGAAAGTCAGTTCTGCTGCAAATATAAACATTGCGCTTGTAGGTTCTGGTTTGGTGAACCAAGCAACTCTTATACCGCAGGCACTTTTCTTGTAGCCTTGTAATATATTGCATTCTCTGTTCTATCAGGACTGTATCGCCCTCCATTCTCACGGAGCAGTGTGTGCATTTTTTCCCCAGCTCTTCTTACATAGCAGCACCTGAGAATCTCAGTTCTCTGTTATCCTAGCTATCTAGATTATTTTTTATTGTTTCTATACCTCACTTCAGTCTCATTTCTGTTTGTTGTGACTGTGCAACAGAAGTCAGGGACTGCCTTAGATCCTCTTGATGTTAGAGACTTGTAGTTGAAAACTTCTTGTAGTTAAAACTCAAATCCAACAACATTTTTTTTGCTTTGGACAAATTGGGGAAGGTATAGATAATCTGTAATGCCGCGTACACACGAGCGGACATTACGGCGGACTTTGCCCGGCGGACTTTTCGACGTACTTTCCGACGGACTTTGTGAATGAACGGACTTGCCTACACACAATCCACCAAAGTCCGTCGAATTTGTACGTGATGACGTACAACCGGACTAAAACAAGGAAGTTCATAGCCAGTAGCCAATAGCTGCCCTAGCGTGGCTTTTTGTCCGTCGAACTAGCATACAGACGGCGGACTTTTCGACCGGACTCGATTTCAACGGATAAATTTAAAACAAGTTTCAAATCTAATTCCGTCGAACTTTTGAGAAAACAAAGTCCGCTGGAGCCCACACACATCGAATTGTCCGACGAAATCCAGTCCGCCGGGCAAAGTCCGCCGTAATGTCCGCTCGTGTGTACGCGGCATAAGGTTATTATTTTCAATCTGTATCCCCAGCAGAAATGTTAGTGTTAGAAAAAACGGGAAAGGATAAAACATCCCGGAGGATTTTTTTGTGTCAAGATATTCCCCCTCATCTTCTTCAAATCTCTGCATTGGGAGAACATACTGCAACAAAACATATACAGGTGCATCTCAAAAAATTAGAATATCATCAAAAAGTTAATTTATTTCAGTAGTTTAATTCAAAAAGTGAAACTCCTATATGTTATGTAGATGCGTTACACACAGAGTGTCAGGGCTGGGTTCAGCCCTTCCTTCTCTGAGCTGGCCGCTCAGCTGTTGGCTAATTGCCAGCTCCTATCTCTCCACAGGTACTCAGCTGTTGATGATCCTGCTTGTCAGTCCTGCCTACTTAAGCCATCCAGTCCAGAGGAGCTCTGCCTTCGCCTTGGTCAACATCACAGAAACGTTCTCCTGCGATCCTGTTCAAGACTTGCTTTGCTGACATCCCTTCTGGCTCCAGATCCTGCTTGCTGTTCCACTACATTTATCCCTGATTCTGGCTTGGGTGACTATCTGTTCCGGTTACTGAATGTTTTGACTATGTTTGTTGTTTTTACTTTTATTAAACAAGTGTGATTTAATTGTACTTCTGTCTCAGCCTGATTTCATGGTTTCTGACACAGAGTAATATATTTCAAACATTTTTTATTTTATTTTGATAATTATGGCTTACAGCTAGTGAAAACTCAATATTCATTATCTCAGAAAATTTGAATATTACATTGGACCAAAAAAAAAAAAAAAAAAGGTTTTTAATACAGAAATGTTGGCTTACTGAAAAGTATGTCTATGTACGTTATAGTATGCACTATATAGTATAGTATCAAATACTTGGTCGGGGCTCCTTTTGCATGAATTACTGCATCAATGCGGCGTGGCATGGAAGGCGATCAGTCTGTGGCACTACTGATGTGGTATGGAAACCCATGTTGCTTTGATAGCGGCCTTCAGCTCATCTGCATTGTTGGTTCTGGTGTCTCATCTTTCTCTTGACAATACCCCTCAGATTCTCTGAGGTTTAGGTCAGGCGAGTTTGGTGGCCAATCAAGCACAGTGATACCATGATCATTAAACCAGGTATAGATACTTTTGGCAGTGTGGGCAGGTGCCAAGTCCTGCTGGAAAATTAAATCGGCATCTCCATAAAGCTGGTCAGCAGAGGGAAGCATGAAGTGCACTAGAATTTTGTGGTAGAGGGCTGTGCTTGCTTTGAACTTGATTATAACACAGTGGACCAACACTGTGTGTTATCAAGTATTGGTTTAGTGCATACTATACCATACATAGACATACTTTTAAATAAGCCAACATTTCTGTATTAAAAATCCTTTTTTTTATTGGTCTTGCAGTATATAATATTCAAATTTTCCGAGATAATGAATTTTGGGTTTTCACTAGCTGTAAGCCATAATCACCAAAATAAAGATAACAAATGCTTGAAATATATCACTCTGTGTGTAATGCATCTATATAAAATATACGAGTTTCACCTTTTAAATTGAATTACTGAAATGCACTTTTTGATGATATTCAAATTTTTTGAGATGCACGTGTGTGTGTATATGTATGTGTGTGTGGATATATATATATTATATACAGTTGTGCTCATACGTTTACATACCCTGGCAACATTTTTGCTTTCTTGGCCACTTTTCAGAGAATATGAATGATAACACAAAAACTTTTCTTTCACTCATGGTTAGTGTTTGGCTGAAGCCATTTATTATCAATCAACTGTGTTTACTCTTTTTAAATCGTAATCACAACAGAAACTAGCCAAATTACCCTTATCAAAAGTTTACATACCTTGATGATTTTGGCCGGATAACATGCACAAAAGTTCACACAAAGGGGTTTGAATGGCTATTAAAGGTAACCATCAGGTAACAGGTAACCTCACCTGTGATCTGTTTGCTTGTAATTCGTATGTTCGTGTGTGTGTGTATAAAAGGTCAATGAGTTTCCTGACAGACCCTTGCATCTTTCATCCAGTGCTGCATTGACGTTTCTGGATTCTGAGTCATGGGGAAAGCAAAAGAATTGTCAAAGGACCTGCGGGAAAAGGTAGTTGAATTGTATAAAACAGGGAAGAGATATAAAAAGATATCCAAGGAATTGAGAATGCCAATCAGCAGTGTTCAAACTCTAATCAAGAAGTGGAAAATTAGGGGTTCTGTTGAAACCAAACCACGGTCAGGTAGACCAACTAAAATTTCAGCCACAACTGCCAGGAAAATTGTTCGGGATGCAAAGAAAAACCCACAAATAACTTCAGGTGTAATACAGGACTCTCTGAAAACATGTGGTGTGGCTGTTTCAAGATGCACAATAAGGAGGCACTTGAAGAAAGATGGGCTGCATGATCGAGTCGCCAGAAGAAAGCCATTACTACGCAAATGCCACACAGTAGCCTGCTTACAATATGTCAAACAGCACAGAGACAAGCCTCAAACTTTCTGGCCCAAAGTCATTTGGAGTGATGAGACGAAAATTTTGCTTTTTGGCCACAACCATAAACACTACATTTGGAGAGTCAACAAGGCCTATGATGAAAGGTACACTATTCCTACTGTGAAACACAGAGGTGGATCGCTGATGTTTTGGGGATGTGTGGGCTACAAAGGCACAGGAAATTTGGTCAAAATTGATGTCAAGATGAATCCAGTATGTTATCAAAAAATACTGGAGGAACATTTGCATTCATCAGCCAGGAAGCTGCACATGGGATGTACTTGGACATTCCAACATGACAATGATCCAAAACACAAGGCCAAGTTGACCTGTCATTGTCTACAGCAGAATAAAGTCAAGGTTCTGGAGTGGCCATCTCAGTCTCCTGACCTCAATATCATTGAGCCATTCTGGGGAGATCTCAAACGTGCAGTTCATGCAAGACAGCCCAAGAATTTACAGGAACTGGAGGCTTTTTGCCAAGAGGAGTGTGCAGCTGTTTTGTACACATTGACTTCACTTGTAACTATCTATAAAGTAAAGAGCAGCTACAAATCACTTATACTATTATGTAACTGGCTTGAGTGTGGGAAAGAAGAGTAGTGTCTAGAATAGTCTGTGTGCTTTCTTCCACAGCAACTAGGACCCCCCATTGTGGACATGTTACCATAATGCAAGTACAGTGATACCTCGGTTCACGAACGCTTCTGTTCACGAACAACTCGGTTCGCGAACAGAAGAGTTCACAAAAATTTTCTTCGGTACGCAAACTCCGCTTTGGTTCATGAACACGAGCCGTGACAATCTTCCCTGCTCTGATACGTTCATATTGAGAAGAGCAGTGCCAGATGAGTCTTAGGAGAACCAGTCCACTCAGATAGGGGTTTCTGCCTCCTGACTACCATGAGGGTGGGCTCACTTGATTGGGAATCATGGAAAAACTGTTCATATGAATTCTACAACTTTATCACGCCGTCAGATCTTTTCCTGGATGCACAGTGCTGTTTTCTGGCCCTAGATTAGTCATTTAAATTGAGGTTTGGGATTATTTCAAACAAGGATTAAAGAGGAACTCTTTTTTTTTTTTTTCTTTTTAGATGTACACATGAGAGGTCAGCTTAATGTAAAAGACAGTATATAATATGTTTAAAATCCTTTTTTTGTACTGTACATACATTTCATAATTTTATATATAAACAAAAAAAGTTCAGAACGGATTGACCTGATTTACATTGAACCCTATGGGAAAATTTGCCTCGGTTCACAACCAATTCGTTTCAATTTGAGAGGA
Organism: Lithobates septentrionalis; assembly: GCA_037952835.1. Classification (NCBI taxonomy): domain Eukaryota; kingdom Metazoa; phylum Chordata; class Amphibia; order Anura; family Ranidae; genus Lithobates; species Lithobates septentrionalis. The sequence continues at coordinate 1,889,702 of JBBDGP010000990.1, read as the reverse complement.
ATCACTGTATGGCTAAACACAGCTCAATATTTGCATGTGCGAAGTATTCTCTTTTCCACCTGGTAAACTGAAAGAAGCATGTTCTCTATGCTGGGGAAAGGGCCGTTCTCTGAACTGACAATATATAAGTCATGGGTAAGTAAATGTCACAGCTGGTTGGCTGCCCAGAGCTGTAGTAACCAATTGGCAGTAATATCCAGTAGTTTCATGGGCACAATGATAGGCCCATGACTCACAACACCTGGCAGTGGAAGACTATCTGCAGTGGTGCACCCCCCTGTAGTGTCACTCCACATTGTGAGAATCACTGATTTAATCCAACAGCATCCATCTCTAATAAAGAGATCTGTATTTGAAAGGCTGACCGTTTAAAAACAAAAATCACACTAGACATACAGTCTGGACACTGTCATTAACTTTATGCATACTGGATATCATAACTCTCTGTGTTAGGCGCAGATCACTAAAATAAGGCTGGCAGCAAATATTCCTATTTCCACAATAAGCTGTGGGTTTTGTAGTATGTATTCATAGCCTCTACTGAACATTCATTACTAAATCTGTCATCCTTTACATCCGTCAAACTGGTTATAATTCATTTGTAATTAAATAACTGGCTGTGTATTCTGTGATTTTTTTTTTTTTTAATGTATCCACCAGAACATCTCAAAATGTGACTTCAGCCTTTTTTTTTTTTTGATGCAGCATTAGAACCTCTCTCAGATTTTTACTACTCAATCTTGTTTTTATTGGTTTCTGTGTAATGTGCGAAAGTAATAACCAGTATGTGGTCAAATATCTTACCATAAGGCAATTAAAGGAAAAAGCATAAGAGAAACATAATTGAATGAAAAATAAAACCACGCCTGGATTTGTGTCAATATAATCTTTGGTAGGGGATATCCCTCTATAACACGAGCATCAGTAGCATCCAAAGGGCATACTGTATACAGTTGTGCTCATAAGTTTACATACCCTGGCAGAATTTATGATTTCTTGGCCATTTTTCAGAGAATATGAATAACACAAAAACTTTTCTTTCCCTCCTGGTTAATGTTTGGCTGAAGCCATTTATTATTAATCAACTGTGTTTACTCTTTAAATCGAAATGGCAACAGAAACTACCCAAATGACCATGATCAAAGGTTTACATACCCCAGTTCTTAATACTGCGTATTGCCCCTTTAACATCAATGACAGCTTGAAATCTTTTGTGGATGAGGCTCTTTATTTTCTCAGATGATAAAGCCGCCCATTCTTCTTGGCAAAAAGCCTCCAGTTCCTGTAAATTCTTGGGCTGTCTTGCATGAACTGTGCTTTTGAGATCTCCCCAGAGTGGCTCAATGATATTGAGGTCAGGAGACTGAGATGGCCACTCCAGAACCTTCACTTTATTTTGCTGTAGCCAATGACCGGTTGACTTGGCCCTGTTTTTCCTGTATTTCACCTGAAGTTATTTGGGTTTTTCTTTGCATCCCAAACAATTTTCCTGGCAGTTGTGGCTGAAATTTTAGTTGGTCTACCTGACCGTGGTTTGGTTTCAACAGAACCTCTCATTTTCCACTTATTGATTAGAGTTTGAACACTGCTGATTGACATTCTCAATTTTGATCAAGGACAATATATCCAGGATTCTCAAAATTTGGTCAACACAATAAAAAGAGCAGGTAGGAAAAAAGTAGGGAGGGAAAAAAGTTGGGGGAGGGGAAGTCGAGAACAGTAAGGGGAACGCCATCTCAAGACCTCATTCATCCAATGACAAACACTGTATCCAAGGTTGCCACGTCTTATCAAATTTAGGTGGTGATTATGGAGGGTACAGATCCTATGGAAACACAGAGCTAATAATAAATACATAATAATAAATAGAGAGAGTTCCACCCTGTTTACATAGCCTAACAGACCCTCTTTTTGCAGGGGAAGTCCCTAGATTATATCAAGGTTAGGGACTGAATAAACAAGCTTAGTGTTAAACACAGCACTTGGTGTTCCAAAGATGCTGCTTACAGGTCTTTTTTCACCTCCCTGCCAGCGCACCGTCCCAGTGTGAAAGGAACCATTGATTTTATTGAGAAGCAGTTTTCCTGAGCTTTTCAGGCGCTTTTTTTTTTTTTAACACAAAAGCACTTGAAAAACTCCTCAGTGTGAAAGGGGTCTTAATGAAAAAGACCCAATGTATATACTGTGGGAAATAAAATTCACCATAGTGGCACACACCATTGTTGTCCTCATCCAACACTCCATAGGTATACATACCTCAAATGAAGAATGACATTTTGGCTTTTTTTGGCTTTTTAGGCTCCATGGACACTGAGCTTAAACTCCTTTTCCCTTGGCAGAATAAAATACTCATATTGAGCGTTTTTTGTACAAAGTTTAGGAGAGTTTCACGTTTTTTTTCTGCCAGTAAGCTCCAATCAGAAACGCAAACCAGTAGGGCTTTTTTTCCTGCCTCTAAATGCTGAGCTCAAAATATGCCTGTAATCGTCCAAATTTGCATAGACACATAGGATAACATTGAGCTGCTTCTTCAGGGAGAACACAAAACTCCTGTAGAAACAGCAAGCCAGTGTGCATGGAGCCTTAGTGTCATGGCCTTCCCCCTATTCACAAGCCTTTTTGGGAATTGTAGGATCTAAATGCCTCTTTAAATTACAGCAGTGCACATGCCCCCAGTACCCAACCAAAAAGAGTAACAGCCACCCCATCTTCCAATAATGAACACTTGATAGTAGCTTTCAGTTTTCACATAAATGTACAAGTATGAAGGATTCATAAGAGAAAGACATAGTGTAGAGCAGGGGTCCTCAAACTATGGCCCTCCAATTGTTCAGGTACTATAATTCCCATCAGTGTTGCCAACCTACCAGATTGAAATTTACTGACATGACACCTAAAATTTACTGCCACAGCCAAGTTATTACTGGCATTTCCAAAAGTTACAAAATTACAGTTTTAAGTGCAAATTTCAGTATTTTAGCTACATACAAGTACAATATGCAATTAGCAATGTAAATTTGGGGTAGAAATTAGGGCAAAAAACACATTTATTATTTTATTTTCAATATAATAAATAAGTTGCTCAGGGACAGGACAGTCTCTCTCCATGCCAGGTGGTCCCTTCAGTTCAGTCCCCTCCAGTCCAAACAGCACTGACAGTCCCGCTCCCGGCTTGCTTGCCTTGTTCCCATCCCACACAAGAGGCTCCGGCCGCTCGGCTCAGCTCCCTTGCACTATGACATCACATAAGATGTTCAGGCACCGCCTCCGGCAGATCCACCCCCTGCCTGCCTAACACACTGTAGCAGGCACTCAAATGGTTTCGTCGGCTCCAGGCCGGAACTGCAGAGCTGAGCGTCACAGCCATATTTTTTACTGGCAACCTTTTGCTGTCACTGGCATTTACTGGCAGGAGAAAAGTGCCCGTTTTTTACTGGCTGCCAGTAAAAATACTGACGGTGGGCAACACTGCCATCATGCCTAGTCATCATGTCTTTGACTGTGAGTTTTACAATGCCTCATGGGACATGTGGTTCCACGACAGCTGGAGGGCTGTAGCTTGGAGAACCCAGGTGTAGAAGATCAGGCCCCAAGAGGATCCAGAGGCGAGGTCCGCAAAGGCTCCCTCTTTTTTTGTCCTCCTCCTTCTCCTGTTTGTCTGGAGCATCCTCAAACAATGGCCCTCCATTTGTTCAGGAACTACAATTCCCATCAAGCCTAGTTATGTCTGTGACTGTCCGAGTTTTTACAAAGCCTCATGGGACGTGTAGTTCCACGACAGCGGGAGGGCCATAGTTTGGAGATCCCTGGTGTAGAGGATCAGGCCCCCAAAAAATCCAGAGGCAAGGTCAGCAAAGGCTTCCCTCCTTTTTTTGTCCTCCCCTTCTCCTGTTTGTCTGGAGCATCTCTGTATGACCAAGACATGTCATTTCATTTGTATCATTTAAATTGGGACCCTTTTGCTGCCTGATAAACAGAGTGCTGGAGAATGTGTTTGCTTTATATACTAAAGTCATGCCTAATGTATCTGGCTGTGTAACATCACACAGAACAAACTGAGCCCACAGCCCACAGCTTCACATGCCTTATAAATAATTCTGGTGTTTCAAACCTGACAAGTTTTTCACGCTGTACTTTTGCTTATTTAAAATTCAGTCCCGTAAGAGGGTATTCGTAAACCTCGGATAATCATGCACAATAAATGAACTGAATGCTGTGAAGGAGCCGGACAGGCCAAGATTACGTTATAAGTTGCCGCTCTTCCCCGTCTGCTTTCCTTGCCATTCTACTGCAGTAAAAATTGATTTTTGCTTTAAAGTCATTTTGCCATGTACAAAATCTTAAATTAACAAAAACATGCTGTTTACATCCTCTCCTAATAGCTGCGTGCACCCATTAATGCTATGATGCCTAATTCACGTATCTGCCCTGTGTTATCTGGATCGATCATTATAAAGGAATCCTTACCGTCAGCTTCTTGTTCTGCTTTGTGCCATCTAATGAAAGTTATGCCATCATGGGAGTCAATACTCATTCTAGACTTACAGTTTAATTAGTTGCTATCCAGAACAGGCCTGACATGGAAGATTTGTTAATTGCTTGGAGATGCACATTATACACTGTACTGCAGATGAACAATATATACTGTAGGTCTGCTTACAGTTTGCCACGAATGGATGTAAATGTCAAGCGTAGGTAGGTCTGGGACATAAAAGCTGAACTCCAGGCACATATCAAAACAATGAATGCAGCTATATATTTTTTTTTCAGTAAGGATTTATAAACACACATGACAACAGCAAGCACAATTCCAATCAATGTGAAGAAAGTGAAAGATAGGGTGAATGGCGCTCCCTATTTAAAATGTAACTAAATGTGTAACAAAAAGTGCAAAAAATCCACTGTAGTAATGTACACTTTAAGTGATCCCCTTTTACAAATAAAAATTATAATACTAAAACATATCTTATAGAACTCAGTGATACCACTTAATTATAGTGTTAGACATATGAATGATAGTGTTTCAATCTGTACCAGATGTGCATCATATCAAGTCCAGTGTAGTAAGCATAAATATATATAATATAAATTAAACACCAAAAAAATCCAAAAAATTATAAACACTGAAATGTTGAAAAACGGTGTTGTAAAAAAGGTGTTGCAAAAAAGGTTTGTTCTAAGACAGTTCAAACAGCTGGTGACTCTTGTGCTCAGGTTGACCGGTGACTTCTGTGCTCCCCCTATGGTTCCCCACTCACCAGCTCCTCATACCCCTACAGGGGTGACAGGCATTAAGGAACATCAGAGGTGGTCTTCGTAGATAGTCTCCTGTGGTCCCTCTGCCAATGGTACATGTTTCCACTAAAGCGGGACGTCCGGATCGGTCAGTCACACAACAGCCTCTACCACCATATCCAAAGAAGGGGGGGTGGTTTTTCTACAGGAATAAGTCCTCATTGGAAGAGATAAGACTCCCATGGTGTAGTATTATAGTAAAAAATGCTTTTATTAAAAAACATAAGAAGAACCAAAGCGTCTTATAAAAGCTAAAAAACACTAGAGCTATGGGCGATAGGTAACCAGGAAGAGCTGTCTCGCAGCGTGCGGTCCAGCTGCGTTCCAAGCTCCCTGTCTCCGTAATACCAATCAAGGAGGGTACACAGTGGCCGGTGGAATTTTTTTTTGGGGGGGGGGCAGCAAACATAATGCCAGCCCCCTGGTCGGTCGGTAGCACCCCATCACCAGTGGCTTCCCCTGTTCAGCGTTGGCCTCCCGTTCTCTTGCTCTCCACAAATCATCACGGCGGCGGCTTCCATTTCCTCCCTCCTCCCTGGCGGCCAATCGGAGAACGGGTCTCACACCTGCTTCTGATTGGCCAGGATTGAGGATCAGTGTTTCAACAGCGAATATTTATTTGCTGTTGTAACACACCTGGGTGGGATCGGAGCGCATTCTTTGCGACCCGAGCACATCCCTTTTTTGAACCCTTTTAGAGCTTCTGGTTCTAATCGGGTGATCCAAAAAAAAACTCTGGCCGCTGTACTTCATGCGCCAGGTGCCTTGAAAGGGACTGGACACATGAATAGGGGGTGGCCGCAGCGGCCATGGATAGATTCATGCTATGCATGAATCTATCCATTACCTATAGGGGGGGTGGTGTGGAGAGAGGTGGCTGCGCCCCTAATGGATGGGCTGCCACTGAGGGTACATACACAAAATCAATGTACAATATAATAATAGTCTAGGTCTGAGGGCTGTAACCTACATTCTTGGTGCCCTACAATAGAAAAACCCATGAGGCATCTTAATTGTGCTATAGTGACCAACTGGGGGGTAAAGTTTAAAGAGAGGTAAGAAGGAAGGAAGAGAATAGTCAGGGGAGGCAGGGTAGGTAAAAGTTGGGGGGGGGGGGATCTTCCAGGGGTGAAATAGTCAGATTATCAGGAGCGTGTGGTCATAATCCCTAGATAAATAATGTTTAATCCAGGGAGTCCAGACTTGTGCAAACTCATGCAGTTGGTCCTTAAAGTGTCACTAAACCCACAACATAAGAACCTATCAATAAATGTGTTCATACTCACTCAGTCACTATGAGATCCAAAAACTAGTTCATCCTGCTGTTATCTGTCTCCACTTTCTGTTTATGTTCCCAATTCAGCTAGGGATTTTGCGGCTGTGGTGACAACTTTGCACATGCTCAGTTTACAGTGAATTTCTATGCTGTGCATTTTGTCCCTATCACATCTGAGCAGCCCATGTGACTATAAAGTCACATGTGTGGGCATATACACAGTAGTAAATGACAGCCTGCTCCCTCTCTCCTCCTCCATGCTCACAACTTGATTGATGGAGGCTTCACCTCCCTGGTGTTCTAAGACACAGGCTGGAGGGGTGTGATACAGCCTGTGACTGGAAGCAATCCACCCACACCATGTTATTGCCACAAACTAATAAAGATTACATTTCAAATAAATAATTATATGACGATTTAAAAACGTTTATTGATATTATTTATTTTTACTCTTACTGTTTTTCAAAGGCTGTTTATTTTATTTTTTATTTGAACATGTGACCAGCAGCAGAGGACTAGAAGCTCCTCCTGCTTATGTTTCACCACAAACAGGGTGGGAGAGAGCTGGGTCATGTGACAGTTTTATATGGATTAGGTAATAGGTACTAAGATTTTTTTTGTTTTATTAAAATAATTACAGTGCCATCATCTACATACAGAAATAGAAGGGACAATGTCAATTAAACTGTGTGTGTTTAGTATTGCTTCAAGGATCGCAGACGTCTCTTCGTTCAAGAAATACCATGCCGTTCTAATCTTTACTTGTGCCACCGTAGGAGTGGAGGACCACCACACTTTGGCTAGAACTTGTTCTGCTGCCATAAAAAAGGGAAGTAAGTTGGCAAAATTAGATGAAAACAATATATTTATTTAAAATCTAGATAGTGTAAGTATCTATAATTCAGTTGTTATCAGCCTCTTATATTCTACTGTACAGCAGTACTCGGGTCAGTTGATAGAGGGGCAGTTATTGTCCTGAATAAACGTGCTGACAAGGAACAAGCCAAAAAGAGGCAAGATTGATAATGAGGTAATGATTGGTAAGTTGCAACACATTCTATTTTTGTTTTTGGGTTTAAAGAGGAAGTAAACTTCCTCTGCTGACGTTTACCTATAGGTAAGCCTATAATAAGGCTTACCTATAGGTAGTGTAAATATCTCCTAAACGTGTACAGTTTAGGAGATATTTACATTACATGCAGCCAGTGACATTACTGGTGCATGCGCTATGAAGGAATGACCACGGGTGCCATTCCTTTCTGAGCCCTGTGCCGCGAACAGCGGCTCCCGCGTGCATGCACAGGAGTGACGTCATTGCGGCTCCGGCCACTCACAGCGCCGGAGCCCCCGAACCCAGAAGTAACTCCAGGAAAGATGTCGGCCTTCACCGCTGGAAGGCTTAATTCTAAGGTAAGTATTTTATAATGAGCTAGTATGCGATGCATACTAGCTCATTATGCCTTTATGTTACAGGTTTTTTTTTTTTGTTTTGTTTTTTGAGTTTACAACCACTTTAATACTGCTTTAAGCTTGTGACTATTTTCAGACCTGGCAATCGGTAGCTTATACTCAGTAGTAGCTGGTAGCTGCAGTGGGGTTGTGTATTGTCTCTATTATAAATATATTAAAGGCAATGTTTTTAAGCATTACCAGTGTGAGCAAGCCATATTGTATTTTTGCAATGTTATTTTTGAATAGGTTGAATTAAAAATGCTGTAAAACACCAGTATAAATCAAATTCTCTATTTTCCTCCAGTAGCTATAAACATTTACACTATATAAAAAAGTGAAAACGGGCCTACATCCACTTCCTCGGCGCTTATGGAACCTTAAACTTTAAAACATATAAATATTTCCAAAAGATAGCAGCCGCTGAAATTCGTAAACTGTGTAAACAAAAAATACAAAAAATAAAAAAATAGTAAAATGTCCACAGGCACCTCAATAGGTACCTATATATACCATAGCAGCGCTACGGTCATTAATTATTATGACCAGCTTTCATACGGTATTCACATATGAGAAAAGATGTATGACGGAGGGTGATAGCCGGTCCAAAAGACACAGGTGGTGATATAAATGTTGAATTTGTTGAAGTGTACCTCTCACCAGAGATCCTCAAAACGTGTGTCACACTCCCCCTAGGGTTTTACACTCACCAGAGAGTTAAAAATATCAAGCATTGGAATGTTTTTAAATGACCGTCGTCCTCCTTCCTGGACAGTGTCGGCGCTGCAAATCGTCTCCACCGTGTATGGTTGGATGTCTGTGTCCTGGTCCAATCAGAGGGTCCAGAACACAGACATCCCACCATACACAGTGGAGACGATTTGATGTTTTTAACTCTCTGGTGAGTGTGAACCCCTAGGGGGAGTGTGACGCACGGTTTGAGGATCTCTGGTGTGATGTGCACTTCAACAAATTCCACATTTATATCGCCACCTGTGTCTTTTGGACTGGCTATCGCCCTCCGTCATACATCTTTTCTCATATATGAATAAACATTTACACAACTGCCTTTTTCCACCCAGTATTTACCATTTGTAATTACTTCCCAGTGCTTTAAACTCAAGAATGCTTTTGTTTTTACAATCAAAAATATATTTTCATAGGTATTAAGAGCATCAATGTAAAATTCCAGTTACTGACAATTTTGGCCCATCTTTGTGTTCAGTATCACCAACCATTTCAGTTATCCTTTGTCAGGGCTGGGCTCAGCCCTTCTCTGAGCTGGCCGCTCAGCTGTCGGCTAATTGCCAGCTCCTTTCTCTCCACAGTGACTCAGCTGTTGATGATCTGCTCGTCAGTCCTGCCTACTTAAAGCCGTCCAGCTCACTTCATCTCTGCCTTCGCCTTTGGTCACATCTCAGAGACTTTCTCCTGCATTCCTGTTGAAGACTTGCTCGGCTGACGTCCCTTCTGGCTCCTGATCCTGCTTGCTGTACTACTACGTTGATCTCTGGCTCTCTGACATTGGCATTGGCTGACTACCCGATCTGGTTACTGAACTCTGGCTATGTATTGACTACGCTTACTCTGTTTACCTTTTTATTATTATTAAACTAGTGTGATTAACTGTACTTCTGTCTCGGTCTGATTCATGCTTTCTGGCATCCTTGCAGAGTCTAACACAATTAAGTAGGATTTATATAAATGTGAGTATAGCAACACAGATTGTCTCTATTACATGTGTCCTTGTTATAAACAGGGCTTTTTTTCTCAAACAATAGGTGCTGGAACTTAACCGCGGCCCCACAAAAACCCTCCCCTACACACACCTTCCAATTCACATCAAATGGTGGGTGTGGTCAGTCAAATTTCACGAAAACAGTAGGAGGGTCTTAAAGGGGCATTAAATACCAGTATTGCATTACATACAGAGTGCTGAGCTGTCACTTGTAAACACAGAAACCAGACTTCTGTGTTTACAAGTGATTATGGTGATCAGGCACCAAAGGGTCTGAGCCAGAGGTGGTGGAACTGAGTTCCACCAAGTTCCCCCTGAAAAAAATCCCTGGTTATAAATCAATAAAATAGAACTTTGCTGAGCATTGTTATCATATAAAATACACATACTTACTCTAATGCAACATTTAAAAAAAAACGCTTCCTAAATAGAACAATATTAATTTTTTTTTTGTCTTTGTTTTTTTTATTTTTCTTTTTTAGGTGGATTTTTTCAAACTTTTGCTGCTCCTTCTATTTTAGAAAACATTAAAAAACCCAAGTGTCCCTTGCCTTCCCTTTCCCCTCTCTCCCCTTCCTACTTTCTTGCATGGCCCTCTTCTTACCCTTTCTGCTGCTCTTATCCAGATACTGTTCCTTTTTTGTTTTTGCTCACCTACCACAGAGGTCATTCCATTTCCTTAAAAGCATTTACCCCCACTACCGGAACCAGGATGGAATATGTTTGGGACTGCTGTTTTATTTATTACAGGTACTTGTATATCGCCGTCAATTTACGCAGCTGGACGATATTACGGATTTAGAACTACTCAATGTGCTAAACGATAATCCTGTGTGTGTTTTTTTTTTTTTTTACTTATGTAAATCTTGTAAATCTTGGTTTATTTAGCAGCAGTTATACTCGCATAATCGCAATATACTTGCACATATCGAGATAATAAACCAAGGTTTCCATAGTATCACACTATGTGTGGTTTGCTTTGTCTTTGATTTGTGGAACATTAAATCGTGTCTGGAGAACACCTTTTGGACCATCCAACTGCAGCCGGTTACCTGGATATCCATATATATGGAATGAATCACACTATACCTCCATATGATCCATATGATTAAAAGTCTAATCATCTGGTAAGGAGCCGAGATTTTTGTTGGTGGCGGTGAAGGATTGTCTCACTTGGTGTGTTGACACTTCATTTTTCAAACATAAGAGTGATTTGGGACTTTGCTTTGAGTTGTTAATCCACAGTTGGTTTTAGGAAGTATTATATGTTTATGTGCATGTCACGCTATGCACATTTAAAGGGACAAGCATTATGACAATGTGATTGTGGTTTTGTTGAGCTATGTGACCATATTTTTGTATGCTTCCTGACCAGAGCATTTTTTGCGATTCAGCACTACGTCGCTTTAGCTGACAATTGTGCGGTCTTGCAATGCTGCACCCAAACAAAATTGACGTCCTTTTTTCCCACAAATAGAGCTTTCTTCTGGTGGTATTTGATCACCTCTGTGGTTTTTATTTTTTGCGCTATAAACAAAAAAAGAGCGACAATTTTGAAAAAAGCTATATTTTTTACTTTTTGCTTTAATAAATATCCCCCAAAAAATATATAAAAAAACAATTTTTTTCCTCAGTTTAGGCCAATATGTAGTCTTCTACATATTTTTGGTAAAAAAAAATCACAATAAGCATAGATTGATTGGTTTGCGCAAAAGTTTTATAGCATCTACAAAAAAGGGGATAGTTTTATGGCATTTTTATTATTAATTTTTTTTGTTAGTAATGGCGGCGATCTGCAATCTTTATCGTGACTGCGACATTATGGCGGACACATCGGACACTTTTGACACTATTTTGGGACCATTGTCATTTATACAGCTATTGGTGCTATAAAATGCACTGATTACTGTGTAAATGACATTGGCAGTGAAGGGGTTAAACACTAGGGGGCGATCAAGGGGTTAAGTGTGTCCTAGGGAGTGATTCTAACTGTAGGGGGGATGGGCTACCTAGGACATGACAGAGATCACTGCAAACGATGACAATGTCCGACAGCCTTTGCAGCTAGTAGTTCTCAATGAACTACCACGGCGCTGTTGAACGCTATGGTAGTTCAGTAAGGGCTCACTTACACTTGCTTCGGCTTCAACACACATTAACGGCTAATTTACACTTGCTTCAAAACAAGGCTTCGGACACGCTTTGTTAAAGCTCTCTGAACGCCAGTCAAAGCTCCTGTCACTAAATAAAGTGGTTAGCTTACAGTCCTGCTTACACCTTGATTTTGCTTTGCTTTCGGCTTTGCTGCAAAAATTTTACCCCATGCAGCTTTAGTGGTGCTTTAAAGCCTCCATAGAAGTGTATGGCAAAGCTTGCTTGAAGCTTCACCGAAGCCCCATCAAAGCCCCATCGAAGCCCCATTGAAGCCTCATTGAAGCCTCATTGAAGCCCCATTGAAGCCTCATTGAAGCCCCATTGAAGCCTCATTGAAACACCAAGCAAAAGCAAGGTGTGAACAGGACTGTAAGCTAACCATTTTATTTAGTGACAGGAGCCTTGACTGGCGTTCAGAGAGCTTTATACAAAGAGTGTCCATAGCCATGTTTTGAAGCTAGTGTAAACTAGCCCTAATGCCGCGTACACACGATCGGAAATTCGGCCAGCAAAAGACTGATGAGAGCTTTTGGTCGGAAAATGCAGATGCGTATGCTCATAGGTGTGCGCAGCCTATTGCATTAGGGTGTGCACCCCCAAAACTCAAACACATTTGCATGTGTATATATACTAACGGTGTCAGTAGGGAAGAGATTGCTTGCTTGCAGTAGTTTTTATTTTTTACAATTTTTTACTTTATCTTAAAACATTTTTGGAGCCTATAGGGGTCTTTGGTGAAATATTAGGGGTTTAACAGGGGAAATCTGCACCACACGGGGTGATTAGGGTGTGCCCAGGCACACCTGGCACACCCTGTGCGCATGCCTATGCGTATGCTCCATCTGACTTTTTCTGGCCAAATTCCAGCCCGCAAAAGATTGAGAGCATGTTCTCAATTTTTCGGTCAGAAAAAGTTCCTATCCGAAAATGCGATCGTCTGTAGCAATTCCGACGCACAAAATTCCTACGCATGCTCGGAAACAATTCGACGCATGCTCGGAAGTATTGAACTTCATTTTCTCGGCTCTTCGTAGTGTTGTACATCACCGCGTTCTTGACTGTCAAAATTTCAGAGAACTTTTGTGTGACCGTGTGTATGCAAGGCAAGCTTGAGTGGAATTCCGTCGGAAAAGCCATAATAACTTTTCCCAACCAAAATCCTGATCGTGTGTACGCGGCATAAGTCTTCCTGTCACAGTGTAACTGCCTGGGTGTATCAGAGGTATGGTGAGACAGTCTGCAGGACCGTGGCATTACACCCAAGATCTGCTGATCGTGGGTGCAGTGCTTTACAGGTCCATTACAAAAAATAAAAAATAAATGCATATTCTTTTAGGCCTCATTCACACGAGGCGGACTCCGCTTCCACGGAGCCCACCTCGGTCCGCCAGCTCAGCGGGAGATCTCTCTGTTGATCTCCGCTGAGCCGGCGGATGACAGGTCCCTCTCTGCTCACTGAGCGGGGAGGGGCTTGTCAGGCGCCGCTGCTGCCTATGGAGGGATCGAATGAAAACGGACAGCAAGTCCGTTTTCATCAGATCTCACCCGATCCGATCCGCCAGCGACGTATCCAGACGTAGTGCCATCCGTCTGCTTTTAGTGGATTAGACGGGGTCGGATGTCAGTGGACATGTCTCCACTGACATCCGTTGCTCCATAGGCTAACATGGAGCGCCCGTTCAGGTACGCCGTCAAAACTGACAGGCGGACCTGAACGGTCCGATCGTGTGAAAGGGGCCTTACCTGCAAAAACATGTGCATTTATTATTTTTGTTTTTGTAAAGGTGAACTTATCCTTTAAAAAGTTGTTTGTAAAATGTAGTACACCATAGCAATTGTTCCTTATCCTGACTATTGCTAGTAGTGCTTAGTCACATTCAACTGGAGTCGTTCTGTAATCTTGAAGATGTTTCATAGTTTATCCAAGCCACTTCTCCAGGGTTTTCTGATAAGCTGCAAAACATCTTCAACATTACAGATCAAGTTTAGCTGAATGTGACTAACTACATATACCATGACCTGGATGAATGTAAACCTTCACAGATCTATCCTGATTATTCTAAACCGACAACATGACAAATTTAGTAAATATGGGTTACTGTAGTATGCACATCATTATTATTCTTTGCTCAGCCTCATTATACATATGTATGTGTTTCTCTATATACCAGAGCATATTTCTGTAAAAGTAACATATCCATCCCTTGGATCTCATTTACAGCATGTCAGCCTGCGGAATAAATTTATTTTGCTGTGATGGTGTATTTATGAGCAGTATACACTGCGATGTGTTCAGCTCCCAACATTCATCCACATTTTCACACATAACATTTATGCTTACTCCTCAAAACTGAGGGCGTTTAAATAAACATTTTTGCCCTCTAGGATGGTTCTGCATATTCAGTTACTTAAATGACCTGTTTTTAAAGCTAAACTCCAGGCATAAAAACTGAAGTAGTGTTTTGGATAAGCTACAAAACGTCTTCAGAACAAGTCCAGCTCAACATACCCTCTACATTAACCATTAAAAAATCATTTTTTGATCTTATAGGTTCTTATAGGAGACTCTACCTCAACCTATAAGATCAGTAGAGAACCTACGCCCGCTGGAGAAGATGTGCGTAGATAAAAACAAGAAGAGGGTGATCTTTAGGATCTATAAAATACTGAATGATTCGAAAAGGGCCGGAGATACCGTCATACATCGAGAAATGGGAAAAAGAACTGGGAACACAGGTGAAAGGGGTAGAGATCCGAGAACCGCTGAAGTGGGTTCACTCTACGTCAGTAAACCGCAACATGATAGAGTTAAACTACAAGTGCCTGGCCAGATGGTATATCACCCCCCGACAAGGCACATAATCGCCAAAGGGTAACATCACAGCTCTGTTGGCGGGGGTGAAAAGAAATTGGGACTATGGCCCACATATGGCGGCTATGCCCTAAAATTAAAATATATTGGGAAGAGATCAGGCAATTAATAACTGAGATTACTAACAAAGAGGTTCCGGATGACCCGTGGGGGTGCTTATTCCACGGCATTAGAATGCCATCTAAGCAATATAAGAGAACATTTCTCCCACAGCTCCTAAATGCCTAATACCTAGACATTGGCAAGATTTGGAAAAGCCAACACTGAAGGAATGGTGCAATAAAATAAATGATATGCAAAACTTAGAGTATCTTAGGTTCAGTGATGAGGAGGGTTTAGCGGAATTTAAAGAGAAATGGAAGAAATGGTCAGAATACTCTGACCAAGTACTAATCAAGTACTCATTGAGATTTGCTGAAGTAATGGGAGTATAATGTATAAGGTAATAAGTATAAAGTTAAAATTAGAACAGGAATTATGTAGTTAGACAGATGGAGAGAGTAGATAGGGGAAGCATAAGGGGGATCAGGAATGAGATTGGAGACCTGTAGGGTGTAGGGGTTTGAGGAGAGGGGGGGGGGGCAGGAAGGAGGGGAATTGGGGGGGGGGGGTTATTGGGGAATGCACTATGAATGGTTTTTATTGCTGGTATCATGTAATGTGGAAACGAGAGGAAATCTCGCTATTTGTACTATGTTTTGATACAGAAAAAATTAATAAAGAAATAATATTAAAAAAAAAAATAAAAAGATTTTTTGCTAGAAAATTACTTAGAAACCCCCCAAACATTATACATTTTTTTTCTAACGCCCTAGAGAATAAAATGGCGGTCATTGCAATACTTTCTGTCACACCGTATTTGCACAGCAGTCTTACAAGCACACTTTTTTTGGACAAAATACACTTTTTTGAATTAAAAAAATAAGACAACAGTAAAGTTAGCCCAATTTTTTTATATTGTGAAAGATAATGTTACGCCGAGTAAACTGATATCTAACATGTCGCACTTTAAAATTGCGCCCGCTCGTGGAATGGCGACAAACTTTTACCCTTAAAATTCTCCACGTTTAAAAAAGTCTACAGGTATACACCTTGCTCTTCATCAGGTTCATATAGCGTCACTTTTAATTATATTTCATGTTTCTTTGACGTTATTAACCATTGGAACTTCCTCTTTCTTGAAATATGAAAGCGACAATTCCTTAACGCTTCTTTTATTTAAAACTTTAGATATTCTCAAATTATAATTTTATTGAGATTCCATTATTCTATCATAGTCTATGTTTAGACATTTTTGCTTTCTTAACACTATAGGAAATGTCTCTCTGAGTTGACAATTTTTTGTTTAAAGTAAGAGACAATTTTATATTTTGTCATATTATGTTATACTGTACCTTAGTATTGTATATTTCTGTATTGCTTTTGAACCTGTTCCCTGACTTATAAAACTTCAATAAACAAATTTGACAAGAAAAAATTCTACAGGTTGCACGTTTTGAGTTAGAGGAGGTCTAGGGCTAGAATTATTGCTCTCGCTCTACTGATCACGGTGATACCTCACATGTGTGGTTTGAACACAGTATTCATATGCGGGCGCTACTCGCGTATGCGTTCGCTTCTGCGCACAAGCTCATCGGGACGGGGTGCGTTTAAATTTTTTTTTTTCTTATTCATTTTACCTTTTTATTTTTAGATTGTTTTAAAAAAAATTGTGTCACTTTTATTCCTATTACAAGGAATGTAAACATCCCTTGTAATTGAAAAAAAAGCTTGACAGGACCTCTTAAATATGAGATCTAGGGTCAAAAAAACCTCAGATCTCATATTTACGCTAAAATGCAAAAAAAAAATAAAAATTGTCATTTGATAAATTTTTTTTTAAAAATGGTCCTTTAAGAGCTATGGGTGGGCGGAAGTGACGTTTTGACGTCGCTTCCACCCTGCATTGTTATAGAGACGGGTGGGGGCCATCTTCCCCTCACTCATCTCCATGCCCAGCAAGGGTGAAGATCTGATCGCCTCCGCTGCTGCCGACAGCTCCGGTAAGCGGCGGAGGGCACTGGAGCGCGGCGGGGGCCCTCACCCTCTCCCGCCAACAATAAAAGTGATCTTGCGGCGAATCTGCCGCAGAGACCACTTTTATCTTAAACCGGACCACTCACTGAAGAAGAGGATACCGGGGTTATGGCAGCTAGCTGCTGCCATAACGATATCCCTCTTCAAACAGCCAACTTATAACGACGGTGGGCGGTCCAGAAGTGGTTAATGGATGACCTCATTGCCCAGGCTCTGCAATCGTTATCAGTGATTTCTCCTCTTCACTGAAGCTGGTTGCTGGAGAGATCATGTGACCAGACCGGTCCACCTTCAGAATAGGCAAGTATAGACTTCTTTCATTTACAGCAGGGGTAGGCATCCTTGGCACTCCAGATGTGGTGAAACGACGTATCCCATCATACCTCTGCTTCTAGGAGTCATGCCTGTGATCGTCAGTTTCTTGCAATGTCTCATGGGACTTGTAGTTTCAAAACAGCTGGAGGACCGAGGTTGCCTATCCCTGCTTTACAGGATAGTTAGAATGGGATTAGAATGGGGGTGGGAGTTGGTTTAGGTAGTATTTGACTTGCATTTTACTTGCATATATTCCTCAATAGCTACAGAAGATGTACAGTAAATTCACAATTGTGTGCACCAAATGCCTTTTAAAACACAAATATTATCTTGCAAATGCAGGAGTGATGTCATCACTAGGCTGTACACAGGTTGTGCATAGATCAGAGCAGTGGGTGGCAGCCAGCAGGTCCGCCCACTACAGTTTGGCTGCAGAAAACCACAGGTGGCAGTTACAAGACCCACAGATGTTCAGTTGCAAAATGCCATTTACAGCACATTTTTGGCCATTGTGGAATTTTTTCAGCTGCGTAACAGGTAGTGCTGGAAGATCTTTAAGTGGGGCATGACAGCTGAAATTGAGCATATCGGCATGTCGTGTGTTTTTGGTGCAACAGCACATTGAGTTTGTAAAGGAAATTTGTAAGTTCTGTATATAATTGTATTCTATTTTGAATGTATTGCACACTGCCTTCACTGTGCACACGGCACTAATAATGTTTTCATTTCATGTTTGCATTCTTTTGAGTCTTGATTAGAATTAGTCTGCCTATGTTACGCCCCTTGTTACCATACAAGTACAATTGTAATATTAATGTGATACCTACATAATCATGTGTATAAAAATCTTCAATTGCGTCATAATAAAGCAGAACAGTTATTTGGAAAGATGCGGAGTGTATCTTTTGTGTCTGTTCCCTACTGCAGTAGTTATTAATTTGGAACCACTAATCAATATGTGGATAGGAGTTGCCTATCTATAAAATGGCCAGGTCAAGTACAATGGGTTGAACCAAAGAAGCTCAGGCTTGCTTGGTGACGCATGATTTTAAACGTTTTGTCGCATTACTGCTACCCACATTTGGGCCACCATTAAGAATTAATGGTACATTTTACATTGTACATTTTAGCGCATTTTGCTGTGTTTGTGAACACTCATGAAGAAATGCGCAATATACGATCCAATCTGTAATGTTCTTTTTTAAGCCTTGTTTGTAAACGTTCTAAAATGATTTTCATATTGGATTAACAGTGCTATTGTAGTGAATCATGTAATGTCTGAAGGAAGAAAAAATTGTTTGGGATTTGTGAGCCACGTAGGTATAACTCTAGAACAGAAAAATCGACACATCCATCCTAGATGTGAGTTTTTATAGCAGAGAAGGGGGAGTTTTATGCGAGTGTTATCTGGATATTCATGGTGTGGTGGGTTGCCTTTTATGTATGTATGAGATCATAGGATTTAAATTGTGGAGACAGTGGCTTTTCATCACTTAATAGAACACTTGGGAGATCTGTAAAATTAGCCATGCCAACTTTTTGGTGGCAAGACAAATTTTAGGCTCCAGTGCCCATCTGGCATGTTTTCTCATGCAGGTGAGTAGCAGGCTGATTAGGGTGCCCAGGTCGGTGTCATTCGGAAGATGCCACAGGCGGCACTTTGTTATGGAGGAGAGAAAAGATGTCTGCTAATGAATTAGCCGGAGCAGGGAGAGCTGGCGGGGTAATTAATTTATAGAGCCTTTAATGAATGCAACTCTTCCAGGGCACAGCAGGGAGAGCCATTCCCCCGTGATCTTAGTGTTCTTAGATAAAGAGGTTTATGGGAAGCCTCAGGGAGCCATTTATCATGGTAGGCAGAGGAATAGAACCATCGATGAGGAAGTGGAGGGGGGCTGTAGTGGGAAAGGGGGAGTAGACGAAAACGGAGGGGAGAATAGCAAGTTTGCTAAATAACTGTATCGGCTTCATGCTGCATCGGTGTGTGCATGTGAATAATTCAGATTATGGCATGCGGAGCTGAATGTGAGAGGAAGCCAGCAGGAAGGAGAGGCAAATAAAGATGCTGACTACTTAATATCTTGCAGAGGGAAAAAAAAGGATAGAATATCAAATGTGAAACACAGGAAAGTTACTATGATTAATCAACACACTGGAGACACGGGTAAAAATGATTTTCACAGGTGGTTCTGGTAACAAACGGCGCTGTAATTCATTAATATGTATTCGTAGTACTAAAAATAACTTAATTTGAAAACAATTGCAGTTTGCGTTTTTGCTCTGAAGCAAGGTCAAAAGAGTCTTAAAATGCTCATATATTAAATAAACAAAAGTTTCATACTAGTTTTAATAAATCAGTTTATTTAACTCCATGCCAATGTTTGAATTGGAACGTATTAGTGCAATTGTGACAGAGAAAATTGAGTACTGTCATTGATACTTTTTTTATTTGCACTAACATACAATTTTTCAGGACAAGCTTTCGGGGTATGTCCCCTTCTTCAAGGTCCAAGCAGTACTGATTCACAAATATTTAAGTAGAATGTTAAAGAAAATAATAAAGAGAAAAACGAACACATACAAATCAATGGTAATAAAGATAGCAGCAGAGTTAGTGAGATAAGACAGAGGGAGAGCTATAGAACGCAGGGGGGGATACTAGTCACAGAGCGGTCGTAAAACTTTAGCATAATGTGTAAGGAAAACAATATCTAAATTCAGGCCATTAATTTTCGTGTCAAAAAGAAGTATCATTCTTAGTTCAAACGTTTTCCTTTCCTGGATAGTTCTGAAATTCCCTTTAAGAACTAAAACATTGAGGTCTTCTATAGTGTGGTCCGGTTGTGAGAAATGATGTCCCACAGGTGTGCATAAACTGTCTTCTTTATGTTCTTTGATGGTATGTCTGTGCAAATTCATCCTCGCATGCAACTTCTGTCCTGTTTAACCAACATAAGATCCTTTGCTGCACCGATCGGAGCGTGTTGTCGGAAATTCCGACCGTGTGTGGGCTCCATCAGACATTTTCCATCGGATTTTCCGACACACAAAGTTGGAGAGCAGGAGATAAAATTTTCCGACAACAAAATCCGTTGTCGGAAATTCCGATCGTGTGTACACAAATCCGACGGACAAAGTGCCACGCATGCTCAGAATAAATAAAGAGATGAAAGCTATTGGCCACTGCCCCGTTTATAGTCCCGACGTACGTGTTTTACGTCACCGCGTTTAGAACGATCGGATTTTCCGACAACTTTGTGTGACCGTGTGTATGCAAGACAAGTTTGAGCCAACATCCGTCGGAAAAAATCCTAGGATTTTGTTGTCGGAATGTCCGAACAAAGTCCGACCGTGTGTACGGGGCATTACACATTATGCTAAAGTTTTACGACCCCTCTGTGACTAGTATCCCCCCCTGCGTTCTATAGCTCTCCCTCTGTCTTATCTCACTAACTCTGCTGCTATCTTTATTACCATTGATTTGTATGTGTTCGTTTTTCTCTTTTTTTTTTTTCTTTAACATTCTACTTAAATATTTATGAATCAGTACAGCTTGGACCTTGAAGAAGGGGACATACCCTGAAAGCTTGTCCTGAAAAATTGTATGTTAGTGCAAATAAAAAAAGTATCACGGACAGTACTCAATTTTCTCTGTATAAGTCCAGAAATCCAAATGAAACGAGAGAGACTCCACCGCTCAGGTAGATCCAGACAAGAATAAATGAATCCTTAACCTCCAGGAAAGAAGAGCCCTAGGTGCTGGCTAATGCTGAAGCAGGCAGGAATGTATGAAAAGATCTGGACAGCCGCACACCGGGAGAAATTTCATGTGTCTTTATTGTAGAAACTGGATCATGAAGTACACAAGACACCACAGCAAGAAAGTACAGGAAAACAGCTGACGCGTTTCACACTTATACTGAGTGCTTACTCATAGCTATGATTTCTCCCGGTGTGCGGCTGTCCATATCTTTTCGTACATTCCTGCCTGAATTTACTGTATGACCATGTTTCCATTGCGACTAATGCATAAGAGGGTACCGAAGATTGTATTCTCGGACATTGGAGAGTGTTATTGTCAATGTATACTATGCAATTTTTGCAATGACTATGTTATTTGCTCTTATTGTTTTTTTTCAGATCATCACATGTGTGATTGATCTTTTTATATGTACAAATAAATATTGATTTTATCTAATTTGATAGTATTGTTGCCGTTAAAATCCCATTCAGGGGGCATCTTCTTTCTCTATATATTGCATAAGAGGACACGGCCTATGTGTGGATGGCATTTCTACCAGCTTTTTTATGCATCTAGATTACCTAATACACTAGAGTTGTTCTGTTTATCTTTATAGTCAGATATAATTTGATACAACAGCGATAATGTTGTTTATGATGTGGTCAGAAACACAGTGCAGTAAATCTTCCTGTGTGACCTTTCATCTCAGAATTTTTCTATGCTATAAACATAGACCTCGATGATACAAATTAAAGCACATCTAAACCCAAAAACAAAAATGTACTATGTTTTAGTTTTCGAGGTCTTTTATATTTTCAGGCAACATTTATTTTTTAACAAGCACAGAAAATACCTGTTTGCTAATGCCAAAAATGGCAGTATGGCACTAAAGCCAAAAGCCTCGAAGTCATCTTTGACTCAAACATGACGATGGATGCACAAATAGGATCAGTAGTCAGCGGATCCCACTACCTTCTTCGCCTATTGCGTAGACTCATCCCCTTCATCCCGGAAGGAGATACAGCAGCAGTAGTTGGAACAATCATCAATTCCCGACTCAACTACGCAAATTCCCTCTACCTAAGACTTCCAAAATACCAAATTTCACGTCTACAAATTGTCCTGAACACAGCAGCCAGAATGGTAACTGGAAAAAAACCCTGGGAATCAATCACCCCGT
This sequence comes from Lithobates septentrionalis, assembly GCA_037952835.1. Lineage (NCBI taxonomy): Eukaryota > Metazoa > Chordata > Amphibia > Anura > Ranidae > Lithobates > Lithobates septentrionalis. The sequence goes on along the minus strand of JBBDGP010000990.1, from coordinate 1,867,605 downwards.
TCCTGAGGACCCTCCATTGGCTAGCCGTGAAGGACTGAGTTACATTTAAGACCCTCTGCCTCACTCGCAAATGTACACAAGGAAAAGCCCCGCGATACCTCTGCGACAAAATAAAGCACTACACCCCAGGTTGCCCTCTCCAGTCAACTAACCAGAACCTCTTCCACATCCCCAAGACCCGTTATAAATTAAAAGGTTAACGAAGGTTCGCAGGACCACGGCTATGGAACGCTCTACCCGCGGACATCTGCTCGGAAGAAAACCATCTGGCCAGGAAGAACCTCAAGACCCATCTCTTCTGAAGACCCAGACGGACACTGGCGACAAAAGCCCCCCGAGGCGATTTATTATTATTATTATTATTATACAGGATTTGTATAGCGCCGACAGTTTACGCAGCGCTTTACAACATGAGGGCAGATAGTACAATTACAATACAATTCAATACAGGAGGAATCAGAGGGCCCTGCTCGTTAGAGCTTACAAAAAACAGCCCCCCTACATTGGAATCCATGCGCAGATGTCCTGAAAAGGGGAGGACGCATGGATAGGGGAGGCGGTGATGGACAGGGGGGGCAGCGCCTGTGCACCCTTAATGGACAGGCTACCCCTGCCTTAAGCCCTAACATAGATTTCTTCCTGTGTATCACTCGTACCCTTTCAAAGAAGGACATGTATTTAATTTAGATTAATGGTTGCACATTATAGTGGATCAATTTCCAATATTATTATTATTCTATAGAATTTATATAACGCCAACAGTTTATGCAGCGCTTTACAACATTAGGGCAGACAGTACAATTACAATACAATTCAATACAGGAGGAATCAGAGGGCCCAGCTCATTAGAGCTTACAATCTAGGAGGGAGGGTCAAGTTATACAAAAGGATAACAGCTGTGGGGGGTGAGCTAATGGAGAAAACAGTGCAGTTGTTAGTTGGAGGCAGGATAGGCTTCTCTGAAGAGGAAAGTTTTTCAGGGATTGCCTAAAGGTGGATAAATTTGGAGACAGTCTGACAGATTGGGGTAGGGAATTCCAGAGGATGGGCAAGGCTCGGGAGAAGTCCTGGAGGCGGATATGGGAGGAGGTGATGAGGGAGCTAGAAAGCAGGAGGTCTTGGGAGGAACGGAGAGGGCGATTAGGTTGGTATTTTGAGACTAGGCTAGTGATGTAGCTGGGGGCAGAGTTGTGGATGGCTTTGTAACTTATTGTTAGTATTTTGAATTTAATTTGTTGGGCGAGTGGCAGCCAATGCAGGGATTGGCAGAGAGGGGTAGCAGACACTGAGCGGTTTGTAAGGTGGATGAGTCTGGCAGCAGCATTCGTGATGGACTGAAGGGGGGATAGTCTATTTAAAGGTAAGCCAATGAGAAGGGAGTTGCAGTAGTCGAGGCGAGAGATAACCAGGGAGTGAATCAGGAGCTTTGTGGTTTCATTGGTTAGAAAGGGACGTAGTTTAGAGATGTTGCGGAGGTTGAGGCGGCAAGCTTTGGAAAGTGATTGGATGTGGGGCCGAAAGGAGAGTTGAGAGTCCAGGATAACACCTAGCACCCTGACATGTGGGGAGGGGTGGATGGTTGTGCCGTTGCTCTTGACAGACAAGTCAGGGGAAGAGGCACGTGGGGGAGGAAATATTATAAGCTCGGTTTTGGACAAGTTGAGTTTGAGGAAGTGGTGTGACATCCATACAGATATGTGGGTTAGTAAGTTAGTGGGGCGTGAGAAAACTGATGGGGTGAGTTGAGGGGTGGAGAGATAGATCTGTGTGTCGTCAGCGTAGAAATTATATTGAAAGCCGTGAGAGGCTATCAGCTGACCCAGGGAAGAGGTATAGATTGAAAATAAAAGAGGTCCAAGAACAGAACCTTGGGGGACCTCGACGGAAAAGGGAAGAGGAGTGGAGGAAGTAGAATTGTAAGTGAAGACCGAGGGAGTAAAGTTTTTTGAGGAGGAGTGGGTGGTCAACCGTGTCAAAGGCAGCTGAAAGGTCCAGAAGTATGAGTACAGAATAGTGTCCATTGGTTTTTGCAGTTAGTAGGTCGTTTGTGAGTTTTAGAAGAGCAGTTTCTGTGGAGTGTTGAGGGTGAAATCCAGATTTAAGGGGATCAAGAAGGTTGTTCGTAATGAGGTGGTCACTCAGTTGGTTGTAAACCAGGCGTTCAAGGAGTTTAGAGGAAAAGGGGAGCAAGGAGATAGGGCGTAGGTTGTTAAGATTGGTAGGGTCCAAGGACAGATTTATTTTGCATATGTAGCGCTATACGAGTTATTCATTCATTCAGTATCTTTCATAAATTAAATGAGCTGGACCCAACCCTGGATGAGAATGGGTTTGCCTGAGGGGTGAAGTGTAAGGGATGGGTGGTATTCACTCGGGACCCCCTGACAAGGGTTTAGGCTGCTACCCGCCCTTAGGTTGCTTCCCCTGTTACTAGCAGACATAGCAGAAATATGCAAATAGACAACCAGCAGAAATGGCCAGATAACGGGTAATGAAACAGAGTAGCTGGTGAGAGCACCAAAGTGAGATACTCAGATTTGCCCAACTGCAATGGCTCAGGGAAGCAGAGCTTGCTAAACAGAATGTGCCAGGAGTAGCTGTGTCTAATAGTAAGGACAGAAATAGCAATGGAGCATACCTGTGTAACACAACCCCTTTAGGAGCCACTAGGTATTTTGGGTTCCCTGTTCACTTCTGAGCCCTGGCTGGAGCACAACCTTTGTTGAAACCACAGTAATACCTTGGCTAGATATCAGATTAGCCATAATGTAAATACAAAGAATCAATAACATATGTGCACAAAAGAGAACCACACAGGAAAAATAAACAATAGAATGCAGCACAATGCCACTTTTACTAGCCACAACTGTCCTGCACGACCGAGAGTTAGGCATTCGCTCTCACACTGAGTTTTCCCCTTGTGAGCAAAGGAGTAAAGAACAAGAAACAATGGTCTAGCTCACTTGTGGGCTCCCAGTGACTAGAGGCAGTGTCTAACTGTACGATAATTTTGCTATTACAATGTTTCATAGAGAACCAGTCATTAGACATGAACAAGAATTCTTCTGTCGGCTTGCTGAGTTTCTTACGTTGGTGCACAATAATAATGTTGTCTCTTTGGAAGAGGATGAAATTTCCTAGAGATATGGTGCAACAACAAGTAGAGTTCCCCAGTAGAATATGGCAGGAGGAGGTCTCTTTAATTACATGGAATGATTGCAGAGGGTTGTGTAAGCTGGGAAGGGGTGGGAACAGAATTTAACTGATGCAAGTCTCTGTAAATGGAGAACTGGGTTGGTAAAGCTACGCAAAATAGGCCTAAGGTGGAATACTTGTAAAGCTCCCCCCTGGCATAGAAATGGGGTATTGTACTGGCAGTTCTGCACACAGTGTTCCAAGGAATAGATGGAGTAAATAGGCCGCAGCACTGGAGGGGTTATGGAGTCTGTATCTCAATGTGGCTATAAGTATTGCACAGAGTCTTGAACTTAAGTAACTGGCAATAACAAACACTTGAACATGTGGTGTGAGTTAAAAACTCTTTCACCCAATCCATCAATGAAGCAGCCGATGTGATGACCTTGCAGTTGGGGGTCCCCTTTTTCTCTGTCCTCCTATTCTGGATGTGGTGTGAATGGTGATAACCTGGGGTGTCTGCCTGCAGGGTCCATTTTCCTGCCTCTCAGGGAGATCCGCAATCCGGGCTCTCTCTCCCTCGGCTCTCCGGCTCAGCTTGGTCAGGCCTGTATCCTCCTGGAATCACACTATCTCCCTCATGTCCTCATTCTCTCACAGTCTCCTCCTCTCTCCTCTTGTTCCTGGGCTTTTCCTTTTTATAAGCCCCGTCCTTTTCCCAGCTCTCTGTGAAGCGTAGTTCAGTTCAGCTGATCTGAATGGAAGAATCCTGCTTACAGCACACAAGTTTCAACATTCCTGTAAAGCTGTGTGATAAGTGAGTTGCAGAGCACTGCCATCTTGTGGCCAAGTACAATTCTGCATAACAGTAACAATGCACAGTGTTACACCTGAAATGGCAAAGCCTGGCAGCAAGGGCTTGGTAACGGTACTGTATTAATTAGCGTCTGTATTAGGGCTTCTTATTTTCTTTAATTATATGGGATAGCACCGATTGATAAAGTGAAGCTAACATGTTATAGTAATCTGGCATCACTTAAGTAACTTATAATAATAATTTTTGTATTACATTCTTTATGTATATGGTATGCATGTTTTCTGGCAGCTTGCCTCCTAAAGTAGAAACTGTAATCCAACCTGTAAGGGGTAGGGTGGTGGGGTGGTCGTCGCGTCCTCCATGTCCCCCTCCTCACTGGGTGCCAAGCAAGGGTCACATAAGAGGCCTACTCCCCCAGAAGGGGGGGGTTCTTTTGGGCTACACTAGGCACTTAATACACATCACTCTCCTACACATGGGGTACCTTTACTGAAACAGGTGATTAAACTCTCCTGATGTATTAAACATCACCACGGTTACTTGGGCATTTAGGAGGGGCACACAGACACAGAGTCCTAGCCCTCTCCGCCTGTCCAGTGTATCATCCCTATCTCACTCCCATTATGGGAATGGGGTCCCACCATGCACCTAGTGCTGACTCCATGCGTGCACTTAACTTAACTTTTTCTCTTCTATACCTATGTACAGAATGAGGGTCCTGGCGGTGCAGATCTGGGAGACGGATCGTTGCTAAGGGAGTGATAACATCTTCCTCGCTTCAAGAGGCTATCCCACCAGCCACATGTACACGTTTAACGACAGGCTGCTAGAGAAACCTTTGTTACCCTTGGTAACCACTTGGGCAATGGGAACTACAGCTTCAGCACATCGCTGGATATCCAGACTCGGGTGGTGCCAGGCGATGGGTAACCCCAACAAGAACCTCCTAGGCAGCCCATGGATCCGAGTCTCCTGTTTTATAGGACACAGGATCGGGGGGTTGTACCCCAGGAAAACCCGCCATAAAAAACCTGGGAAGCACAATTAACTCTCAACTTCCGGGCTGGGGCAGCATTAAACAATACCCGCCTACAAACCCCCCTAAATGGCACACAGAAACCATGTTTGTGACAGCCTCGGTCTAAACTGCTGCTTGCTGTTTTTTAGGTGACAGTGCAGGTGGAATCGCAGACTACAGGTAACACCGGCATCACACACAATGATCATAGCACTGTTCTTGTTCTAAATATCTTGCTTTGTCCTCACCTGTGGCCTCTATATAAAGCATTGTACAGGCATCACACACAATGACTATAGCACAGTTCTAAATATCACCTTTTTGTTCAAATCAGAAGGGGGGAATTCTTGCAGGATCAGAGAGTCTTTTCTTCGCAAATGTGTATTGCAACTTTGAAAAGGCAAACCCAACATTTTTCATTCATGACCAAAGTTGTATTGACATCTGCATATAAAAAAAAACATTTTTTTTCTCTTTTAAAAATTCAACATGTTTTGACCCATTAAATAAAAACGGGGGTTATTCCTGCGCTACCGGATTGGAAAAAATTGTTATAGTAGTCGTATACTCAACTTTTAAACCTATATGCAACCTCTATCGCTGGACAGCTGCATGCACCGAAATAAGGGCTCAGACATAAGCCCGAATAAAATGATATAAAAGAGAGAGGGGGGGGGGGGGGTGCTGCGCTACCCGGAGGGTCGCAGCTTATTGGTATTAATGATAATTCCTAGTGTTCATAGGTCACGAGGTCTCAATAGAAAGTGGAATCTAAAAACGTTCGTAAAAAATCGCATGAATTGGAGTATAGAGTACGCATGAATAGATGTAGTGACTCAAAATAGTTGCATATATGTTGATCCAACAGGTGATATAAATATAAATATAAACACTAATACATATATGTTGATCCAAAAGTGAAAAAATATAAGTAGAAACCAATTCTGCATGTGTTTAAAATTACTCAATCTAATAGTACAATATATCAAAAGTGCTCGTGCTCTCGTGCCTTAAATGAAAAGATCAAAACTAATGCATATACTAAAGTGCAAAGAATGAAGCAATAATATAACAAAAAGGTCATGTATCAAGTGAAGCAAACAAAAAAGGTATGGTCGCCTGATCCTAGTGTTGCGACCAGTGCAACAGTGCAAATATAGTGTGAATAGTCACGTGAGTAAATAAATCACTGATTAACCCACTATACTTATTAGTGTCCAAGATAAATTATTAAATAAGTATTCAAGTGTCCAAAAAGTCCGTGCAGCCAAAAGCAAAAAATATGAATGGTGTACAATGGTGTATGTAAAATATAGGACAAGGTACCCAGATAGTGAAGTATGTTTTTCTTAGGGTCACTTTATTCACATATACAATGTACAGAGTACTCACATTAGCAGTTTTTCTCATACAGCGTTGTATCCTACGAGCGGCGAGCTCGCAATGCATTCAGCAAAGAAAGATAAAACGAAACAAGCCTATTCCGTCCCTACACGTGACGTCACCGTGAAGAAGTCACGTGATCGGTGACGTCACGCGTAGGGACGGAATAGGCTTGTTTCGTTTTATCTTTCTTTGCTGAATGCATTGCGAGCTCGCCGCTCGTAGGATACAACGCTGTATGAGAAAAACTGCTAATGTGAGTACTCTGTACATTGTATATGTGAATAAAGTGACCCTAAGAAAAACATACTTCACTATCTGGGTACCTTGTCCTATATTTTACATACACTGGAGACATGATGTGGAGGAGGAGCTAGGAGCCGCACTGTCCTAGGAACCCAATTAGGACCACAACTAGACATACCCCAGCCCCCAATAGGATCCTGCAGAGTCAGCAAGTCTGGACACAGAGACGCAGGAGAGACCCAGGACCTCGGGATTTAACAACTTATATGCGGTTGACCTAGCACCGCTAGGTAAGGGGCCATTATCTACACTAGTGCATGCTGCATGAAGAGGACATAGAGTGTCTGATCTGCATAGCAACACCCCACTGTCATTTGATTGCTGTGTTTGAGCACTGTTCTTCTGTACACCATTCATATTTTTTGCTTTTGGCTGCACGGACTTTTTGGACACTTGAATACTTATTTAATAATTTATCTTGGACACTAATAAGTATAGTGGGTTAATCAGTGATTTATTTACTCACGTGACTATTCACACTATATTTGCACTGTTGCACTGGTCGCAACACTAGGATCAGGCGACCATACCTTTTTTGTTTGCTTCACTTGATACATGACCTTTTTGTTATATTATTGCTTCATTCTTTGCACTTTAGTATATGCATTAGTTTTGATCTTTTCATTTAAGGCACGAGAGCACGAGCACTTTTGATATATTGTACTATTAGATTGAGTAATTTTAAACACATGCAGAATTGGTCTCTACTTATATTTTTTCACTTTTGGATCAACATATATGTATTAGTGTTTATATTTATATTTATATCACCTGTTGGATCAACATATATGCAACTATTTTGAGTCACTACATCTATTCATGCGCACTCTATACTCCAATTCATGCGATTTTTTACGAACGTTTTTAGATTCTACTTTCTATTGAGACCTCGTGACCTATGAACACTAGGAATTATCATTAATACCAATAAGCTGAGACCCTCCGGGTAGCGCAGCACCCCCCCCCCCCTCCTCTCATGTTTTGACCCATATTTAGCTGCGATCACCTGTTTGTGCACTGAACCTATAATCAAGTGAACTAGCATAGAGGACTCTAGAGATGGCTTCCTACACTTTGTGCACATGGTGGACATCCTTTATCTCCTCAACCTGATTTACGATGATCATTCATTGTGCAAGCCATTCAGGCTAGAAATGCATGTAATGAATTGAAGTCATATTTATCCTTACAAATCCCAGACTCAATTTATCTGGCTGTTGGCAGTCGCAAAGCTCTTCATAGTTATTTAATCCAGGCTCATGCAGCTGATTTATCATTTTACAGCATACACATAGCTGTGCTGCTATTTTTGCTTTGGTTTCTTTATGCCATCAGAAGCTGTGGTGCTCTAAAATAAAGAATAGTGTGGGTTCAGCGTAATTAAATTACATTGTAAGAAAATGGGTCACATAGGTCTAACTTTCTAATCAGTGTACCTTATATAAGGTTTGCTAGTTGAGAAAGTGAGCCATATTATTAGTTTGTGTCTGGAAGCAATAATACATGGGGCTTTCAGAGAGATGCAGATTGACAGGCCGATATCACTCACCGAACTGGCAGGGAATCTCATGAATAATATAACAATAGAACCTGGTGCCACTGGCACCGTGTACATAATGTAAACTTTCGGGAGAGATAAAACATTACAGAGGCAGTATAATGTCATAGTGGAAACTAAACATCAGTTGAACAGAGGTCTGTAATGCACCTCCACAGACATAACTCAGTATATCAGCTTGTGTTACATTATGAACTCTTGATCTGCAGTTGTCATTAATGGAGAACAGTATCAAGGGAGACCTGTATGGTAGGCAAGTGATTGCAGAATACAACACGTTCAGCACCTGAGCTGTAACTCACATTACTGAGTCTTCCTGTCGACTTGTTGACTTGACTACTATTTGTAATGAAATTACTGTTTCAGCCAGAAACCAATTGCACTTGTAAAAATGTGGGCATATTATGTGTGTTTATTTGTATGCACGCTATTGTCTCACCTCCTTGCGTGCTATTTGGATTGTTAGGGAATTTCTGCACACTGGTCATGCCCATGCTAAGCTATTTCCCACCTTTAGACCAGCCTGAGCTTCCTCTAAAACATGCAGAGTGGTCACTCCCTCTGTAAGCCTGAGTTTGGTCTTTATCTGACATTTAGCAACTAGGTATAGGGAAAGGTATTGCATAATTGGAGCAGCTACGCAAAAAAAAAAGAATTAACAATATTTCAAGAGCAATTTGGAGAGTTTTTATTACAGTTTGACAGGCTCAGATTGTATAAAGCATACATTCTGACACCTGAACATGCTGTTTATATACAGTGCCTTTAAAAAGTATTAATATCCCTTGAAAACTGTCCACATTAAGCCCTATTACATTGTCCAATACCTGGTTTGTTCGCTCTTTAGCAGAAGCTGGCCACTTATCTCTTTATAGTGGCTAAACGAACTATAGCTCAAGCCTGGAAGACCCAACGAGTAGCTTTCCAAAGGGTGAGGACACGCATGACTGCTATGTTACTTCAGGAACGAATATCAAGTATTGTGAATGATTCACACGCCAAATTTCAGGAACCATGGATCTCTTATGAGTTTCCCACACTTCAAGCATCCTGTTTGGGCCTTGTCTAACTCCCTTCTGTGGGGTGCCACGTCCGAGATCTCCCGTTCCCTTTCCCCCTCTCCTATCTATGACCCCCTTCTCTCTGCCTTTTTGCTCTTCTCACTTTCTTTCTGGTTTCTCACTATTCTGACTTCTACCGTTGCCTCCTATGGAGGGGGGTTGCTGGAGAAGAGCCTCCCCTTCGGCGACGAATTTGGGGACAGGGCACATTATGCAGTAGTCATTTTTTGATACCATCCCCTATTTTCACTATGTTACAGGATAATTGTGAACAATATTGATCTTTGGTAATTTTTCTCTAGCCCCTGCATGGGTGAACAACAAGCTTTTTATATTTCTCTTGTTTACTCAAAAAACTCAATAAACATATTGAAACGAAACTGTCCACATTTTGTCATGTTACAACCAAAAATGTAAATGTATTTTATTGGGATTTTATGTGATAGACCAACACCAAGTGGCACATAATTGTGAAGTAGAAGGAAAATGATAAATGGTTTTCAAATTAAAAAAAAAAAAAAATCTGAAAAGTGTGGTGTGCATTTGTATTCAGCCCCCCTGAGTCAATACTTTGTAGAACCCCCTTTCACTGCAATTACAACTGCAAGTCTTTTTGGGGATGTCTCTCCCAGTTTTGCACATCTAGGGTAACATTTTTGCCCTTTCTGCCTTGCAAAATAGCTCAAACTCTATCAGATTGGATGGGGAATGTCTGGGGACAGCAATTTTCAGGTCTTGACACAGATTCTAAATTGGATTTAGGTCTGGACTTTGACTTGGTCATTCTAACACATGAATATGCTTTGATCTAAATCAATGCATTGTAGCTCTGGCTGTATGTTTAGGGTCGTTGTCCTGCTGGAAAGTGAACCTCCGCCCCAGTCTCAAGTCTTTTGCAGAATCTTAACAGGTTTTCTTCGAAGATTGCCCTGTATTTGGCTCCGTCCATCTTCCCATCAACTCTGACCAGCTTCCCTGTCCCTGCTTTGGTCTCATCTTGCCCACCTTCTTCACATGTTTGCTGTCTTCCCCACATGGCTTCTTGCAAACTGCAAATGGGACTTCTTATGGCTTCCTTTCAATAATGGCTTTCTTCTTGCCACTCTTATATAAAGGCCAGATTTGTGGAGTGCACGACTAATAGTTGTCCTGTGGACAGATTCTCTGAGCTGTGAATCTCTGCAGCTCCTCCAGAGTTACCATGGGCCTCTTAGCTGCTTCTTTGATGAATGCTCTCCTTGCCCGGCCTGTCAGTTTAGGTCAGACGGCCATGTCTTGGTAGGTTTGCAGTTGTGCCATACTCTTTTTCCATTTTCGGATGATGGATTGAACAGTGTTCCATGAGATGTTCAAAGTTTGGGATATTTTTTTATAACTTAACCCTGCTTTATACTTCTCCACAACTTTATCCTTGACCTGTCTGGTGTGTTCCTTGGCCTTCATAAAGCTGTTTGTTCACTAAGGTTCTCTAACAAACCTCTGAGGGCTTCACAGAACAGCTGTATTTATACTGAGATTAAATTACACACAGGTGGACTCTATTTATTAGGCGACCTCTGAAGGCAATTGGTTGCACTAAATTTTAGTTAGGGGTATCAGAGTAAAGGGGGCAGAATACAAATGAACGCCACACTTTTCAGATATTTATTTGTAAGCAATTTTGAAAACCATTTATCATTTTTCTTCCACTTGTGTCACTTTGTGTTTGTCTATCACATAAAATCCCAATAAAATACATTTAAGTTTTTGGTTGTAACATGACAAAATGTGGAAAATTTCCAGGGGTATGAATACTTTTTCAAGGCACTGTAGTTCTAATTTACCTGTCATATAAAGTCGGTTTTGATAAATAAAACTCCTATACAATTTTTAATAGACAGACTTTCAGGTCATCATTAAGCCCAAACTTCTTTACTTCCTTCTGCATGCTGGAAGGCAGGCAGGACATGCAGAGCAGCCTGGTTTCTGTATTATTTTCTCATAGTCTTTCAACAGAAATGCCAACAAACAATAGCACCGGTCCTTTTCAGTGTACTGTATATGTATATATGTATTCTTTATAAATTGTAGTTTGGGGACTTCCATTAAGCAATCTGTACAATGGACTGAGTGTGTGTGCATGTGGGTAGATATACAGTTCTCTGCAAAAGTAAAAACTTGTGAAAAAATGCTGTAAAGTAAGTATGCTTTCAAAAAAATGAAATTAATCGTTTTATTTATTTAATAACCTACAAATTACATAAACGGAATAAAACTGGGGTCTCTAACCGGCAGAAAAATCAAGAAAGATGTGTTTCAAGATGTGCTAGCATGGTCGTTCTGCAGAAGCACAAAGAAACAGGCAACATTGACGATTAAAATGCAGTGGATGACTAAGAAAACCATGCAGTAGATGAAATACACATCATGCTGACTTCCCTTCGCCATTTTTAAGATGTCCTATGGCACCGTTAGCTCAAATTTGGCAGTGACCAGTGGGACCTTAGTACATCCAATTGCTTCTGGAGAAGTCTGGTCAGAAATAGTCTTCATGGGAGGCTTGTGAGTAAAAAGCCAAACCTCTAGCGTGGAAGCAAAGCTAAGCAACTTGCCTATACAAAAACACATGAACTGATGGGAAGAAACATGGAAACAGGTGTTCTGAAATGATGAGTCCAAATCAGACATTTTTGGCTAGAACAGGAGGCAGTTTGTTCACCAAAGTCCCATACGGTATATATAGATGAGTGTCTGCAGGCAGAAGTGAAGCATGGTAGAGGATCCTTGCAGGCTTGGGGCTGCATAGAGTTGGGGATTTGATCAGAATTAATGGTACCTGAATGCTTAAAACTACTGGCAGATACTTATCTTTTATTCAGTACCATCAAGAAGGCATGAAAGTCATGCTGCAGCAGGACATGTCCATAAACATCAACCAAAGTCATAGCGATCTATCTTTAGTGAAAAGAAGAACAAGAGGTCCTGAAGGAGATTATATAGTCCCCATAGAGCCCTAATCTCAACATTGAGTCTGTCTGGTATTACATGAGGAGGAAGAAGCAAGTGAGGCTAAATACACATAAGCACTGTGGTTAGTTCTCCTGTTTGGAACAAAGTACCTGCCATACGGGGAGAATTGATGCTGCTTTAAAGGCAAATGGTGGACACACCAGATATTGATTTGAATTATTGTTTTTTTCTGTTTTTGCACAATGTAGATTGTTAATTGATAAAAACTATTGTATTCTTTTTGAACGCATCCTCACTTTACAGCATATTTTTCACCAGTGCCTAACAATGTTTTTGCACAGTCTGAATATCGAAAGGTCACCTTAGTCTCTGATACCCCTACCCCAACTGTCCAAGCTAACGTTTCTAACACCTTTGCCGGGAGAACACAATGATTATTGCTAGCTGCTATAGCCGCTGGCAATAGCCATAGGCTTACAATCCGACATGCTGGTTGTACCCAAGTCGATTGATGAATCAACTTGGGTACAATCAGCCTGCCCATAGATGGTTCGAAGCTTGTCCTGTTCCTGCTGAAATGGCTGAGATTCAAACCCTCTATGGCCAGCTTAAATTTTTGCCACCTCTTCCCCCATTGTCCACTCTAACCCCTCTGGCTCCTCTCCCCTCACTGACCACACTCGTTTCTTTGGTCCCCTTCCTTTAACCACCCACCATTCACACTAACTTCTCTGGTAACCCTCCCCATTGTCTGTGTGAGCTTCCTCTGACACTTTTTAACTAATTATTTGTGATCAGTAAATGCTGTCTAGTATTTAGCGTGTTACAATGCTTAATGCATTAACCAGCTTGTTTTAGGAACGAAATGACAAGTAAAAAGTTGTTGACACATTGTGATTCGGTATAGTAGGTTAAAACATATATTAAAATATGTGTTTTCATACTAAGGTCCAAATTATCTTGGATAATGGTAAATGAGTGCCTATCGGCGATCCTAAATGATAAACTTGTCCCGTTCGAAAAGACTTGGGACCCCTGGATTAAATACCTGTCAAATACCCTATGAGACAGCTATACCATGGAATGTCTCCCCCCCCCTTTTTTTTTCTCTTTTCCTGGGATAGGGTGCACCTTTCGCTCTAATGCTTTGTTTCCCTTCTCTTTTCCTATTTACTATATTCTCTCTACTTTTTCTACCATGTTTGCCCTTTGTGGGTGCTCAGGTCAACTGGGGTATCCGCAACTGCCTGAGAGTTCAGACTGGCCGGTACTCCAGACCGGAGTTGTGAGTTCCTCACAGTTTAGTGTAATACTTTCCTTTTTACATGCTATTTCACACATACTGATTTCCGAGTAGGAGGCGAGCCTGTTAGATCTAACATAGGATTTTTGGATGGTCTACTCCCATGTCCTGATTTTCCTCAGAAGGGTGGGAGGTGTGATGGAGATATTGAATTCCATAATTATATCGGCGACAAGAGTCATTAGGTATAATATATTGTTTATTGCCAATTTTCTTCTTTATATTGTTCTTTCTGAATCATGCATTATATGTACATAATGTAAATAGCGATGCAGTATGTTTGATGACAGTATGTAATCTTAATTGTTGCAAAGATTAATACCCTGGTTTATAACCAATGACTGATTATTGTCATAACGGCTATTGATGACTTTGTATACTTTAAAAATTCTAAATAAAAACCATTGAAAACAAAAACTTGTTTTCCTTGCAGCAGAGGCTGGTTTTGCACAGCTTTTCCAACAATCTATTTCTATAGGGGACATTTTATTCTATAAGTTCCCAGTAATTTTTTCTGGTACAATAATTTTTATTGTAAAAAGAACAACATGGATAATAACAGGAAGTGGAGATGGATCTCCTATCACAAATTGGATTAGCAGCAAGGATGGGAAGTGTTATCATAATGGGGGATTTTAATTATCCAGACATAGACTGGGCGGAGGGAACCGCGCATTCATTTAAGGCTCGCCAGTTCCTTAATGTCTTGCAGGACAATTGTATGGGTCAGATGGTAGACGCACCAACTAGAAATAAAACATTACTGGATCTACTGATTACCAACAATACAGACCTGATCACAGATGTGGAAATACGGGGCAATTTAGGTAACAGCGATCACAGGTCAATTAGTTTCAGTATAAATCACACAAATAGGAAACATGAAGGGAACACAAAGACACTGAATTTCAAAAGAGCCAACTTCTCTAAACTACAAACCTTGCTAAAAGGCATAAATTGGGATAAAATATTAGGAACAAAGAATACGGAGGAGAGATGGGTTTGCTTTAAGAGCATATTAAATAAGGGCATTAGCCAATGTATCCCATTGGGTAATAAATTTAAAAGAGCGAACAAAAATCCTGGATGGCTTAACTCCAATGTAAAAATGCATATAAAAGCAAAGGAGAAGGCCTTCAAAAAATACAAGGTTGAGGGATCATCCTGAGCATTCAGACTTTATAAAGAATGCAATAAGAAATGTAAGGGTGCAATTAGGATGGCTAAGATAGAACATGAAAGACACATAGCGGAGGAGAGCAAAAAAAATCCCAAGAAATTCTTTAAGTATGTAAACAGTAAAAAAGGGAGGACAGACCATATTGGCCCATAAGGAATGAGGAAGGACATCTGGTTACAAAGGATGAGGAGATGGCAAAGGTATTGAATTTATTCTTCTCCTCAGTCTTCACGAGTGAATCGGGGGGCTTCAGTAACCAAAACTGCAGTGTTTATCCTCATGACACAACACAGGAAGCACCTCCATGGTTAATAGAGGACGGAATTAAAATTAGACTTGAGAAACTTAACATTAATAAATCACCGGGACCAGATGGCTTGCATCCGAGGGTACTTAGGGAACTCAGTCAGGTGATTGCCAGACCGTTGTTCCTAATTTTTACAGACAGTCTATTGACTGGAATGGTACCAGCTGATTGGAGAAAAGCCAATGTAGCACCAATATTTAAAAAGGACCCAAAAAACATCCCTGGGAATTACAGACCAGTTAGCCTAACATCAATAGTATGTAAACTCTTGGAGGGGATGATAAGGGACTATATACAAGATTTTAGTAATAAGAACGATATCATTAGCAGTAATCAGCATGGATTCGTGAAGAATCGTTCTTGCCAAACCAATCTATTAACCTTCTATGAGGAGGTGAGTTGCCATCTAGATAAAGGAAGGCCCGTAGACGTGGTGTATCTGGATTTTGCAAAAGCATTTGACACAGTTCCCCATAAACGTTTACTGTACAAAATAAGGTCCGTTGGCATGGACCATAGGGTGAGTACATGGATTGAAAACTGGCTACAAGGGCGTGTTCAGAGGGTGGTGATAAATGGGGAGTACTCAGAATGGTCAGGGGTGGGTAGTGGGGTTCCCCAGGGTTCTGTGCTGGGACCAATCCTATTTAATTTGTTTATAAACGACCTGGAGGATGGGATAAACAGTTCAATCTCTGTATTTGCAGACGATACTAAGCTAAGCAGGGCAATAACTTCTCCGCAGGATGTGGAAACCTTGCAAAAAGACCTGAACAAATTAATGGGGTGGGCGACTACATGGCAAATGAGGTTCAATGTAGAAAAATGTAAAATAATGCATTTGGGTGGCAAAAATATGAATGCAATCTATACACTGGGAGGAGAACCTCTGGGGGAATCTAGGATGGAAAAGGACCTGGGGGTCCTAGTAGATGATAGGCTCAGCAATGGCATGCAATGCCAAGCTGCTGCTAATAAAGCAAACAGAATATTGGCATGCATTAAAAGGGGGATCAACTCCAGAGATAAAACGATAATTCTCCCACTCTACAAGACTCTTGTCCGGCCGCACCTGGAGTATGCTGTCCAGTTCTGGGTACCAGTCCTCAGGAAGGATGTACTGGAAATGGAGCGAGTACAAAGAAGGGCAACAAAGCTAATAAAGGGTCTGGAGGATCTTAGTTATGAGGAAAGGTTGCGAGCGCTGAACTTATTCTCTCTGGAGAAGAGACGTCTGAGAGGGGATATGATTTCAATTTACAAATACTGTACTGGTGACCCCACAATAGGGATAAAACTTTTTCGCAGAAGAGAGTTTAATAAGACTCGTGGCCACTCATTACAATTAGAAGAAAAGAGGTTTAACCTTAAACTACGTAGAGGGTTCTTTACTGTAAGAGCGGCAAGGATGTGGAATTCCCTTCCACAGGCGGTGGTCTCAGCTGGGAGCATTGATAGCTTCAAGAAACTATTAGATAATCACCTGAATGACCGCAACATACAGGGATATGTAATGTAATACTGACACATAATCACACACATAGGTTGGACTTGATGGACTTGTGTCTTTTTTCAACCTCACCTACTATGTAACTATGTAACTATGTAACATCTTGAAAAACGTTCACTGCGCAGAGGTAGAGTGCAGTGAGTAAAACTATCAAGTAACTATTATTGGTATTGGCTATCCACTGGGCGACCACATGGGATAACCCAAGGATCCATTTAAATTCCTGGTAATTTTTTAATAATGATTGGCAAATGTAATGTTGTCATGCCCTTACCACTGGCCTGACATTGAAATAAAAAAAAAAAATTTAATTAGATATTAATAAAAAAAATGAATGAGTTCAGAAACTCAGACATAACATATTCAATAATCAGCCACAGTTGGAACTCTGATACAGACACTCATAAAAATGTTTTCTAAACATTTGAATAAACGTGAACAGCAGGTCCCGTGGCTGATCTTTGAAAACTAGTTGGCAGAAACAGACAGGCTCAGTCTCTGAGCCAGACAGCTTTCAACAGACGTGCATGTCTGCTGCAGTGCATAGATCTGCATTATCCACATAGGAATGAATAGAATTTACACTTTAAATTCTTAGTTATGCGGTAAGTTGCATGTGTTCTACTGCTGGATAACAGATGAGTGTGAACAGGCCTTTACCTAGCTGAAATATGTATACCAAATTATACATATCTTAAACTTTATGGTCAAACCCAAAAGCAAACATTTATTATATTTCAGCTTACCAATTCTTACGTTTGGCTGTATTCAGTTGATTTTTTTTTTTGGCTTTTTTCCTTTGTTTTCATCTGATGATCCAGCCAGGAAATCAAAAACAAGCTGTACTGAAAATGTAGCAACTTATAGTGTTGAGACAAAAATTTACCACTGATAAGGCGTGTTTACAATGATCAGCTTTCATTTATTTATGCAAAACCTTTATCCCAAAAAGTACAAAAAAACACTATTGCTGAGACTGCTTGTGGAACTGCAATGTAAGCTGGAGTTCAGCTTCAATTTGTTGTTGTGTATCTAAATCTGCTAGTACATCCAACACTCGCCTCTCCCCAGGCTGACAATGCTGCTATCCAAATAGGTGAAGGAGCACCCACAAAAGTGGACTGACATGACCAGAAAGTAAGGAGTGGGATGGTAAGAAGCAGAAGGAATGATATGGGGGAAGTGTTGCTTACTAACCAAAAGTGGAGGTAGGCTGTGTATGGTGTCCAAAGGAAGGAGCAGAAGCCAATTGCTAGAACCATCCAAAGATGGCACCTAATATAGGTGCCGCCGCAGATGACCCATCAACGTAAAATAGCAAGCAAAGGGAAGGGGAGGCGCCATCATCAATGTAGAAGAGCCGCCTGGTGGTTTGGCACCAGAGTCCCATAACGCTTGTAGATTGAATGATCGTCCCCAAATGCAGCGCTACAGAAACTGGCGCTGCCCGCCCAGCGTGAGAAGCGTGACGTTGCTTCGTAGTGCGCGCGCACCCACCCCCTGCAAGAAAACAGGGAGAAGGGAACGCCCACAGTGCGCGTCGCAGCTCCTGGACCAGAGGAAACCCAAGACAGGGACAACACAACCCATATCCAGACCGCCACCAAAGCACACACAACCCTGAAGGATCCTATAGGGGGGCTTAAAAAATGGTGTATATATAAAGGACCATGAATATATTTTTTAGTTATCATGGGGAAAAAAAAAGAAAAACAAATAATAAAAATACAGCATGAAATAATTACAGAGCAGGAACATATTACATTAGGCAGCCCAACATGCATACTTCCATCCCTAATTGAGTTTCTAAAAGAGGGGTCTATGGGACTTTATATGAGGAGATGACGTTGTCATCAACCTCCATCCCTATTAAAATATACAAAAGAGAACAAGGAAGCTGGACTTTAAATGAAGTACGCGGAGGGTCAAGTGTTGTGTGGAGTTATAATTAACATATCTATAACATCCATACCCGCCCCTCCTCTGTGATGAATAAAATCAAAAGCAACAAGAATTTAGTCACAAGGATTTAGTCACTGCCAGTTTCAGTTTGATGTTTACAAAGGCAAAGGAGAGATCTGGGGTCTAATTGGCCTCAGATCTTTCAGTAAAGAGTATCTGTCCCTGCCAATGCTATGTTGTTCATCCTTTGTGATAGAGTAAGCAGCAGTTCTCACCGCTAATTTTAGGGAATGAGATGGAGTAGGACAATGGGAAGGGAATAGAAAGGAAATAAAGGGTGCAACACCAAGTCATCCTCACACCCAGAAGAGGACAAAAAAAAGGAGCAAAATTGGGGGGTAAATAAAATGCTGTCCATTGTTCCCATACCTTCTGGAATTTTACCATCTTATTATTTTGTCTAGTTTTCGGTTGGTTTTAAAAAGACATGTGAGACCCAAAGCTTCCACGAAGGGGACCGTCTGGGTATTCCATGCACAAGTGATAACCCTTCTTGCCGCTGTTAAAATGTGTGTGTGATTTGAGTGTTGTTGGTACACTCCTAGGGTTGTTTTTTTAGAAGGGTTTTTATAAGGATCATTATGAAATGATGTACCTGTAACAGTATAGATCATTTGATCTAATACCCTTTTTACTTTTGGCAAATCCCACCAAATGTGTCTAAATGAGCCTTTTGTTGGCAACCTTTGGAGCACAGAGGAGAGTGAGTTAGGATCATGCAGGAGCTTTTGAAAGGGACTAAGACCTACGAAGATGTATCATGTAGTTCACCTCCACTGCCAACACTTGGGCAAAACTTTTGGCTGTGTTGGTCCACATCCAGTTCCAATCCTCTTCCATTATTTGTCCATTCAAGTCTCTATCCCAAAAGAGCAAAAGAGAATATACTAGTGTAATGAGCCTGGACCTCTTGGTTTATTTAATAGGGCTCCCTCAGAGGGTGTAAGTGTTAGGACAAAAGCTAAACGTGGGAAAGTGAGGTCCCAAATAATAATAAAGAAGAATCAAACTTGTTGTTGACCCATATCCTTAATAAAGTCCTTATTAGTTTAAATATCTGAGAACATGGGGTGAAGGGCAAACAAGACCCCCACCAGTGCAATTACCAAAAATAAAGCATCTAACTGACCCCATGCAGTTTGTCAGTTTTCTCTACAAAAGCTCTAAGACACTGAAACTATGGTGACCAAAAAGGGACTAAAGAGCCCCATCTTCTATAATGTGGGGTAGCCCCTGTTATTGGACTTTCTAAGCTCTTTGGCCATGGAAAGCATTATTATTATTATACAGCGCCAACAGTTTATGCAGAGCTTTACAATATAAAAGGGAGACAATACAGTTATAATACAATAAGATACAGGAGGATTAAGAGGGCCCTGCTCAGAAGAGCTTACAATCTAATAGGGTGGGGCAGGTGGAACAAAAGGTTGTAACTGTGGGGAATGAGCTGATGGAAGTGGTAAAAGATTAGTTAGAGACGTTATAGACTTTCCTGAAGAGATGAGTTTTCAGGGATCGCCTGAAGGTAGCAAGAGTAGGGGATAGCCGGACAGGTGGAGGTAGCGAGTTCCAGAGGATGGGAGAGGCTCTGGAGAAATCCTGGAGAGGAGCATGAGAGGAGGAGACTAGAGAGCTTGAGAGTAGGAGGTCTTGAGAAGAGCGGAGAAGACGATTTGGGTGATATTTGGAGACAAGATTGGTGAGGTAGCTCGGGGCAGAGTTGTGAATGGCTTTGCATGTTGTGGTTAATATTTTGAATTTAAATCGCTGGGTGATTGGGAGCCAGTGTAGGGATTGGAGGAGAGGGTTGGCAGACACTGAGTGGTTGGTAAGGTGGATAAGTCTGGCAGCAGCATTCATGATGGACTAAAGAGGGGATAGCCTATGGAGAGGCAGGCCAATGAGAAGGGAGTTGCAATAGTCAAGGCGAGAGATAACAAGGGAGTGAATGAGAAGCTTGGTGGTTTCATTTGTTAAAAAGGGGTGAATTTTAGAGATGTTACATAGGTGAATTCTACAAACTTCAAAATTCACTGGGACTGCAAAATGAACCAACAGAATTTGCTAAAAACTAAAGGTCACAGTGAATCCGAACCTCATTCCTATTGGTCAGCATCCATACTTGCAATGATGTATTTGAGTGGGTGCAACCATTACAAACATAAGCAACACTCCTAAGAGCTAAGCTATTTTCAGTTCCTGTATTATTTTTTAGAAGGAACAGCAGTACTTAGCAGAGCCACACACATTTACTTCTGCTACAAGAAAGTTCACATCTGTTGTTTGCTTATAATAATATTACATTGACAAAGACAATGTACTCATGGGGTGCTAGATTAGGTGCAACATCGTCCATCTGGGAGTATTCAGTAAATCGGAACAAAGCATTTAGCTGCTGATTAGATCATAAGTAATTGGAGATCTGGACAGCTGAAGAATGCAGCATAATAAGGGTGAAAGTTTTCATTTGCATGAATTATATTGTAGCTTTGTAAATAGTAGAATCTGGCAGCAAGATATTTGTTTATGATTATTAGTATTATTATACGGCACCAATAGTTTACTTCCTGAATTCAGCAACAGTGTAGCATGATTAATTTATTTTTATTCATATCCTAAGTGACGGATTATGATGATCTTTGGCCCTAACTGTAAATAAAAAGAAAGCTTTGCCATCCAACTCTCCACCTACAGCATTGTACAGAACATGTAAATGCGTCGTTTTTAATATATACATCATTTAATATGTACATAATTCATGGTGTGGTTACTGCATCATGAGTTATTATTTTATTCATCTGTTATCAAGACCTCTTACAGAATTATGAAAACCTAGGATTTCTGTGAATTCATCTGCCTTCCAGCCTACTTTAAAGCAGGGCTGCACCCTCAAAAGGGGAGCTCTGCTTGTTTGCACCCTCCACTGGCACTTTTTTGGGGGGGTACCTGGTTTTGACAGGTACCCACTTCCACTTTTTGCTCAGATCCTTGCTGCAAACTGAGCCTGAGGTTCGGCCCCCCCTCCTTCCCACACCTTCTTGTGGGATGCATCACAGGTCCCAGAAGACTACAGAACGGTTCACACAAGGTGCAGCGCGACTCGAGCATGCGCAGTAGGAAACCGGTCAGATGCCAGTGCCTGCACCCAAAGCTGATTGAAGAATTGGCTCAGGTGAGGACATCACTGGATCCAGGGGCAGGTAAGTGTCAAACCATTATACTACAGTTATACTACCCTGTTTCCCCGAAAATAAGACCTAGCGTGATTGTCAGTGATGGCTGCAATATAAGCCCTACCCCCCAAATAAGCCCTACTCTGTTTCCCCGAAAATAAGCCCTACTCTGAAAATAAGACCTACAAGGACTTTAACTAGGGCTTATTTGGGGGGTAGGGCTTATATTGCAGCCATCACCGACAATCACGCTAGGTCTTATTTTCAGGGAAACAAGGTAAGAGTCAGCAGCTACAGTATTTGTAGCTTCTGACTTAAATTTTTTTTTTGGGGGGGGGGGGGGGTATCTACTCTGTCAAGCCATTATTGTTTTAGAATGTTGTATAGTTAGGGTTTGGCCAGCATGCGAATTTTAGTGTTTAGAGCATTGAAGTTATTCTGAACCTTTATACTGGATGAGCTGAAATTCAGTTGTTTGGCTTTAAAGGGTAAGTTTACCTTTGTACACTTTTTCTTTCTTCTAAATTCCAGCTCCTCTATGCACTAGACACGTGCAATTAGTTTCGTACGAATCAAAAATTTGTGCGAATTTCCGTATATTCGTACATTCGGAAGCGAAATACAAATTGCTATGCTTCCGAATTTTGTACGAAATTTCGTTTACGAGTTTCGGGTTCCAAATTCCTAACGAACATTCATAATTGTTACGAAGGGTTAACAAACCTAAAAGTTAAAAACCCAGGAAGTCAGCACAGCACAGGGATGGTGGGAGCCCCTCATAATGATAAACTCATCATAACGAACATTCCTAATTGTTACGAAAAGTTAACGGACCTAACGAAAATTCGTATTTCGTATGAATTTAAATTCAATTTCGGACACGAATTACGAATACAAATTAATTCAAATACGAAACGGAATGAATTTATGGACGGCGCACATGTCTACTATGCACCAATAGAGCATTCATGTACTTTTTTTGCAAAAATATCAAAGCTTTCCATTAAATCTACAGACACTTACTTTTCTTGTCCTAATCCGTGTTTCCAGACGTTTCCACTAGTAATGTCTTCTTCCTGATCAGACTTTAGGTCATGACACAGGAAGGAATTGACCAGCTGACCTCATTAGCACACACCCTGTTTCACCCACCTGTTCCCAGGTGCACGTTTTTTAAAGGAAATGCAATCAATCAGTGATCTTCCTTCTCACTAAATACACAATTGGATTGCATAGTGTATGGCCATCTTTATACAAGTACATAGGATGGAGTGGACAGAAAAACTCAGCTGTCAAGCCCTGTTCACAACTCTGCATTCCCACGTGCGTTTTTTTGTTTTGTTTTGTTTTTTTAGCGAGGGGGAGGCGTTTTGCAGCATTTTCACTCATCACACATAGGGCAGCCCATTCAGGTGCCCTACAGGCAACAATCGTCCCAAAGAAGCTTCAGAACTTTTTTTTAGAGCAGAGCTTGGTGCGTTTTTTTACTGTGATTTTTGGTGCAGCACATTTCTGAAATTCAAGGACATGCACAGATGTGAATGGAGCCTCATTGTTCTTGTGTTACCGCACCAATTTCACTTTCAGGCCCCATTCACATCTAGCATAGTGGGAGCGCACATGTTGTGTGTCGTTTTTACTGTGACACGCATAGGGCAGCCCGTTGTTTTCAATTCACTGCACTACATGTTGTTAATTGGACATTTTGGCGTTTTGTGGGTTGCATGTTTTTTACTGTGCGTTTTGCAGCATTTGGCAAAATGTGTGTTTGCTTCTGTGTTTGGTGTGCCGTTAACAATTAATGGCACTGAAAAGCACAACTAGTAATTTTAGGTGTATAAACATGGCCATACACTATGCAATCTGATTGTATATTGTGTATTTAGTGAGAAGGAAGATCACTGATTGATTCCATTTCATTTAAAAAAACGTGCACCTGGGAATGGGTGGGTGGATGATACAGGGTGTGTGCTAATGAGGTCAGCTGGTCAACTCCTTCCTGTGTCATGACCTACAGTCTGTAAGGAAGAAAGACATTACTAATGGAAATGTCTGGAAACGTGGATTAGGACAAGAAAAGTAAGTGTCTGTAGATTTAATGGAAAGCTTTGATATTTTTTGCAAAAAATTACATGAATGCTATATTGGTGCATAGGGAAGGTGTAATTTAGAAAAAAAAAGTGTACAAAGGCGAACTTACCCTTTAAGTATAAAATGTTAAACTTTTGGATAAAGGTGATATCTAAATTAGAAAAAAAACTGCCAGTCACATTCTTACTTTCATTTTTCCACCCTCTACTATGTAAATCTAATGAGTGTGCAAATGTAACAACTTGACCTCCGGTAGGTTTTTACCCTCTTCATGACCAGAGGATTTTTGGCTATTCAGCACTCCGCTACTAACTGGCAATCGCACTGTCACGCAACAATGTACCCAATTTTAATTTATATAATTTTCTTTACACAAATAGAGCTTTCTTTTGGTGGTATTTGATCACCACTGGGTTAATTTTTCATTATATAAACTAAAAAATTTGCAACATGGACACAAACCAGAATACATATTTTGACATGGGGTTTAGCATTCTCCTTCTACTGAAGAAAAGCATTTTTATTTTTGCCTGTGTTGCTGTTGTAGAGTTTCTCTCACCTCATGTCTAGTAAAATGTCAGCAGGACAGGAAGTGAGCATAAATCATTTTAACAAAACCTTGGATAGCAGTTAAAACCTGACACGGATTTTAATCCTATTATCCAAAACTAGAAACTTGTTTTTGGCTTAGCGTACACTTTAAGCAGTTTCATGAATATATCATGTTTAATTTTTTTCAGCTAGTTTAATACAAATTTTGTAGTTTTCTAGTAAGCCAAAAGTGTTTCCAGAGATGTCTAGTTTCTATCTGAGCAGGTTCTTTCTAATTCCTCATTACTGAATTATATGTAGCTTGCCTTAATTCTCATAAGAAAGCCTACTGCTTCCTGCTTTGTACATTAGACTAGTTCGCAACCTCTTTTCTCTTTCAGATTAATATTAGGGGAAGAAGTTTTTTTTAAGAGTTATGAGAAAGAGCTTGTATAGGAAAGGTGGGGAATGTAGGAGACATGACCTAGAATGGGGAATGTAGGAGACATGACCTAGAATGGTGAATGTAGGAGACATGACCTAGAATGGGGAATGTAGGAGACATGACCTAGAATGGGGAATGAAGGAGACATGGCCTAGAATGGGGAATGTAGGAGACATGACCTAGAATGGGGAATGTAGGAGACATGACCTAGAATGGGGAATGTAGGAGACATGACCTAGAATGTGGAATGAAGGAGACATGGCCTAGAATGGGGAATGTAAGAGACATGACCGAGAATGGGGAATGTAGGAGACATGACCTAGAATGGGGAATGTAGGAGACATGAGCTAGAATGGTGAATGTAGGAGACATGACCTAGAATGGGGAATGTAGGAGACATGACCTACAATGGGGAATGCAGGAGACATGGCCTAGAATGGGGAATGTAGGAGACATGGCCTAGAATGGGGAATGTAGGAGACATGAGCTAGAATGGGGAATGTAGGAGACATGACCTAGAATGGGGAATGTAGGAGACATGACCTAGAATGGGGAATGTAAGAGACATGACCTAGAATGGTGAATGTAGGAGACATGACCCAGAATGGGGAATGTAGGAGACATGACCTACAATGGGGAATGCAGGAGACATGGCCTAGAATGGGGAATGTAGGAGACATGACCTAGAATGGGGAATGCAGGAGACATGACCTAGAATGGGGAATGTAGGAGACATGACCTAGAATGGTGAATGTAGGAGACATGACCTAGAATGGGGAATGTAGGAGACATGACCTACAATGGGGAATGTAGGAGACATGACTTACAATAGGGAATGTAGGAGACATGACCTAGAATGGGGAATGTAGGAGACATGACCTAGAATGGGGAATGTAGGAGACATGACCTAGAATGGGGAATGTAGGAGACATGACCTAGAATGGGGAATGTAAGAGACATGACCTAGAATGGGAATTGTAGAAGACACAAGCTAGAATGGGGAATGTAGGAGACATGACCTAGAATGGGGAATGTAGGAGACATGACTTACGATGGGGAATGTAGGAGACATGACTTACGATGGGGAATGTAGGAGACATGACTTACAATGGGGAATGTAGGAGACATGACCTAGAATGGGGAATGTAGGAGACATGACCTAGAATGGGGAATGTAGGAGACATGACCTAGAATGGGGAATGTAGGAGACATGACCTAGAATGGGGAATGTAGGAGACCTGACCTAGAATGGGGAATGTAAGAGACATGAGCTAGAATGGAGAATGTAAGAGACATGAGCTAGAATGGAGAATGTAGGAGACATGAGCTAAAATGGGGATTGTAAGAGACATGAGCTAGAATGGGGAATGTAGGAGACATGAGCTAGAATGGGGATTGTAAGAGACATGAGCTAGAATGGAGAATGAGGGAGACATGAGCTAGAATGGGGATTGTAAGAGACATGACCTAGAATGGGAATTGTAGGAGACATGACCTAGAATGGGGAATGTAGGAGACATGGCCTAGAATGGGGAATGTAGGAGACATGGCCTAGAATGGGGAATGTAGGAGACATGACCTAGAATGGGGAATGTAGGAGACATGGCCTAGAATGGGGAATGTAGGAGACATGGCCTAGAATGGGAAATGTAGGAGGCATGACCTAGAATGGGGAATGTAGGAGACATGGCCTAGAATGGGGAATGTAGGAGACACGAGCTAGAATGGGGAATGTAGGAGACATGAGCTAGAATGGGGAATGTAGGAGACATGACCTAGAATGGGGAATGTAGGAGACATGACTTACAATGGGGAATGTAGGAGACATGACCTAGAATGGGGAATGTAGGAGACATGACCTAGAATGGGGAATGTAGGAGACATGACCTAGAATGGTGAATGTAGGAGACATGACCTAGAATGGGGAATGTAGGAGACATGACCTACAATGGGGAATGTAGGAGACATGACTTACAATAGGGAATGTAGGAGACATGACCTAGAATGGGGAATGTAGGAGACATGACCTAGAATGGGGAATGTAGGAGACATGACCTAGAATGGGGAATGTAGGAGACATGACCTAGAATGGGGAATGTAGGAGACATGACCTAGAATGGGGAATGTAAGAGACATGACCTAGAATGGGAATTGTAGAAGACACAAGCTAGAATGGGGAATGTAGGAGACATGACCTAGAATGGGGAATGTAGGAGACATGACTTACGATGGGGAATGTAGGAGACATGACTTACGATGGGGAATGTAGGAGACATGACTTACAATGGGGAATGTAGGAGACATGACCTAGAATGGGGAATGTAGGAGACATGACCTAGAATGGGGAATGTAGGAGACATGACCTAGAATGGGGAATGTAGGAGACCTGACCTAGAATGGGGAATGTAAGAGACATGAGGTAGAATGGAGAATGTAAGAGACATGAGCTAGAATGGAGAATGTAGGAGACATGAGCTAAAATGGGGATTGTAAGAGACATGAGCTAGAATGGGGAATGTAGGAGACATGAGCTAGAATGGGGAATGTAGGAGACCTGACCTAGAATGGGGAATGTAAGAGACATGAGCTAGAATGGAGAATGTAAGAGACATGAGCTAGAATGGAGAATGTAGGAGACATGAGCTAAAATGGGGATTGTAAGAGACATGAGCTAGAATGGGGAATGTAGGAGACATGAGCTAGAATGGGGATTGTAAGAGACATGAGCTAGAATGGAGAATGAGGGAGACATGAGCTAGAATGGGGATTGTAAGAGACATGACCTAGAATGGGAATTGTAGGAGACATGACCTAGAATGGGGAATGTAGGAGACATGGCCTAGAATGGGGAATGTAGGAGACATGGCCTAGAATGGGGAATGTAGGAGACATGACCTAGAATGGGGAATGTAGGAGACATGGCCTAGAATGGGGAATGTAGGAGACATGGCCTAGAATGGGGAATGTAGGAGGCATGACCTAGAATGGGGAATGTAGGAGACATGGCCTAGAATGGGGAATGTAGGAGACACGAGCTAGAATGGGGAATGTAGGAGACATGAGCTAGAATGGGGAATGTAGGAGACATGACCTAGAATGGGGAATGTAGGAGACATGACTTACAATGGGAAATGTAGGAGACATGACCTAGAATGGGGAATGTAGGAGACATGGCCTAGAATGGGGAATGTAGGAGACATGACCTAGAACGAAGACCGTAGGAGATATGACCTAGAACGAAGACCATATGCCCCAGCCAATTGCTTCCGTAGATAGAGATACATAAAAATTTAGTTCTTTCAAAATATATGTAAATCATTCATAATTTGCATGAGACTGATTAAAGTGTCATTTAAGGCAATTTTTCTTTCTGTTTTGTGTCAATAAATACATTGTCCAGAGTCACCAAATTGGGGAGAAAAAAAAAAACTACAGGTAAAAGCACAGAAAAGTCAAGTATTTTAAATGCTTAAATGTTTTTCCTTTCAATAATCATTTTTTTGTTGACTTACACTGTACTTCTGAAAGTACTAGAAAATTTGACTACTTCAGAAAAGTCAGTTCCGTGGGACAGCCCTTTTCCTCCTTCAAAGTTATAGCCTTCTTCTGGGAGTGTGTAAAACTGTAAATACATGAGTAACAGCTGTACATTGGTTGGGGTTGCTGACATCACATCCAGTATGGTGGCACCCAGCAGTAGTCTCATGGCTTTTGGGTGCCTGCACAATAAACACTTTTACTGGTAAATAATATGCTTTAAATACGTTAAATGCACATATCATATGGTAAAAAGAATGGTGTGGCTACAGGGTCTCTGAATAATGACTTAAAGGACATATCTGTATAAACATGTACCTTAGGCAGTCAGGTGCAAATGAAAAAAAGGTTTTCTCATCCACAACCACTGGCAATCAAAACTTAAACAAGAGTAGTTTCTCATTTAAGTGAACATGTCCTTGCTAATTCATTTCATAACAGGCACCGTAAGAAGTCTAAATTACGGGTATCAGCAGCAAGGATGGCCAAATCTGTAAATATAAAGGCCAAATATATACAGTGGGGACGGAAAGTATTCAGACCCCCTTACATTTTTCACTCTTTGTTATATTGCAGCCATTTGCTAAAACCATTTAAGTTCATTTTTTTTCCTCATTAATGTACACACAGCACCCCATATTGACAGAAAAACACAGAATTGTTGACACTTTTGCAGATTTCTTAAAAAAGAAAAACTGAAATATCACATGGTCCTAAATATTCAGACCCTTTGCTGTTACACTCATATATTTAACTCAGGTGCTGTCCATTTCTTCTGATCATCCTTGAGATGGTTCTACACCTTCATTTGAGTCCAGCTGTGTTTGATTATACTGATTGGACTTGATTAGGAAAGCCACACACCTGTCTATATAAGACCTTACAGATCACAGTGCATGTCAGAGCAAATGAGAATCATGAGGTCAAAGGAACTGCCTGAAGAGCTCAGAGACAGAATTGTGGCAAGGCACAGATCTGGCCAAGGTTACAAAAAAATTTCTGCTGCACTTAAGGTTCCTAAGAGCACAGTGGCCTCCATAATCCTTAAATGGAAGATGTTTGGGACGACCAGAACCTTTCCTAGAGCTGGCCGTCCGGCCAAACTGAGCTATCGGTGGAGAAGAGCCTTGGTGAGAGAGGTAAAGTAGAACCCAAAGATCACTGTGGCTGAGCTCCAGAGATGCAGTCAGGAGATGGGAGAAAGTTGTGGAAAGTCAACCATCACTGCAGCCCTCCACCAGTCGGGGCTTTATGGCAGAGTGGCCCGACAGAAACCTCTCCTCAGTGCAAGACACATGAAAGCCCGCATGGAGTTTGCTAAAAAAACACCTGAAGGACTCCAAGATGGTGACAAATAAGATTCTCTGGTCCGATGAGACCAAGATAGAACTTTTTGGCCTTAATTCTAAGCGGTATGTGTGGAGAAAACCAGGCACTGCTCATCACCTGTCCAATACAGTCCCAACAGTGAAGCATGGTGGTGGCAGCATCATGCTGGGGGGGTGTTTTTCAGCTGCAGGAACAAGACGACTGGTTGCAATCGAGGGAAAGATGAATGTGGCCAAGTACAGGGATATCCTGGACGAAAACCTTCTCCAAAGTGCTCAGGACCTCAGACTGGGCTGAAGGTTTACCTTCCAACAAGACAATGACCCTAAGCACACAGCTAAAATAACGAAGGAGTGGCTTCACAACAACTCTGTGACTGTTCTTGAATGGCCCAGCCAGAGCCCTGACTTAAACCCAATTGAGCATCTCTGGAGAGACCTAAAAATGGCTGTCCACCAACGTTTACCATCCAACCTGACAGAACTGGAGAGGATCTGCAAGGAGGAATGGCAGAGGATCCCCAAATCCAGGTGTGAAAAACTTGTTGCATCTTTCCCAAAAAGACTCATGGCTGTATTAGATCAAAAGGGTGCTTCTACTAAATACTGAGCAAAGGGTCTGAATACTTAGGACCATGTGATATTTCAGTTTTTCTTTTTTTTTAAATCTGCAAAAATGTCAACAATTCTGTGTTTTTCTGTCAATATGGGGTGCTGTGTGTACATTAATGAGGAAAAAAACAAACTTAAATGATTTTAGCAAATGGCTGCAATATAACAAAGAGTGAAAAATTTAAGGGGGTCTGAATACTTTCCATCCCCACTGTGTATATATATATATATATATATATATATATATATATATATGTATATATATATATATATATATATATATATATATATATATATATATATATAAATGTGCTCATAAGTTTACATACCCTGGCCATTTTTCAGAGAATATGAATGATGACAGAACTTTTCTTTCACTCATGGTTAGTGTTTGACTGAAGCCATTTATTATCAATCAACTGTGTTTACTCTTTTTAAAATCATAATGACAACAGAAACTACCCAAATGTAAAATTACGAGCAAAACTGTGTGTCTGTGTATATGTATGTGTGTATGTATATATATATATATATATATATATATGTATATATATATATATATATATATATATATATATATATATATATATATATATATATATATATATATATATGTGAATTCATTAATGGTAAAAGAAGACATCCAAACACCAGCAAACAGAAAGATATAAGTGAATCAAAAATCCAGTGACAAAATACCTACCTAAACAGAATAACAGAAATCGTAACTATCAAACTAACTTAATGCAATATATGCAAATGGGGATCTCAGGAAAGCAATTGGAGGTGCAGGGGACACATACTGTAGGAAGGGGAACCCAAAACTGGGAGCAAGGGGGAGTAGGAACAAGGCAGCAGGGTTCGGGGTAAAGGTACTAGGCAGAGAGCAGTGATCAAAGAGATGGAACAAGATAACTGTAACAGCAGAAGAGGAACTAAATACCCTTCAGCAGTCAGCACCAGGTGGAGCTGATTACTGGGATCTGCTGGCTGCTGAAAGACACCCACTTGTTGACACTGGAACTACAAACTTCTCCTCTGGGAAGCACAGTGCCACCAACAGGTGATCCAGGTCCTGCCACTAAATGGCTTTGAACACACTCTTTAGGGCCCCAATTATAGCCGGCAGAAGAACAGCATAAAGGACTTCCCCTCCTGTAAAACCACCCTGCAAGTCCCCTTTGTTCCCTTCTCCTTCATTGTTATTGACAGTGCACATCCTGTTGGTCTAGGCCCAGCTTAGTCACCATTATTGTAATTTGGCTGTATTTTTCCTGTGTTTGGTAATTAAAGCTTTATTACTGTTCACTGCTGCTGTCAGGTCCTGGACTTGAACCTGGGACCTCTTCTGTGTCTGGCAATGACTCTTTTCGCTGAGCTACCTGAGATGTTGGACAGCAATCTGCCTGATCCATTGGACAACCCTGCCTTGTGTCTTGATTTGTGTTGAACCTTGAATTCTTTGCTCCCACTTCGGTAGTTCCCCCTCCCCCCCTCTCTCCCGAAGTCCTCTGGGACACCTCACAGGTCCTAGAAGACTTCAAGACCAGTCAAAGAGCGCAGCGTTGCTCGCGCATGCGCAGTGGGCACCCGGCTGTGAAGCCAAAAGCTGTCACAGCCGAGTGCCCATAGTGAAGATGCTGGCGCCACCAAGGGAGGACACGGGGAGAACACATCTGGGGTGAGTGCCCCTCTGGATCGTGGGACAAGTGAGCGTGTGTTTATTAAAAGTCAGCAGCTATAGCTTTTGTAGCTGCTGACTTTTAACAAACAATAAAATTACTGGAAGCTCAGCTTTAAGGTGGTTGAGGCAAAGAACAGAGGACCCATCTTAACCAGTGGCTCCTACGAAGGTAGCGCTACATCAATTTATCCTTTATTGCTGGAGTCCCTCTTAGCATTAATAAATGTTACCGGAACTGGACAGAGTGAGCCTCTATTGGGCTGGGCACTGAATCTCATGAAAAAACAGTTTCTTATATGCTTGTACAGGGTTAATTTAGTCAAAGATGATAATAGAAGCAGTTTGTACACTGAGACAGGCAAAATTGCCTGTTCTGTTCACATAACTACAGCTCCACACACGAGCCTGCAATTACCAAAGGCTTTATCATAAGATAATACTTACAAAGTGGGGGCTTAAAATATTTATCAAATAGAATTGAGTGCTGGGTGAGCCATTTGATGCCATATATAAGAGTACCAGGAATTTCTCAACCTGTTAATTATTTTTGTAGAATAAACTATCCAAATACCTTCAAGGTAGCTAGGAGTTATGGAAACATTGCAACATTAGAGTGAAAAAATTGCCATCTAAAGATTTGTAAGCGATTTGAGTGAATATGTGATTCTGCCTGATGTTGTACTGCAAGATGTCAGAGGGACACTAATGCAAAAATATTTGTTTGTACTCTGGGCTCAGCCTCGCTTTTTTTTCATTGCTGGAAGTGGAGACTGTTGCGGGAACAGCTTGTGAGAATGCATTTCTTTCATACTAGTTCTGAAGTAGTGCAACTGGAGAAGCTGTAATGTTCTAATTTAAAAAAAAATTACCATGCTTCTCTTAATTTTATGTTAGTTGTTGAGTTACATTGTTTTCTAATACTACTGATGTCTAATTCCTCATTACCTCAAAATGGCGGCTGGTGTTTTTTTTTTTTTGGGGGGTGGCAAACAACCACCCATCACCCCCAAGTGGCATTCACCCCCCCACTGTGTGTCGGTCCAGGACTTACCCCATCGTGGCAGGCAGCGTGGTGCAGCAGCTTGGCTCCGAGTCCTCTCCTCCATGGTGGCTTCCAGTTTCTCCCCTCCTTCTAGGCGTCCAATAGGATCGCCTGTCCTTTCAGCCAACCAGGTGACCGGTGTCAAAACCCGCTTCCTTTTTGGCCGGGAGGAGGATCAGTGTTACAACAGTGAATATTGATTTGCTGTTGTAACACACCTGGGTGAGCTTGGAGCGCACTCTCTGCGACCCAAGCCCACCCTATATTGAAGTCCATTAGAGCCTCTGGCTCTCATCAGTACTAAAAAAAACAGCCCCCCGCATTGGAATCCATGCGCAGATGTCCTGAAAAGGGGAGGACGCATGGATAGGGGAGGCGGTGATGGAGAGGGGGGGCAGCGCCCGTGACCCCTTAATGGACAGGCTACCCCTGCCTTAAGCCCTAACATAGATTTCTTCCCGTGTATCACTCGAACCCTTTCAAAGAAGGAAATGTATTTAATTTAGATTAATGGATGCACATTATAGTGGATCAATTTCCAATATTATTATTATTCTATAGAATTTATATAACGCCAACAGTTTACAACATTAGGGCAGACAGTACAATTACAATACAATTCAATACAGGGGGGAATCGGAGGGCCCTGCTTGTTAGAGCTTACAATCTAGGAGGGAGGGTCAAGTTCTACAAAAGGGTAATAGCTGTGGGGGATGAGCTAATGGCGAAAATAGTGCAGTTGTTAGATGGAGGCAGGATAAGCTTCTCTGAATAGGAAAGTTTTCAGGGATCGCCTAGATTGGGGTAGCAAATTCCAGAGGATGGACGAGGCTCGGGAGAAGTCCTGGAGGCGGATATGGGAGGAGGTGATGAGGGAGCCAGAGAGCAGGAGGTCTTGGGAGAAACGAAAAGGGCGATTAGGTTGGTATTTTGAGACTAGGTTAGTGATGTAGCTGGGGGCAGAGTTGTGGATGGCTTTGTAACTTGTTAGTATTTTGAATTTAATTTGTTGGGCGAGTGGCAGCCAATGGAGGGATTGGCAGAGAGGGGTAGCAGACACTGAGCGGTTTGTAAGGTGGATAAGTCTGGCAGCAGCATTCATGATGGACTGAAGGGGGGATAGTCTATTTAAAGGTAAGCCAATGAGGAGGGAGTTGCAGTAGTCAAGGCGAGAGATAACCAGGGAGTGAATCAGGAGCTTTGTGGTTTCATTGGTTAGAAAGGGACGTAGTTTAGAGATGTTGCGGAGGTTGAGGCGGCAAGCTTTGGAAAGTGATTGGATGTGGGGACGAAAGGAAAGTTCAGAGTCCAGGATAACACCTAGTACCCTGACATGTGGGGACAGGTGGATGGTTGTGCCATTGCTCTTGACAGGCAAGTCAGGGGAAGAGGCACGTGGGGGAGGAAATATTATAAGCTCAGTTTTGGACAAGTTGAGTTGGAGGAAGTGGTGTGACATCCATACAGATATGTCTGTTAGTAAGTTACTGATGCCTGAGGAGACTGATGGGGTGAGTTGAGGGGTGGAGAGATAGATTTGTGTGTCATCAGCGTAGAAATCATATTGAAAGCCGTGAGAGGCTATCAGCTGACCCAGGGAAGAGGTGTAGATTGAAAATAAAAGAGGTCCAAGAACAGAACCTTGGGGGACCCCGACAGAGAAGGGAAGAGGAGTGGAGGAAGTAGAATTGTAAGTGACAATGAAGGTGCGTTGGGATTGGTAGGATGAGAGCCACTGAAGAGCACAGTCATGGAGACCGAGTGAGTAAAGTTTTTTGAGGAGGAGGGGGTGGTCAACAGTGTCAAAGGCAGCTGAAAGGCCCAGAAGTAGGAGTACAGAATAGTGTCTGTTGGTTTTTGCAGTTAGTAGGTCATTTGTGAGTTTTAAAAGAGCAGTTTCTGTGGAGTGTTGAGGGTAAAATCCAGATTGAAGGGGATCAAGAAAGTTATTCTTAACAAGGTGGTCACTCAGTTGCTTGTAAACCAGGCATTCAAGGAGTTTAGAGGAAAAGGGGAGAAAGGAGATAGGGCGTAGGTTGTTAAGATTGGTAGGGTCCAAGGACGGCTTTTTAAGTATGGGGGTGACCAGTGCATGTTTTAGAGCAGGGATATGCAATTAGCGGACCTCCAGCTGTTGCAGAACTACAAGTCCCATGAGGCATAGCAAGTCTCTGACAGCCACAAGTATGACACCCAGAGGCAGAGGCATGATGGGACTTGTAGTTTTGCAACAGCTGGTGGCTTGCTAATTGCATATCTCTGTTTTAGAGCATTGGGGAAAATGCCAGAGGTGAGGGAGAGTTTGAAGATGTGGGTTAGAGAATGTAGGATGGAGTCAGAGGTCGTCCGTAGTATTTGAGAGGCAATAGGGTCCAGGGGACAGGTGGTTAGGTGAGCGTTAGAAAGGAGTTTAGCAACTTTGTAGTAGCAGATTTGAATAAGGGGAGTGTCAATTGTACCTGTTGATATGGGGTCTTAACTGGGGAAGGTACCTGTAGAGTGGAGATTTCATTGCGGATTGTATCAATCTTGTTTTTGAAGTGATTAGCGATCTCCTGGGCAGTGAGTGAGTCAGTGGGTGGAGGACGAAGTAGAGAGTTGAAGGTAGAGAAGAGTTTACGGGGACTGGATGAGAAGGTGTTAATAAGAGAATATTATGCATATCAGCCACAAAGACAACATTCTAAATGTTAACAATAACAAACCTGTGATAATATCACTTGCATGCTAATTTCTGAGTCTGCAGACCTGACTTAAAGCACATCTGTGGTTAAAAAAAGGAAAGAAAAACAAAAACCCCCTGTTCTTACACCGCTCACGCTCACCCAATCTGTATCAAAACATGCTGGAAGGCTTCAAGAGTCCGTAATCACGCCAGTGAGGGCCCGGTGATGGGCTCTAACAGCCTCAGGAAGTGATGTAGGCACTCTAAACCAGCTTTTTTTTACCCAGTGCACAGGGGCACCCTGGGGTGCCTTCTGGGCTCTTCAAAGGTGCCTTGGCAAAATGTGGAAAACTTGGCCAAAATTTTCAGCGAGCTGACACGTGGATCTTGCCTGCATTTTTTTTTTACACAAAGCCACGGGTTTTAATTTGTGCAGCATTACAACATTGGACACCGTGTGAGCCAGCTCCTGAGATTCTAATAGATGACGTCATAGATTGATAAGGAGGACACTGACCACCTGAGGATGTCCTTGTTCTCCGTCAGCACTGGGGTCACATTAGCTTAATTAGGGAGAGTAACTGAGGGAGAAAGTTTTTTTTTTTTTTTCCTTCTTTGGAGATAAGTTTTAATCACTTGCTGAAAGCCCCGCAGTACATATACTGCAGACTGACGGCGCATACAGGCACGGTAACGTACCTGTATGTCACAGGTTTTTTTCCGAGTTCAAGGTACACACGTGCGCAGGACTTAGTCAGAAGTTTCTGGGCAATGATTCATGGCCGGGGCCTGCTGATCAGCAGTGTCCAATCACAGCCCAGAGCCCTGTGCTGACAATCAACACAGGGCTCTGTTCAGAGGGGCCTATCTCTCTGTATCTTCTCCGCACACAATGATTTCTTCAGAATAACAAAAGGCAGGAATCTGCAACAAAATTTGTTAAAATCCTTGCAATATACATAATTACCCAGTGGGGAAGGTTTTTTTTCTCAACAAAAGTAAACTCTTTAAAGTAAAAAAAAAAAAAAAATTGACTTTGAGCTTTAACACTACTACATAACCTAAAAGTTCCACTTACATGATACATTAGTCAGGTTGAAAAACGACACAAGTCCATCTAGTTCAACCAAAAAATAAATAAAAAATAAATTCAATCCCATATACACAATCCTATACCCACAGTTAATCCAGAGGAATGCTATTTTATGATTTGTATCTCGGGGTGAATATCTGGGGCTCTGCAAATTTTTTTTTTTTTTGTTTCATACATTTTTATTGAGTGAGCAGAAAAACAGCATACAACATTCCATCATAACAGAACACTAGAATGAGCTTGGATTAATTACTGAAATACATTCGTCAACATTATAACACATTCTTCGTATGTTTGAGAAGTATTTACTACACTTAGGAGTTTTACATATTATTCATATATAATATATTATCAATTCAAAGATGGTATACATAATACGTAAGCTCCGTTATATAACTACATTTAATTGTATGTGAAATTAGGTTAAAATAATAGGAAAAAAAAAGGGGGGGGGGGGGATGAGTGGATGATTGAGTAGGTAAGGCATGGGGTGAGCTTGCTATAATTTTGTTCTTATTTTTCCTTCTAGTAATGGGTGTGATCTATTGCAAAGTTATAATTTTTATATTTATATATTTACTGCTTTGTAAGCAAGGGAGAGTTTGAATTGTATCCAGTCAAACCAGGTAGAGGTGAATTTGGAGATTTTTTTTCCTGTGATATACTAATGAGTTCTTCGATGTTGTTGATTCTGTGAAACCATTCTTTGGCAAGGTATGCAGTGTCCCGCTGCATTGATCATAAACATGGAAAGGAATTTGAGGTATTGTTTCCTAGGGATCGTGGTATGATGTAGAAGGTATTGTGCTGGAGTGAAGTTAAAAGGGGTTGTAAACCCTCCTGTTTTTCACCTTAATGCATCCTATGCATTAAGGTGAAAAAACACATGACAGTCACCGGCCCCCCAGCCCCCCCCCCCCCCATTTTACTTACCTGAGCCCCTTCATCTCTTCGGGGACGTGCTGTCCCTGTCTCCACGGGGTCCTGGCTCTTGATTGCATAAATTGATAACAGCGCAGCCATTGGCTCCAGCTGCTGTCAATCAAATCCAATGATGCGGGGGGGCGGGGCCGAGTCTGACATTTGTGTCTAAGGACACAAATGCTGGACTCAGGAGCGCCCCCGTAATGTAACCCCCTCGGGAGAGTGCTTCTCCTAGGGGGTTATCTGAAGAGGGGAGGAGCCGCGAGAGCCACCGGGGGACCCCAGAAGAGGATGTCGGGGTCACGTTGTGCAAAACGAGCTGCACAGTGGAGGTAAGTATGACGTTTGTTATTTAAAAAAAAAAAAAAAAGGATCCTTTACAATCACTTTAAGTTATCTGAGGGGATTGAGGTAATTGTGTCATGGACCATTTTCCAGAAATCCTGTCTCATGGGGCACAACCACCCAATATGTACCAAAAGAATTTTTTAGGGCTGGGAAAATTAAAGATTAATTCCTCGATTAATCGTTAATTTTTTTTAATCGATCAAAATTCTTTTGATCTGTACTCACCTCTCCGCCGGCTTCCGGGTCTTCAGGAAATTCCGTCGGAGATCCGCTGACGTCGATGTCCGTGACTCCTCCCCCCTTCCCCAAGTGCCTCTGTCTGCTAACGAAGGGAAGGGGGGAGGAGTCCGGTGTCGTTGATGAAATCATAAATTGAGGAAGAAAGATTCTAACGATTTGATTGATCTCACTGGTCAAAGTATTCAGATAAACATCTATGTAAATCCTGGACTTGGCTATGAAAATCAACATATCTGAGGGCTTTCCTGGCTGTAAGTCAGTTTGACGATGAACTGACATTGATTAGTTATCCAGCAATCAAGAAACATCTTTTCCAAAGACCTGATACTTTGCTGTCTCAGCAGGTGATGGATGTCTCTGGCTCTCCATCGGTCCCCCTGATGCTCAACGGTGCTATTTAAATAGACTGTAGGGTGATGCCGTAGCCCAGCCCCGCTGAGGAAGTTCTGATTGAACGTAACGCGTACGGGGGAGGAGCTACGCATGACATCAGCTAAAAGTAGTTGGATCTGTATGTGCATTATAATTAATCGAAATTAGTCGATTAATCAATTTTAATCAGTAACAGCCCTAAAAATAAAAAATAAAAACATAAAAAATAAATACAATCCCATATACACAATCCTATACCCACAGTTGATCCAGAGGAATGTTATGTTATGTTATGATTTATATCGTGGGGTGAATATCTGGGGCTCTGCAAATTTGATAAAAGTTGCTTTTGGAAACATTACAGAAAAAAGCATTTTTTCTTCAAAATTATGTTTAAACCTAACTAAAATCCAGGAAATAAAATAGTTTATCCAAATCCGCCATTCCCACCACCCCCTTCCATTCCCCAGAAAAAAAAAAAATGTATAGCATGTAAGAGTACATTAAAAACCTAAGAGGTAATTCCTACAAGCTTCTGAAATTTTGCATGGTTAAACAAATGCATCAACATTCTGTTATTTTTTTTTAGCAAAGCTTATGTATTATGCATGTTAATTTTATCTTTGTATGCATGATGTTGGGGGATAGAGTCGCAGATGCTTGCACCCATTCATTGTTAATGCTGTTGAAGATGTACTACAGATCTGAGCACCCCACTTCCTTTTCTGCCGCCTCAGCTAACTTCCTGACCCCTACTTAGACATAATCTTTCCTGCCCGTTTCACTTCTCCGGTAATTGCTAAACTCGAAGTGACGGCGATGCAGTTTAATAAAATCGCAGAGTTAATGCACATGATTTATTAATAATGTAGAGGTGACTGAATTTAATATGAGCATTTATTTTGTTCGGTTATTTTAAATAAAGTTTCTATCAATTATTCACACCGCGAAATCTACTCTGAGGCTGACCATAAAATACAGAACAGACACATTGGCACATAGTGTATAAATCTGCAAAGACTGCACCAATTCAATATATTGTCATGTTCATGCATAGTGCTGAACTCCAGGCACAGTTTGGAAGTATTCCATTGCTTTACCCCAAACTGCATTATGGATTTATATAAAACTGCCAGTGGTTGCTTTTAAAAGCCTTTTGAATCCTAGGTCACAAGGTTCACTTACTCTACATTGCTCTACTTGTGCTAGGTGCTAGAAGGAGCTGACTTATCTGGCCAATCCAAGGCTTCTGATGTTCTAGGGGTCTTCCTGTACTACTTCTCCCCACAGTCAGTTTTCTTGGGTGATGAAGAAGAATAAACAAAATTCAACCTCCTCACGGTGAGACTACCAAGTATGCCATCAGAGGCATTACAGAAATAAGCTGTCGCCCAAACTTTCACGACTGGCAGTAAAGGAGATTTTTGGAGATAAAAAAGTTTGGAAAAAAAGGTAAAGCTGTCCAAATTTAAAGCAGACATAGTGTCTGATATAAATAATTTGTGGTAGGTGCATATATGATGATTAATGTGCAAGTGGAATGCCCCGTACACACGATCGGACATTCCAACAACAAAACCCTGGAATTGTGTTTGAAGGTTGTTGGCTCCAACTTGTCTTGCATACACACGGTCACACAAATGTTGGCCAACAATTACGAACGTAGTGACGTACAAGACGTATGGCGAGCCAATAAAAAGGAAGTTCCATAGTCATGTGATATCTCCATTACGAACGCTAGTTTTACAAGACCGAGCACTTCCGGCTCGTACTTGATTCTAAGCATGCGTGGAATTTTGTGCGACAGACTTGTGTACATACCATCGGAAAGTCCGACAACAAAATTTGTTGGCGGAAAATTTGAGAACCTGAAAGTCCGCCAACAAATGTTCGATGGAGCCTACACACGGTCGCCAACAAGCTCACATCCAACATTTGTTCTCAGAAAATCCGATTGTGTCTATGCGGCATTACTCTTATTTATTACATTACATGGAGATACCCATGACTGTAGGATAACAGATGTAATTAACATGTCCTACTACCACAACTACATACCCTTACCCCAATAATTCAGACCACACCGATATTGGAGTATTAAAAGGCCGTAGTAGCCTATTTTATTTAAACAAATATATATCTTAGAATATCAAAACTATAAAAATATAACATATCCATCATAAAAACAGCAAAACAACAACATCTGTTAAACAACCTGTCTAATTTCTCGAGCGTTGGTCTGAGCAATAGCTTCATAATCATCAGTGTCCAATAACAAAACTTGCCCTGCGGTCCCATCAAATTTGTCACATAGGCCTCAAGCCGACAAGCTGGCTCAGAGACTACCAATGACCGCAGAGCCCCATTATCACTTCCCGGTTAACCTCCGTTAACCGGGAACCAACATCATGAGCCATATCAACGCTAGCTCCCAAAAAACTCTTACTTTTTGCCATCTTCTTTCTCTTGCCCAGACCAACGCCCGCCACAGCACCCGAGAATAACACCTTAGTCTCGTGTGCCCCTCCACACCCGAAGTGCTCGCTGTATGCCATCTTGTAAACCTAAGGCCCACAAGTCTATACCCACTTCGTTCAAGTGAACCCCATCCGCCCGTAAATACCTCCAGGTTTCAAACTCAAGTTCAAGGTGTCTCACCGCCAAACCACCATTATTGATCACGAACTTGCTCACTTCTCTGTTTATTTTTTTCCGTGCCCTGTTGACACCCTCTACTGACCTAGCCATCCTCCATGATGTCCGAGCCACCATGTCAGACCAGACAATCACCATCTTAGGGAAAGCTTCCTTCAACTGCCAAACGTCCAACTTTATGTCCCGTTTTATGTCTACCATGGCCCTAGCGCCCAAGTCATTGCCGCCTACATGAATAACTAAGACGTCCGGCGGCCTGTCTCGTTGTGCATACCGATGAACCTCGGAAACCAACCTTCCCGACAACATGCCGGGGATCCCCAACCACTTGATACATGCCTCCCGTTTGCTGAAACCCAATTGCCTACCCTTCAAATGTGCGTCACCTCTCCGTGCCCCCCAGGACACGTAAGAATGGCCCCTGGCAACGAATCTGAAACAGAAGAAAAGAAAAAACAACCGAACTATAAAAAAAACCTATATTCCACAATCATTGCCATATATCCACTCTACCAGAAACTGTCCCATTCTGTTTTACAAACCTACCACCAGGTGGGGCCGAACATAAGACTGAAACCTATTAGATTCCGACCGACCAATGCGTTTAACCGCATCCACATGCATACCATTTCTGGCTGCTTCCGTAGCTGCTCCTATCCTAAACGAATGAGATGAAAAATCCTTCTCATCCAGGCCCAGTCCCCGTATGCATTTCGTAAAGACTGCCACAAATTGAAATCTAGACAAAAATTCACCCCTTAAATGTATCAAAAAGGGGCCCGGTCGTACTGAACGACATTTTAAAAATTCCCGAACCGCCTCTACCGGGCATAACTGCGATCCCTGCACTGGGTAAACCTGTACCAGTCTGCCTTTTCCCAGCTGATCAGTCTTAGATTTACGTAACCACAACTTTAACCCCTCCGCCCCATACTGTACATCATGATAACCCAGCCCCCCTTCCACTTTCTTAGAAGGGCTGACTAATTCCCCGATCCTGAAAGCCCCAAAAAAAGCCAACAAAAATGCCACTTTAAACAACATACTTTCATAGGTGGATAAGCATACCCCCTCCAACTGTGTTATAATACCTTGCAGTATCTCAAACATCAGCGGTCTTCTACCGTCCTTGCTAACCATCGACTTCCTATAGCCTTTCATCGCCTGCCTTACCCAAAAGTCTTCTGTAAAGTCCACCTGTCCTTGCAATTTAAACAAAAATGCCAAACCCGCTACCTTCTTATTTACCACCGACGCAGACACGCCTTCCTCCATTTTTCTGGCAATGTAGTAAATCAACAACAACCTCACTTCACGTCCCACCGGCTCCTCCCCAATTCCTTGTACAAACTCCATCCATTCCTTCCATACCTTAGAGTATGCTGCCCATGTCGACCCACTCACCGACTTCCTTAACCATCCAGCGATGAGGCCAATGCTATCCCCCACAGCCATTCGGGACAAGGTACCCCTTGCTGCTCCGCCTCCGGCGCCAACTCCCGAAACTTGTCCCACTGAAAGCGAGACAACGCATCAGCTATCACATTTTCCACCCCTGGTAAATGTACCGCATGAATGAAAACATTCAACTGCAGACAGCGCAATACTAAGTGTTGCAATA
The DNA here is from genome assembly GCA_037952835.1 of Lithobates septentrionalis. Classification (NCBI taxonomy): domain Eukaryota; kingdom Metazoa; phylum Chordata; class Amphibia; order Anura; family Ranidae; genus Lithobates; species Lithobates septentrionalis. The sequence goes on along the minus strand of JBBDGP010000990.1, from coordinate 1,824,755 downwards.
ACCTGATCACTGGAGGAGATGATGCCGTAATCCTGTTAATTACTTGCACCACCCCCAAATTGTCCCCATGGAAACGCACCTTCAGATCCCTGAAAGATGCTCCCCACAGTTCCACCGCCAGCACTACCGGAAACAACTCCAGCAGCACCAGATTCTTTGTGAATCCTGCCTCAACCCATGCCTGGGGCCATGGCCCCGCACTCCACTGTCCCTGAAAAAATGCCCCAAAACCCGTGGAACCTGCGGCATCCGTGAATAGTTCCAGGTCAAAGTTGCTGACTGGACCAGACATCCAGATTGCCCTACCGTTAAAATTTTCCAAAAACGTATGCCACACTCTCAAATCTGCCCTGTGCGTTTCTCTTAATCGCACGAAATGTCTCGGCGATTTGATTCCACTCGTGCTAGACGCAAGCCTGCGACTAAACACCCTCCCCATCAGTAATATGCGGCATGCAAAGTTAAGCTTGCCCAATACCGACTGTAGCGTCCTTAACTGCACTTTCTTTAATCCTAAAAGCCCTGCAATTTCTCTCTTCAGGTCTTCCAGCTTATCGTCCGGCAGCCTGCATTCCATTGCATCCGAATCTAGGACAATGCCCAAGAACTGGATGACCGTGCAAGGTCCCTCTGTCTTATCAGCAGCCAATGGAATGCCAAATCTATCTGCGATGTGCTCCAGCGTCGCTAGCAGCACCGCGCAGATCTTAGAGGCCCCCGGACCTATACAAAGAAAATAGTCTAGGTAATGAATAACAGAATTCACCCCCGACACATCTCGCACAACCCATTCCACAAAAGAGCTAAACTGCTCAAATATCGCGCACGATATTGAGCAGCCCATGGGTAGGCACTTGTCCACTTAGAATTCGTTGTTCCAATGACACCCCAGTAGCCTAAAACTATCCGGGTGCACCGGCAGTAGTCTGAAAGCGGATTCCACATCCACTTTTGCCATCAGGGCCCCCTTCCCGTAACGACGGACCCATCTCACTGCCGCATCGAATGAAGTATAGGTCACGGAGCACGCCCCCTGATCTATAGCATCGTTCACTGACCCCCCTTTTGGGAAAGATAGATGATGAATTAGCCTGAATTTTCCCGGTTCCTTTTTTGGGACCACCCCCAGCGGCGAGACCACTAGGTCGTCAAACGGCGCAACTGGAAATGGGCCACCCATCCGCCCCAATGCAACCTCCTTCCTCAGCTTCTCCAAAACCACATCCGGATGTTGCATTGCTGACCGTAAATTGCGTGGAACCGGTGGGATCACCGTCAACTCGCATGGAATCCTAAAACCAACCGAAAAACCTGCCTCCAACAATTGAGCTGCTACCTTATCGGGATACCTACCTAGAAACGGTCGCATCCTTTCCACCGTCACTGGGGTCCTCCCTTTTGTTTGCAGTTTCTCCTGTGCGAGCTTTTCCCTGTTTAAAACATCTGGACCCGGGATGAGAGCCCCCACATCCTGAACACTCGTGTTTATACTTACATGCGACTCCAAACCTGCATGTCCCGGTGTTGTATTGCCAACAAACCCCTTTTCTGTTTCCGACCGAATGTCCCTTGGTCGAAGGTCCACCGGCCCCCCCCTGAAAAAACTGATTGGGGGCCCTCGCCGTCGTCATCAATTTCATCCAGAGGCTGATGTCTTTGTGATCCCAACGCAGAGCCGGCCTGACCGCCCTCCGTTGTCGGAACTGCTCATCATACCTCAGCCATGCTGTTCCCCCATAAACTCTGTACGCCTCACCAATAGCATCTTGATAACAAAACAGTGCCGAGCAATGCTCGGGTTGTTTTTCCCCTATCACACTTGCCATAATCGCAAAAGCTTGCAACCAGTTAGCAAACGTTCTAGGGATCAAACGATATCTCCTCTTCTCCTCATCCTCCTTCTTAGAACCATCCGGCTTCACTCTATCCAGATTGAATTTTTCCAATGGTAGCAGTGAAAAAATTTCCACATACTCACCTTTCCACAGTTTTTCACGCACTTCTTGTTTTAAATGCGACCCTAACGGTCCCTCATAGCAAACATAGACTTCACATTTTGCCGCGTCGGCCAACCTTGTTATGTCCTGCCTGCCTGCTGCCTCCGTTGTTTTTCCGTCCCTTCCGCGGCCCCACTCACTGTCGCCACTGGGCTGGGCAATGCAACTGCGGCCTGCACAACCGGCCCTCCACTTTTTACTGCTCCACCTGTTGCCCCTACAGCCCCTGCATCCACCGGCGGAACCCATGCTGATGCCGGGCCCGTGCGACCCTTTTCTGCCGCTTCAAAATGCTGCACTAGCTCTTTTATGCCTGCCAAGAAACCCCCCAAGAGGCCCCCCCGCTTGTTTCATTCACTCTGCCACCTTCACTCACTCCTGCAACCCCCAGCCCCCCACTACTCGGCAGACCTGCAACAGAAATAATGACATTAGCCTCACCAGGCTGCACAGGCGTCACCTCATCAGCCGGACTTCTGTTCTCCACCGCTGCTGTCCTCCTGGAGGGGGGGGCCGCCTCTTCCTCTGACCCGGACCACTCATCTTCCCCATTGCACTCCCCTTCTTCCTCCTCTGCAGATGAAGGCCCACCCGGCCTGGACGCCAAGGTTGCCGTTGAAGCCGCGGCCGTACGCCCCCGCCTCCGTGTATCCCATCTGCTGGCTGCTTTTTGTTGTACCTTGCCCGGAGCGGTGTTGGAAACCACAGTCCTGCCGTCAGGTATCAGCGCTGCTCTCCCAGGCCGTCCTCTCTCACTCCTTCTGCGATCCCCTGCCGTGGAACCAGAAAGCCCAGGGATCTCTCCACGTGCACCGCTGCGCACCTCAGCCTCACTCGCTCTGTGGGCAGGGCTAGCACTTCTCTCCACTCTGGCTAGTCTAGGCCGCTGCACCGCTCCCGATCCATCCCGCCGACCGCTGTTCGCTCCGCCATCCCTTCTCCTCCTTCCATCCAGCTCACTCGCCGCTCTTTTGGGCGGCGGGCCTGCCGAGGGACCGGCGTGCGTCCCGGGCTGCCGCTGTTCAGGGGAAAAACGCTCTGGAGGCCGCGACCGCCGTGTCCTAGTACCGCTCATTCCCCCCCTGCTAGCTGTTGGTTCTGTCCCCCTCACCGTTGCCTCTATGGTGTCCTGGAGCCAGGCTGCCCCCCTCACCATTGCTTCTTCTCTCATCTGCTCCATCAGACGCTCCAGGTCAGCCATGCTGCTCTTCAGGGAACTTTTATACAGGAAACTGTTACTCCTCCCAGGGCGGGATAAACTTATAAAGACCCTCCTAGTACCTCCCCCTCGGTTAACTGATAAACACTCCCACATGTATGTTAACTCCACTGCTGCCACAGTCATGTATTCCCTCCACCTATGCATTACATGCTGTGTTACGGGCCTTTCTATACTCTCCTTAAAACGAAAAACAAAAAGAAGTCAGCGCTCAATGGGTTAATGAATGTCTGATGAAACGCTCAATGGCAATGGTAAACCATAAACAAAATTATTGATAGTAGATTCTAAAAAGCTGGATAAAGGACCAGTGTGGATATAGTTATCACAAGGAAAGTGAAATTTGAAATAGCCTGCATTATCAGTGGTGGTCCCTGAGGCAGTGAGGAGCTGATGGCATCCACGGATGGAATGGTGAGGCATAGGAGGCGCCAATAATCCTATCATGGCTCTTCCTCCTCTTCCAACAGCACGCCATCCAGCCGGCCCTGAGAGCACCTGTGAGCGCGTCCGCTGTCCGCATTGGAACTTCACAGTGTGATAGGATTATTGGCGCCTCCTTTGCCTCACCATTCCATCCGTGGATGCCGTCAGCTCCTGTCAGAAGCCATGAAATCAGGCCGAGACAGAAGTACAGTTAAATCACACTAGTTTAATAATAAAAGTAAAAAGAACAAACGTAGCCAAAGTTCAGTAACCGGAATAGATAGTCAGCCAAGCCAGAAGTCAGGGATCAAAGTAGTGGAACAGCAAGCAGGATCTGGAGCCAGAAGGGATGTTAGCAAAGCAATTCTTGAACAGGATCTCAGGAGTTTCTGTGATGTTGACCAAGGCAAAGGTAGAGATTCTCTGGACTGGACGGCTTAAGTAGGCAGGACTGATGATTTGACAATGACTTAATCTTTCTTTATCTTCAGAAGTATAGGACCATCTTTGTTCAGGTATTAGCCAGAATCAACATCTAGTTGTAGGCAGGTGCAGTCTACTTTCTCCACTGAAGGTGGCGCTTAACCGCAGCGGCATTGCAGGGGGAGAGAAAGTCAAGAGGGAACTTGTTCCTCTATGGTTTCTAGGGTCACTGGGAAAGTGATTTGATTGGATGCCACCACCCCATGTGACTCTAGAAGTCATCTTGGGTCAGGAAGAGCCTATTTAATGCCCTGGCTCTCAGGCTTGACGTGCTTTTCACATGTGGGTAGTGTAGGGATAGGTCACCCTTCTGACAGAGACAGGGATTAGTGGCAGGGAGAGGTTCCAGATGAGTAGGGAAAGGATAGGCACTTGCCATCATTCTGGAGATCTCCCCATTTGGGCCCAGACCATTCAGGCTACTTTCCACCCCTCAGGCCAGGCTACGTCGTCACATCTGAGACCTGCTCTGTTACACATTGCTGTTATACGCCATAAGTGTTCTTGGTCGGTGCCTTCCCCAGGGCTTTGCTGTGAATGACTGGATTCTGCCATAATACAAGCTCTGTTCTCTGCAACCGGACTGTGTGTTTACTGCCGCTGCACCTCCCCCACTTTCTGAATTGGGATGCTGGCTCAGATATGACACCATCTTGAAAATCCTTGCAGTTCTTGGCTGTGTTCACAATTGACTGACACAGATCAGCCCCTGGTGCAGTTTTATTCCCTGTGGCTTACAATGGTTTTATAGTTTGATCACTTGCGGAGTGGAGAAATGATGAAATGCTTCCTCCTGGTTGATGATATCCTTCTTCTAGACTTCCTTCAGTTTAGGGACAGTACATGACTAATGCCGCGTACACACGAGTGGACTTCTCGTCGGACTGAACTCTAACAGTTTTTTCGACGGAGTTCCGCTGAAACAGACTTGCCTGCACACGATCACACCAAAGTCTGTTCGTTTAGAACGTGATGACGGACTAGAAAAAGGAAGTTCAATAGCCAGTAGCCAATAGCTGCCCTTGCGTCATTTTTGGTCCGTCGGAATAGCATACAGACGAACAGTTTTCTCCATAGGGGTTGAATCCATCGGAAAAATTTAGAACTTGCTCTATTTCTAGGTCCGTCAGAATTTTCAACAGAAAAAGTCAGATGAAGCCCACACACGATCAGAATGTCCGACAGGATGATTCCGTCTGACTTTTTCTGCCGGAAAGTCCGGTCGTGTGTACACGGCATAAGGCTCAAGGACTACTTCTTAAAGTGATTGTAAAAGTTTTTTTTTTTTCTTTTTAATCACAAACATGTTATACTTACCTGCTCTGTGCAAGGTTTTTGCACAGAGAGGCCCCGATCCTCCTTTTCTGGGGTCCCCCGGCGGTGCTCCTGGCTCCTCCTCTTCATCGGGTGCCCCCAAGGAGAGCCGCTTTCCATGGGGGCACCAGTGCGGGCGCGCTCATGGGTCCTTCTGCTGTGTCCATTGACACAGACATCAGGACTCGCCCTGCCCCCGGCTCCCGTGTCACTGGATTTAATTGACAGCAGCAGAAGCCAAGGACCTGAGACAGCGCCTGGAACTGCTGGGCTCGTGCTCGTCGCTGAAACGATTGGGTTCGGGTAAGAAAAGAGGGGCTCTGGGAACAGCTACAGCTCAGAAGGTTTTTTATCCTTATCCATAGAATACATGAAGGTGAAAAACCATTACAACTCTTTTATTAATAAATGGTACAGCTTTTTTGTATATTGAAAAATCTCAAGAATGCAGACTTGTAAATCTACTGATATGTCCACTTTAAATAAATGAGATTATTGGTTATAAGTATAAATCTTTTGAATCTGGATAAATGTATTAATGTGTATTCATTTCCGTTGATCCCTGTGATAAGATTTACTGTCGGACTGGCACAATTACAATTTTTATTGTGTGGACTTATCCTCTTTGTATAAATTTAGGCTATTTTCCCAAAATATGTATTGCAAATTGCCAAAAGAGTATGAACTAAGTGGATGTTAAAACATTTTGCAACCTACCAGTTTTCCTTCTACAGCCCAAAAGTATAATGATCAATATCAGTTGGCTTTTGTACAGATTTGCCCTGGTGTGTGTTTGTACGACAGTGGTCAGCATTTGTAGGCTCCTAAAGGCTGGAACAGATGTATTGGTTCTGTGTACTCGGGAAATGCTTCTCAGTATGCTGAAAGCATAATACATGGAGGAAACTGCTGTGTTATTTAGGGGGATTTCATAAGCTAAAATGTTGCATGAGTGTAACAGAGTGCTGAATTAATGGACTAGATACACACTTTCATTTCCTTCTCAATACAAATAAAGTATAGAAATATCCATTCTTCTACTTTCTTCCTTTTTCCATTATAACTATATCTGCAAATAGTTTTTGTTTTTTCTTTAGTCATAAAATAAATACTTTAAAGACAGCAGAGGCAACACTGACATCTGCAGGTTATAAAGAAAAAATATACCAAAAATAAAAAATGCGTGATCAGAAATGCCCTGCCTGTTTGAGGTCTTCTGTTTCATTGCTTAGGAGAGTACCCTCTTATCATAGGAAGCACTGATTCCTGTACTAATGAACACAAAATTGTCACACTCGCAAACAATAAAGCATTGCATGTAATATCATATTGATAAATAAGCGTCAAATTACAAATTATTTTGTGGAATATAAACATGTACTGCATTTGTGTTATTGTAGTTATGCGCGGGTATAGATATATAGAATTTTTTTTAATTGTATTTATATAGCATGCACATACTGTATCCTGCAGTGCTTTACATAGGAAAAGGTGGACAAGAGTTTCCTTAAGTGCTAGTCCATACCACATGTGGTGAGACTGCGTTGGGCAGCTATTCCAGCTCAACAGCCGTCAGTAGCAGGTATGAGTCATTGGTTGTTAAAGCAAGACCCGGAATAAGGAAAAGAAACCTAGAAGGAGGGCCGACGTGACAGGGTTAAAAGGTGTTTTGGAGTGGTAGGAGTTTTCGGGAGGGTTTAAAATAAATAGTAAGGGGACACTTACTGGATTGGTGGAGTGGAGGTAATGGGTGGGGCTTCAGGGGTCAACCAGTACGAGGATCCTGGTGGGGTCTTCACTCAGGAGAGAGAGACGATGTTGGAACAACTTCTCCCTCTTTTGGTGGTTAAGTTCTTGGGCTATTTCCCATGGTGGCCTGTCAAGGCAACTGGCGGGGTACAAGGTCTTTGTATGTGTTTTATTTGATAAATGTAAATTGGTAGGGACCCGTCTTGGGTACGGCTCCCTGTGCTTTGTCTGGGTTGTACCTGCTAATAGTGGTGTTGTCTCCAAGTCTGTGTTTTGCGGCTGGAGGCCTAAGTTTGGTTAAGCAGGTTCATGAAGTAGTGGTGCCTACAAGCACCTTGGGGCTCCAAATTTCAGAATGTACTGACTGTTGCTTGTATGATTTGTATAAGTTATTTATACAATTTGGTATAATAAAAGGCTGCTTTTAGCCATTAAACTCCAGTTATGGTGTCGTGTGTGTGTTATTTGGTTTGACGGGAGTCACTTTGGGCGGGGGGCCTGTGAAACCCAGAATCCCTTGGGGAAGTTGGGAAACCCTTGTTTCAGCTCCCAATGCACCGCCTATGTTTAAGTCACCCTAAGAGGGGCACAGGGTGACCGAGAACCCCAGTCTGATCTGTACTAATCTGACTCACTGTACCACACTGGAATGTTGTATATATGTACATTGGTAATCTTTGGGGGCTAATGGGGTATATTGGTTGTCAGTAAGTGCAAGGAGGGTACAGTGGAGGCCAGAGGGGTACTTTGATGATCAAGGGTACAATGCCAGTCAGTGGGGGCTGAAGGGTTACATTGTTGCTTAAAGGGTAACTCCACTTTCATGGAAAAAAAAAAGAAGCAAATAAATATATATATTATGGCTCGAGTCATATTGTAATTGAATGTTATTAAAAATGACCTTTCCTTTTCAATCTGCAGCTCTGTATTTTCTGAAAAAAACAATATGGCAATCTGGAGGCCTTCTGTACACAGGTGTGTACAGAATGCCCCCAGAAATATAATTTCCTGCTTGTGTGATTGGCTGAATGATTTTTCCAGAAGTCTACACTAAGATACAAGTCAGATTTTGAGCATCCTCTGCAATAAAAATGTCATTTTTTGGTGAGATACTCCCAAAGGGAAATTATGTCCTAAAGAAATGAAGACCCTGCAATTTTCCTCATTAGAACCTTGCAGGTGCAGCAGCTGATTGATGATTATAAAACCACTGCCATACAGATTCACTCAGAACACGGACACAGAAAAACAAACAGCTGTTTCTTCAGAATAACAAAACGAAGGAATCTGCAACAAAGTTTTTGGTAAAATCCTTGCAATCTACATAGATCACCCAGAGGGCAATATTTTTTTCTCAACAAAAGTGGAGTTAGTTTTTAATAAGCACTTACTTTGTAGTTGTCTATGTCCCATGTCACTGCTCTCTCCCTTCCCCCCCCTCCTCTCTGCTGTGACTATGTAGAGTCTGTCAGCAGGAGATTACTCAGCTCACAGCTTCTGCATAGAACAGGAGCGATTGTTCTGCAGTTGGCTCTGTGACATAACCCGGATCCACGGGATGCCTGGTCTGTGTTTTAATCCTGGGGCGTTCTCTATATAGCTGTATAGTTAGACGCTTAAAGGGGTTGTAAAGTCAGAAGGTTTTTTATATAGATTCTACCCCCTTCCTGACCAGAGCACTTTTTGCGATTCGGCACTGCGTCGCTTTAACTGACAATTGCGTGGTCGTGCAACGTTGCACCCAAACAGAATTGACATCCTTTTTTTCCCACAAATAGAGCTTTCTTTTGGTGGTATTTGATCGCCTCTGCGGTTTTTATTTTTTGCGCTATAAACAAAAAAAAGAGCGACAATTTTGAAAAAAAGCATTTTTTTTTACCTTTTCCTATAATAAATATCCCCCCAAAATATATTTTTTTCCCTCAGTTTAGGCCGATATGTATTCTTCTAGATATTTTTGGTAAAAAAATCGCAATAAGCGTATATTGATTGGTTTGCGCAAAAGTTACAGCGTCTACAAAATAGGGGATAGTTTTATGGCTTTTTTTATTATTATTTTTTTTTTTACTAGTAATGGCGGCGATCTGCAATTTTTATTGGGACTGCAACATTATTGCGGGCACGTCGGACAATTTTGACACATTTTTGGGACCATTGGCATTTTTACAGCGATCAGTGCTATAAAATTGCATTGATTGCTGTAAAAATGTCACTGGCAGTGAAGGGGTTAACCACTAGGGGGCAGTGAAGGGGTTAAGTGTGTCCTAGTGTGTGTTCTAACTGAAGGGGGGAGGGGACTGTGCAGGGGAGATGACAGATCGCTGTTCATACTCTGTATGAACAGACAATCTGTCTGTTCTCCCCTCAGAGAACCGTAAACTGTGTTTACACACACAGATCCCGGTTGTCGGTGTGCCCCGAGCGATCGCGGGAGCCCGACGGTGATCGCGACCGCCGGGCACTCGCATCGGCTCCGTGGGCGAGCAGGGGGCGCGCTCACCTCCGGTGGCATGCACGCGCCCCCTAGTGGCCGTCTATGTTACCGACGTAACATGACGCCGATTCGCCCAGCCGAGCCATGTTGCGGCTGCGCGGCAAGTGGTTAATGCATGAAGATAAAAAGCCTTCTGTGTGCAGCAGCCCCCTTCAGCCCAAATAATACTTACCTGAGCCCCATCTCTATCCAGCGATGTCCACGAGTGCCTCGTCCAGGACTCTCCCTCCTGATTGACAAAGACACAGCAGCGGCGCCATTGGCTCCCGCTTCTGTCAATCAAAGTCAGCCAATCAGGAGAGAGAGGGGACGGGGCCAGACCGCAACTCCATGTCTGAATGGACACAGGGAGCTGTGACTCGTCTCGGGTGCCCCCATAGCAAGCTGCTTGCTGTGGGGGCACTCAACAGGAGGGAGGGGCCAGGAGCAGAGAAGAGGGACCCGAGAAGAGGAGGATCCAGGCTGCTCTGTGCAAAACCACTGCAACAGAGCAGGTAAGTATAACATGCTTGTTATTTTTATTAAAAAAAAAAAAACGAGACTTTACAATCACTTTAACATCAACAAAAAATGTGCATTGTAGCGCGCTGTGCTATTTAGGTACAGTAGATTAGAATGCCATTTAAATGGCATAGCAGCACACCACCATTGTATGTTCAGCACAGTAGTGTAATTGAGCCCTTGATGTTTACCATTTATTCAGATAAAGGTGCAATATTATCCTTGATAGTTAAGACTTTTATTTACATGCCATGCTTATATAGTGGTGATGTGTTTAATGACATTTTACGGCATAAATAGAATCACCGCTGACAAAATTGCCCCTAGAAAAGTGTGCAGATCAAGTTCAGTATTCTCCATTAAATTCAACCCATTTTTAAAGATAAGTGCACCTTTAATGCATTTCCAGGGGTGTCATAATAGGTAGTTTAAATGCAGCTCCTCAGCAATCTCCACTGTGCAGCTTGGCCAGTGTTACACAGCAATTCTTCAAAGTCATCTCTCTCCTGTACCTTGTTCCCCCTACAACAATGGGCTGCTCTGTGCATTTTAAAGGAAAGCCTGTAGACAGCTTGTCAAGCTCTTGGGGGCTTTTCCACTGGGAAAACTTGATAGACGGACTTTACAGGCACCGCATAGGAGACCGTAATACTAGAATAGAACCTTGCCCATACCTCCCAACATTTTGAGATGGGAATGAGGGACACCTACTAACAAACGTATATATAGGCTTAGGACACGCCCCTCTGCCACACCCACTTAAAGGATAATTAACCAAAAAAAAAAAATGGTTAATTAAATCCAGAAGGGCTTTTTTTTTTAACCACTACTATTCCTTTCTATTGGCTTTTAAAATGTACAAATGCAGCAATTTAGAAATTGAATGAAAGGTTTAGCACTGGGAAACACTTTTCGAAAGATAAAAAGTGCATTTTATATACAACTATATAGATCAGAGCAAAATGAGGGACAAAAGAAAGAGGGACAGGGGGACTTTGCTCCAAATCAGGGACAGTTGGGAGCTATGCCTTGCATGCCTGTGATAAGTATTCACTATGCATTGTGAATATGCACTGCTTGTGGCACACATTTCACAGAGACTGCAAAAGAAATGAGAAGCTGCAAAGCATGCTGGGAATCCAGGAAGTTGTTGAAAGAGATGAGAAGCAGATACAAGGTTTTTTAATTAAAGGGGTTGTAAACCCTCGTGCTTTTTTTACCTTAATGTATCCTATACATTAAGGTGAAAAAACTTCTGACACTGACTGCCCCCCCAGCCAACCCCATTTTACTCAGCTGAGCCCGTTCGTTCCCCTGCCTGGAGATACGCTCTACCTCTCTGGCCGGAGCTCTTGATTGGATAGATTGATAGCAGCGCAGCCATTGGCTTCCGCTGCTGTCAATGAAATCCAATGACACGGGCGCCAGGGGGGGCGGGGCCGAGTTTGGCATTCTGTGTCTATGGACGCTAATGCTGGACTCGGGAGCGCACCCGCATGGAAACCCCCAGGGAAAGCGCTTCTCCTAGGGGATTTACTGATGCGAGGAGGAGCCGCGAGCGCCATTGGGGGACCCCAAAAGATGATGATAGGGGCCACTCTGCAAAACAAACTGCACAGTGGAGGTAAGTATAATATGTTTGTTGTTTTAAAAAAAACAAAAAACAAGGGTTTACAATCACTTTAGGCTTACATTGGATTATCAAAAATAACTATTGATTGTATTGTTTTTACAACGCTGATGTCATAAAATGTATACAGTATATGCAGTATCATTAGATTGCCTTTAACCGTACGATGCATTTTACGTATGGCAATGTAAGTACCTGAATCTGGCTTGATAACATTTCTAAAGTGTACATCAACAAGTTAGAAGGAGGATCAGCCCCTTAGCCAATCACGACTCTTGCGGTGTACAGTACTGCTGTTCTAACAGTGCAATTTTGCACACAGGAGGGGAATGCCAAAAGAAAGCCCTAATCAGTGTGCTGTTTCTCTTTCACCATCCAGTCACAACCTTGGGGAGGGTTCTGGACAAATCTGTTGTGGGGATCCGCTGCCCTCTACTGTCATCTGCTAATATCACACTGTAATGTATAATTATGTATGTCCCTTCCTGACTCTGGGGTTGTTGGGAAAAGATAGTGGAAGGAGAAGGTAGAGAGAGAGAGAGAGAGAAGGTCTCAGCCACATATCCTGTCCATGCTACCAATACCAGATCAGAAAAGACGATCATGAAAGTATTTCTGTGTTCTAATAGTGTAACTGCAGCTGCCCATAGCTTCTTGAGTGTACTGCTGAATCCTTGTGACAAGCAGAGTGTCTCTGTCCTATTACGATCTCACATGCACTGTGCTAGATAACTAGAACTGCGTTCCAGGCTGCAGATCTTGTCTTCAGGTCCCTGACTCAAAGACAGATGCTGAATCATCCTTAGGGGTCCCTGCAACAGGAATTGGCTGCAACATTTATCTGGAGGTATCTCTATAAGTAACTATATACTGGTATACTTGGGTATATGTGCACAATTCCATAGGACTCCTATTGGGCCCTCTGTCGATAATATCTATTTATACTTTGAATGTACCTGTTCTGTTCTTTTCCTATATAACGCTTGTATTATTTCCATACTGGTGTGCATCTATATGCTTATGGTTAATGTTTTATGCTGGTTGCAGCAGTTCTTCAGCTTCCAATTACTTTGATTAGATTACTGGTTTATTGCCCAGGAAGGGAATCCCCTCTGTTCAGAGGCCCTGCCCTGTCCTGGGTGGAGGCACTGCCCACTCCTCCATCTAGCAAAAGTTCTGATTCTCCTATTTTATCTACAAGTTTAGCACAATATCCTGTTTGGGGCATATTTCTTATAATCCCCCCCCCCCCAAAAAAAAGAGAGAGCTACACTATTGTATCTACCAAGGGTAGGCAACCTTTTGGGCACAGTGTGCCGAATAATGTGCTCAAAGAAATTGAGCGTGATGATTTTATAACAAAAAAATGTCAACTTCACACTCTCAATCACGAAAATGATTTTTTATAAAGTAGATGCTGTAAACTACTTTAGTAGTGAGAAATTTACATCCTGCACTCTCACGCCTCAGATCAGCCCCAATTCCTGCAACTCAACACTTCAGATCACTGTCCCCCCTGCTCATCTGCCCCACCACTGTACCCCCCTGCACATCTGCCCCACCCCTGTAACCCCCTGCTCATCTGCCCCACTACAGTGCCTCCCCCTCAGTGCAGGGGTGGTGTGGGAAATTTGGAAATTGGAATGCATTAGTGTCTTGCTGACACTTCCCTGCGCTGCATTGCTGATGGGGAGGGAGTAGAGTGCCAGTGTCGGGGCTTGTGGCACCAGTGCCGGGGGTTGCCTACCCCTGGTATATACTGTAGGGAGGTTGGAGACCCTGATATTTGTTTGGTAGAGGCGCATGGATCACAATATTAAACAGAATTAAAAAAAGCAGGACACATACACCGATCAGCCATAACATTATGACCACTTGCCATAGCCCATCAAGGCATGGGCTCCTCTAGACCTCTGAAGGTACGCTGTGATATCTGGAACCAAGCCATCAGTAGCAGATCCTTTAGGTCCTGTAAGTTGCAAGGTGGGGCCTCCATGGTTAAGACTTGTTTTTCTAGCACATCCCACAGATGTTCGATTGGATTGAGATCTGGAGAGTTTAGATGCAACGCCAGCACCTCAAACTCATTGTGGTGTTCCTCAAACAGTTTTTTTAATTAATCAAACCAGGCAACCTTCTTCTGTTGCTCCATGGTCCAGTTCTGATGCTCAGCTGTCCTTTGTAGGTGGTTTTTGGGTTTGTATATGGGTCAACATGGGCACCCTGGCGGTTGCTACGCAGATCCATATCTGTGTGTTTTGACACCTTTCTATCAGAACTAGCATTAACGGTTTCAGCTATCTGAGCTACAGTAGCTCTTCAATTGGGTCAGACTACACGAGTTAGCCGTCACTCCCCACATGCATCAGTCTTGGCTGCCTATGAGATCCTGCCACTGACTAACCATTTTTCCTTCCTTGGACCACTTTTGGTAGATTCTGCAAACAGGGAACATCCCACCAGAGCTGCAGTTTTGGAGATGCTCTGACCCATTACAATTTGGCCCTTGTCAAAGTGGCTCAAATCTTTACGCTTGCCCAATTTTTTTGCTTTGAACACATCATCTTCAGGGACAACATGCTGCCAAATGTATCCCACCCACTTTCAGGTGCCATTGTAACAAGATAATCCATGACATTCACTCTACCTATCAGTAGTCATAATGTTATAGCTGACCGGTGATCTGATAAGTCTGGGTGTTTAGATTTTTCTGAGGCATTCGATTTCAAATGAATTCCACTTTTACTAAAATAAGTCATCATCTCTTAGGCAATTATATACATTGCAAAGATTTTTACAAATGCTATTTTGCAGTTCCCTATCATGATTGAATGTTTTGCTAGTTTTATAACTTCACAGCTGGCTATGGATTAAACTGGAAATTTTTATTAAAGCTGTTGTATACCCTAATTATTATTTTTTACCTACAGGTAAGCCTTATTATACCGGGATTAGATACCAACGCCTCATTCTAAGTTAAGTATTTCATAATGAGCTAGTATGCGCTGCCTTACAGGTTTTTTTTTTTTTCCTGTCGGTATACAACCGCTTTAACTCTAAGTTGAGGGCTTTGTAGCAGTAAAAAACAATAATATTCCAGAAGAAAAAAATACATTTGCTTCAGAGGTGAAGTATGAGTAGAGTATTTGCCATTGTGGTGATCCTTCCTGAACATAATGGGTTTTTCAAGGAAATATTTGGTAAGAACTAAGTATCTGGAGGACAGGTACAATATAAAAAAACTTTTTTGTGTGAAAATGTCACAGTTTAGGCATTAGAAGATCAAATACCTTTTTCAAAGGATGGATCTAAAGTACCTTCTTAAAGTAATATATAAAAATACGATTTTCTGACATTGAGAAAACTCCATTTATCAAGAACCCATTAATGTTTCTTTTTATAAGTTTCTGTAACCCTTTTATTTTGGCTTGAGATGACGTACAGATATGTAGCAACCAAATAGTAAATGGCTTCTTTTTTTTTTTTGGTAGAGTAGGAAAGCCTTGAAACTCCTGTAAGGTTTTTTTATTGCTGCCTGTATGGTGTCACCAGTAGGGGTGGGCTTTATGTTCGGGTCGAACGTTGGCTGGTCGCCGTTTGCCGAATAGCAAACAATTTGGGGTGTTTGCGGCAAATTCGAAAGCCGTGGAACACCCTTTAAAAGTCTATGGGAGAAATCAAAAGTGCTAATTTTAAAGGTTAATATGCAAGTTATTGTCATAAAAAGTGTTTGGGGACCCGGGCCCTGCCCCAGGGGACATGTATCAATGCAAAAAAAAAGTTTTTAAAACGACTGTTTTTTTGGGAGCAGTGATTTTAATAATGCTTAAAGTGAATCAATAAAAGTGTAATATTCCTTTAAATTTCGTACCTGGGGGTGTCTATAGTATGTCTGTAAAGTGGCGCATGTTTCCCATGTTTAGAACAGTCTGAGAGCAAAATGACATTTCTAAAGGAAAAAAAGTCATTTAAAACTACTCTCGGCTATAATGAATTGTCGGTCCGGCAATGCACATAAAAGTTCATTGATAAAAACGGCATGGGATCCCCCACAGGAGAACCCCAAACCAAAATTTTTTAAAAAAATGCGTGGGGGTCCCCCTCAAAATCCATACCAGACCCTTCAGGTCTGGTATAGATGTTAAGGGGAACCCCACGCCAATTTATTTTTAAAAAATGGCGTGGGGTCCGCCCAAAAATCCATACCAGACCCTTATCTGAGCATGCAACCTGGCAGGCCGCAGGAAAAGAGGGGGGATGAGAGAGTGCCCCCCGCCACATGCCCTCAACGTTGGGAGGGTGCTTTGGGGTATCACCCCCAAAGCACCTTGTCCCCATGTTGATGGGGAGAAGGGCCTCATCCCCACAACCCTTGCCCGGTGGTTGTGGGGGTCTGCGGGTGGGGGGCTTATCGGAATCTGAAAGCCCCCTTTAACAAGGGGACCCCCAGATCCCGCCCCCCTGTGTGAATTGGTAGTGGGGTACAAATGTACCTCTACCATTTCACAAAAAAAGTGTCAAAAATGTTAAAAAAAAGGCAATAGACGGTTTTTGACAATTCCTTTATTAATGTCTTCTTCTTTCCCCGCTTCTTCTTCCATCTTCTTCTGGTCTTCCTTCTGTGTTGTTCTTCTTCCTCCATCTTGTTCTTCCCCCCGCTTCTTCCTCTATGTTCCTCCACTTCTTCCTCCGGTCTTCTTGTCCGGCATCTTCCTCCGGCTCCTTCTTCTCCGCTTCGTACTCTGATCCGCCTCAATGGGAGTCTCCCACTATGTGACGCTTCTGTTCAGGAGACAGCTCTTATATAATGGATGGCGGGGCCACCCGGTGACAGCACCCCCTTCTGACGTACGGGGACTTCCCTATTGCTTTCCCCGTGTTGTCAGAGGGGGTGGAGTCACCGCAGGGCCAGGAGGCGCGGCTGTGAGTGATGGAGCGCTGGGTACACAGGAGATTGCGGTTCTGTGTAATTCAGCAACGCTTTCTCCTCTTCCCTTGGAGACAGCAGGGATAATCCAACACTGGCGAGGCTGCAATGATGGGAAAGGTGAGGCTGCAGATGGGCACTGAACAGGCTGAATTGTTGGTTAATTTATAGGCTGCAGATGGGCACTGAGCAGGGTGCATTGATGAGCTGTGATCCTAATTTTGCTTCAAAGTTCTTTATTTAAAATAAAAAAGAGAAAGAAATTGCGCTCGGTGCTCAATATAAATGATAATGAAAACTGAAATAAGGGACCGTGAAGGAAATCCTGCAGCTAAAACACAATAACCCCAATACAAGGGCACATGGAATAAACAATATAAAGAACAATGTAGCGCTGGACTAGTAAACAAGAGCACATATGTTGGTATATGCAAATATGCCAAGACCCACAAAATTATCATGGGTCAATAAGTGATATAAAGCAATGAATCAGTGTAGCACTAGTTTAACCACCTCCCGACCGCCCACTGTATATTGACGTCCTTTTTTTAAAGATGGATATCTCGGTAACGGCAGCAGCTGCTGCCACAACCGAGGTATCCATCTTTACAGCGGGCAGTTCTGTACACGATAACGGTGGTCTCTGTGGCGGGTTCGCCGCGAGATCACCGTTATCGGCGGCGGGAGAGGTGACACCCCCCTCCCGCCGCTCTCCCGCACCCTCCGCCGCTTACCGGAGCCGTCGGTAGCGGCGGAGGAGATCGGGACCTGTCACTGCTGAGGTACTGAGACGAGTGAGGCCAAGATGGCCCCCACCCGTCTCTATACCATGTGACGGCCGGAGCGACGTCATTACGATGGCTCCGCCCACTTCTCTTAAAGGCATAATTTTTTTTGTGTCATTTTTTTTTAAACGACTTTTTTTTTTGTTCTTTCTTTTTTTTTGCATTTTAGTCTCAATATGAGATCTGAGGACTTTTTGACCTCAGATCTCATATTTAAGAGGACCTGTCATGCTTTTTTATATTACAAGGGATGTTTACATTCCTTGTAATAGGAATAAAAGTGATCCAAATTTTTTTTTTTAAAAAACAGTGAAAAAATAAATAAAATAAAGTAAAATAAATAATTAAAAAAAAAAAAAATTTTTAAAGCGCCCTGTCCAGACGAGCTCGCTCGCAGAAGTGAACGCATACGTGAGTAGCGCCCGCATATGAAAACGGTGGTCAAACCACACATGTGAGATATCGCCGCGACCGGTAGAGTGAGAGCAATAATTCTAGCCCTAGACCTCCTCTGTAACGCAAAACATGCAATCTGTAGAATTTTTTAAACGTCACCTATGGAGATTTTTAAGGGTAAAAGTTTGACGCCATTCCACGAGCGGGCGCAATTTTAAAGCGTGACATGATGGGTATCAATTTACTTGGCGTAACATTATATTTCACAATATAAAAAAAATTGGGCTAACTTTACTGTTGTCTTATTTTTTTTTTCAAAAAAGTGAATTTTTTCCAAAAAAAGTGCGCTTAGAAGACCGCTGCGCAAATACGGTGCAAAAAAAAGTATTGCAATGACCGCTATTTTATTCTCTAGGGTGTTAGAAAAAAAACAATATATAATGTTTGGGGGTTCTAAGTAATTTTCTAGCAAAAAAACCTGTTTTAATCTTGTAAACACCTAAAATCCAAAACGAGGCTGGTTTTGTAGTGGTTAAAGTGATAAAGTGCACATATATGTAATAAGGACACATGTGAACTGTTCATCTAAAACTATATAAAGAATCATATAAGTGATATTCTTATACATGTATCCATGAAGGGTATATACAAAGAAAAAGTGCGAAAAATAAACAATAAAGTTCGTAAGTGTCTCTAGTGAGAGGATGAATCCACAAAAAAATCCAGAAAAAGCTATTGCAGAGTTCAGGATTGCATGATCCACCTTTAGTGCAGCCCGCCACAGATGGTAAAATTAAAGGCTTACCAGAAAGCCTGCGACCGCCCTTACTCAGGGGGGTCAAAACAGGCTTAGTAGTGGAAAATGTCAGAAGATGATGTGTTCCCTGGACTGTTCTCCCGCTCTCCTCACCAAACAAATGGTCCGCAGCAACGGAGACTCCGATATGGAAAAGGTGCTCATACGGATTCCTTTAATACTCAATTTTGAAGGAATTACACAGCATGTGTTACAACCAGCAGGTCCAAGCGGTCAGGCGGATTTGCAGAACAACATCACATGTGAGGCCCCTCCCAACGCGCGTGTTTCTCTGTAGCCAGTGTTCCATCGATTAGTGCCTCCTATCGAATAATGATCATCACTTGCCACGTCACCTGCCAGCGGTTACGGATTGTCACTTGCTACATCACAGGTCACTTTGTCGCCTAACACATGTTGCGGATTGTCACTTGCTGTGTCACTTTCCTGTGTCCCAGAGTCAGGCAGCAGATTATCAGTCAGGCAGCAGAGAGATGATGTCATCTCTCTGCTTCCCGCAGCTGCCTGCACAGTGAGGGCGGAACTGTACTGTAGGGATTCAGGGCAGGCGCCGGGCAGTGAGAGATGTCATCTCTCTGCTCCCCCGCCCACGGCTCCCTCATTGGCCAGCCGTCTGCTCACCCACGAGCCGCCCAGCTGTTCGCCTGCTCTCTCACCTACCAAGCCACCTGACAGCCTGTGGAGCCACCCGCTCTCTAACCCGCAGAGCCACCCGCTCTCTAACCCGCGGAGCCGCCCGGGAAACCGCCCGCTCTCTCACCCGTGGAGCCATCCGCAGAGCCGCCCGGGAAGCTGCCTGTTCTCTCACCTGCATTCTCGGTGGGGGGGGGAATTGCCACGTTGCCCCCCCCCCCCCGGATCCGCCCCTGACGTGAACAGGAAGAGAAGGCAAATCACAACAGTACACAGGCAGCAAAAAAAAAAAAAAAGATTTGTAAGTTCTGTGTTATTGGCATGATTTACTAAAGGCAAATAGGCTGTTCACTTTACAAGAGTCTTGCAGAGTTTAGTAAATGTGGTGAAGCTTCACTTATCACAAAATACACAGTCACATGCAAAAAAAAAAAAAAACAAAACAAAAAAAAAACATTTTGCTTGCACGTGATTGATTAATGGAAGTTCAGAGACTTTCACCTCACTAAGTTCTGGGACAAATTCACTTGCAAAGTGTAAACAACCTTTAGTAAGTTAACCTCATTGGCAATTAAATTATTAACCTCCCTGGCGGTTTTCCCGAGTTTGGCTCGGGGTTAAATTTAAGTACCATAAATTTTCAGTACCATTAGCAGTAACCCCGAGCTTACAGATTACATTACTGTATCAAATCATTTCACATTCAGTTTGTCCCCAGTGCTTTGTCCAATGCCCTGCCTGCACTTTTATATGATATATACTGTTCTTTCTGCCTGGAAACTTAAGAATGTCCATGGCAACCAAAAAGTGTCCCTTTATGTCAAAAGTGGCTTGAGACCAGCTAGAAAACAGCGATAGTAAATTAGAACACTTGCAGAATGGAGCAATAGTGAATCGTGGGGAAATTTATTTTATTATTATTTTTTATAATTATTTATAGTTATTTATTATATTATAATGTATGATTTTGTGTTTCAAACTTTATCATACGCGGGATATCTACTAGACTCTTGTTTGGACAGATTTAAAGGGGTTGTAAACCTTCAAGGTTTTTCACCTCAATTCATTCTATGCATTGAGGTGAAAAACCTCCTGTAATGCTGCAGCCCCCCCCCCCCCCCCCGAGCCCCCGTTTTACTTACCTGTACCCCTTCTATCTCGTCCCAGGGACAGGCACACCAGCAAAAGCTGGTGTCTCGGGTCCTGATTGGATGGATTGATAGCAGCGCAGCCATTGGCTCCCGCTGCTGTCAATCAAATCCAATGACCCTCAGTCAGTAAATGCAAAGTATTCTCCGATTAGATGAGGTGGAGAATGTGACGTCACTGCCTTGCCTGTCCAATAGGGCAGGCCTTCAGCATGGGACCAAGAAGCTAGTGGAAAACCCTAGCTTCTAGTGGGATCCTATAGTTATGGTATATGCGTGGTTTGGTTTAAACTAGGACAATGTAACTGTGTAAAATATCCATACCTGGAATTCTTGCTCGTATTTTCAGAAGCAGATCAGCAATTCCATCCAATTTCATATTCCTTGCTGTAGACCTTTTCTTTAAATAACTGGATTATTGAACCATGCTAGAATCAGGTGCAAAACAATGAGGAGTTAAGATAATGAGAGGATAAGGCTGCATTTCCGACCAAATCCAAAGCCAGCTCTGTCGGCATTGGAATGTCACTGAGCATCTATATAAAACCTTCAGCCTTCCCCGGATTAGTGAGGTCCCAGGGCTCTTTTCCTATATCTACAACAGCCAATTTCTTTGATGAAAGCCCATAAGACTATCTTTTGGTACAGTAAATTGTCTGCATCTTGACTTGAATAAAGGAACAAATATTTTTAGGTAAATTACTTCTAAAATGTTGCCTTTTGTTTAAAAAAAAAAAATGTTGTGACTAGTTTGGACTTTTTAGAACTTATATCAGCTTATTATGTAACCAGCCCCAGCTTTTTGCTATGCAGAACAATATACTGCTCCTTCTAACACTGTAAATCTGAGTCCCGCCCACTGAAAACAATGTACTTAAAGTGGATCTCCACATCATCACCCCATTATTTTTTTATTTTTTGGGACCAAACTAAACTTTATTGCAGGTGTTAACTATTTAAAGTGGTATTAAAGGTTCATCTTAAAAATAAAATAAATTTAAAAAAATAACAAACTTGTTATACTTACCTGTTCTGTGCAGTTGTTTTGCACAGAGCAGCCCCAATCCTCTTCTTCTCAGGTCCCCCGCTGGCGCTCCTGGCTTAAGCCACTTGCTATGGGGACACTGGTGTGTGCTCGCTCCTGAGCCTGCTCTATACGTCCATAAGACACATAGAGCCGTGGCTTTGCCTGCCCACCACTCTCCCCTCATTGGCTCACTGGCAGTGATTGACAGCAGTGGGAACCAATGGCTCCTTCTGCTGTCTTAGCCTATGAAGAGAGAGACCCGGGACAGACGAGGCTCCCCTGCACATTGCTGGATCAAGAGGGAGCTCAGGTGAGTATTGGGGGGGGCTGTGGGGGAGCAGCACACAGAAGGTTTTTTTACCTTCATGCATAGAATGTATGAAGGTAAAAAACCTTCAACCTTCAAAACCACTTTAATATACTCACCTGCCCAGTGGTGTCCTGCAGAAACCTTTCAGAATTCCTCGCTCGGTCCTGTTCCGCCAACTTCAGTACCGCCATTAAGAGGCCTGTTGGCTTTTCTGGGTTCAACAGGCGGGCCTCACAATGAAGTGCCGCTGCCCCTCCTCCCTTTTCAATGAAGGACTGTGCCTCCTGGGATATGTGACATGCATATCCCAGGAGGCACAGCAGATATAATGCACGTCATTCGCCTAGGCCAGTGGTATCCAAACAGCGGCCTGTGAGTAAAATGTGGCCCTTTACTTGTCTGTATGCAGCCCTTGGGGCACTATTCTTCCCACTGTTCATCCCACTGATAAAAGGCAATATTCCTCCCACTGACACCAATGATGGGGTACTATTCCTCCCATTGACACCAGTGATAGGGCACTATTTCTCCCACTGACACCAGTGATGGGCCACTTTTCCTTCCAGGGACACCAACAATTGGGAACTATTCCTCCCACGGACACCAACGATTTAGCATGATTTCTCCCACTGACACCAGTGACGGGGCTTTTCCATTCCACTGACACCAGTGATGGGGCATTTTTCCACTCCACTGACACCAATGATGGGGCATTGATCCTCCCACTGACACAAATGATGTCATGTCTTTATGGACCTTGCTTTGTGCACTGGTGCGCAGTCATGTTGGAACAGGAAGGGGCCATCCCCAAACTGTATCCACAAAGTTGGGAGCATGAAATTGTCCGAAATGTCTTGGTATGCTGTCTTATGTGTTCCTTTCACTGGAACTAAGGGGCCAAGCCCAACCCCTGAAAAACAACCCCACACCATAATCCCCCCTCTGCCAAATGATTTGGACCAGTGCACAAAGCAAGGTCCATAAAGACATGGATGAGCGAGTCAGGAGTGGGGGAACTTGACTGACCTGCAGAGAGTCCTGACCTCAACCCGATAGAACACCCTTTGGGATGAATTAGAGCAGAGACTGCAGGCCAGGCCTTCTCGTCCACATCAGTGCCTGGTCAAACATTCCTATAGACACACTCCTAAACCTTGTGGACAGCCTTCCCAGAAGAGTTGAAGCTGTTATAGCTGCAAAGGGTGGGCCAACTCACTATTGAACCCTACGGACTAAGACTGGGATGCCATTAAAGTTCATGTGCGTTTAAAGGCAGGTGTCCCAATACTTTTGGTAATATAGTGTATGTTTACCGTATATAAAGTGCTCTACATTTTACAGGGGCTGCTGAGCAGTGACTAGGGAAGCAGAGGACACAATTCCTCTATGCCCTCATCACATTGTGGCTTTTCTCTCTTCTCTCCCTGCTGTCACCACCTCTGATGTGGAGAAGCAGGGAAGGAGATCGTTTACACAAACAACCAGTGAGGTTCTTTTAGCACACCTTATTAAACTGGCCATTTGCAATGCATCCACTTGCAGTTTCTCCCTGTGTTGTGATGAGGAGCAGAGAACAGCATCCCTATGCCTTATTAAAGCTTATTAAACTGCCGCACAGTGGAGATCATCTCAGTTTAATAAACGTACAACTCAGTGTGAAGTAGTAATCTTGAACAACAAAATATTTCAGCTGAAAACATACAGTAAATTAGGGCCTTCTGTGATTTTGCCTGCAAATATTTCATTGCCCACAGGGTCACTAATGAGTGTACCCGCTCTTACAAGGTGAAGGGGGTAAACCAGAAGCTCAAGCAGGCATTATGCACTAGACTTAAGCTGCTCATATACTAGATTTTTGAACGAACATTTGTTATGAACACTTTGACTAGATGAATGTTCAAAAGTACTGCAAAAAAAGTTTTCTTTTACCTGTTTTGGAACGAATAGATTTTTTTTTAAAGAAAAGCACATTCACTGTTGGAGATTCAACCATGTGTGGCCAGCTTAAAGCAGAGTTCCAGTCTCCTAGACAACACTATACTAACAAAATCATGAAGATCGCTATAATTCACCGGAACCGCAATGGAAAGTGATGCCCATGTGCACATTCTAATTTCTTACAATCCGTTTAGTTTTATCTTTTCTCTCCCTTCATTCGGCTGTGGCCATGGAGGATGTGGGCAGCTGAAGCTTCATTTCCGGGTTTTCATGCAGCTGCCTGTTCCCGTTCTTGCGCCTGCGCAGTAGCAAGGAACATGTCCGCATAGTAGTCCAGTAGATGCTTCAACAACACTCATTTTTAAAAATGGTGTTGATTGCTGTTAGAAGCCTTCCTTAATCTAATATTAATCAATTAACATTACTAACCTATGTATGAACGGGTTGGGTCTTTATAGTATGATTGAGTTGTATATATTTATCTCTTCCAAGATTTTACAGTCTGTGTTAAAAGATCTATAAAGATTTCATTAGTCTGTGCATCTCTTTGTTACTAATTAGGCTTGAGCTAGTTCTCTTTCCTTCCCCCATCACAAATGGGATAAGGTTTCACATTTCTTAAGACGTAGAGGTTTGAGTTAAGAATATTAGTTCTTCATACTGTAATATTTCTTGATTAGGATATCAATAAGAAATATATATATAAGAATATAATATAATATATATATATATATATATATATATATATATATATATATATATATATATATAGGATGTATATAACATTATTTGATTTAGATGATAGATACAATTATATTGTATAAGGTATATGGTTGTACACATGACTCTTGCTCATCCCCCAGGTTCTTATGGAATGCCAATGCATAGAGACTGTGAGTTTACCTTTCTAGTCAACCCCAACTATTGCGTGAAAGGGAGAGGTGGTTGAATTGCAGTCCGCGTTTATTGAAAGTTAGGCTGAAATGCATTTGTCACTAGAGTCTTTTTCCCGCCAAGGTTCGGCAGCTTCTGCCGGACCTTCAGCTGGGCTTTCACAGCGCATGAGCCGCTGAAGTCAGTGGCTGCATGCAAAGTGAATATCTCCTAAACCGTACAGGTTTAGGAGATATTCATTTTACCTACAGGTAAGACTTATTGTAGACTTACATGTAGGTAAAAAAAAAAAGAGTATACAACCACTTTAAGAAATGTCATTCATAACCAGGAGATCAAATACCACTTCTTGATGACCTATTGTCACGTACCTGGAGATGGAGCCTGATGTGAAGAATAAGGAGATCTCTTGCTTCTCTGGCCTGGTGCCCCTGATAGAGTAAACAGGAGGCACGGAAGCCTGGAGTGGCACAAGTGCCTAGTAGTTTGGATGGTGAAGGCTGCAGATTAGGGGTCTGTGTGCACATGGATGCAGGCTGGATCATGACGCAGGACAGCAGGTACTTGGCAGGCTGGCAGGTCACAGACAGCAGATACTTAGCAGGCTGGCAGACAGCAGACAGCAGGTGCTTGGCAGGCTGGGTACAGAGCAGGGTCAGACACGCGGGGTCAGTCACTAGCAGGCACTTCAGGAACAGAGCAGTAGGCAGCAGAGTAATCAGGTCCAGGCTGGAGTTGGCAACGACAAACAGAGGAATCAAGCAGAGACGTGGTCGAAGAGCAAGCCAGGGGTCAGTCACTAGCAGGCACTTCAGGAACAGAGCAGAAGGCAACAAAGTAGTCAGGTCCAGGCATGAGTTGGCAACGACAAACAGAGGAATCAAGCAGAGACGTGGTCGAAGAGCAAGCCAGGGGTCAGTCACTAGCAGGCACTTCAGGAACAGAGCAGTAGGCAACAAAGTAGTCAGGTCCAGGCATGAGTTGGCAACGACAAACAGACAAACAGGGCGGTCAAGCAGAGACGTGGTCAAAGAGCAAGCCAGGGCTTGGAACAGGTAGAGTAAATGCTTGGTCAGACAGGTCAGAAGGGCAACAGAATCAAACACAGGAAACAGGTAGCAGAATGCTGTAGACCATAAGGCAAAGTCCACTTTCAGCTGAGGGGTTTATATAGTCCATTTGGCGCCACTTAGTGGCGAGCGTGCACGCCGGCACGCACACGTGTGCGCATGCGCACAAGTCAGGCTAACGGGAAATCTCTGTCCATGGGTTTGGCTAATAGGTTTTTTCCATCTGTGGATCTGGCTAACAGAGAATCTCCGTTTGTACATAATTATGTGCCTATGGTTTTTTCTTCTTTCCTAACACTTGTATGTAGAATGATATGAAGAATTATGAAAGATAACTTACCGATCTCTTACACAGTTGAAGCAATTTTGCTATCAGCTGTTGAACTATGAATAACTTCACTTCCGTACAACTACAGAGCCAAAGGAGCGATGTTCACTGTGCAATATATAAATAATCAGACAGTGCACACTTTTGTAATGACACCCACTCGTTTCTCGAAATAGAAACCTTTAAGAGTATACATGCTTTCTGCATTTTACATTTAAATTGTGCTCAGTAATATAACACGGCAGCATCCCAGAGTCTCCGGGGCATACCAATGTTCTCTGCCTATTCTAAGCTTGTAGTGTCATTCTCCTAATTAAAGAGGATAGTCACAGAACAATCGACCACCCATGCTTCATCCCCAGCTACTTCTCTTACATAAACATTGATATTCCAAGTACATAAGAGGGGGCATTTTGGTTATGAACTATTGCACCACAATTATCTTGTTAATTTGCTCACGTATTCCTAGCATTAATATTTTCATTGATTTCTTTTTTTTTTAAGTGACCTACTCATGGCCCTGTAGAGTTTAAAGCTGAATTCTGGGATAATAGCAATTATTGTCTAAATACAAGAAGCATGTGAAGTCCTACCTATATCTAGAATGAAGTGGGTTATGTACAAGATCATAAATTGGGCCAAAGTAAAGGTGGCAGGTGTAGTGCACGGTGGTTTTGGTTTGTATCACTTTGAATATTGGACGTGGCTTAACTCTTTTACTGCCACCAATGTATGAATACATCAATGGCAGTGGCAATGTAAATCTGAAAAGCCTAATGTTAGCTCTGAGGTGGACCCCCAGTACATTTGTTCCCTTACAACCCCCTGGATATAGGAGAGGGTGACCTATCCTAGCTGCTTGCTGATCTCCCTAGCTAGTAAGAACCCAGAAGCTATAAGGCTCTAAGCCCCATTAGCTTCAGTAGAGCGCAGGGGAAACCTCAGGTGTCTAATAAACCCTTGATGTTTCATTAAAGTGATTGTAAACCCAATATAAACCCATACTAGCCTCAGGTTATACATAGGATTGAAAGAAATCTTCCTACATAAGGTGTACCTGTTTATCTGCAGCCTTCAAAACACACAGATGAAAGGCAGGTGGCAGTGATCGGACAACACACACTGCACATCATAGAGTAGGGAGTGTAATCTGAGACCTGAATGGAGAAAAAAGATACCCTCCTTCTACACAGTCTCATAGGGAAGCATGCATGGCTGAAGCTGTCAATCACCTTCTGTGTGCTGGGGGGAGGTGGGACTATCTCCCAAAATTCTATGGTGTTGAGATAACCTGACAGAAGTGACTAATGCAGAGGGAAGAGAGAAGACGCAGAAATCACACTTGGTGTTTTGAATTGAGACTAGTACACACTATAGGGATACGAGGGATACGCTCTGTTAATTTTCCATTTTAGAGGTTTACAACCGCTTTAAAGAAAATCACAGTAAAAATGCTATCACATAGGTGGCTTTTGGTGACCTAAGGTAATGGCAATAAAGGTAACTAAACAAAAGTGCAAAAATAGTACACCCAAGTACTTAACCCCCCCCAAAAAAGTAATCATAATAATTGTGCCTGCCCCCCTATATAAACAAGTGTATGTAAACACGTCAGGGGTGCTGTGTGTGAAAACAGAGATTGTGGTACATGTTACATACCGTCATGCACATTGGAGTGGAAGGAATAATTCTAGTGTCATTATTCAGGATTAACTCTAAACTGTTGACCTGTAAGAGCTTTTAAAATGTTGCCTATGGAAAATTTTGGAACAAATTCTGCAAGATGGCAAAAGCAAAAGGTAAGTAAGTTTTCATACAAAAGAACTGCAGACAAAATGTTTATTTAAAATCTGTTGGGTAACAAATAATTAAGTGTAATGAGGTGTATGCCACCTCCTGGATTGTTGGCTACTGTTTACATTTTACACTTTTATTCATGCCAGGAAAAGTAGCTTTTGCTATACTTCCAGTGCTCCAAAAGGAGAGCTGCAGCTTCCCC
The DNA here is from genome assembly GCA_037952835.1 of Lithobates septentrionalis. Taxonomy (NCBI): domain Eukaryota; kingdom Metazoa; phylum Chordata; class Amphibia; order Anura; family Ranidae; genus Lithobates; species Lithobates septentrionalis. The sequence goes on along the minus strand of JBBDGP010000990.1, from coordinate 1,796,670 downwards.
ACTCAAAGGCTGCACTGCCTGCCACTCCTCTCTCCTTCACTTCATGAACACAAATGTATACATAAATCACAATTTTTGTGCATCGAATGTGGACCTAAACCCCAAATCATCCCCACCCGAACTGTGATGCGCGTCCCATATAAACACCATGCGGCTCAGACGCATTAAGGACATTGATGTTACAGAAAAATATGGTGTACCACAGAGAAGGACATAAGAACACTAAAAACAGCCTGTCTAGAAAAAGGATATATTTTTTTATATCTCAATTCCAAATACACAGAAAAGAGATCCAACCTATCAGTCTATCCAACGTTTGAGGTTTGTTATTCAGTGGCAAGAGAGAAACCAGTCATTTTTCCGTAACATCAATGTCCTTCATACGTCTGAGACGCATGGTGTTTATATGGGACACGTATCACAGTTCAGGTGGGGATGATTTGGGCTTTAGGTGCAGATATAAGAAAATTGTGATTTATGTATACATTTGTGTTCATGAAGTGATGTTGTACATCAACTTTGTATTTTCTAATATATCATTTTTACTCTATAGTGACCATACATGCATTACTTACCTGAAGTCTCCTGATGAAGCCATTGTATGGCGAAACATGTAAAGCAAGAAGTTACTGCTGTTCATTCAATATATGGTTATTGTATGATGACATCCTATTGGTTTTATATATTTTTATATTAATAAATTTGATGTTTTTACATATCTATTTGCATTTTTTTGTGGCACCTTAAAAGTCCCATTTCTCTTTGGCTATCATATTCATCTACAAGCTATGGTGCCAATCATTGAAAATTGACCACACCTGATGTAGTGATGGCATTTCTCGAGACACTAACAAGCCAGGACAGTACAAATACCCCCCAAATGACCCCTTTTTGGAAAGTAGACATTGCAAGATATTTAGTAAAAGGCATGGTGAGTTTTTTCAAGTTGTAATTTTTTCCCACAATTCTTTGCAAAATTAACATTTGTTTTCCACAAAATTGTCATATTAACAGGTTATTTCTCTCACATGACATATTCATACTTGCAACTACACCCCAAAATACATTCTGCTACTCCTCCTAAGTATGGTGATACCACATGTGTGAGACTTTTACACAGCCTGGCCACATACAGAGGCCCAACATGCAGGGAGCACCTTCAGGTGTTTTAGGGACATAAATTATACCTCTAATTTCCTGACTACCTATTACACTTTTGAAGGCCCTGGAGCACCAGGACAATGGAAACGCCCACAAAACGACCCCATTTTGGAAAGTAAACACCCCAATGTATATTCTATGAGGCATAATGAGACTTTTAAACATGTCATTTTTTTTCCATAAGTTTTTGGAAAATGTGGAAAGAAAATGAAAATGCATTTTTTTTACAAATTTTTACGGCACTGACGGGCGCTGATGAGGATCCACTGATAGGGTGGCACTGATGAGCACTCACTGATGTGCACTATTGGGCACTGGTGAGCATTGTAGTGGCACTGTAATGGTACTGATGGGCACTGTGATGGTACTGATGTGGCACGCTGGGGGAACTGATGGTACTCTGATGGCACTATAGGGCACTCTGAGGGCACACTAAATGCTGCCATCTCACGCAGCTGCACTGTGTCTCCCTCCTCTCCTCACACACTTTATGAACCGGACATGACACCAGTTTGTTGACAAAGTGCTCGCCCCATCATTGGATGAAGCGATCACATGGTAAAGGGGCACTGTGATTGGCCCTTTACCCCAGCCATCATGGACCCAGCCATCATGGACACTTCCCGGTGCGCGCCCCAGAACTACCCAGCAGCGCTGTAGCCGTCATTTGGCTATAGCACGGTCGACAAGTGGTTAAAAACAGCAGCTACAGGATTTTTGGATATCGCTGTTGACTTTTGATTTTTTTTCTCCCAGAGTGAGTAACCACTTTAAGAACTGCCAGTGATCCAAGGGGTGGCATGATATATTTCATTACACTTGAAGTGATACCTAAACCCAAGAACAAAAATGCAATATGCAGCTTACAGTTCTTTGTGGCTGTGGTGGCTGCATTCATTTTCTTTTTTCACACTAAAGCCCCGTACACACGGTCGGACATTGATCGGACATTCCGACAACAAAATCGTAGGATTTTTTCCGATGGATGTTGGCTCAAACTTGTCTTGGCATACACACGGTCACACAAAGTTGTCGGAAAATCCGATCGTTCTGAACGCGGTGACGTAATACACGTACGTCGGGACTATGAACGGGGCAGTAGCCAATAGCTTTCATCTCTTTATTTATTCTGAGCATGCGTGTCACTTTGTGTGTCGGATTTGTGTACACACGATCGGAAATTCTGACAACGGATTTTGTTGTCGGAAAATTTTATAGCCTGCTCCCAAACTTTATGTGTCGGAAAATCCGATGGAAAATGTGTGATGGAGCCCACACACGGTCGGAATTTCCGACAACAAGGTCCTATCACACATTTTCCGCATTAGAATGTTTTCAGCAAATGCAAGAAAATACATTTTGATCTTGCTAGAAATGCAGTGCCCTTGTCATTTCCTGTGCTGCACTGTTTCAGATTCAGAATCTGAAACCGATTCAGAATACTTTATTAATCCCAAAGGGAAATTATTAATCTTCCATGCTAGCTATCTTCTATGAACTACGAAATGTTCTGCCCCCCACCCACATAATGGATATAAAGAGATACAGACATGTTTGTTGTCCACATCAGTGGAGCAGCCAAGGATGACCACCATAGCTCCCTCCATAGATAAAACGGAGGAGTGATATAGCCACCCAGGGACAGTAAGTGTATAATTTGCAGTACTAAGTGAGAATAAAGCAAAATAAGTTAAAAAAAAGAAAATTCATTTGGCCGCCACACCAAGAAATTAAAAGCAGGATCTAGCAGCATTAAAAGTTGTAAACTGCAAGTGCTGGGAGAAGAATTTTAACAAATACTGTAATTTACAGTGGAATGTTTAGTTTATTTTGCTCAATGTATTAAGCTAAAAAATGCTCAGTGTTAAATATACTACTTTAACTAGCAGATTTTAAATAAACAATTTCTCTTGGATTTCTTCCAAGCATTGCTTTAATAAAACTGTAGGTATTAAAGTTTAACTAAAGGCAAACTTTTTTTTCCTTTTTGGATAGAGTAAGGGAGGGTTATAACCCCTGTCAGTTTTTTTTTGTCATCTATGTCCCATTGGGGACATTTTCTTTTCATATTCTGTCCCTTACCTAAAAAAGGAAGTATGTGGCAATCCCTCCAAAGTGAGAGAATCCCAGTGTGTCACCAGGGTCATCGGAACTAATATCCCCATTGGAAGTTTTCCCCTCTATTCATGTACACACTTTTCGACCGGACTTGTCCGACGGACGCCGACGGACCAAATCCGGCGGACAATCCGATCGTGTGTGGGCTTCACCGGACCTTCAGCGGACTTTTCCAGTCGCAAATCTGACGGACTTTAGATTTGGAACAGGCTTCAAATCTTTACGTCGTAACTCCGTCGGACCCAGAAATCCGCTCGTCTGTATGCTAGTCCGACGGACAAAAACCCACGCTAGGGCAGCTATTGGCTACTGGCTGTCAACTTCCTTATTTTAGTCCGGTGTACGTCATCATGTACGAATCCGTCTGACTTTTGTGTGATCGTGTGTAGGCAAGTCCGGTCGTTAGAAAGTCCGTCTAAAGTCTGTCGAAAGTCTGTCGCACGGGCTGTCGGACTTTTGTAGCTGAAAAGTCCGACCGTGTGCACGCGGCATAATAGTGTGTATGGGGTCTTAGAGTAAAAATGCTATCCTTGCAATTTTGAGTGTTGGAATTACAGATTTCCAGTCAATTTGCTCTGAGTATCTTCAAAATAAGAACCGTGTTGTCAGTTAGAAGACTTACAGAATGTCTTGGAATTGTGGACATGACATGGTATAAAATAAGACAAACTATTTTTAAAGAATATTTTTCTTCCCTATTTATCTCCATGTCTGGTTAGTCGAGCAACTTGAATTTATTTAGAGTAACTATAAGATTTCCATAGCCCTGCCCACAAATTAAAATGAATATTCAGTCCTCTTCATTGTCTTGATTTAGATTCCTATGTTTTCTTCGAAGTTGTAACAAAAAGTGAGCTTATCGTTCTATACCAGTGATTCTCAACCAGGGTTCAGTGGAACCCTAGGGTTCCTCCAGAGATTGCTAGGGGTTCCTCCAGCATTGGGCCATTTCTGCCTCTCAGATAAGTTCCCACTCACACCATAGATTTTTTTTAGCTATCTGTAAGGGGGTAAAATTCTTCCCAATGACCACAAGTGTAAGGACCATTCTTCCCACTGACAATCACACTAATGTATCATGAGTTGTAGATTTCTCATTTTTAGCAGGGGTTCCCCGAGACCAGAGAACTATTTCAAGGGTTCCTCTGTGTTGAAAAGGTTGAGAAAGGCTGTTCTATACAGTTGAGTCATTTTATTCATGAAAGAAGCTTCAGACCAAGATTTCTTGTTAGCTAAGCATGTCCACAATAAATTTAAGTCAGCATGAGGTGAAGAACATTTGAGGCATTTAGTTTAACATGAAGCCATGTCACCATCAAAGGTGTAGTGAGCCCTGTGTATTATTTTAAATTGCTTCTTCTTCTAGTCCCCTTTTTATAATAGCTTTGCTCACTTTGCTCACCGTGCTTTTTAGTTTCTCTGCTAACATTTCAAAATCTAGGTCAACTACCAAAGCATATTTATTAAAATTGTAGTTGTTAGCCCTGTTTGATATAAATTGAACATCTTGTTTTTGATGGCCCTTGCATTATACAGTAGTTGGTAAAAAAAAAAGTAATTGTAGTTGTTATCCCTATTGGATATAAATTGAATGTTTTCTTTACATAGGCCTCTACATTATGTAGTAGATGGTAAAACTGAAGGTGATTTTGCTGATATTTTACAATCCCATTGTTGTGTGTGGCCATTTCTAGTTTTGCAATATTCAATTTTTAGTTATGTTAAGTAGACTGCGGTTGTGGTCCCCATTTCTCACAAAAGTGTTTTCTGAATCTTTTCTTATTTGGACCCCATACACACTTATTAGATTTTCTGAAAATTTTGGTCTTCAGATTTACCAAAACCATATGATATGAGGTCAAACCTTAAGAGTTTCAATTTGGATGCAATCAGGCAGGCCCTTGCACTTCATGGTTTTGGTAAATCTGAAGACAAAAATCTGCAGAAAATCTAATAGTGTGTATGGAAATGAGTAGTTGATTCCCCTTGTGCACAATAGAGTTCATACAGTACAAGTCCTTTTTTTTTTAACAGAGTTTTTCTTAATAAGTAGGGATGAATTTGCTTCTCGTTGTCACGCATCACCTGTCTGCCTAGGGAATATACAGTATGCTGCCTTTTTATTTTTTTTATTTTTTTGTGTGTATGTATTGGACACAATCGGCAAGCATTTATGAGAGGGAATATAGCAAATAAATGTCCCTTTTGGATTAGCCCAGTCAGGCAGAAACTCTCAAAATGTCAAGAATCCAACCCGTTACCATGGAAACACTCCACTGAGAGATAAATGAGCTATGCTTACACCAAGCAATAAGCGACTTACACATTAGAGGCTCGACATGCATGTGTAGCTCCCTAACGTGTCCGTCCTGATGCTGTATCTTATATGTCTATATAAGCTTGGCGTACTTGTTTTGTGTCAGGCATGCTAATGTAATACTAAGGGCAAAAATCACTCTTCACAACTACTTGCACAAGCATAGAAGATTATATGATATATGTGAGTTTATTAAAACATGACCAGTAGAAAACAGAAAAAAAAAAACAAAAAAAAAAACTAGTGTTAATAGTACACGTAAATTAGAAAGATTTTTTTTAACAAAGCCTAGTGCACACCCTTACCTTCCTCTGTTTTGTAGATTGTGGCTATTGATATAGGCCTCGCCTGCACTCACTGAAGCTCCCTAGCAAGTGGGAAAGTCTGCCTTGGCTTTAATCACACAGTTTGTTTTGGCATAAAAACTAAATGTGCAGCCTCATCACCAAAACATTAAACTATTGCAGGGAATGTCTGTAATTTGACCATGGCTCTGTGCAGATTTCTGGGAAAAGCAATGAATCCGTCACATACAGTGCCTTGAAAAATTATTCACCCCCCCCTTGGCATTTTTCGTGTTTTATTGCCTCACAACCTGGAATTAACATGGATTGTTTGAGCATTTGCAGCATTTAATTTACAGAACATGCCAACAACTTTGAAGATGTTTTTTTTTTTTTTATTGTGAAGCAAACAACAAATAGGACAAAATAACAGAAAAAGTCAATGTGCATAACTATTCCCCCCCCTAAAGTCAATACTTTGTAGAGCCACCTTTTGCGGCTATCACAGCTCCAAGTCGCTTTGGATAAGTCTCTATGAGCTTGCCACATCTTACCACTGGGATTTTTTGCCCATTCCTCCTTGCAAAACTGTTCCAGCTCCTTCAAGTTGGATGGTTTGCGCTTGTGAACAGCAATCTTTAAGTCTGATCACAGATTTTCTATTGGATTGAGGTCTGGGCTTTGACTAGGCCATTGCAACACATTTACATGTTTCCCCTTAAACCACTCAAGTGTTGCGTTAGAAGTGTGTTTGGGGTCATTGTCCTGCTGGAAGGTGAACCTCCATCTTAGCCTCAAATCACACACAGAGTGGTACAGGTTTTGCTCAAGAATATCCCTGTATTTAGCACCATCCATCTTTACCTCAACTCTGACCAGTTTCCCAGTCCCGACTGCTGAAAAACATCCCCACAGCATGAAGCTGCCACCACCATGTTTCACTGTGGGGATGGTGTTCTTTGGGTGATGTGATGTGTTGGGTTTGCGCCAGACATAGCGTTTTCTTTGATGGCCAAAAAGTTAAATTTTAGCTTCATCAGACCAGAGCACCTTCCTCCATACATTTTGGGAGTCTCCCACATGCCTTTTCGCAAACTCAAAATGTGCAATTTAGTTTTTCGCTGAAAGTAATGGGTTTCTTCCGGCCACTCTGCTATAAAGCCCAACTCTATGGAGCATACGGCTTATTGTCTTCCTATGTACAGATACTCCAGTCTCTGCTGTGGAACTCTGCAGCTCCTCCAGGGTTACCTTAGGTCTCTGTGCCGCCTCTCTGATTAATGCCCTCCTTGCTCAGTCAGTGAGTTTTGGTGTGCGGCCGTCTCTTGTCGGGTTTGCTGTTGTGCCATGTTCTTTCCATTTGGTTATGATAGATTTGATCTATCAAAGGGATCATTAAAGATGTGGATATTTTTTATAACCTAACCCTAACTTATACTTCTAAACCACATTGTCCCTTACTTGTTTGGAGAGTTCCTTGGTCTTCATGGCAGTGTTTGGTTAGTGGTGCCTCTTGCTTAGGTGTTGAAGCCTCTGGGGCCTTTTAAAAAGGTGTGTATATGTAATGACAGATCATGTGACACACTTAGATTGCACACAGGTGGACATCATTTCACTAATTATGTGACTTCTGAAGGTAATTGGCTGCACCAGAGCTTTTTATGGGCTTCATAACAAAGGGGGAGAATACATACGCACATGCCAGATATCAGTTTTTTATTTCTGAAAAATAGTTTTATGTATATATTTTTCAAATTTTACTTCACCAACTTAGACTATTGTGTTCTGATCCATCACATATAATTCAGATTAAAAAAACATTGAACTAAGGGCTGTAATGTAACAAAAATAGGTAAAAAGCCAAGGGGGTGAATACTTTTGCAAGGCACTGTAAGCAGGAATAGAGGATATTTGGGAAGTTCTAGATAGTTGCAAGGAAGTGATATTCTAAAATGCTGGCAGTTTTCTAAAACAGCTGTAGGTAGGTTAAAATTGTTTTTTTTTAAATATATTAACTTGGTTTATAATATAAAATATAATATAAATGGTTTATTTAAAGAAATTGTCTTTTGTCACTTTAGGAATACTTTAGGACCTCTATGAAATGCAGTCATGTCGAGGTACCTTCCCATTCCTGCCACAGTTTTAGTTAGCTTTGCCCAACTACTGGGCTGGTCTGATCACACAAAGCTTTAGCACTTCCTGAATAATAAAGTGAGACATTTTAGCAATGTGTAAAAAGTGTTATCTTTTTCTTGCATTAGCAATGTGAAGCTCTGTGGAAGTCTTATTGATGTTAATAAAGTATTGCCCGCCTGTGAAAATTCTATTACCATGGAAAATGTTCTTTATCATTGAAATCACTTATAAGAATTTAAAAATTAAAATGGAAACATTAAATGTTAGGTTTCTGTTTATTACAGAGGTTGAGATCCTACTGCAGTGTAGATTACAAAGCAATCCAGAGAAAAAGGAACAGTTTTTCTTAGTATTTCCAACATATATGCCTGCTGCTCCGGCAGTGGTGTCACCTGGCCAACAAAACCCTGATGTGGGCCACACTGAGAACTTAGCCGTTTATTTTGCCCCTGTTCTCTGCAACTTTTTTTTTTTTACTCCAGACACATCCTCGCTGACATCACCAGATTGAGTGGACCCGGTGCTATATCCTAATCCTAATTCCGCTAGCATAGTATGCTTCCATTATTATCCTTTATCATGCCACAAAGAGAGTATATAAATTAAACAAATTTGTGCAAAATGATTAAACAAAATTGTGCTGTGCCAAAATTTACAGTCCTCTGTATTCCAGTGAAATCCAAATAATAAATAATCAAAACAGCCTTTCAATTAGTGATATTTCTTCATGCAATACTCTTCCTTAGATTTGTCACCTTGTGATGCTGATATCCCATATCATTTAAGCTCCCCCACCATCAGATGTGCCCTCACCTGATAGCGCCCTAACCACTAAATGAGGTTAAAACAAATGCTTTTTGGCCTGCCCAGGACAATAGTAGGAACTATCAAGCCCTCCTTATTGCTCCTGCATCAATTTCCTAATAATCCTTATGTCATTTAAGTATAAAAAGCTTTATAAACACTAGTAGAAAACTACTCGCATTGACAGCTCAGCAATCTGTATGTACTTGCTTTCCTCAGGACTATGATGTCACTCCCCCCCCCATACGTGTAACACCACAGGGTCACGTGGCTTCCTCTGGAAGATTCCTTAGCTGTAAGGTCACACGCTATCAGGTGAGGGCACATCTGATGGTGGGGGGAGCATGTGTTATATAGGATATTAGCATCACACGGGGACAAACATAAGGGTATTGCATGAAGAAATATCACTAATTGAATAACTTTTTGGATTATTTATTATTTGGAATACAGAGGACTTTAATTTTCACACGGCACCATTTTGTTTAATAATTTTGCACAAAATTGTTTAATAACATATACACTCTTTGTGGCATGATAAAGGATGTTTAATGGAAACATGCTATGCTAGTAATATATAAGTGTATGCACAGGAGTTATATATGGCGATCACAATAGTTTTATATAGCTTATTTAAAAGAGGAGCGTGACGCATGTTTTTGATTGATGTAAGATTGCACATGATTATGGGAATGTGGTAGGTGTTAGCAGCTCTCAACGGATTGTAACAGGTGCATATAGTTGCTCGCAAGGCTTTGTACATAGCTTTGTACATATATGTTATGTAGTCAAAGATTTGGACACCTAAAGAAGTACCCCAAGAAGGAAGTAAACAGAAGAGGAGAAGACTCGAGCTGGGGTGTCACACGACCGTGGGTAAAGGTAAGTTAAAATGGGCATTTAGATAGGGATTTTTTTATTTTTATTTCCAGCAATCAGGCAGTGTTATTAAGAGCGATACAAGGGCCATGCTTCATAGCTACCTAAAATCCATGTAGTCTGACCACCCCACCCAGGAAATACTACAGCTGCTTGACTGACAGTCCAAGCCTTCTTGGCACATTCACCTCCCAAGTCTGTCCAGCTAATTCAATTCCTACAAAAACACAACTTTTTTTCCTAAAATTTTACCAATTTTAAATGAAGAGATTTTTGATGAGGCACCAAAGCAGTATTTTACTCAGTGCTGTTTGCTGACTTATCGCTGATTGTTGAAAGTTCCCTTTTGCTGTGGGAAAACAGAAGGTGTACTGCAATGTGCATTATTCCACCCCCTGGTTGAATCTGGGGAGAAAAGGCTTTGCTTCCTAGCAGAATACAAGTCATTTGAGGACAGGCAGATGTCTCACTTCCCATTATTTTTAGTGAAACATGCTCATATGTGACCGAATAAAGTGTCAGGAAACTTGCAGTTGTCAAGCTGATGCAAGACCTACCTACTTGGTCTTTTCATAAATATACAATTCACACTGTTGGAAACTGTTAAGTGTTATGACAGCACATAGCAATTATTTATTTCCTAGTGTGGTAATCCTTGTGCTTTTAATTTTTCTGTATACTGCAGGGGTTTTCACAGTGATAAGTTCATCAATAATTGTGTGCTGGCAAATAACGCACACTGGGGGGTGGTTGCTGTACACTCATATATTGTCAATACAGGCAGTGATCATCTGAGTAGTGCGGGTGTGTGTCTCAAACAAGTACTAGCAGATGGAAGATATCTTTGTCAACTGCTACCTAATTATCGCAAATAATTAAACCTTTTCAGAGTCAACATTAGTCAAGAGTGGAGAACCATTGTCAGGACTGACAAGTAACAACCATGCCTACATTTGAATGCTATTTTCTGGGAGCCTTTGGAATTGCATGGGTGAATCAGTCATAGTTATGCATACCAAAAACGTTACAGTCTGGGAATGGGCCACAATTGAACATGATATACAAAGTAAAATTATAGCCTCATTTTGATAGGAGAAAATATGGGAGTGATGACTAAAAAGGTAGCAGAAGTTTTTTTGCAAGTGCAGTCACTCATTACCTCAATATTTCATGATCTGTCCAAGGTCCACAAGGTGGATTTTACTATTGGAGGGGCACCCAATAGTGACAGTCTTTGGAGCCTTTAAATTTGATGAGTAGATGGGCAGGGGCGTGGCTTGGACATGGCGGAGTAAGGACGTGTAGATCCAGAGCTCCCGACTCCCGACCAGTCTAACCCGACTGATATGCCCGTTCTCAACACCATTTCTGCTGGCCATGAGATATTATAAGCGTCGGAGGGGCAGAGGATCGTCCACAGCGGCTCAGGCGAACCAGATTGACCGATTTTTCAGAGAAAAACCCCGCTCCACGCCGGCAGTGAACTGCAGAGGAACACGTGGCGACAGTGGGCCCTCATCAACCCTCTCTCCCATCATGGAGGTCTCACACAGCCCAACGCATAACTCCCTCACAGGCATCCCGCCTTTGTTAGACTCTCAGTCCGGCACTTCGTACAGCCAGGAGATGTCTACTCTCACACCCAGGGATGCAGACGACATCAGGGCACTACTGAAAGCCCTCCCAACCAAAGCAGATTTAGCAGCCATGGTGTCGCAGGTGGAGGAGCAGCACCGCCGGGACTTCCAGCAAATGCGAGAGGAGGTGCAGATTATCGATGTGAGACTCTCCAGCGGGGAAGCTAATATGGAGGCGCTGGAGGCTCGTGTTGCTCACTTAGAGAAGACACAGCAGTTAAGCCAAGAACAGTTGGCGGAGATGCAGCTGCACGCAGAGGATCTCGAGAACCGAAGCCGCAGGAACAATTTGCGGCTTCGGGGGATACCTGAGGCCACGGGGTCTGAGAATCTGCAGGAGACTGTGCGGGCAATCTTACAAAAGATCATGGAGCCAGAACCTGCCGTGCAATGGGAATTTGACAGGGTGCATAGGGCGCTCGGCCCCCGGCCAGGGGAACAAGACCGTCCCAGAGATGTGATCTGCCGGCTTCATAGGTACGCGCAGAAAGAAAGTATCATGAGAGCCGCCTGGCAGAAGGGAACGGTGGATTTCGACGGGGCGGCTATCTCCATCTTTCCTGATATCTCTCGGGCAACCCTACGGAGGAGAGCTATGCTCAAACCCCTGCTGGAATATCTGCGCGGCGCCCAACTTCAATACCGCTGGGGATTCCCGCTACAGTTAACGGTCCGTAAGGCGGGCGCCTCTTACACACTGAGACGCCACTCGGATCTCCCGGAGCTGTTTCGTTTCCTGGAGATGGAGGAGATCCCCATTCAGGACTGGCTGTGCTACCTTTCTGGCGGAGATCTTCGACTGAGACCGCAGGCGCCTCCTCCGACACAGCCACGCCGTTCCTCCAGACGCAGACGGAGGGATCACACACCGATCAGAGCCCAAGATCCGGAGCCGTAACACCAGCGGAAGCCCACAAGTGAGTGTCCCTGAGACTTGAACTCTCTGCCGTCAGGACTTTTCCCCTCTCCCCCTCTCCTCTCCCTCCCCGCCCAGCCTGCTAGCTATGCGGCCCTTGAGGTCTGACTCCAAGACGATCGGACCCCGACCCCCCTTCCCCATCTGGAAGTGAGAGATTGTCTTGCCCCTCCGCACCCTCCCCCTCACCCAGAGTGCGCTTCTTCCCGACCCCGGGACAGTGATAAATTTTCGCATCTCAGGTATGCACGGGACTTATGATGCCTACTCAGACTGTGGAACCCGAAGCAGCAATAAGGATACCAGTTGATTGTGAGAACTGTTTGTAATGGGACCTTTAGCTCGTGGGTGAGGGGGGAGGGGGGTTGGGAGCTTGTTGGGGGGAGGCAGCCGGGGGTTGGGGGAATACTTATTCCTATGCGTGGACTTCTGAGGATAGCTACGGGGGGAGATAGGGATTAAGTACAGAGGACTTTGCTTGGAGGGACAGTGGAATCAGAGATCATCTGCCTAGCATTTGATTTACATGTAACATGTATTGTCTCTGTCCCATTGCACTGATTTCAAGAGGATCGAGAGGGGGGGGGGGTGTTGTATGTGGGTCTACTAAGGGGGGACTAATTGTTTGGAGCTTAATTGTCCCATTCGGTGTGGGCTGACACAGCATCCAGTTGAGGGATACCTCGTGAATTGTGCAGATGTATTGGAGATGCTGCTCGGCCTGCATTGGAGGACCCCCTCCCTCTTCCTTCCTCCATCCTCTCCTCCTGACCCGCGAGTTCATGGCTCCTCCTTCCTATTTGCCCGCCCCTTGTGCCCCGTTTCCTTCCTTCCCTCCTCCTTACCTTCTCCCTACCACGTCCTTGCCGCATTTCCTCCCTCCCCCGTCCATTCGGTGGAGATGGGGGACTTCGGGGGAACAGGAGCTGTGGATGGGGGGGGACGTGGTTCAGGGGATCAACTGCCAAACGGCTGATTGGGTAAAGCAGAATATCCCGGGGACTTCCTGCAGTGAGGTTATCTCTTCCTATCAGTTGGTAATTCCCTCTTCCTGAGCAGTGAGGTGGAGAGTCCTCCCTGTTTATACAAGGTTTTTTGTTTTTTTTTCTTAATGTTTGCTGGTGTTTTTTTTGTTGACCTGAGAGTTTGCAATGTTAAATATCCAGTCAGGGCTTAGCTAGCTCAAAGATTTGAGACCATTACATAGACTTAGCCGGACATATCAGTCAGTTATTACCATTGTTTTATCTTATGGACTGGTGGGGGATAGGGAGCCTCTATACCCTGCTGTACACAACCACTTTCCCCACATAGGGTTACATCCAGTTAGTGGCTTCTCTTTTGGTGTTTGGAGATTAGGTCTCCCATACGCATTTGCGTATTAGTTGTCTTTGTCTTTGTATATTTTTATTTTTGTTCTTTCTTTCGCTATCTTCTCTCGTATCTCCCTCTCTTCCCTTCTCCCCCCCCTCCCCCCTCTTTTTTTTTTTTTTTCCCCCATCCGCCAGTTCTCGCCATGACCAGGAGTGGTCAGGAACCAGTTTGCTTGCTCTCAATTAATGTAAAGGGTTTGAACACCCCAGAGAAGCGCACCATTGCTATGTCTAACCTGAAACGTTCAGGGGCTCACATTTGTTTCCTGCAGGAGACGCATTTCTGTGCTGACAAAACACCTAGTCTCAAGAATAGTCTCTTCCCAATGACTTATCATGGGTGCATGCCTGACTCCAAGTCCAGGGGGGTAAGCATTCTTATTCGCAATACTACTCCGTGGCAGGAGAAAGATAAATGGAGTGACACAGAGGGTAGGGCATTGTTTGTGAAAGGGACACTGGGTGGCCTTATGGTTACCCTAGTGAACCTTTATCTCCCAAACACAAACCAGATTACTTTCCTAGAACCAATCTTGACCAAGCTGTGAGAGTTTGTTGAAGGGGCAGTGATACTGGGAGGGGACATGAATTTCATCATGGACCCTATTTTGGACTCATCTAAGACCACTTCTCAGCTCTCCTATGCGGCACTGAAACGCCTAAAGAAAAGCTTTTATGCTTTCCATCTAGTAGACGTGTGGCGGATTCTTCATCCGAACCAACGAGATTACACTTTCTATTCGCACCCCCATGACTCATATACCCGAATTGATCTAATTATGATGCCCCAATCCCTTCTATCTAGGGTCACGTCAGCTTCGATCGGATCTATTACATTCTCAGATCATGCCCCGGTTATGGTGGACATAGACATCTTGACACCCACAACCAAGCAGTGGATGTGGAAGATCAACGATTCTTTGATCCAGATGCCTGAGGTGGTCGCGGAGGTATCTAAGGAATTGAAGCAATTTTTTGCCGAAAACATAAACTCAGAAACAGCCCCAACAATGGTTTGGGAAGCCCATAAAAGCTACATTAGGGGTCTCTTAATAAAAATAGGGTCCCGCATCAAGAAGGCCAGAGAGCAACAGACCTTGGAACTCCTAGGTAAAATCCGATCCTTAGAGGCCACCCATAAACGGTCGCTCGCTGAACAAGCATTGGCAGATTTAACTGCATTGCGGAATCAATTACGTACCATGGCTCTACATAGGGCAAAAGAGGTGATAGCCAAATGCAGGAAAACGTTCTATATGCACAGTAACAGAAGCGGTAAACTGCTGGCACGAGCTCTCAGAGCCCAACGAGCACGAACGTTTATCCCTGAAATATATACGGAAACTCACCACAAGGTTCATACCACAGAAGCCATAGCAGAACAGTTCCGAAAGTACTACGCCTCTCTATACAATTTGACTCGTCCTTCCTCTGGGGGGGCGTCACAGGTGGAACGGGGTAAGATACAAGATTACCTACAAACATCTGGGATGCCTCAACTATCAGACGAGGATTTAACGGCACTGGAGAAACCCATCTCGGCGGACGAAGTATCCCGTGCGATGGCGAGCATGCAATTGGGTAAAGACCCGGGTCCGGATGGATACTCCCTGCTTTACTACAAGACCTTTGGGGGTCTTTTGACCCCACATTTCATCTCGGCATACAACGCTGCAGGTGAAGGCCTTGCCCTCCCCAGAGACACACTACGCGCTCACATTACGGCTATTCCAAAGGAGGGCAAAGACCCCCTACTATGCCAAAGCTACCGGCCGATCTCATTACTAAACATTGATTTGAAAATGTTCACAAAAATTCTCTCCATTCGTCTTATAGACCTGATCCCTCAATTGATTCACTCCGACCAAGTGGGATTTGTTCCCTCAAGGGAGGCACGTGACAATACAACTAAAGCAATCAACCTAATTTATGCGGCCCGGAAACTGAAAACTCCGATGGTGCTCCTGTCAACAGACGCAGAGAAAGCATTTGATAGGGTAAGCTGGCCTTTTCTCTTCGAAACCCTCCGGAGTTTGGGTCTCAGAGATCGCATGATGAACTGGGTGCAAGCAATCTACTCCTGCCCTTCGGCACAGGTCAAGGTGAACGGCCACCTGTCTTCATCATTTCAAATAACAAATGGGACGAGACAGGGGTGTCCCCTATCACCTCTGATATTTATCCTGACCCTCGAACCTTTCCTAAGATTTATCAGGGATAACCCGAATATCAAGGGGCTTAGATTGAATGATAATCTTTCCCCAAAAATAGCTGCCTTTGCGGATGATTTGCTTTTCTTTCTGACCAGTCCACTGACGTCCATCCCAAATCTGCTTGCGGAACTGAAGACCTACGAAGAACTGTCCTTTTTCAGCATTAATTACCAAAAATCCGAGGCTCTAGAGATTGATCTGCCACCATCCTTGGCTGAGTTGATTAGAGTAGACTTCCCTTTCAGATGGGCTTCATCCCACATTAAATACTTGGGCATCTATTTGCCAAACAGAATAGAAGAAGTCTTTTCTCTCAACTTCCCTCCCCTCTTAACAGCTATAAAAAAGGATCTCCAGGCCTGGCAGAAAGGAATGTTTTCATGGTTTGGGCGGTGCGCCATATTAAAAATGAACATTATGCCACGGTTACTTTACCATTTCCAGGCTCTCCCTGTACGTATTCCTGCGTCCTTCCTTAAAGCAATCAACAAAACATTTGGGAGGTTCGTTTGGGCTCAAAAACCACCACGCTTAGCCCAGACAACCCTTAGATTACCAAAGCTAAGAGGGGGTATAGCATTACCGGATGCAAATCTCTACTTAATGGCATGCCACTTAACCAGGATATTAGACTGGTGCCGACACAGCACCTTGAAGCAGTGGGTCCAAATAGAATACGCCTTAGCAGGAACCAGACTGCAATCGTTGCCTTGGTGTCTTAAGCCCATGCCCAACCGAATAATTAAACACCCGACAGTGGGAGAAACGTGGCAGACGGCCCGCAAAGTTTTCCGCGATTTTTCGGTCGTTCCGCTCCCGTCCCCACTCACCCCTATTGTTGGAAATCCAGCGTTTGCCCCAGGTCTCGATGACCCCAGATTCTTACAGCTGCTGGAGGTTGAGCGTTCGCAAGCAAGACAATTTCTTATCAACGGCCAGTGGAAGAACAGGCAACAAATCACAGAGGATCCAGCCCTAGCGGGCCTGTCTTTTTGGCAGAAGATTCAACTTTCTCATTTTATTGGCTCGCTGCCTAGGCCTGAGAGGTTTGAGAGGCAATTGACCACCTTTGAACTGATGTGTGTGGAACAAACTCCATTGAGACATGCCATCTCCCTGACTTACCAACTGCTACTTGACCAACCTCAGGACTTCAGACTTCCCTACATATCCAAGTGGGAGAAGGATCTAGGGGTGAAATTTACAGAGAAAAAAATAGATCGGCTCTTTCTTTTTGCTCATAAGATATCCGTATGCACCAGACATCAAGAGGCGGGATACAAGCTATTAGCCCGGTGGTACTACACCCTGGAAAAAATACATCAGATGTTCCCCCAGAGTTCAAACCTGTGTTGGAGATGTGGAGAGGAGACCGGTTCCCTGCTACATGTCTTTTGGTCATGTCGAATCCTCCGCCCTTTTTGGACGGAAGTACGGCGCATAGTGCAAAAATTCACGGACCGAGAGATACCTGAGACCCCTGAATTCTTTCTTCTTCAACACCACGAGTTTCCCACCAAAGTCTATAAGAAATCAGTTGTCCCTCTCCTGATCACGGCGGCGAGGAATTGCATCCCCCTGTGTTGGAAGCAGGCGCAGCCCCCTTCGGTGTCCATGTGGTTGAGAAAGGTATCAGAAATCAGGGAAATGGAAGACCTGGTGGCCACGGAGAGAGGCCTAAGCGAACAATTCTCCAAAAAATGGTTTTGGTGGCACGAGTTTGTTTACTCTGCGGAATACAATGAGCTGTTGGTTTAATCCACAATGAGACAGCGTTCTCGCACGTTTCCCCCGAAGGGGGTGGGGAATCTGGTCGGGGGTATGTTTTACCCCCTCCCCACCCCTCCCCCCCCCCCCCCATTTTATTTATTTATTTAATTTTTTTTTTTTCTCTCCTCTCCTTGATTTCTCTCTCTCCTCATTTATTCATCTTTTTTCTTCTTCTCTGACTATCTCTCTTGGGTCGCTTGATCCCGGATCAAAGTGATCCACACTATTCTCCTCTCTATATACAATACGGTATTTACCGTGTAAAGAGTGGTCGTGTGTCTGATGGTACCCCATGGATAACGAAAAGTTTGACTTATGTATGAAAGACTATACATCGGAATGTCATGGACGAGACTGTCATTGTATGTATTCATGTTTTATTTTTAAGGGATTGTCTCTGTGTTTTCACATGATTACCTCTTCCAAAAAAAAAAATAAAGAATTTAAAAAAAAAAAAAAATTTGATGAGTAGGTTGATATGCACCATTCAGCCTAAACCACTGGCAACAAATGTGAGTATACCCCTAAGTGAAAATGTCCAAATTGGGTCCAAAGTGTCAATATTTTCTGTGGCCACCATTATTTTCTAGCACTTGCGTAACCCTCTTGGGCATGGAGTTCCCCAGAGCTTCACAGGTTGCCACTGGAGACCTCTTCCACTCCTCCATGAGGACGACATGGAGCACTATGGACTAAACTCGTGACCCCTAATTTAAATATGACCCACCCCTTCCTGTCAAGGCCACACCCCTTCCTGTTTAGGACCCGGCCTGAAATTTTCCAGTGGGAACACTAGTTCTGATGGCTTGGGGGGGGAAGGGATTCCCTTAATTTGCAGAGATTTCCTCTCACTTCCTGTTTGGCTATGGGGCAGGAAATGAAGGGAAATCTCCGCAATGGGACAGGGATGGCAAAAAATAAACTAACAGGGGCTATAACCTCTCCTTACTCTATCCAAATGAAAGAGAAAAAAAGTGTTGCCTATAGTTCTGCTTTAAGCACAAATTTCTGCTAAATTTATGGAGAGAACTAAGAGGAAATAACCATGTCAGTGGTGCAGCGGAAAACATATAGCACAGCGATGAAGGTATGTGGTCCAGGCATTGAGCAAAGGAAGGATTTGGGGCAGGAATAAATAAATCCATCTCTTTATTTTTCTCATCAGCAATCAATAGAAATAAAATTAGGATTACTTAATATGTATAACTGACACAAGCAAAGGATTGCAGGAGAGTCCTACTACCTATCTGCCAGGTATGGGTGACCATGTCGGTGTACCTTGTGTCTGCACCATCCATAGAATAAAAGCCCTCGGGCAGCTAGGTAAGTGCCATGCAAATTTCACCCAAATAGTGTAGCTTTCCTTCTATCCTGGGTACCCCATACTATAATCTAGTCAGCTACTGTATAAACATTAACACCTACCTCCTATATAGATTGACAATAGATGATATATATGGTAAGGCACTACAATCTATTGCAACTCCTCTGCCAAAGGCAAATAAATAAGATTCCCTAGTAATTAACTGCCATATGCATCATTGCAAGCTTGAAAGCCCTCTGGGGTTTCTAGTATATACAGTATATATATATTAGATGGTGATCACCAAAAGGTTTGCTGGAAAGTCTTGCTACCTACCTCCTAAGTGTAGCTGACCATCTCAGTCACCCTTGCATCTGTACCATCTTTACTACCTAGATTAGAAGCCCCGTGGCAGCTAGGTCATTGTCCTGCAATTTTTACTCAACTGGTGTGGTTTTCCCTTCGGCCTGGCTACTTACAGCCTGCCTGGCTCCCTTCACGTGTCTCCATTGCACCTCTCCCGACATGGGGTCTCCTCACACAGTGGAGAGCTCCTCCCCCTTCACTCCACTGGTCCGCGCCCATCAGCTGACTTTCTCCTCCAGACAGTTTCAGCCTCCCAATATGGCATCTGTCTCTCTGTAGCAGAGAACTCAGGTAAGAGGTCTTCTTTGATGATAGGACAGTCAAAACTAGAAGCGGTGGGGCCCCCCTACAGTTGCACTGATTTGCATTCTGACCCAGTTCGTCTCATAAGACCACTGCTTCGCTACACTAAAAGTGTAGCACAAGCCGACGGGGACTTTTTTTGTGCCGCCTCCCTGCTAAGTGCCGCCCTAGGACTGGGCCTGGTCAGCCTAGGCCAAGATACAGCTTAGGGTGGAGACTTTGATATATGATTTTCTATTCAGTTTGCCATGCCAACACCATTTAACAATCATCTCTCCTGTACTATCTGCATTGGAATAATCTTATTAGGTTAGTCTAAGGAATTTTGTGTCTTTATAAAGTGCTACGAAGATTTGTTGTTGTGAGAGCAGTTATATCGTGCTTGCTGGATTGATTACCCCCCGAAGAGTATGTCTGTCTATGTATATTTTCTGTGTGATGGGTGGAAGGGTGATGCTTCCTGTATTTTTTTACTTTTTAATATTTTACTTTTTAACCACCTCAATACAGTGCATTTTCGCCCCCTTCCTGCCCAAGCCATTTTTCAGCTTTCAGCGCTGTCGCACTTTGAATGACAATTTCGCGGTCATACACCACTGTACTCAAATGAAATTGTTATCATTTTTTCCCCACAAATAGAGCTTTCTTTTAGTGGTATTTGATCACCTCTGCGGTTTTTATTTTTTGCGCTATAAACAAAAGAAGAGTGACAAGTTTTTAAAAAAACACAATAATTTTTACCTTTTGCGATAATAAATATCCAATTTTTTTTTCTTTAAAACAAATTTTTTCTCAGTTTAGGCCGATATGTATTCTTGTACATATTTATGGTAAAAAAAAATCGCAATAAGCGTATATAGATTGGTTTGCGCAAAAGTTATAGCGTCTACAAAATAGGGGATAGATTTATAACATTTTTATTTTTTTTATTTTTTTACTAGTAATGGCGGCGATCTGCGATTTTTATTGTGACTGCGATATTGCGGCGGACACATCGGACACTTTTGACACATATTTGGGACTATTCACATTTATACAGCAATCCGTGCTATAAAAATGCATTGATTACTGTATAAATGTGACAGGCAGGGAAGGGGTTAACACTAGGTGGTGATCGAGGGGTTAACTGTGCTGCTAGGGAGTGATTCTAACTGTAGGGGGCGGGGACTCACTAGGGGAGGAGACCGATCGGTGTTCCTCTGTACTGGGAAAACACCATCGGTCTCCTCTGCTCTGACAGGACCGTGGATCTGTGTGTTTACACACACAGATTCACGGTCCTGCTGTGTTACCGGTAATCGCGGGTGCCCGGCGGACATCGCGGCCGCCGGGCACACGCACCGGGTGCCTAGTGACACGGCAGGCGGGCGCAATCGCCGTCGGCGGCGCGTGCGCGCCCCCTGGTGGCCTAGGAATGCGAGGCCGTCATATGACGCCCGCCCGCCACGAGAGCTGCGCCGCCTGGCCGTCAATTGACAGCCGGCGGTCGGCAAGCAGTTAATTTTTAATAGAATGTAGGTTCCCTTTGTACCTGTAGAAATGAGCTGCTGGAAGTGTGATTTACTGTTGATTTTAGTAAGACTTGGTTAGTCATGCAGGTGCGCCACTTGCAGTAACTAATCACATTGCTTGTTTTCTCTGTCACAGTCAGTAACGAATAAATATTCCTTTGTTGAGTTGGGACTTGCGTGTCATTTCAAATTACAGTTTTTTTCATTTTCCTTTAAGCGCCAGATAATATTAAACATGCTGCACTTACAATAATATAGGTATAAAAACCAAATCTAATATCCAAAAAGAAAATGTAATCCTTTATATCATATTCTCGATATTAAATTTTGCCCTCTTGCTGGAGACTTTCTAATTTTTAGTTTTGTACCATGGAAACTGGTAGGTTTTGAATTAAAATGAAAGTAATGTTTCTCCCGTCTTTTCTATCATATTCTGTTAGCCACTTTAACCCCTGCTTAAAGCCTGTGTCACAAAGTTCTTACTATTATTTTTATTATTCTGTGTGTCACACCTATCTTGGTTTAGCTTCTGTTATTAATGGCTTCATTTTATTGACGTAAGGTGAAGCCTTACCCCTTATGGTTAGGTCCCCTAACTACACCCAGTCCAATGAAAGCACCTTAATGTGCAACAAGAATTCTATTGATGGACAGTGAGTTAGTGGTCAATGCTTAGCAAAGAAGTTGATCAAAGTAAAACCAAGTCAAATTTGTGCACAGTGGGCTTTTGGCTTGGGGCATCTGCTCTTAGGTGGGGCTTTAAAAGCCAAAGATTTAGAAAAGGCTGCCATGTTCACTTCAAAGTGCTAACTGTTGCTATGTACAGTAAAATATTGAGGCATTCTGACAACAGGCTTAAAGTGGAAGATGAGGTTAACTCTACCTATTCTTATAAAAATGGTCCCTTCCTCCACCTCCTACCTATCCTACATACCCTGTATACTGTGTACTTGCCTAATTTTAGTCTGGTCTGGTCACGTGATCCCACTGCTCCGGCACCCAATGGATGGGCCATGAGATACTATGGGTGACTCACATTGATTGTCTAGTGCTCCTTTACACAGGGGAGCCAGAGCTACTGAATCACATTACCGGACTGGATTAATAAAAAAGCAAGTTCACAGATCATTCTTAGACAGGGTGTGGAGGATAGGTAGGAGAAGGGGGAGGGAATGTTTTTAGGAATAGACAGAGTTCGCCTTAACTAACTTAAGTCCAACTCAACCCAAAACTAGTACTTACTCATAACTCAGTTTTGGATGGTGTGATGGTTTTTGGGTATTTTTAACCTTCCTCAGCTCTGACTGCTTCTCCTGCAGCTCCCTGCTGCTACAACCTTACAGGCGCGGCCTTTCACTGTGCTCCCATGCACAGATTGACCCCCTAAGCAGGGTGGGGCCACTAACCTCTGCTTCCAGCTCTAACATAAGCCCAGTGCATACCTGGCTCATTAGTGTGCCTGTTTTCGGCAAAACATGGCCTAAACTGCCAAAATGAACAGTGGCACGGGCTCGCTTCTCTACAGTGGTCACTGGCTAATTATAGGTTTTGCTGACTCCAATAGTGGGATTTCCCCACTAGAATTCAAAGCTGTGTGTTGTGGGATTTCTGTGTGGATAAACTACCATGGGAGTCTGTGAGAGATCTAAGAATCTGGTCTGATTAATTAAAGCTCTTTTAAAATGTTTGTTGATTGATATCTTAAAAATCTGGAATAAAAATTAAAAAGCAGAAAACCGTTCGGAGCTGCTTAAGGAGGATTAAAAGAGAGTAGCTGTCGTTATTAGAGCTTTGACTTACACCTGTGAACTTTCCATCATACCCTTTCCCGTCAGATTGAGTAATTTCACTTCAAAATCAAGATCAATTTCTGTTTCAAATGTAATGATCCTTCCAGGCTAGTAGTTTGCTGCTTAAATTTCATGGAAAATAATACACTGTCTGGAGCTGCTGGGTAGATGAAGACATATACAGAACTTGTGCTGTGCAGTGATATACATCCTGACAGAAAAAAAAAATACATCACCCGGAGATTTGATCTAGAGGGGATGCAGTCAGACCAATAATTCATGTTGAAATGAGACAGTGGAAGGAAATGAGGTATATTGTTTACCAATGGCAAACAAAAGGCTTGTGTACGCTGACGTTTGTTTCTTTTAGAACTTTTTTTGCCTATACCTGTCAATGAAAATTGATAAGCAGCTTTATGCTGCATATGAGAAGAACAGACAAATAGCCCAAAAAAACTTAGAATGATCTCAGACTGACCTTTTTATGTGCAGATATTGTCCTGTCCATGATTCTCAAGGTGATATCTGCTCATCTAAGGCTATCTTATGCCCCGTACACATGACAACAAATGTTGGATGTGAGCTTGTTGGCGGAAAGTCCGACCGTGTGTATGCTCCATCGAACATTTGTTGTCGGACTTTCCGCCAACAAATGTTGGCTAGCAGGTTCTCAAATTTTCCTCCAACAAATGTTTGTTGTCGGGCTTTCCGATCGTGTGTACATGAGCCCGTTGGACAAAAGTCCACGCATGCTCTGAATCAAGTACGAGCCGGAAGTGCTCGGTCTTGTAAAACTAGCGTTCGTAATGGAGATTTCACGTACATCTTGTATGTCACTACGTTCGTAATTGTTGGCCAACATTTGCGTGACCGTGTGTATGCAAGACAAGTTGGAGCCAACATCCATCGAACAAAAAACCACGGTTTTGTTGTCGGAAAGTCCGATCGTGTGTACGGGGCATAAGTGTGTTCCCATGTCTTTCTAAAGTGTAGTGCTAGCCAGAGAGTTTATTGAAATACAGTGTAATAAAAATGTTACTCGACAGAAGAATAGTTATGTGATTTCAGATCTGCATGGCGAACATCTCAAGAAGAACATATAACTTGAGGGAAAGAATAGGTTACAGTAGGTTTTCTTCTATTTGCAGCTTGGTCCATAATCTCTCTTTTTAATTCCATTTAATATGAAACCAACAGGACCTAGTGGCTTATATGACGTATGCTAGTGGATTACATCTTGAAATTACACTGTTGAGTGACATGTTTTCTTATAAGTGTTTATTGACTGCCTGAAATATTAATGTATATATATTGCAGAAACGGCTACATTTTCCCTGCATGTTTCCTAATGGGGAGAATAGATTTCCCAAAGAATGCTCAGATATCCAAAGCATTGATTTCTGAAATTCAATCCTGGATATACCTACGCAAATTATAATTTTATATTGCAGTAAAAGCTACTTTTTGCTTTGTATATTTCCTAATATGGAGCATAGATTTCCCAAAGAATCCTCAGACATCCAGGACATTATATTAATTTCCGAAAATCCAATTCTGTATGAATCTGCTCAAATAATTCACGTTTACGTATCAAACCTCTGAAAGGAATTAACTCCTCGTATCCTTGTAGGTATTCCTTTTGCATTTAATATAAACTTTTATTTTTTACACATTTCGTTTTCTAAAACAGAATTGCCTGATTAATGAACCCTGCTCAATAAGCAGAAACCTTGACATAGATTTTCATATACATAAGGAAACCATAATGGTCATAGGCATGAGTGGTCATGGCATTTTTTCAGCCCAATGCCAAACCTTTTTCTCTGCATTTTTTTCAATGTGGTTGGCTTCTGTATTGCACTTTTCCTTTTATTCCCAGTTGTAATGAAGTAGCAGAAGTACAATCTGGTCAGGTAACAGCATGGAGCAGCTTGTGTGCACAGATAATTACAGCAACTTTCAGTAGGGAACTGTTTAGAGCTGAGCTAGCCTCCCAGGGTGCAGCTTGGTTCCATCTCTGCACCAGATTGTATAGTGCATCTTCACTATGTAAAGCAAGCTGTTTTCCTTCGTAGCATAGTAAGGGTGGCACAACATTTACCACATAATTTCTCAAAGTGTGTCATGCAGTAATAGAGAAAAATATATACTGCAGGTCATATGGAAGTGTGTTGTATTGTGCAGCCATTATGCTGTCAGGTCCTGCATTTTATTTACCTCACGTGGTGTATTAGGGGTTAATTTACAAATTGCAAATTGGCTGTTCAGTTTGCATTGGGATTTGCCCCCAAGCCTAATGAATGAGGTACAACTCTGTTGACTTCCATTATCCAATTATTATGTGCAAGCAAAAATGCATTTTTTAATTTTCCTTACATGTGATTGGGAATCTTTTGTGAAACGTCACCACGTTCACTAAGCTCTGGGGCAAATTCCCTTACAAAGTGAGCATCCTATTTGCCTTTAGTAGATAAACCCCTAGAATCTATCTCTTCCCTATATAGGTTGCCCAGTAAGTGCTGGTTCACACAGGGGCAACCTGACTTACAACGCAACTTTGCAAGGCATTTTGGAGGGGACTTCAGCGTGACTTTGAGCAACTTACAACGTGACTTAAAGTCGCCTCCAGGACAGGCGACTTTGGCTGTGGCCAATCACAGAATAATCAGCTCTGTGGGAGAGAGGGGGTTGCCTGGGTAAATGTGGGAAGTATCTGGGTAAATTATTTTCTTTTTCCTGTAAAGTCGCTTCAATATAGATGGAGATCCAACTTGGAGGCGACTTCCATTGAAATCTATGGGTACAAGTTGCCTAGAAGTCGCCTTGAAGTAGTACTGGAACCTTTTCTGAAGTCGGAGCGACTTCAGTAGTGTACATTAAGACGGCTCTCATATGGCATTTCTTATGTCCAGCGACTTGAGGACTTACAAGTCAGATCCCAAGTCGCTGTAGTGTGAACCGGCACTAAAGCGCACGTTTACGTTTGTAATGTTTGTGTTTGTAGACTATATGAATATTTTATCGATATTATGTAACTTATATTGATGAGAAGAGTCCCAAGAAAGTCCTTTTCAGTTCTTATGTAAAAAACCAAAAATGGATTTAATAATAGCAAAATATTGCAAGAACAATATTAAAATATAGAATGTAAAAATATCAATAATGTAGTTATATTCTTGAGATGAAAATTGTGTATATAATCAGATGTATGTCTGTGTGTTTGTCAGAAGCTAAAAGCAGCTTCCCTCGTGTCTAGCAGTCTGACTCAGATGTTCTTTTGTTCATTGCTTTTACTCCACAATTCAAACTCCCACCTTCTCCGAAAAAGGGCTGGTTTTGTCTTATAGTTCCACAAACTCTAGTGACAAATGTATTTCAGCCCAACTCCCCCCCCCCCCCCCTTCCCTTTAGTGAGGAGCTATTGAAATGCACCATCTCTATTCACAGCTATATTGACATTCCATAGGGAACCTGGAGGATGGATAAGAGCTATGTGTAGAACCATATACCTTATACAATATAACTTTATCATCTAAATCAAATAATGTTACATAAATCAATATATGTATATATATTTCCTGACAAGCCCTAGTTTTTATTAATATCTTAATCAAGAAAAATGACAGTATAAAGCAGTGGCGGGTGGTGCTCAAAACTTTTTTGGGGGGGGTGCAAACAAACTGAAAAATTATGAAAAAACCCCCATCAATTGCAGCCTCACTGTACCAACAAATGCAGCCACTGTGCCATCAAACGCAGCCACTGTGCCCCTCAATTGCCACCACTGTGCCCATCAAATGCAGCCACTGTGCCCATCAAACGCAGCCACTGTGCCATCAAATGCAGCCACTGTGCCATCAAACGCAGCCACTGTGCCATCAAACGCAGCCACTGTGCCCCTCAATTGCCACCACTGTGCCCATCAAATGCAGCAACTGTGCCCATCAAACGCAGCCACTGTGCCATCAAACGCAGCCACTGTGCCATCAACCGCAGCCACTGTGCCCATCAATTGCCCCCACTGTGCCCATCAAATGCAGCCACTGTGCCATCAAATGCAGCCACTGTGTCCATCGATCGCAGCCACTGTGCCCATCAAACGCAGCCACTGTGCCATCAAACGCAGCCACTGTGCCCATCAATTGCTGCCACTGTGCCCATCAATTTCCGCCACTGTGCCCATCAAACGAAGCCACTGTGCCATATCAAATGCTCCCACTGTGCCATATCAAATGCTCCCACTGTGCCCCATCAAATGCTGCCACTGTGCCCCATCAAATGCTGTCACTTTGCCCCATCAAATACAGCTACTGTGCCCATCATATGCAGCCACTGTGCCCATCAAATGCAGCCTCACTGTGCCCCATCAAATGCAGCCTCACTGTGCCCCATCAAATGCAGCCTCACTGTGCCCCATCAAATGCAGCCTCACTGTGCTCCATCAAATGCAGCTTCACTGTGCCCATCAAATGCAGCCTCACTGTGCTCCATCAAATGCAGCCTCACTGTGCCCCATCAAATGCAGCCTCACTGTGCTCCATCAAATGCAGCTTCACTGTGCCCATCAAATGCAGCCTCACTGTGCTCCATCAAATGCAGCCTCACTGTGCCCCATCAAATGCTCCCACTGTGTCCCATCAATTCAGCCACTGTGCCATATCAAATGCTGCCAGTGTGCCCCCCGCTCGTCGTCTGCACTCACCCTGTCTCGGTGGCGGTGGGACAGCTCCTCGATGTCTTCGCCCGTCCTCTGCTATGATTGGACGCCTGATAGGCGTCCAATCACAGCGCCTGTCGTTTCAGCCAATCAGGTGAAGGGTAACAGATCTTAACACCTGATTGGCGGAGAGGCGGTTTAGTGTTAGGAAAGCGAATATTCATTTGCTTTTCTAACACAGCTAAGTGACCTGTGAGCACCCAGCATGGCACTTGCAGGTCACTTTTTTTGATGCCTATTAGAGCCTATGGCTCTAATCAGGTGCTTAAAAAACCCCTGCCGCTGTAATTGAGGTGCCCGGCGCTCGAAAAGGGGCAGGGCGCCTGAATAGGGGGTGGCAGCGGCAGCCATAGATAGATTCATGCAATGCATGAATCTATCTATTGGTGATAGAGGGGTGGCAGGAGAGAGGGGGCGGAGCCCTGCACCCTTATGGACGCACCACCACTGATATTATTTATATTAATTTATATAATATCTATATTCTTTAATCAAACATACTCAAACCTCTAAGTACAAAGGTGAAATACCACGCTAAATCAAAAAGCTATAGGTTGGAAAGCACCCGCTAAAAGTGGAATACACACAAACAATAAGTAGAAAAAGAAATGTAGCAGCGCTAAGGATAAGGAATAAGTGAAAAGTAAATATCACTAGTGCTATTGAAAAAGTAATTGGGAAGTGTACTGACATAAAACTTATTAATTGATGAAAAAGTACGGTAATTGGGAAGTGTACTGACATAAAAATTATTATTAATTATATACCAATAATGAAAACTGGTGATGAAATCAAAAAATCAAAGCAAGTGCTAAAAAAGAAAAATTAAAAATAATACATAAATTGATTATATATAAAGATTAGATACGTAAATAATCATAAAACTGAATCATCGTGAAAATAAATCATGTAAATAAAGAGTCCTTAGATGGGAGGATGTAGATTGATTCCCCCTTGGTGATATCAATTCAAATGAAAAATCAAGTGTTCAGAAAAGAATAAAATGTCCACAAAAATTAAATAAAATGGTGATTTCGTGACAAATCCACCACCGCATCAAAAAAGTGACCACCATAAGAAATGCAAGCTTACCAAATAGCAAGTAAATGGAGCGCTTGACCTCCAACCCGGTCAGGGCCTTTACCAGGCTGGTGTCCTAAAGACAAGGCAGGTGTCTCAGGAGGATCAACACTTCACCGGATACTAGGGGTACCTCAACAGGCTCTCCTAAGCCGCGGACCTCCAACAGGCGGTCATACAGGACTATCTCCGATGAAAGAGCTGTAGGTTGTAGTCTTGATAATGCCGCTATAGGGCGCTGTCTTGTTCTGTCACAAGAGCTCACAGAAGACACCCCCTCTTCCTGGCTGCTCACAATGAAAAAGATACTCAAACCTCTATGTATCTTTAAGAAATGTGATACCTTATCCCATTTGTGATGGGGGAATGAAAGAGAACTAGCTCAAGCCTAATTAGTAACATATGTAAGCTCTCCAAAAAGATGCACAGACTAATGAAATCTTTATATATCTTTTAACACAGACTAAAATCTTTTTGTTACTTTTCCAAATCTAGAAGAGATAAATATATACAACTCAATCATACTATAAAGACCCAACCTATTCATACATATGTTAGTAATGTTAATTGATAAATATTAGATTAAGGAAGGCTTCCAACAGTGTTGCAAAATATCTACTATGAATTCTTAATTTTATCAAAGTTTAGTCAATGGTCCTACTCTTTAGCAGTGATATCTCACTTTGCTGTGTTTTTTTGGTCCTTGCCAATTTCAGGTTTTGCTGTCTGTGTATATCCCTAACCTCTTAGGGGTGTGGAAAAGTGACCATTGGAGCAAAATCCATGCCAGCAGGAATGACCATACTTAAACTTTACAGCTGCCAAACTTTAGTTACATATCATCAACCATCATTCTTTATAAGGCAGGTCTGATTTATAGCCACAGGCTAGCACTCATACATTTTATAGGAAAACAGGCTTTTATGAGCCCAGAGCACTCTTGTGTATTCACAAAGGGCTCCAGAACAGTAGTGCCATCTGACAGTTCTCTTGATAGAATTTGCAAAATAATTATATATACATTATATTATATAAAATTGCTTTCCCCATCGATTGTTATGTTAACCTATATGATCAAAAAAAGCTTCAAACAGCAGGTTTCGGTTTCACCAGAAATAAAAGAATTTGCAAAGTAAAAAGAAGAAATATAACCAGCACCTTTTCTAGAAAGCAGCAGAGAGCTTTCTGAAATAACAAGATAATTAGAAGACAATTAGGCAATGGGCCCTTTCAGATCAATTCAAATTAATCCTCTTAAATGCTTCTTTTCTGATCTCCTGCCAACATAAAGCCTCTCACCAGCTCTATTCTCCGGTAATCCTTTGTCACCCAGCCAGTCCCCCTCCTTTTCTGTAATCCGCTCTCCTGTATTAGTATGGCACTTGTTCCGTTGTGTTTGTTATACTCCTCTACAATCATTTCATGGTCAGATTTTCTCTGCACTGTCATACTTTCACACCTAGGCCATGCCATTACCAATAACTGCTTTGTTAGAGTTGGGTGGCTTTAGACGGGCAGATCTTTGGTGAAAGATCATCTTGTTGATAATGCTCCATATTTTCCCTGATTTGGAAAATTTTGGACAACATTAAAGTGTTCTCTGCATAATACAGAACATTGTACTGTTAGATTCCTGCATGGATCCATAATGATTTGAGTTTAAGAACAGCAACAAATATTTTGCCGATTTAAAGTGGAAGTCCATTCAAAAACTAAAATCCCTGCATCTATAGCCACCAACATTCTAACACTAATCTAGCCCTGAAAAGAAAAAAACGGTATACATACCTTTTCTACAGGCGATCCGACCCGTCTGACAATGGCTGTGACATGAATGGGAAGTGACGTCACCCATAGAGTTACTATGGGGCTTCCGTTGACGGACGTGTCCTCTGCACCCACCCACACAGCGAAGCCGCTGCTGACAGCTCAGCGTGCGATCAGAGCCTCCGCTGGAGATCAGATTGGATCGCCTGTAGAAAAGGTATGTATACTGATTTTTTCTTTTCAGGGGTAGATAGGTTAGTGTTAGAATGTTGGTGGCTATAGATGCAGGGATTTTCGTCTTTGCATGAACTTCCACTTTAAATCGGCAAAATATTTGTTGCTGTTCTTAAACTCAAATCATTATGGATCCATGCAGGAGTCTAACAGCACAATGTTCTGTATTATGCAGAGAACTATGCCTTCTAACGCTAGTTTCACACCTATGCATTAGAGCTGCACGATTATTTGTTAAAGAATTGCAATTCAATCCCCCTCACAATCTTAGAACAGCATTTCCTCGATTTAGTGCAGAGCCGTTCTCTGCTCACTGCTGACAACTGTCAAAAAAAAAAAAAAGAGGCAGCCTGCCAAGTTTATCACAACATCTTAGGTGGAGATAAAGAGAAACATTGTAACATTTAGTTATTTTAGATCAAATGGATGAACTGCGGTCTGTAAATTAGGTCATTTTAAGCACTTAAAGACTAAACCTTTTTCTGACACTTGTTGCTTACAAGTTAAAATCAGTATTTTTTGGTAGAAAATTACTTAGAACCCCCAAACATGATATTTTTTTTTTTGCAGAGACCCTACAGAATAAAATTATTATTATTATACAGGATTTATATAGCGCCAACAGTTTGCGCAGCGCTTTACAACATGAGGGCAGACAGTACACTTGCAATACAAATCAATACAGGAAGGATCAGAGGGCCCCGCTCATTAGATCTTACAATCTAGAAGGGAGGGTCAAGTGGAAACAAAAGGTAATAACTGTGGGGGGTGAGCTGATGGAGAAAATGAAAATACAGTTGTTAGGTGTGGGTAGGCTTCTCTGGAGAGAAGGGTTTTCAGGGATCGTCTAAAAGCTAATAAAACAGGAGATAAGCTGACAGACTGGGGTAGGGCATTCCATAGGATATGAAAGGCTTTGGAAAAGTCCTGGAGGCGAGCATGGGAGGAGGTGACGAGGGAGCTAGAGAGCGGGAGGTCTTGAGAAGAACGAAGAGAATCAGTTGGTTGGTATTTAGAGACTAAGCTAGTGATGTAGCTGGGGGCGAAATTGTGGATGGCTTTGTACGTAGCAATTTAAAAAAAAAAAAAACGCTTTAATGAATTTTAAAAAACTAAACCGTAAACTTAACCCAATTTTTTTTTTTTATAATGTGAAAGATGATGTTACGCCATGAGAATCGTGAGAGAATCATGATCTTTATTCTAAGCAAAAAAAATCGTGATTCTCATTTTAGCCAGAATCGTGCAGCTCTACTATGCATTTTTTTGGGCTTTGTTTGCGTGGGCATGGCAGCCCATTCAAATATTTGGGCTGCCTTGCCTGCGTTTTCACAAAAAAAAGGATGCATGCACCTTTTCAAAAACATGTCTGTGAGGAAATCACATGGTCGTTTTGACCATGCGACTTCCCTGCAGGCTGAGGCATGGACAGGGGCCATTCAGAATGAATGGCAGCCAACGCGTCTCCTATGAGTAGCCCATTTTCATTGAGGGTGGTTGCGGGTGCGGGAATCTCTGCGATACCCGCAGCCACATGCATAGGGTGTGAACCTAGCGTAAGACCCCTTTTACACTGAGGCGCTTTACAGGCGCAACAGCGCTAAAAATAGCGCCTGTAAAGTGCCTCTCCTGTCCCTCCAGTGTGAAAGCCCGAGGGCTTTCACACTTGAGCGGTGCACTTGCAGGACGTTAAAAAAACTCCTGCAAGCCGCATCTTTGCAGCGGTGAAGGAGCGGTGTATACACCGCTCCTGCCCATTGAACTGAATGGGCACTGCTGCTAAACTGCCGGCAAAGCGGGTCGCTTTGCGGGTCGTTTTAACCCTTTATCGTCCGCTAGCGGGGGCTAAAACCGCCCTGCTGGCGGCTGAAAACTCCTGCAAAAATGACGGTAAAGCACCGCTAAAGATAGCGGCGCTTTAGCGCCGACGCCCCAGTGTGAAATTAAAGGGGCCTAATTGTTCCGCTTTTTTTTTGGTAACAAAAATTGATATGAGTGATTAAGAACCACATGGTCTTCTGTATGATATTGTGCTGCCACTTTAGTTTTTAGGCAGCATTAGATCACAATGTGGTGCTGCATTCTGTTATAATTTAGAACCCCGTTTTGTGTGTATTAAATCTGTTGCTGGTTTCCCTACTGTCAAACACCAGGGAATAAAACAAAGTAATATCTCACTGAGCTGCAGCTGAAAGCTTAAGATCGTGAATTTATAGAAACTAAAATCTCATGCTTGCCAATAAAACTGTATACAGCATTACCAACCATGCTTTGAAAAAAAGAAAAGAAAGAAACACCTAGTAGCTGATCCTGATCTGGGAGTAGGTAAATCCTTGTAAATCTACATGATCAAATAGACAGCTAAAGCACACAATATAACAAGCGATTCTAATGTACCTGAGAGGTCATTACAAGTAGCAATTGGGATTCCAGTTTATTGCAACACCAGTTTCACTGGTTATTATTTTTTTTATTTTTTTATTTAGAGTTTTATTGCGTACAACAGCAAAACATCCAGCAATCCATAAGTGTAATACATGGCATACAGGAAGAACAGGCTCAATAAATAGAATCTGTACAGAGGTAAACTGGATCAGGTATATACATTAAGTCACTGGGTAGAAAACTCCACCTGGCCTGTAGTGTTATTCACTTGGTAATTTCCAGGCTACAACTGTAAAAATGGAACGCACTATAACACTGTTGTCATATGTTGCCACTAACATGGTTCCTAAGAGTTGTATGACATTTCAAGTCATGGTGAAAGGCCAGAAAGCAATTTACCGTTCCAAGGAAGAAAGCATGTAGAATTTTATCTACCTGTATCTGACAGCACTATTGATTAAATGAATGGCTGGTAACATTTGGAGAAACGGTAACAACATATAGAAGTGCAGCGCAATAAAACAAATGTATATCGAATAAAACTTTCTAAATGTAAAAAAGTCCATAGAAGAGAGTCCGTAAACATGAACAGGAAACGGCAAAGATGGTGATGGTCAAACGGTGGATCACAGATGTGATATATTCAACATCCAGGTGTAAAAGGTGCTTAATCCCACCACCAAAGGTAACTATGGCCACTCACCTTAAGAACATGATCCCTGAGCTAACAGGAAAGTCATATCGTGCATTCCCCTACACTAAGAAAAACTTTACTTCAAAAATATTAAAAACACTTACAAATTCTGGCACTTATCAGAAGTGCATTTCCTATTTCAATAGTTTTAATTTGGTTTTAACAAGTGGTTACCAGGCAAAAGTTCTGCAGGGGCTAGCATCAAACTGATACTAAACTCTTTTTTTTTTTTGTTAAAAATAACAAACATGTTATACTTATCTGCTTTGTGCAGTGGTTTTGCAGAGAGCAGTCCAGAACTTACTCTTCTTGGGTCCCTCAGTGATGCTCCTGGCCCCTCCCTCCTGTTGAGTGCCCCCACAACAAGCAGCTTGCTATGGGGCATCCAAGCCGAGCCGCAGCTCCGCGTGTCCATTCAGACATGGAGCCGCGGCTGGGCCCCGCCCCCTCTCTTCTCATTGACTCACTGACTTTGACAGCAGCGGGAGCCAATGGTGCCGTGCTGCTGTCTCAGCCATTGAGGAAGGGAGTCCCGGACAGCCGAGTCTCATGCAACATCGCTGGATCTAGATGGACCTCAGGCAAGTATTAGGGGGGCTGCTGCACACAGAAGGTTTTTTTTTTATCTTAATGCATAGAATGCATTAAGATAAAAAAAACCTTCTGCCTTTACAACCACTTTGAGGTTATAACAGAAGTTAGCTCACAAGGAAGGCAAAAATAAATGATACATAGATAAAAAAAGGTGGAAAAAAAATGTGCACTAATGCAACCACAGTAAATAAAAGTGTTCATGGATCCATAAGGACTAAGGGGACCAGAGAGGTTCTGTACGACTACGGGGCATACCCACCAATATCCAAAAGTTGGTCCATTATACAACCTAAACTGCTGTACTGACTGGACTAAAGAGGGGGAAAAAAAGGGAGTAGAAACCAGAAGAAAGTTAGGCGGAAAGATGAAGCTAGAGAAAAGCAGCTAGCCTACCTATCAAGTAAGGAGCTAGAGAAGGGATAGAGGAGTCTAGGGAAGAAAGGGAGGCGGTCGGGAAAATCACAGGCGGTCCAAGCTGGCTGGGGGGAGAGTAGGAAAGGCATATGACAGCCAATGCTCCCAAATGTTGAGGAACTTGGCATGAGAGTCGTTGTGGATGCTCGACATCTGTTAAGCATCAATGCAGTCATGCAATCTCTCATAAGTGCTTTTTCTGTTGCAATAATTTTTATTCATTTTAACAAGTAGCTAACATGCTATTGTTCCACCCACGCAGGGGCTAGCAGCAGCATGAAACAATAACTATTATAACAACTGGAGATAGGTCTTATCATAACGCCACGAGGGCCAAGGGATCCTGGGGAGGTTCCCTAGAAAAACAATGTGTCCTCCAGGCCCACTAATATTCACACAATGGTGCAATTTATAGCCTATACAGAACTAAAAAGAAGAGATTAATCAAAGATAATAAGAAAAATAGGTAGAAAGGTGACATTAAGGAGAGAGAGAAGACAACTCTAATGCCGCGTACACACAAGCGGACTTTACGGCAGACTTTGCCTGGCGGACTGGATTTCGTCAGACAATTCGATCGTGTGTGGGCTCCAGCGGACTTTGTTTTCTCAAAAGTTGGACGGACTTAGATTTGAAACATGTTTTAAATCAATCCGTTGAAATCGAGTCCGGTCTAAAAGTACGCTCGTCTGTATGCTAGTTCGACGGACAAAAAGCCACGCTACGGCAGCTATTGGCTACTGGCTATGAACTTCCTTGTTTTAGTCCGGTCGTACGTCATCACGTACGAATTCGACGGACTTTGGTGGATTGTGCGTAGGCAAGTCCGTTCATTCAGAAAGTCCGTCGTAAAGTCTGTCGAAAAGTCCACCGAGCAAAGTCTGCCGTAAAGTCCGCTCGTGTGTACGCGGCATAACAAGTGGGGAGCCATGAAGATGATGAAGAAAGCTAGAGAGGAAGAAGGGCCCGGTGGTTTAGAGCAGGACTGGTGGTTTAGAGCAGGACTTGAGGACTGGTGTTTCTCAACTAAAGTCCTCAAGGCTCCCCAACAGGTCTTGTTTTCAGGCCTTCCATTATTTTACGCAGGTGATTTGATCAGTTTCAGTGCCTTAGTAATTACCACAGCTGTTTCATCTGCGGGGAAATCCTGAAAACATGACCTATTGGGGCTCCTTGAGGACTGGAGTTGAGAAACACTGGTTTAGAGGCCTAGAGAGGGGGGAGAGGTAAGGGGCCGGGGCATCGAGCCCGTCCATCATAGGCAACCTAAGCTGGTTGGGGGGAGAGTGGGAAAAGCATAAGATAGCCATGGTACCCAAACATTCAGAAACTGAGCATGAGTGTTGTTGCGGATGCTAGACATCTGTTCGTTAAGCATTAACGTGGTCATGCGATCTCTTACCCCTTGGAAGGGAATAGATGGTTTATTCCAAGCTCATAAGTGCATTTTCAAGCACTCAATATACAAGCCGTTTGGAAGATAACCGCTAGTGACATCAGAAGCGTAGCTCCTCCTATTTTTATAGTAAAGTTTTTAGCAGAGAGCACTATTTATTGCCCTCTTGATTTTGCATATCCATTGGACATACAGTACCTGTGGCGTTCACAATACGGAACAGCGGCGTCTCCATTCTAGTGTGACCCCTATAGGGCAATGTGCGATATGACTTTCCTGTTAGCTCAGGGATCAGGTTCTTAAGGTGAGCAACCATAGTTACCTTTGGTGGTGGGATTGAGCACCTTTTGCAACCTGGATGTTGAATATGACACATCTCTGATCCACCATTTGATGAGTATCTCTGCTGTTTCCTGTTCATGTGTACGGACTCTCTACAATGGACGTTTTACATTTAGAAAGTTTTATTTGATATATTTGTTTTATTGCTCTGCATTTCCATATATGTTGTTAGCTATCTAGGTGGTGTGAAATATACCATGAGTGTTCAGCTTGCAATATTATATGGTCTATTGACATATGGATATTAGTGTTTTGACTGCGCTAATTGGTTTTATTTTTGTTTTGTTAACATTTAGAGAAATCTGCACAACTACAGAGGCTGTTATTATGTCTTTACATGAAACATTAAGACTAATACCAATCTATCTCACTATTCCTAATGTGACTCATTTGAGTAACAGATGCATAAAATACTTCAACTCTTGCACAAGGAAAAATAGTGTCTAGAAATGAAATAATTTTCCATAAATTTGTGTCAAATTACAACTTGAAAAAAAGTGGCATGCCTCTTACTAAATACCTCAGACTGTCTACTTTCCAAAAAGGATCATTTGGGGGGATATTTGTACTGTCCTGGTGTTTTTGGGTCTCAAAAAAATGAGATAGGCCGTCAGTACATCAGGATTGATCAATTTTCAGATATATATCCCATAGTTTGTGGACTCCTCTACAGACTACAGACTTATAATATACACTGATTTGGGATATTTTCACCAAAGAAAGCAGAAAACATTTTGGCCTAAACTTATGAAGAAAGATTATTTCTTTGCAAAATTTTGTAACATTAACCAAGAAAAACACGCTTTTTCTGAATTTTATTTTGCAAAAAATTCAAAAAACAGTGGTAATTAAATACCACCAAAAGAAAGCTCTTTTTGACCATGCCTGCACACCATGAACGGGGGACCCTTCAATCCAGGGCCTAACACTAGGGACCAGACATTATTAATTAGCCGCTTATGCGGACGATCTTCTGTTTGTCCTCACACAACCCCATATATCGATCCCTAATCTCTTAAAAGAATTTGAAGAAGAATTTGAATTATATGGATACATCTCCAATTTTAAGATCAACTATGACAAGTCTGAAGCTCTTAACATCTCCCTGACACCGAGATACCTACAGAGAACCAAATCTAACTGCCCCTTTAAATGGGTGGAGTCTGCACTCAAATACCTAGGAATTTGGCTTACACTCGACCTGACGACCCTTTACACACAAAACTTCCATCCTATCTTACTAAAGATACAACAGGACACGCGGCTCTGGAACCTTAAACCACTCTCGTGGTTCGGAAGAGCCGGTGCGGTAAAGATGACTATCCTACCTAGAATACTGTACCTGTTTTACAACCTACCTATCTTACTGCCTAAAAGATTTTTCTCCCAGTTAAACACGATTCTGAGGGAATTCATTTGGACAGGGAAGAAATCACGCATCAGCATGGCAACCTTGTCAACATCAAAGACTGAAGGAAGTATTAACCTACCAGTGGCGGCTGGTGCTCCATTTTTTTGGGGGGGCGCAAACAAAGCCCCAACCAACCCCATACCACCCCCCCCACCCCCCGTCACTCGCCCGCATTAGGGCCTACAGATAGATAGACACTGGGTGGGAGAGATAGACAGACAGAGACTGGGTGGGATAGATAGATAGATAGATAGATAGATAGATAGATAGATAGATAGATAGATAGATAGATAGATATATAGATAGATAGATAGATAGATAGATAGATAGATAGATAGATAGATAGATAGATCTATATCAATAGTAGTAGTATCAATATCAATAGTAGTAATATCAATAGCAATAGTATTAATATCAATAGTAGTAGTAGTAGTAGTAGCAATATCAATAGTAGTAGCAATATCAATAGTAGTAGCAATATCAATATCAATAGTAATAGTGAAATAGATAGGGAGATATAGATAGAGAGATATAGATAGAGAGATATAGATAGAGGGATATAGATATATAGATAGAGAGATATAGATATAGATAGAGAGATATAGATATAGATAGAGAGATATAGATATAGATATAGAGATATAGATAGAGAGATATAGATATAGATATAGATAGAGAGATATAGATATAGATAGAGAGATATAGATATAGATAGAGAGATATAGATATAGATAGAGAGATATAGATAGAGAGATATAGATACAGAGAGAGATATAGATAGAGAGATATAGATAGAGAGATAGAGATATAGATAGAGAGATATAGATAGAGAGATATAGATATAGATAGAGAGATATAGATACAGAGATATAGATATAGATAGAGAGATATAGATATAGATAGAGAGATATAGATATAGATAGAGAGATATAGATAGAGAGATATAGATAGAGAGATATAGATAGAGAGATATAGATAGAGGGGTATAGATAGAGAGATATAGATAGAGAGATATAGATAGAGGGGTATAGATAGAGAGATATAGATAGAGGGGTATAGATAGAGAGATATAGATAGAGGGATATAGATAGAGAGATATAGATAGAGAGATATAGATAGAGGGGTATAGATAGAGAGATATAGATAGAGGGGTATAGATAGAGAGATATAGATAGAGAGATATAGATATAGAGATATAGATAGAGAGATATAGATAGAGAGATATAGATAGAGAGATATAGATAGAGGGGTATAGATAGAGAGATATAGATAGAGAGATATAGATAGAGGGGTATAGATAGAGAGATATAGATAGAGGGGTATAGATAGAGAGATATAGATAGAGGGGTATAGATAGAGAGATATAGATAGAGGGATATAGATAGAGAGATATAGATAGAGGGATATAGATAGAGAGATATAGATAGAGAGATATAGATAGAGGGGTATAGATAGAGAGATATAGATAGAGAGATATAGATAGAGAGATATAGATAGAGGGGTATAGATAGAGAGATATAGATAGAGAGATATAGATAGAGATATATAGATAGAGAGATATAGATAGAGGGGTATAGATAGAGAGATATAGATAGAGAGATATAGATAGAGGGGTATAGATAGAGAGATATAGATAGAGGGATATAGATAGAGAGATATAGATAGAGAGATATAGATAGAGGGGTATAGATAGAGAGATATAGATAGAGGGTTATAGATAGAGAGATATAGATAGAGGGTTATAGATAGAGAGATAGAGATATAGATAGAGAGATATAGATAGAGAGATATAGATAGAGAGGTATAGATAGAGAGGTATAGATAGAGAGATATAGATAGAGGGTTATAGATAGAGAGATAGATAGAGAGATATAGATAGAGGGGTATAGATAGAGGGGTATAGATAGAGGGGTATAGATAGAGAGATATAGATAGAGGGGTATAGATAGAGAGATATAGATAGAGAGATATAGATAGAGGGGTATAGATAGAGGGGTATAGATAGAGAGATATAGATAGAGAGCTATAGATAGAGAGATATAGATAGAGGGGTATAGATAGAGAGATATAGATAGAGAGATATAGATAGAATGTGTGTGAATCCAGAGAGAGCATTAGACAGATAGAAGTGTTGGGGTTCCCCTCCATCCAGCAGAACTTTTCCTACCCTCCCCCCCAG
Source organism: Lithobates septentrionalis (assembly GCA_037952835.1). Taxonomy (NCBI): domain Eukaryota; kingdom Metazoa; phylum Chordata; class Amphibia; order Anura; family Ranidae; genus Lithobates; species Lithobates septentrionalis. Next base: position 1,756,573 of record JBBDGP010000990.1, on the reverse strand, counting down.
CACTCACCTGGAAGACAGCCCAGCACAGTGAGTCTGGCTCCATCCTTCTCCCCGTACATTGAGACGGCCGGCTCTCTCACTCTCCCTATGGCTCCAAGGCAGCATTCTGTAATCTCTGTGTGACTGTGTAGTCACACAGCAGTAGAGGAGTCCGCTCCTCATGCTTCCTCTGCTCGGGCGCACTGGGAAATAAAAAGCGGAAGTGACATCATAACTTGAATGTCACTCAAAGTCCCGGCCATCTAATGCATATAATATGCGGAAGCTACTCGGCGCCATGGATCGCGCCACAAGGAGGGTTAAAAGCCTGCAAATGAAGCGCCACGTCTGCAATCTCGTGATTGCATAGACGTGGCGCTTCCCATAGTGCACTGCGCCCGGCGCCCAAACGCAGTGCACTTATGGACCTTTTTTTCGAATTTTTTTCATTTTTTAAAGGGCCAGTTTTAAAAAATTTTTTTTTCATTTTTTTTTTTTTGTGACTGTGCAGAGGGGGGGGGGGGGGGGCGGCGCCCAGGCGCCCCCTATGGACGGGCCGCCACTGTAACCTACCAAACTTTAAACACTACTATTATGCGACACATCTAACGCAAATCATAGACTGGAATTGTCACGCCTCTTCCAAAGACTGGATAGGAATTGAAGGTCTACAGTCCACCACGCCCCTGAGATTCTTACCATGGATACCCAAAGGAGCTCATCCCACGAACTTAACATTACACCCTACCATTGGACCGACACTGAGGGTTTTCCAAACAGTCACGCGACAGTTTGACATAGCCTCAGCACCCGGCCCACTGACGCTGCTGATTCACAACAAAGATTTTGCACTGGGTCATACCACCATATCTTTCCCTCATAGAGAAGACTCGACACCTATGACGGTTTCTCACTGCGTGGAAAAGGGTAGACTTAAAACTTTTGACCAACTACAGATAGGATTACAAGCGAAACACTTTACATACTGGCAGTATAGACAGCTTCATGACTACGTTCTTTGCTCAGACAACAGACAACACTTCTTAAGGAAGAGGACATTCTTTGAGCAACTATGCATTTCGGGAAGTCCAGTCAGTAAAGCAACCTCTCTGATATATAGTTGGCTCCAATCCAACAAAAAAGGATCATCCAATAAACACAGACAGGAGTGGGAAGTGGCGTTTAAGAAAACCTTTACAGATGAACAATGGCTTAACGCATGCATTCTAGCACATAAATGTTCTATCAGCTCCAGCACTCAGGAAACGTCATATATGTCCTAACAGATTGATATTTTACCCCAGCCAGGTTGCATGAATGGTACCCAGACACAACAGATGTATGTTGGCGATGCGGCTCTGATAAAGGTACTATGCTGCACATCTGGTAGGAGTGCCCACTCTTACGTAGTTTCTGGAATGATGCATGCACTCAGATTTATGCTATCACAGAAACCAATCAGAATCTCACGCCAGAATGTTGTCTATTGCACATTTCCAACTATTCATTGAGTAAATACAAGAAATCTGTAGTCCGCCACATGTTAAATGCAGCAAAAACAGTTATTCCCAAACACTGGAAAACAACACACACACCCACGGTGGCAGAATGGCTTTCCGCTGTGGAAGCCTTATATAAAATGGAAGAAACGGTGGCCATGGCCTCACAGAATTCTTTTTAAATACTCTGACTCTTTCGCCAAGAGGCAAAATGGTTGATGATTCATTCTCAGACCTCGGTTCTTGATTCTTAATTCTCAGTTCCTGAACACAGTTGGACTGTAAATGGTTCCCCTCTACTAAATACACGTAAGTAGTTGATACATAGCTGTATACTAGCAAGCTCCCTCTTCCCTCCTTCTTCCCCCCCCCCCCCCTCTCTCTTCTTTCTTTCTTTCTTTTTCCTCCTTAAAATAATACAAAATAGGATAATAATCCCCAAAAAGAAAAAAGGAACAACCCACAATGAACATTAACAGGTATTTTCAAATTGAAAGAGATGTTCTTGTTTAAGATTTCTTCTGTTTACAGGGTTTGTCTCCACATATAGTCACTGTATAAATACTAGACAGCTACTTTAATGTAATGTATGTCTGATATAATGTATGACATGCTCGACACCTTGGATTATAATCTTTGTTTCTTTGTATTATTGTTATTCATTCAAGTCTACTAATTAAAAATCTTTATTGGTAAAAATAAAAAAAGAAAGCTCTTTTTGGTGTGGGGAAAAAAATGATAAAAATGTCATATGGGTACAGTGTCGCATGACCACGCAATTGTCACTCATAGTGTGACAGTGCTGAAAACCGAAAATTGGCCTGGGCATGAAGGGGGGAGAAAAGTGCCCGCTATTGAAGTGGTTAATGCCAGAACAGGGCTAACTCCATAGGCCAATTTAGCTCATTCGATGCAGAGGTCTGCTTGTATGACGATCAAATGTGTTTTAAAACAATCAGGCTTGTCTAGTGACTAGATACAGTTCTGTGTCTCCCTATAACTTAGCTGTAATACCTGTTGATCCTGTCAGTAGACCGGTTATTTTTCAGATTCATGTATGGGCCAACTTGCCCAGCAAAATTAGCAGGTAGAGGGTTAAGACAGAACCTTTACTACTGACAGGGATGCTAACAATGATTTGATTTTATTCATATAGTTAAAACCTTTATCTGAGAAACTGCCCCATCTAAATCTACTAGACCAGTGGTCATCAACCCTGTCCTCAGGACCCACTAGCAGGCCAGGTTTCATGTATTACCTTGGGGGAGATGCAGACTAGAATACTGCAATCACTGAGCAGCAAATGATATCACCTGTGATGTATTTCAGTTATCTTGCAAACCTGGCCTGTTAGTCATGAGGACAGGGTTGATGACCACTGCACTAGACCATCTAGTACACTGGTCATCAACTCCTGTCCTCAGGACCCACTAACAGGCCAGGATTGCAAGATAACTGAAATACTTCACAGTTGATATCATTTGCTGCTCAGTGATTGCAGTATTCTAGTCTCCATCTCTGTAAGATACTTAAAATCTGGCCTGTTAGTGGGTCCTGAGGACAGGAGTTGAGAACCACTCATCTAGCACTACCCTCTCCACGTGTTTTCAGTGCTTTTGTCTAAGGTTGCCTGCATTGTTCTTCCATTGATACAGTGTGTGCAGCCACCCTAAAGCCTTGTACACACGATCGGAGTGTTTGCCAACAAAGCGTCAGACTTCTGTCCCAATGGGGTGTGTGCCGGGAACTTGTCTTGCATACAAACGGTACACAATTGTCGCCCAACAAACACAAACGTAGTGACGTACTACGTGGAATTTCAGCTCTTGAGCGCCACCCTTTGGGCATCTTCTGCTAATGTCGTGTTTGGTGATCATTGATTCTGAGCATGTGTGTTTGTACTTTGGACTTTTGTGTGACGGACTTGTGTACAGACGAGACGAAAATCTGACAACAGACCGTTGTCCGCCGAAAATTTACTAGTCTAAGCAACATTTGTTGGCAGAAAGTTGGGCAACAATTGTCTGATGAAGCATACTAATGGATTTTAGGCAAACAGTCCCTGCCGAAAATCTGATCGTGTGTACGAACAAGGCTTAAATCAGGGGTGTGCTATTGGCAAAAACACCAGGTAAAAAACTACGAGAAAAAAAGCTTAAAAAAAAAGAAAACGTATGTAGTCCCCTTATCTGACGAATGGTAAGCTGCAGTATATTTAAAAAAAAAAATCTTGGGTAGAGATACCCTTTAATCGCTAACTGGTTTACGGAATGCAGAACTGTGGTGAGATTTGCTAAACTTTAAATTAACTTTTATCTTAAATACTTTGGTCAGGGGTAATAAGCCATATTCATGGGCACCTTCAACAGATTGGTTGTTGGTATTTCCCATCTAACATGAAATTGCAGGCTAGATGTCATCGAGCAGCCAAACAATGTAGGTGTTTCATCAGATCCGGCGACCCATCAGATTTTGTAACAGAAGTGAAGTTCCGTCGCCGCCATCTTGCTACACCCCGCACTCCTCCACAGTAAGGATACAGTGAGAAGGCGCCAAGCGGACATCTTGTTGCACCCACCGGAGTCTTGCATTTCACGCTTATTTTTAACAGTAAACAGAGCTTATATGGTGAAATACAGTATTTGGAAATCTGTCGGACTGTTTACATGTTGATTTTATAAAAGCAGCAGTGTTCTGTCAGATTTGAGATCAGCAGGCTTGCCGCTGCTATTAAAATTCAACATCTAAACAGTCCGTCGGATTTCTAAATACTGTATTTCATCTTATAAGCTCAGTTTACTGTTAAAAATAAGCGTGAAATGCAAGACTCCGATGGGTGTTACAAGATGTCTGATTGCCCCCTTCTCACTGTATCCTTACTGTGGAGGAGTGCTGGGTGTAGCAAGATGGCCGCTTCCGTTACAGATTCTGACGGGTCGCCTTATCTGACGAAACACAGGCAATCTGAATGTACCAAGGTTGGTCAGCTTTTACTAAACTTGCCCCTGATTGTTTTTTCTGTAATCCTTCCTTTGTGTAGACAGTGCATAGTGTTAAGACAAAGAAAACACAACCTAGTCATATGAAACTGTTCAGTAATATTCTAATTTAGAATAATGTTGCATGAGAAAAGCATGACTATTTTGCTGAGCTCTTCAAGGTCTTAAAATATACATTATTTAATTGGAATTTCAGAAACAAGCATTGCCAAGTGGCAGCAGGAGATGAAGCTACTTCTAAGCTTCTGAAACACTTTTTGAGAGGAAATTGTACTCTATAAATACGTTAAGCTTAATTAACTTTAAAAATCAATAATGATAAATTGTTCACTTACCCTGGTCTTATTTTGGCAATTTCCTCATCAGCACCAGAGGATTTCAACAGCATGCTTGCATGGATGGAGGTAAGAGAGATTAAATATGATGTTTACTAAAATAATTACTCATTTTAATTTAAAAACAGATTTATGCCTCATGCATACAGTGCTATTTACTTCATTATTTCTGCTTCCATTCACAGCAGTGCATTTTGTCTGCACTGATCTCCTAAAAGACATTTGGGCTGATGTTCAATATTAATGGGAATATTGCATTTTATTATTATTTTTGTAACCTTTTTTTTTAACTGGTATAAAGTTATGGCCATGGACTTAAAACTTTTGGCTTTGGTTTCTACTAATTGCATATGATCAAAGCTTTCCTTTCCTATTTAAACTGGAATTATGGCCTTCTATTACACACACACACACAAAAAAAAGTGCATCTGCACTTAGTTTTCTTATTTATTACCCTGCAAAATGGTATAAATATATAAGTTGAGCTGTCTAGTAAACTCCACCCAATGCAGCTTCCTGTGCTGGTGTGGCAAGCTGCGGCACTGCTACTGAATTCAAAGCAGAGCTGCCACTCTCATGAAGGCTGTGCCTGTGTGCAATACAGTGGGATGAAAAAAAATGTTGCAGGGGATGTATTACATAGTTACATAGTAGGTGAGGTTGAAAAAAGACACAAGTCCATCAAGTCCAACCTATGTGTGTGATTATATGTCAGTATTACATTGTATATCCCTGTATGTTGCGGTCGTTCAGGTGCTTATCTAATAGTTTTTTGAAACTATCGATGCCCCCCGCTGAGACCACCGCCTGTGGAAGGGAATACTGTTCTGTCCACCAGATGTCTATGCTGATTATCTGTATCTGTGTTGTTAAAATTACATGTAAGGTTTGTAATTTACATAAGACAATCATATGTGGAGTGCAGGCTCCATCTAGCGTTCTTTTTTTGGTATTGCTGCAGTTCTGTTTATTTGATTTACTGTATGTGCAGTTAAGGAAGTTGTTAGTAAGCAGGAAATTTTGGGTAGAATCTTCACAGGAAGTGAAACAGCCACCATTCTCTGAGAAGATACTGCAGGAAGCAAGACATGTATTTCTCAATCTATCGCCATCACCCCTTAGAGAACTTAAAAAGTACGTTTTTACTATCTCATCCTATATTGTAGATCGTTGTTTCTGTAATGTATGCAATATTGTACTTATTGAGGTCTATTTCTGTTATTTTGTAGTTTCATCTGGCTTGTTCTAATAAAACAGATCAAAGAAATGTCTGAAGTTTATGGGACAAGACGGTTTAGCGATATGTCCTTGAGACAGAACAAATGCCACATCCTTGCCGCTCTTACATTAAAGAACCCTCTATGCAGTTTAAGGTTAAACCTCTTTTCTTCTAATTTTAATATGTGGCCACATGTCTTGTTAAACTCCCTTCTGCGAAAAAGTTTTACCCCTATTGTTGGGTCCCCAGTATGGTATTTGTAAATTGAAATCATATCCCCTCTCAAGCGTCTCTTCTCCAGAGAGAATAAGTTCAGTGTTCGCAACCTAATATCCTCCAGACCCTTTATTAGCTTTGTTGCCCTTCTTTGTACTCGCTCCATTTCCATTACATCCTTCCTGAGGACTGGTGCCCAGAACTGGACAGCATACTCCAGGTGAGGCCGGACCAGAGTCTTGTAGAGCGGGAGAATTATCCTTTTATCTCTGGAGTTGATCCCCTTTTTAATGCATGCCAATATTCTGTTTGCTTTATTAGCAGCAGCTTGGCATTGCATGCCATTGCTGAGCCTATCATCTAGACTTGTGCACAACGAGAAATTTTGTTTAGTTTCGGTTCGTTGTCATTTTTAAAATACATAACTTTGTTGTGTTATAGTCATTATGTTACGTTAATTCGTTTTCAGATAATTCGTTATTATTCGTAGAGTGTCGATATTCATTATACTGAATCTCGAATCATGTCGAATTAATTCGTTATATTCGCTATAATTTCTTTTGTATTAGTTGAAATTCGATATTTATGTATGTATATATATTCGTGATAATGATTCGTAGTTTGGAAAGTCGTTTATTTATTGAATCTATTAACACACACAATGACAATATCTCTTCTCCTCTGCTCAAATACAATACAACCTCCTTCTCACTCAGTTCTCAGGAATGCACTTTGCCAGAAATCCAACCTCCAGCACAAAATTAATCAGCTGATTGGACTGTAAGATTTACTTTGAGTTGACCTTTTGTTTCATTAGATCTTAAACGAATTACCGAATCATGTCGAATTCATTTGTTATATTCGCTATAATTTATTTCGTATTAGTTGAAATTCATTTTTTTTTTATTCGGACATTCGGATGAATCCGAATGTCCGAAGGATGCAAAATTCGGCCGAATTTCGATTCGTTACGAAACTGATTGCACATGTCTACTATCATCTACTAGGACCCCCAGGTCCTTTTTCATCCTAGATTGTGTAGGTTAGACTTGACTTGACTTGATGGACTTGTGTCTTTTTTCAACCTCACCTACTATGTAACTATGTGTGTATTAGCTTGCCACTACTGAGTCACATGCCTGTATCTTGTCATTCAGCACCTGACCACACCTATTCCTGGTCAAATATTGAAATAATTACAGTGCCCTTAGGTGGCTAAGGGGTACCTAAACTACACATGTGCCCCATCCCGAAAACGACATGAATTGGGTTGAAGGAAAAATGAATGGACTAGAGGCACGTATAAAATTTATAACAATTTATTTATCTTTATTAAAACTGTATTTCACAATACAAAAAATGTCAACACGTAGGACATCTAAAATTTAGGTAGTAGTGGTTCCCCTAGAGCAAGGATATGCAATTAGTGGACCTCCAGCTGTTGCAGAACTACAAGTCCCATGAGGCATAGCAAGACTCTGACAGCCACAAGCATGACACCCGGAGGCAGAAGCATGATGGGACTTGTAGTTTTGCAACAGCTGGAGGTTCGCTAATTGCCTATCCCTGCCCTAGAGGGTACAATACCATATATTGTGTAACAAGTCATATAAATGCATCCAAATGTGTACTCCTCTTATATTAGGGGTTCCACTTGTCCTCCTAGTGTAAAAGTATACTAGGAAGAAAAGTGGAACCCCTAATAAATTTTTCCTTCAACCCACACCTATTCCTACCTATTGCTTTGTGGATTACCAAACCCTCCCACTGTGAGCTGCAGTGTCTGGGAAGGAGATCATGTGTGGCACAAATGAAGGAGGATTTGTCTCAGTCCGGTAGAATAAGGGCTTGTTCATATCATCAGCGGTGGACCTGCGTCTTTCAGCATTGGATGGATGCAGGTCATTGCTAGGGCACATAAAAACAATTGTTTTCTGTGTGCCCCCTTCACGCCAAAACAATGGGTAAAATACAGGCCTGGATTTTTTCCACAGCACACTGGATGATACAGGACAGAAGCATGACACTTCAAATAAACCTAAGGGTCGGTTCACACTGGGGCGACTTGGGATCCGACTTGTACGCCCTCAAGTCGCCCCAAGTCGCCCCAGAAAGAGATTCAATGGGAGTGAACGGGAGCGTCTTAATAGACACTACTGAAGTCGCTCCGACTTCAGAGCGTACTCCCTGTACTACTTTGATCCGACTTGGTAGGCGACCTGTACCATAGAAATCAATGGAAGTCGCCTCCAAGTCGGATCTCTCTCTCAAAGTCAAGCGACTTTGCAGGGAAAACCCCTCCCTCCCAGAGAGCTGATTGTCCTGTGATTGGCCACAGCCCAAGTCGCCTGTCCTGGAGGCGACTTGAAGTCGCCTTGTAATTTGCTAAAGTCGCGCTGAAGTCGCGCCGAAGTCACGTTGAAGCCGCGTTGAAGTCGCCGTGCAAAGTCGCGTTAAAGTCGTGTTGCCCCTGTGTTAACCGAGCCTAAGTGTTCCCCTGCCACCCGAGTGGAAATTTCTACAGTGACCTGGATGGTGATGTGCCATGTCCAGGTCCTGTATCTGTGGATGCATGTCCTTGCGGTCCACATGATTATGCAGCACAGCGGTGCGGTGTCACCATTCCGGGAGCATGACGCGGGTCCTTGTTGGTCCCGGGCCACTTCCATGTCTGACACCCGGGAGCTGCGATGCGCTCTGTGTGTCCCCTCCCACTCCTGTCCGTCCTGTATGGGGCGGGGGGAGTGTGCTGTTTTCAGGTGGGGTGGGCGGCGCCCACGGCGCATCGGCGCCACGCCCCCTGCCTCGCGTTTGACGTCCTGGTTGGCGTCATGACATGCGGCAGGAGTTTGTTCATCTAAGCCGGTTAGGCAGGGAATATGGGTGTTCTTAACAGACGGTGTGCCGTCTGTGTCAGAGCCCCGCCCTGCCCCTCGCCGTGCTTGTGTGACGCTGGTTGGGGGTCGGCGTGCACGTGTGCGGACTGTGTATATAGTGACCCCCCCGCCACAGTCTGGGTGTCATGGTTAAGATACGCTACACTCCATCACAGGCTCCATCCTCTCCCTTCTTGGGGTATATGTAAGTCATCACCAGGTTATCCATCTTTTTGCTAGCCAGTTTTTTCTTGTCCCACTTGTTTGATCTTTCAGCAATCAGAATTGTCTCTGCAGCTCCTTGCACATTTTTTCACACCAGACCTTACCATGTTTTGGATGTGATTATACTCTTATTTCATTTTTTTTTTTTTTTTTTTGTCATCTGCACAGACGTCTTATTTGCAATACCATCGCTAGCTAGATCTTCAATCTCTCTTCTCCTTTTATAAAAATATGTTTCCTTTTTCTTTTTTCAATTTTTTATCATTTTTTCTTTCTCAACCTAGCATAATTGACACATTGATTATGCATTTTTTATCTTCTATTTTTATTTTTATTTTTACTATTATTATTTATTTATTTATTTTTAAGGTAGTCAATACTGGCTCATCACCTTGTCTTACCATGAATACCAGCAACCTGGGTTTCTGTGTCCAGGGGTGGCTTTTGCACGTCCCGCCTGCATGCGACCCCAGAATACCTCAGCTCCCGGGTCGGACATTTTTCTGGTCCCTGGTTCCATACCCGCTACACCCTAATGTACTGACCATATGTAAGTACTCAGGGTGGGCTTGCCTGCCTTCCCCTAGTATGATATGCTACACCTAGACTAATTATATTTTACCATATCTTCCAGACGTCCCTATGCTATCGCCCCTGATGAGTGTCTTTCACACGAAACGCGTCGGTCATTTTTGGGATGCAGACATATATCTAAAGCATATTTAGACCTTCACGTCAGAACCATTCTCATTTTTCAATCATAATTTCACTGTTTATACCTCTATCTCCGGTGAAAGTGCTGCTGTAACATCACATGTATACATATGAAATTTTTGTCTTGGTTGTATAATTTCATCGATTGTGACCACTACATGGCACCATGTGGGTATATATTTGATGTACTCTTGATGTCTGTATTACGTGTGCACATACATAAATACTTTATGAAATGATATTTATTGCAATGTCTTTTATATATGTGGTCTATTATATTGATACGATTGTGCATTCTATCACGAATAATAAATATGCAATTTTTTATGCAGTCGTTTCCACGGTGTCCATGACCTCATTTTAAAGTCCCAACTTTCCCTGTTTAGTCTTGAATTTAGGGATGGAGGCACACCACATATGTGCCTCATTTAAAGTCCCAATTCACCCCTCTTCTCCTTAAGAAAAAAAAAAAAAACAGCAATTTGACCCGTTGAAATTAACATCGAATTGCTCCCTGCTGGCAATGTCACTAGCCCACATGGTAAAACACTGCGTTTTACTGTGCAGACTAGAGGAAATGTAGCATAAAGGAAGTTTTTACAATCATTATGCATCACATACTAACTCTACTCATTGAGACTGTCCTACAGGAGCGTTTGGTTGTACTTTGGTATATAGTCCATGGTAGATCTTTCTTGAGGTTGCCTCATGCATTTTGAGGTCTGCAACCTATGTCTGAAGCATCCTTTAACAAATTGCCTTTTTATTATTGTTATGTAAAAATGTAAGACTAAGTTAAATTGCTTGAGGAATGATAGCTGTACCCTAAGTCCTCATGCACACAGGTTGTTAAAATAACGTTATGAAAACGCCAGTATCTTTGCAGTGATTTTTTTTTTAACTTTTTCAGCTTTTATCAGCGTTTTTGCAATAGCGTTTTTGAGCGTTTTTGAGCGTTTTTTCCGCGTTAGCGTTTTTTTTTTTTTTCAATGGAACAAAAACGTTAAAAAACGTTGGTGAATGACATTTTTGAGCGTTTTTCAGCGTTTTTCAGCATTTTTCAGCGTTAGAGCGTTTTTACAGCTGAAAAACGTCTATGCCACTTGCAGCTCAAAAACGCCTAGGTGGGCATGAAGCCATAGACTAACATAGACAGGCCTTTTTAAGCTGCAAAAAAAGCTCAAAAAAGCAGCTGTAAAAACGTCCGTGTGCATGAGGACTTATACAAATACTATGAGAATGTTCTGTTTTGATATAGATGTCTGGGTCTGCATAACATTTTTCAGATTTTGTTTTGTTACTTTGACAGGCTATTAGGCTGGACATACATTATACAATTTTATTCTTCAATTTCCTTTAGATTTACCTTTAACTGTATAGTGCAAGGGCCTGCCTGATTGCATACAAACTGAAAGTGTTTAGGCTTAGACACATGCAATTCTTTTCGCTCCAAATTCGTTTTTTAATGAATTTCGACAAACTCATTAATTCGGAAATATCTATTGCTTAACGAATTTTTTCTGGATATTCGAAAATTTGTAAATTCAAAAATTCGTAGAAATTTGAGAATCCGAAAACCCAAAAATTCGAAAATCTCAAATAATAACTAACTAATAATAACTTAACTATTACTAACTATTAAATTATAGGTGTTGGAATTTCCTTTCAAATTTGGCTGTTGGTGAACGTAACAAATATGAATTTATCCGAAATTACGAATTATCCAAAATAACGAATGCTGTATCGAAATGAATGGAACGTAACTCATAATAATAAATAAGAATAATAATAATAAAAACGTTTTATTACTATTTATTATTAATTTCTTCCGTTCCATTTGTTTAGATGCGTCATTCATTATTTCAGATAATTCGTCACTTTGGATAAATTCGTATTTGTTACGTTCCCTAATAGCCAGATTTTAAAGGAAATTTCAATACCTATAATTTAATAGTTAGTAATAGTTATTATTAGTTATTCTTTTGAATTTTCGGATTTTCTTTCTTATTTTCAAAGTTTCGAATTTATGCATTGCGATCGTAACGAATGACCCGAAAAACGAAAAAAAAAATTAAAACAAACACATTTTTCAGCATTGCACATGTCTATTTAGGCTTGACCTCATATTATATGATTTTGGTAAATCTAAAGGAAAATTGCACAAGAACATTGTATAATGTATGGCCGGCCTTAGTTTTTAGAAGGCAGTTTATTATTATACGTGAGATAATCTGCACTGTGCTATGAAGTAATATAGTTGAGACTGCTGACACAAAAAATGAAATCTAGCCAGCCTTAACCACTTATCGACCAGCCGCCGCAGTTACTACAGCAGAATGGCACGGCTGGGTGAAATGACGTTATGTGACATCGCTTCGCCCTGTGGCCACTAGGGGCACGCTGGTGACACACCGAGAATCGGGATCTGTGTGTGTAAACACACAGATCCCGATTCTCTGAGGGGAAAAGAGACTGATCGTGTGTGCATACAAAGTATGAACAGCGATCTGTCATCTCCCCTAGACAGTCCCCTCCCCCCTTCAGTTAGAACACACACTAGGGAACACAGTTAAACCCTTGATCACCCCCTAATGTTAACCCCTTCACTGCCAGTGACATTTTTACAGTAATTAATGCATTTTATAGCACTGATCGCTGTGTAAATGCTAATGGTCCCAAAAATGTGTCCAATGTGTCCGCCATAATGTTGCAGTCCCAATAAAAATCGCAGATCGCCGCCATTACTAGTAAAAAAAAGTAAATAAATATAAAAATGCTATAAATCTATCCCCTATTTTGTATAACTTTTGCGCAAACCAATCAATATACGCTTATTGCGATTTTTTTTTTTTTTTTTACCAAAAATATGTAGAATACATATCGGCCTAAACTGAAAACGGAATAACTGAAAAATCGGGGATATTTATTATAGCAATAAGTACAAACTATTGTGTTTTTTTTCAAAATTGGCGGGTTTTTTTTGTTTATAGCGCAACAAATTAAAAGCACAGAGATGATCAAATACCACTAAAAGAAAGCTTTATTTGTGGGGAAAAAAGGACGTCAATTTTGTTTGGGTGCAACGTCGCATAGTTACATAGTTACATAGTAGGTGAGGTTGAAAAAAGACACAAGTCCATCAAGTCCAACCTATGTGTGTGATTATGTGTCAGTATTACATTACATATCCCTGTATATTGTGGTCATTCAGGTGATTATCTAATAGTTTCTTGAAGCTAACAATGCTCCCCGCTGAGACCACCGCCTGTGGAAGGGAATTCCACATCCTTGCCGCTCTTACAGTAAAGAACCCTCTACGTAGTTTAAGGTTAAACCTCTTTTCTTCTAATTGTAATGAGTGGCCACGAGTCTTATTAAACTCTCTTCTGCGAAAAAGTTTTATCCCTATTGTGGGGTCACCAGTACAGTATTTGTAAATTGAAATCATATCCCCTCTCAAGCGTCTCTTCTCCAGAGAGAATAAGTTCAGTGCTCGCAACCTTTCCTCATAACTAAGATCCTCCAGACCCTTTATTAGCTTTGTTGCCCTTCTTTGTACTCGCTCCATTTCCAGTACGTCCCTCCTGAGGACTGGTGCCCAGAACTGGACAGCATACTCCAGGTGCGGCCGGACCAGAGTCTTGTAGAGCGGGAGAATTATCGTTTTATCTCTGCAGTTGATCCCCCTTTTAATGCATGCCAATATTCTGTTTGCTTTATTAGCAGGAGCTTGGCATTGCATGCCGTTGCTGAGCCTATCATCCACTAGGACCCCCAAGTCCTTTTCCATCCTAGATTCCCCCAGAGGTTCTTCCCCCAGTGTATAGATTGCATTCATATTTTTGACACCCAAATGCATTATTTTACATTTTTCTACATTGAACCTCATTTGCCATGTAGTCGCCCACCCCATTAATTTGTTCAGGTCTTTTTGCAAGATTTCCACATCCTGCGGAGAAGTTATTGCCCTGCTTAGCTTAGTATCGTCTGCAAATACAGAGATGGAACTGTTTATCCCATCCTCCAGGTCATTTATGAACAAATTAAATAGGATTGGTCCCAGCACAGAACCCTGACCGCGCAATTGTCAGTTAAAGCGACGCAGTGCTGAACCGCGAAAAATGGCGGCCAAATCTTGAGCAGATTTGAGCAGATCCATTGAGCAGCCAAATTTTCCAGGGCTGAAGCAGTTAAACAGTAAATAAACAAAAAAAAAAATAGTGTAGCACCAATATAAAAAGCATACAGACTACAGTATAAGTGTAATTATATAAAGTGAAAAGTCCAAGAGTGACAAAAAGTATGTTTATTATTATGATACGCATACATGTGTATGTTTGATTAGTAAATACCAGTGGTATTACCGTTTTTTCCGCGAAAAGGCAGCATGATGACTAGGAAGGTGTTGTTTTTGGCTCCTATGTATTTAGGGTTTTTGTTTGTTTTAAAATGCACTTTCACTACTTTTTCCTAGACTATAAAATAAAAATAAAGAACATGCCTTATATACATGGTCCATTAAGAATGGGAGGGGCAGTGTTGAGGCATAGCCCCTGGTCCCCTGGCTGTGCCTGAATGTCAATCCTCCAAGCCCTTTGAAATTTGTATTGATCATATGATTTAACCACTTCAGCTCCGGAAGGATTTACCCCCTTAATGACCAGGCCATTTTTTGTGATACGGCCCTGCGTTGCTTTAACTGACAATTGTGTGGTTGTGCGACGTACCCCCAAAAAAAATGTATGTCCTTTCTTTTCCACAAATAGAGCTTTCTTTTGGTGGTATTTGATCACCTCTGCAGTTTTTATTTTTTTGCGCTACAAACAAAAGAAGAGCGACAATTTTGAAAAAAACAAACAAAAAAAAAAACAATATTTTTTATTTTTTTTTGCTATAAAACATACCCAATGAAAAAATTTAAAAAATCCAATTTCTTCCTCAGATTAAAGCTAATTTGTATTCTGCTACATATTTTTGGTAAAAAAAAAAACAATAAGCGTATATTGATTGGTTTGCGCAAAAGTTAAAGCGTCTACAAAATAGGGGATAGATTTATGGCATTTTTATTTTTAATTTTTTTACTAGTAATGGCGGTGATCTGCGATTTTTAGTGGGACTGCGACATTGCGGCAGACAGATTGGACACCTAACTGACATTATTGACACCTTTCTGGGGAACCAGTGACATTATTAAAGTGATCAGTGCGAAAAAATATGCACTGTTATTGTACTAATGACACTGGCAGGGAAGGGGTTAACATGAGGGCCGATCAAGGAGTTAAATGTGTTCCCTGGGTGTGTCTACTAACTGTATGGGGGATGGGCTGCCTGGGACAACACACAGATCTGTCCTCCTGCATAGCAGAAAGACAGGATCTGTGTGTCATCCCCTGACAGAACAGAGATCTGCCTTGTTTACTTTGACAGATCCACGTTCTGTCTCTGCGGGGAATGATCGCAAGCAGGGCCGATCCTAGGGTCACAGACGCCTGGGTGCAGAAATATTTCTGGCGCCCCCACATGGGCGTGGTCATCTTACCAACTCCTCCCCTTTACAAATGATTCTATGGCAACGACTCAAACACAGAGCTGCTCCCCTAAGAAGTCTTTGTTACCCTAGGATCTTCCCACGATCTCTTAACAATAAAGAAAATACAGGAAGAGAGTACACTAATGAGACCTGGAAGGGAGTCTCTCTGATGCACACAGAGAGGGCTGTCTGTTAGAAAGAGTCCCCAGACATAATACAGGATGCGGTCAAAGACTGCAGACATGATACAAGAGACAGTCAGAGACTGCAATCATAGTACAGGAGATGGTCAGAGACTGCAATCATAGTACAGGAGATGATCAGAGACTGCAATCATAGTACAGGAGATGGTCAGAGACTGCAGACATAGTGCAGGAGATGGTCAGAGACTGCAGACATAATACAGGAGATGGTCAGAGACTGCAGACATGATACAAGAGATGGTGAGAGACTCCAGACATGGTATAGGAGATGATCAGAGACTGCAGACATGGTACAAGAGGCGATCAGAGACTTCAGACATGGTAAAGGAGATGGTCAGAGACTGCAAACATGTTACAGGAGATGGTCAGAGTCTGTAGACATAGTACAGGAGATGGTCAGAGACTGCAGACATAGTACAGGAGATGGTCAGAGACTGCAGACATGATACAAGAGATGGTCAGAGACTGCAGACATGATACAGGAGATGGTCAGAGACTCCAGACATGGTACAGGAGATGATCAGAGACTGCAGACATGGTAAAGGAGATGGTCAGAGACTGCAGACATAGTACAGGAGATGGTCAGAGACTGCAGACATGATACAAGAGATGATCAGAGACTGCAGACATAGTGCAGGAGATGGTCAGAGACTGCAGACATGATACAGGAGATGATCAGAGACTGAAGACATAGTACAGGAGATGGTCAGAGACTGAAGACATGATACAGGAAATGGTCAGAGACTGCAGACATAGTGCAGGAGATGGTCAGAGACTGCAGACATGATACAGGAGATGGTCAGAGACTGCAGACATGATAAGTGGAGAGTGATGGATGAAGGGCGCGTGATCAAGCTCACATCAAAACATATAAAATTTATTTCAGAGGAAATAAAGAGCAAATAAAAACAGTTGAATAATACCAATACTACGTATCATGCAAACAGGTGACAAAATGTAAAAGACATGAAAAAATAATAAAAATGGGTTAAAAATATCATGAGCCCATGTTAAGGCAGGTATTTAGAGTTGGCTAACGCGTTTCGAGGATGACCTCTTCATCAGAGCCTGTTTGAGAACCAGGGTGCAGTCTCTATATGCCAGTAGGCCAAAGTATGTACATCAACATGATGGCTAGTAGGAAAAAACGGCCTGAAATGGAAGATGCGATTTTCTGTGTTCCATACCAGTCCACGTTCAAGCGTTCTAGGTGGAACAGAGATCAGAAAAGAAATATATATATATATAAATATACACACATGTGTACAAATTATAGACGTGTGTGCATCTGTGTGCACATGCACAGGCACACACGTATACACAAACAGTATAAAAAAGAACATTTATAAATGTGTACAAATACATACACACACATGGGGAAACAGAAAATCAGCTAAAATTGCAGTATGGAGCATATGGCGAGAAAATGCAACAAGAAATCAAACAAACGAAACAAAAAACGCATGATGGGTGAATATGCATAAAGCAAAAACACAATCACACAATAAGTGAATATAAATGGATTGATGAATGAATGTGATAGACTGGAAACACTTATGTGTACAGAGAATTTGTAGAGGAACAATATCTATCCCAATTGGATATGGCATAGTGTTTAAAGATAACATACATGAATGGTAAAAGAAAGAAAAATATAAATATAAATACATACATACGCATACATGTATGACTCGGAGGGGTTAATTTAAGAGATTGTTGTATTAGTTGGAGGACATATATATTGGTGAGTGAGAAAAGGTAGTGGGGAGATGACAAGCTGGTGCCTTGTCATGTGAAAAAGCACACCTACCTATGTGATAGTAGATGGTGTGTGGGTTCTCCTTTAAGTATGTAGAGAAATGGTTATGGGGTGGTATGAACCTGGAGGAGGGGGGAGGGAGAAAAGGAACATGATGTTAGAGGAGGGGGGGGGGGGGATCCCCCAGGACACTAGCAGGTAATCATAATGAGGCATATAGCTAGATACATTGATGGAAAAAGCTGTGTACCTGTCACTGGCTGGGTGGAGGGCAGACATGATACAGGAGATGGTCAGAGACTGCAGACATGATACAGGAGATGGTCAGAGACTGCAGACATAGTACAGGAGATAGTCAGAGACTGCAGACATGATACAGGAGATGATCAGAGACTGCAGACATGATACAGGAGATGGTCAGAGACTGCAGACATGATACAGGAGATGGTCAGAGACTGCAGACATAGTACAGGAGATGGTCAGAGACTGCACACATGATACAGGAGATGGTCAGAGACTGCAGACATAGTACAGGAGATGGTCAGAGACTGCAGACAAAATACAGGAGATGGTCAGAGACTGCGGACATAATACAGGAGATGGTCAGAGACTGCAGACAAGATAGAATAGATGGTCAGAGACTGTAGACATGATACAAGAGACAGTCAGACACTGCAGACATGGTACAGAAGCTGGTTAGAGATTGCAGACATGATACAAGAGATGGTCAGAGACTGCAGACATGATACAAGAGATGGTCAGAGACTGCAGATATGCTACAAGAGATGGTCAGAGACTGCAGACATGATACAAGAGATGGTCAGAGACTGCAGACATGATACAAGAGATGGTCAGAGACTGCAGACATGATACAAGAGATGGTTAGAGACTGCAGACATGATACAAGAGATGGTCAGAGACTGCAGACATGATACAAGAGATGGTCAGAGACTGCAGACATGATACAAGAGATGGTCAGAGACTGCAGACATGATACAAGAGATGGTCAGAGACTGCAGACATTATACAAGAGATGGTTAGAGACTGCAGACATGATACAAGAGATGGTCAGAGACTGCAGACATGATACAAGAGATGGTCAGAGACTGCAGACATTATACAAAAGATGGTCAGAGACTGCAGATATAATACAGGAGATGGTCAGAGACTGCGGACATAATACAGGAGATGGTCAAAGACTGCAGACATTATACAAGAGATGGTCAGAACAAGAAGATGGTCAGAGACTGCAGTTCCTATGGACGTTAGTAGATAATGGCCGATCGGCCCTCTCACCTGACCCAGCGATACAGCAACGGTTCCTCTGATCAGGAGTCAGCTCACTCTGAATTGCCCGTGGTGACTCCGCTGGGTAGCACCCAGATCTGTATTCCGGCAATGACTTTATTCCTTTCTCCACCAGGGATGGCGCTAGGCTGTGTGGCTTTCCCTCTGGTAGCGCAGGGCAGCGGGGTTCCCTCTCTGATGGTGTTCCCTCAGCACTCCCCTCTCCCTCTGGAGTCCAGGGTGTACTTCCCTGAAAGCTTTCCCAGGCTCCTGTCTCTCTCTCTTTCTCCCATTCAGCTGAGCATGCTGTGTGGGCTGCAGTTTCCGTGTTACAGTGGGGCTGTCAGTCCTCGGGACTACATGTCCCACAATCCTCTTCTATGCTTCTTTTTCTATTCTATTTTTTCCCTGGCTGATATGAAGGCAGGGGAAGAAACATAGTGGGAGGCTGTGTCGGCCAGCACCGCTCACTAGTATAGCAGTGCACGTGCGGAGGAGAGGGAGGGGAAGGGGCAAAAGAAGAGCCCGCAGCTGCAGTGTAGACCCCCCCAGGAGAACCCCCCTCCACTAGTACAGACCCCCACAGGACAAACCCCCCCTCCATTAGTACAGACCCCCCCACCAGGACAAACCCCCCTCCATTAGTACAGACCCCCAGGACAAACCCCCCTCCATTAGTACAGACTCCCCCGGACAAACACCCCCCCTCCATTGGTACAGACCCCCCAGGATAACCCCCCTCCTTTAGTACAGACCCCCCCAGGACAAATCCCCCCTCCATTAGTACAGACCACCACCCAGGAGAAACCCCCCTGCATTAGTACAGACCCCCCCAGGACAAATCCCCCATTCATTAGTACAGACCCCCCAGGACAACCCCCCTCTATTAGTACGGACCCCAACAGGACAAACCCCCCCTCCATTAGTACAGACCCCCCAGGACAAACCCCCCTCCATTAGTACAGAACCCCCTAGGACAAATCCGCGCCATTAGTACAGACCCGCCAGGACAAATCCCCCCTTCATTAGTACAGACCCCCCAGGACAACCCCCCCTCCATTAGTACAGACCACCACCAGGACAAAGCCCCCTCCATTAGTACAGACCCCCCAGGAGAACCCCCCCTCCATTAGTACAGACCCCCCACCAGGACAAAACCCCCCTCCATTAGTACAGACCCCCCAGGACAACCCCCCCATTAGTGCAGACCCCCCCAGGGCAAGATCCCTCCATTAGTACAGCCACCCCCAGGACAAATCCCCCTTCATTAGTACAGACCCCCCAGGACAACCCCCCCTCCATTAGTACAGACCCCCCAGGACAAGCCCCCCCATTAGTACAGACCCCCCACCAGGACAAATCCCCTCCATTAGTACAGACCCCCCACCAGGACAAACCCCCCTCCTTTAGTACAGACCCCCCAGGACAACCCCCCCATTAGTGCAGACCCCCCCAGGGCAAGATCCCTCCA
The DNA here is from genome assembly GCA_037952835.1 of Lithobates septentrionalis. Lineage (NCBI taxonomy): Eukaryota > Metazoa > Chordata > Amphibia > Anura > Ranidae > Lithobates > Lithobates septentrionalis. The sequence continues at coordinate 1,736,261 of JBBDGP010000990.1, read as the reverse complement.
TTAGTACAGCCACCCCCAGGACAAATCCCCCTTCATTAGTACAGACCCCCCAGGACAACCCCCCCTCCATTAATACAGACTCCCCCAGGACAAACTCCCTCCATTAGTACAGACCCCCCCAGGACAAGCCCCCCCATTAGTACAGACTCCCCACCAGGACAAACCCCCCTCCCTTTAGTACAGACCCCCCCAGGACAAGCCCCCCCATTAGTACAGACCCCCCCAGGACAACCCCCCCATTAGTACAGACTCCCCACCAGGACAAACCCCCCTCCCTTTAGTACAGACCCCCCCAGGACAAATCCCCCCTTCATTAGTACAGACCCCCCCCAGGACAACCCCCCTCCATTAGTACAGACCCCCCACCAGGACAAAGCCCCCTCCTTTAGTACAGACCCCCCCAGGACAATGCCCCCCCCTCTATTGGTACAGACCCCCCACCAGGACAAAGCCCCCTCCTTTAGTACAGACCCCCCCCCGGACAATTCCCCCCCCCCTCTATTGGTACAGACCCCCCACCAGGACAACCCCCCCATTAGTACAGACCCCCAGGACAAATCCCCCTCGATTAGTACAGACCGACCGCCCCAGAGACAAACCTCCCTCTATTAGTACTCTAGCTAGAGACCCATTAAAACCCGGGCGGCAGCTAGAGAGGACAGTGTGAAGAGCAGTTGTCTAGACAGGCTTGGGCGGGCCGCGGGAGTGAGAGACAGAGGAGGAGAACCTGTGTGTGTCAGCCTATCAGGCTGCAGGCACGGACCGCTCTCCCCCTCCACGAAGTCACTGAGCGGCTGGTCTCTCTCCACACAGAGACCAGCCGCTCCGATCTCCGGCGGCTGCTCTCCTTCTCTGACAGGAGAAGGAGGGAGGGGGGATGGGCTCTAGCAGCAGCGAAAAAAACATAGCGGCCGCTCCGCGGCCGTGACCTGCGGAGGGAGCCTGCTTTGTACACGGAGAGGAGGAGGAGGAGGGAAGGGAGCACTCTGGCGCTTCAGCGTCCCCACCTTTCTGGCGCCCGGGTGCACTGCACCCCGTGCACCCGCCTGGGACCGGCCCTGATCGCAAGCGGTCGGCGGACATCGAGTCCGTCGGACCCGCTGATTGGCTCCCCCGCGCACCCACAGAAAGCTGTGAACGATCTGACGTACACCTACGGCGATTCGCACAGCCGAGCCAACCTGCCGCAGAATAGCTGTGGCGGCTAATCGGCAAGCGCTTAATGACTAGCTGAAGGGTTGAAATACTTACTATACAGGCAGAGGTTTTTTTTTTTTAAACTTTAGGTTTTTCAAAACGGAGCTCCACCCATAAGGGAAAGCTTCGCTTGTCTGCCACCGCCCCCTTTTGCTGCCACATTTGCCACCTTTTGGGGGGAGCGGATACCTGGTTTTGACAGGTAACCGCTCCCACTTCTGGCTGAGTTTGCCATGGCGTAGTGCGCCGACGTTCGCCCCCCCTCCCCCCCAGCCGGCCCATACACAGAGCGCAACACGATTCGTGCATGCGCAGCAGGAAACTGGCTGTGAACCGGCCAGGTGGCGAGATGGCGGTGCCAGCACCCGAGAACCGATTCAAGAATCGGCTCGGGTGAGGACACCACTGTCTCCATGGACAGGTAAGTGCCCTGATACTAAAAGACAGCAGCTGCAGTATTTGTAGCTGCTGACTTTTCATTTTTGGAGGGGTGGGGCGGAGCGGAACTCCATTTTAATGAAATCCAGGATTCTTATTATTTAAAAGTTACTTACGAGAAGCTGACTTAACCTGTAGTTAGTTGTGGGAACAACTAGACAAATTCCAAAATGTAATTTATCAGAATCTACTTTAATTCAGCAATACTGTATGCTACCAAATTCTGCACAGCTGTAATGCCGCGTACACACGATCGGAGTTTCGGCCCGCAAAAGACCGATGAGAGTTTTTTGACGGAAAATGCGACCATGTGTTTGCTCCATCGGACTTTTGCTGGCCGAATTCCAGCCAGCTACTTTTCGCTCGGAAAAAGTTCCTATCCGAAAATGCGATCGTCTGTGGCAATTCCGACGCGCAAAATTCCTACGCATGCTCGGAAACAATTCGACGCATGTTCGGAAGCATTGAACTTCATTTTCTCGGCTCGTGGTAGTGTTGTACGTCACAGCGTTCTTGACGGTCGTAAGTTCAGCGAACTTTTGCGTGACCGTGTGTATGTAAGGCAAACTTGAGCGGAATCCCGTCGGAAAAGCCATCATATCTTTTTCCGAGGAGAAGTCCGATCGTGTGTACGCGGCATTAGAAGTTATTTTATTGTCTGCATTTAAAAGGAATGTAAACGAGGAGTGGGGTTTTTTGTTTTTCTTTTTTTTTTGTGTTGTTTTTTTTTTCCTCCTCTGGGAGGGACAGTGGAGAGATGATTCATGTCATTAAAGGAAGAGGATAAGTTATAATAGTAAATTAGGCACGGGATGGAAACACATAAAGAATGGTAGACTGAAATGAGAAGAGGTATAAAAATGAAATAGTAGAGTGAGATTATATTGAATTTAAACACTAAACATAATAGGACACGAAAATAGTAATTCAAAATTATACACTTTTTTAAATTTTATATATGATCAAGGATCTGGTGTGTTTTCTCAGGGTGGTGGTGGGGGGGGGTTAGTGTGGTGTACTGTATGTTATTGAAAAGATTTATATATTGTGCAATGTGTTTTAATATGTTTTATGTTGAAATTTGTCTTAATAAAGGAAAAGTGATTATAAAAAAAAAATTGAGGTGTGGGCATAACCTTAGATATTTAACTGGCGGTTTTGCTTCTCCTTTGTTCAGTTTCCATTTTATCTAGTAGGTCTATCTCTCCACTGTCCTAACTGACCTAGATTTTTGCATGCGCTGTTCTGTCTGTAGGTAACATACAATATTAGACAACCCAGAGTGATCTGCCATTTTTATATGCTGACCTTGTTCTGATTGTCTGTGTGTGTATATATATATATATATATATATATATATATATATATATATATATATGTGTGTGTAGATAGATATCTATATATATATACATATATAGAGATATCTATATATATATATACATATATATATATATATATATATATATATATATATATATATATATATATATATTTATACTTATATTTACATTCTAAATGGGACTTTGTCAGCCATTGTTCACTGCTGTCTTTGTATGCCAATTTCCCTATACCGTATCACAGTTTGTTATGCCTTTTGTAAGGAAGTCCTAATATAAAATCTAAACCTATACATGTCAGTATCTTCTGAATTTACATTTGATAAATGTTTTTTTGTTCTGTAGAGGATTCTGTACAGCTTTGCTTTCTCCAGACGGGGCGTTCACATATTATTTGCAGCAGAGTCTAGAAAACTTGGGATTCTTCTTTATGAAAGTCAGACATAGTCTTGTCAATCATTCATACTCCAGTGGTCAGCGGTGCAGCCAGAAGGACTGAATTATATCACAAATACTAAAAAGCCTGAAAACGGAGCTGTTTGGCCCATTTTCACAAAACCGTTTAGGATTCTTAGCACTAGCTAGTTCACAATATAGAAACCCATTTTTTCGTTTTCAATGGTTTTTATTCAGATTTTTAAAGTATACAACGTCATCAATAGCCATTATGACAATAAACAGTCGTTGGCTATAAACCAGGGTATTAATCCTTGTAACAATTAAAGGGGTTGTAAACCCTCATGGTTTTTCATTCTATGCATTAAGGTGAAAAACCTTCTGTGGTGCTGCAGCCCCCCCCCCCCCCCCCCGAGCCCTTTTACCTACCTGACCACAATCTTTCTCCGGCTTTAGCTGGTGTCTCGTATCCTGATTGGATAGATTGATAGCAGCGCAGCCATTGACTCCCGCTGCTGTCAATCAAGTCAAATGACGCTGCCCGGGGGGGGTGGGGGGGGGGGGTGGGGGGGGGGGCGTGAGTCCTGCATTCTGTGTGAATGGACACAGATGCGGGACTTGGGAGTGCGCCCGCACGGGTATCCACCAAGTAGAGCGCTTCTCCAACGTGGCCACACGAAGTGGGGAGGAGCCACCAGCGCAACTGAGGGACCCCAGAAGAGGAGGACCAGGGCCACTCTGCGCAAAACGAACTGCACAGTGGAGGTAAGTATGACATGTTTTTTTTTTGTTTATTTTTTTAACCACTTCAGCCCCGGAAGATTTGGCTGCTCAATGACCAGGCCGTTTTTTTCAATACGGCACTGCGTCGCTTTAACTCACAATTGCGCGGTTGTGCGACACTGTACCCAAACAAAATTTACGTCCTTTTTTCCCACAAATGAAGCTTTCTTTGGTGGTATTTGATCATCTTTTCGTTTTTTTTATTTTTTGCGCTATAAACAAAAAAAAGGGGGGACAATTTTGAAAAAAACACAATATTTTGTACTTTTTGTTATAATAACTATCCCCATTAAAAAAAAATAATAATAATTTTTTCCTCAGTTTAGGCCAATATGTATTCTGCTACATTTTTTTGGTAATAAAAATCGCAATAAGCGTATATTGATTGCTTAGCACAAAAGTTATAGAGTCTACAAAATAGGGGAAAGATTTATGATATTTTTATTATTATTTTTTTTTTTACTAGTAAAAAAAAGTAGTCAGCGATTTTTATTGGGACTGCGACATTATGGCGGTCACATTGGACACTTTTTGACACATTTTTGGGACCATTGGCATTTATACAGCAGTCAGTATATTCAGTATATCAGCTATAAAAATGCACTGATTACTGTGTAAACATCACTGGCAGGGAAAGGGGGTTAACATTAGGGGGCGATCAAGGGGTTACCTGTGTATTCTAGGGAGTGATTCTAACTGGGGGGATGGGACTGCCTGGGATTCGTTGTTCATACTTAGTATGAACAACAGATTGCTCTCCTCGCCCCTGACAGCATAGAGATCTGTCTGTTTACATTGACAGAGCTCTGTTCTGTCTCTGTGTGAAGGGATCGCGGGTGCCAGGCGGTCATCGGCTCCGGGGTCGCACCGTGACACGCGCCCCCTAGTGGTCAAAAGACGAACTGACGTACAGTTACGTCGGTTCGCCCAGGTAAGCCAACCTGCTGCAGTAAAACTATGGTGGCTGGTCGGGAAGGGGTTAAACAAGGGTTTACAACCCCTTTAAGGGTACATACTGTCATAAACATACTGCATCGCCATTTACATTATGAACATATAATGTGTGATTCAGAAAGAACAGTGTAAAGAGGAAAATCAGCAATAAACTATATGTATACATCATGACTCTTGTCGCCTCCCACCCTTCTGAGGGAAATCAGGGCATGGGAGTAAACCATTTAAAAATGCTATGTTAGATCTAAGAGGCTCGCCTCTTACTCTGAAATCAGTATGTGTGGAATAGCATGTAAAAAGGAAAGTATTACGCTAAATGATGAGGAACTCACAACACCGGTCTGGAGTACCGGCCAGTCTGAACTCTCCAGCAGTTGCGGATACCCCAGTTGACCTGAGCACCCATGAAGGGCAAATGTAGTAGGACAAGTAGAGAGAATATGGTTAATATGAGAAGAGAAGGAGAACAAAGCATTAGAAAAAGGAAGGTGCACTCTATCCCAGGGGAAGAAAAGAAAAGGGGGGCTTTAGAAGCAATAGAACAGGACCACCATCAACAATTTCCCATTTAATAATTTCCCTTTGCAATTAAAGTGATTGTAAAGGGCAGGACAGTGGCTAAGTACTTAGCACTTCTTCCTAACAGCACTAGGGTTGTCGGTTCGAATCCCAGCCTTGGAACTATCTGCCTGGAGTTTGCATGTATGTTGTTTGGAGTTTGCAGGGTCGGTGGTTTGAATCCCAACCATGGCACTACCTGCCTGGAGTTTGCATGTTCTCCCTGTGCGCTCATGGGTTACCTCCCACACTCCAAAGACATGCTGGGAGGTTAATTGGCTCCTGTGCAAATTGGCCCTAGTATGTGTACTGTATGAATGTTAGTTAGGGACTTTAGATTGTAACTTTCTTGAGGGCAGGGACTGATGTGACTGTACAATATACACTATATTACCAAAAGTATTGGGATTCCTGCCATTACACGCACATGAACTTTAATGGTATCCCAGTCTTAGTCCATAGGGTTCAATATTGAGTTGGCCCACCCTTTGCAGCTATAACAGCTTCAACTCTTCTGGGAAGACTGTCCACAAGGTTTAGGAGTGTGTCTATGAGAATGTTGGACCATTCTTCCAGAAGCACATTTGTAAGGTCAGCCACTGATGTGGATGAGAAGGCCTTGCTCACAGTCTCCACTCTAATTCATCCCAAAGGTGTTCTATCAGGTTGAGGTCAGGCCTCTGTACAAGCCCGTCAAGTTTCTCTGCCAGAAACTCGCATGTCCATGTCTTTATGGACCTTGCTTTACTGGAATGTCTGTGGAAAACAAGCAGTGCCCCTGCACTGACCTTACTTGATCAGGAATCTCTCTCTGCACTGATAACGCTCCCTGACAAATGGGGTACCTGTCACTCCCCTATCCACTTGTTTCAGGTGTCCTACAGCAAGATGGCTGTCAGGAGCCACCAGATGTTGCAACATCCAATGCAGCTACTATTCAAACACTGTGACCATCTGTACAGTGGCACAGCGTCACCTACTGGATGGAGGCCAGTTTGCATCTGCCTAAATGTGTGTATCCAAGCTCCGTATTCTCCGTATTGAAAGTTTTTTGCATTTAATAAATCTGTTTTGTTCTACAGTATATTTATCTACTGTAAATGTTTATATACTAGCAAAGTACGAGATTTGATGTTTGGATATTATTAAAAAAAGAAGTTTGTTCAAGCCATCCCATAAACCAGAAAAAGGGAGGAAATTGTATTAAAGTAAATTTAGGCATGCGTCTTAATCTAGGAAAGATGATCCGCAATCCGGTTGTTGCTCTTAAAAAAATCTTAATTTTATTGAAAAGCCATAGTGCACAAACGCAGATAAAAACAGTTGACGCGTTTCAGCCTATAAGGCCTTAGTCAAAGTCATTAGTTATGATAAGGCCTTATAAGCTGAAACAGTTTTCATCTGCATTTGGGCACTACGGCTTTTAAATAAAATGAAGATTTTTTAAGAGCAACAACCAGAGTGTGGATCATCTTTCCTACATTACTCTACTCAGCCAACGACTGTGGATGGCGCACCCGGGAGCTCTGCTATCTGTGTTGTATGGGGTAGTAGCACTAATTTTTCTGTTTACACTATGCTTCTTAATCTCCCTTGCCTCTTAAGCCTGATCCACATCCTTCAGAGACTACTGACAGGCAGTGAGGAAGTGAGGCGACGCCTCCAGACTGCCTGTTTTCACCTAATTTTTGCCAACAAATGCGCCACAACTGAGTTTGCAGCGCCTCCTCATTGACTGGAATGTGTAGCATTCGATGAATTTGCTGCCTGCCAATTGATATATGTCAGGTCAACTTTGCCATGGGCACGAAGTGTATTCATCCCTGTCTGCTGCCATTTGTAGCTTAAGCGAGGGCGGTCGATGGAAGCGGCGAAAATGCAGCTCAACCACACATTTTTGCTCCCCCCACCTAAAAGTTTAAACGAGGCCTTATGTATCATCGGGATTGAAAAGTATTTTCATCGGTGGACACTGAGAGGCCCTACTAATAACTTTCTTTACCTGTGTAGGGGAGTTAATATTTACTAACCGTAATGCTACCAAAGTACCATATATACTCGGGTATAAACCGAGTTTTTCAGCACATTTTTTTTGTGCTGAAAGTGCTTATACTCAAGTCACTGCTCCTATGTCATCTGCATACCTGATCAGCCCGTGTCATGCTCAGACGGCGGCCATCCAGTGTACAAAAGCCACGCCTCCTCCTCTTCCGTGATAGGGGAACACTCAGTTTCCCAGCAGTGAGTCAGTGTTCAGTGTTCCGCCTATCACGGACATCCTCTCGACCTCATTGCACGGACGAGGTCCGTGATAGGTGGAACACTGAACACTGACTGCTGGGAAACTGAGTGTTCCGCCTATCACGGACGAGGAGGAGGCGTGGCTTTTGTACATTGGATGGCCACCGTCTGACTGCATGACACGGGCTGATCAGGTATGCAGATGGCGCAGTGAGGCATGCACATTTTGCATACAGTTGGGAAAACCTGTAATTTTGAACACTAAAATCAATTAAGGGGGCAATAAACAATTTTAATAACATTGGCATGATTCGTTTATGGTACCTAGATTTGGAGACAACGGGTAACATAAGCTAAACCATTAAATGTCTTTTAATTAAAAAATAATTTAAAATGCAGTCGCTGACTCAAAGACAGAATATGATATTCACACTTACACTGGCATCTGCAGGAATTAAATGTGGGGAGAATTGGTGATGTCTCTTAACCCCTAACTGTGCATCATGGCAGGATGATAAAATGCTAACCTTGCGTCGTCAGTGGGCTTATTCAACAACGCAGAGCATAGAGCTGGATTCAAGGTGGACCTAGCCTCAGATATACTTATGCCCCGTACACACGGTCGGATTTTCCGATGGAAAATGTCCGATCGGAGCGTGTTGTCGGAAATTCCGACCGTGTGTGGGCTCCATCGGACATTTTCCATCGGATTTTCCGACACACAAAGTTGGAGAGCAGGAGATAAAATTTTCCGACAACAAAATCCGTTGTCGGAAATTCCGATCGTGTGTACACAAATCCGACGGACAAAGTGCCACGCATGCTCAGAATAAATAAAGAGATGAAAGCTATTGGCCACTGCCCCGTTTATAGTCCCGACGTACGTGTTTTACGTCACCGCGTTCAGAACGATCGGATTTTCCGACAACTTTGTGTGACCGTGTGTATGCAAGACAAGTTTGAGCCAACATCCGTCGGAAAAAATCCATGGATTTTGTTGTCGGAATGTCCGAACAAAGTCCGACCGTGTGTACGGGGCATTAGAGTGCATGCTAAGTAATGTGTGTGTGAGAAACACTTCCAGGTATTTTATTACATGTTTTGGAGACCACATTACTCCCCCTGGCAATGGGCACAGTGAGGCATGCAGATGGGCACAGTGAGGCTGCAGATGGGCACAGAGAGGCTGCAGATGGGCTTTTTTGACCCTCTTTTCCACTTACAGTAACTGCTGCATTTCTTACCCTCGGCTTATACTCAAGTCAATAAGTTTTCCCAGTTTTTTGTGGTAAAATTAGGTGCCTCGCTTATATTCGGGTCAGCTTATACTCGAGTATATACGGTACGTCAATGCTAGTAGGGTAGGTAACCTTGGATCCCTCCAGATGTTCACCTACGTTACCAGAGCTACCCTGAACTTCACTGAGAAGGGCATTGACTTTGAATCGTCACATGTAACGGTTTTGAACTGTTTTACGAAGGTGTTGATTATCAGCTTGACTCCCAGCGTTGCTAGAGTCTTCTAGAGACTATGCTATAAAGCCTAGAAACATGCTATAAAGCATGTCACCGAGACATTGCTTTGAAAGAGGCCATGTTTGTGCCTGTTTTTTATTATTGCTTCTTATGCCGCGTACACACGGTCGGATTTTCCGGCATACTTGGTCCGGCGGACCAGAGTGTGCCGGACAATCCGCCCGTGTGTGGGCGGCGGCGGACTTTTCCGGCGGACTTTTTCCCAAAAGCCCGCCGGACCTAGATTTGAAAAAAGTTTTAAATCTTTCCGTCTGACTCAGTTTCGGGCGGAAAGTCTGCTCGTGTGTGTGCTGGTCCGACGGAAAGCCCGCTCGTGTGTAGGCTGGTCCGACGGACCAGATACGACACGAGGGCAGGGTATTGCATCTCGCGTTCGCTGCAATAGGAAAAACAAATCTTCCTATTGCGGCGAGCGCGGTGCATACCAGGCCCTTAGGTCTGGTATGGATTATAAAAAGAACCCCGCTACGCCGAAAAAACGGCGTGGGGTCCCCCCTAAAATCCATACCAGACCCCGATCCGAGCACGCAGCCTGGCCGGTCAGGAAAGGGGGTGGGGACGAGCGAGCGCCCCCCCTCCTGAACCGTACCAGACCGCATGCCCTCAACATGGGGGGTGGGTGCTTTGGGGGAGGGGGGCGCCCTGCGGGGCCCCCCCCACCCCAAAGCACCTTGTCCCCATGTTGATGAGGACAAGGGCCTCTTCCGGACAACCCTGGCCGTTGGTTGTCGGGGTCTGCGGGCGGGGGGCTTATTGGAATCTGGGAGTCCCTTTTAATAAGGGGCCCCAGATCCCGGCCCCCCACCCTATGTGAATGAGTATGGGGTACATGGTACCCCTACCCATTCACCTAGGGAAAAAGTGTAAGTAATAAAACACACTACACAGGTTTTTAAAATATTTTATTAAACAGCTCCGGGGGGGGATCTTCCTCCGGCTTCGGGGTCTTCTTCCGGCTTCGGGGGTCCCTCCGCTTCATCTTCTCCCGGTTGGTTCTTCTCCGCTCTCTTCTCCCGGTGTTCCAGTTCTTCGGCCGGCTCCTCTGCTGTCTTCAGGTAGCTCTCTTGCCAGCAGAGGTCCAGACTTCTGGGCTTCTGGGCTTCTTGTCTTCTTGCCTTCTCTTCCCCAGATCTTGACACGACGCTCTCTCCTGCTGGACTGCTCTCCGAGGGCTGCGTTGTGACTTATATAGGCGGAGACCCCGCCCCCTTTTGATGTCACAGTCCCTGGGCATGCTGGGACTGTGACGTTTTAGGGGGCGTGGTCAACATCACCCAGTGACCACGCCTCCTACAAGATTGACATCCTTTGCTAGTCCCGTCGCACCTGAGTCACGTTCAAAATGAACGGACTTGTCCGTGTGTGGGCAAGTCCGTTCATTCTGAAAGTCCGCCGGAACTCCGGCGAAAGTCCGTCGGAGAGACGGGCGGACTTAGCCCGCCGGAAAGTCCGGTCGTGTGTGGGCAAGTCCGTCCGTTTTAAAGTCCGGCGCACCTGGATGACAAAGTCCGTCGGAAAGTGTGCCGGACCGAGTAGGATAGTAAGTCCGACCGTGTGTACGCGGCATTACTTTGCACCTGTTTAGTAAGTTACAAGTTGCTCCATGTCTGATTTAATCGGCCAATTACCTGTTCTGTTAAACCTGTAAAGACATAGAAGATAATATTATATTGTAGAGTCCCAGGGTCTTCTTTTATATAAAATTCCCGACTATGAAAATGCAATAATGTTATTGCATTATTGCATTTTACAATAAGGATGTTTTTCTGGCTAAGCTATTTATTATTCAATCATTATTAACCAAGCTTGGTTTGTGTTATGCTGTCACATTTTTGAACAATAGGTAGAAGTCTTGCATAATCTATCAGCCTGCCCTTTAATTCCGTGACCTTTCTCTGGAAAAGCTTTTAACAAGATGCTTATTAATAGAGACATCAGGGCTCGCTGAATGTTCCATTGTGACTGGAAGAAATCCGGCTTCAGTTTCAGACACCCGAAGGTTTCTTAGACGGGAGGACATAAAATAGCTTTCATATGAAGGTAGCATTTTCAGAGCCTTTATTTGTGATAGTTTGTGTATGGAATATTTTGGCTTCTGTCAGTGTCTCTCCGGTTGATTATTGACAATTGAAACTGTACCATTCTCTTTGTTCTTTTCTTGTGTTCTCCTTTCCTGATATTCTAAAACAAATTAATACGAGACTTAAGGCCCATACACACGATCAAACTTTTTAACAACAACGGTCCGACGGACCTGTTTTATCAGACAATCTGACCGTGTGTTTGCTCCATCGGACAATTGTTTTCGGTTTTTACAACGGACAAATGTGCGCTGTGCATGCTCTCAAACTTTCCGGCAAGAAATGTCTGATGGAGGATAATCCGATCGTGTGTACACAAGTACACTAAAGTCCAAAGTACAAACACGCGTGCTCAGAACCAATGCTAAAGATCAGACAACAATAGCAGAAGTTGCCCAAAGGGTGGGGGTAAAGAGCTGAAAATCCACGTGATTTGGTGAAAGTTGGCTGCAAATGTTCTGCCGTGTGTATGCAGAACAAGTTCACGGCCAACGCCCTTCGGACCAAAATCCACGGAAAAGTCAGAGGCTTAAGTGTTTGCTAGCATTGACATACAGTGCCTTGCGAAAGTATTCGGCCCCCTTGAACTTTTCAACCTTTTGCCAAATTTCAGGCTTCAAACATAAAGATATAAAATTTTTTATTTTTTGTGAAGAATCACCAACAAGTGGGACACAATTGTGAAGTGGAACGAAATCTATTGGATTGTTGAAACTTTTTTAACGAATAAAAAAATGAAAAGTGGGGCGTGCAAAATTATTCGGCCCCCTTGCGTTATTACTTTGTAGAGCCACCTTTTGCTGCGATTACAGCTGCAAGTCGCTTGGGGGATGTCTCTATCAGTTTTGCACATCGAGAGACTGAAATTCTTGCCCATTCTTCCTTGCAAAACAGCTCGAGCTCAGTGAGGTTGGATGGAGAGCGTTTGTGAACAGCAGTTTTCAGCTCTTTCCACAGATTCTCGATTGGATTCGGGTCTGGACTTTGACTTGGCCATTCTAACACCTGGATACGTTTATTTGTGAACCATTCCTTTGTAGATTTTGCTGTATGTTTGGGATCATTGTCTTGTTGGAAGATAAATCTCCGTCCCAGTTTCAGGTCTTTTGCAGACTCCAACAGGTTTTCATCCAGAATGGTCCTGTATTTGGCTGCATCCATCTTCCCCTCAATTTTAACCATCTTCCCTGTCCCTGCTGAAGAAAAGCAGGCCCAAACCATGATGCTGCCACCACCATGTTTGACAGTGGGGATGGTGTGTTGAGGGTGATGAGCTGTGTTGCTTTTACGCCAAACATATCGTTTTGCATTGTGGCCAAAAAGTTTGATTTTGGTTTCATCGGACCAGAGCACCTTCTTCCACATGTTTGGTGTGTCTCCCAGGTGGCTTGTGGCAAACTTTAGACAAGACTTTTTATGGATATCTTTGAGAAATGGCTTTCTTCTTGCCACTCTTCCATAAAGGCCAGATTTGTGCAGTGTACGACTGATTGTTGTCCTATGGACAGACTCTCCCACCTCAGGTGTAGTTCTCTGCAGTTCATCCAGAGTGATCATGGGCCTCTTGGCTGCATCTCTGATCAGTCTTCCCCTTGTCTGAGCTGAAAGTTTAGAGGGACAGCCAGGTCTTGGTAGATTTGCAGTGGTCTGATACTCCTTCCATTTCAAAATGATCGCTTGCACAGTGCTCCTTGGGATGTTTAAAGCTTGGGAAATCTTTTTGTATCCAAATCTGGCTTTAAACTTCTCCACAACAGTATTACGGACCTGCCTGGTGTGTTCCTTGGTCTTCATGATGCTCTCTGCGCTTTCAACAGAACCCTGAGACTATCACAGAGCAGGTGCATTTATACAGAGACTTGATTACACACAGGTGGATTCTATTTATCACCATCAGTCATTTAGGACAACATTGGATCATTCAGAGATCCTCGCTGAACTTCTGGAGTGAGTTTTCTGCACTGAAAGTAAAGGGGCCGAATAGTTTTGCACGCACCACTTTTCAGTTTTTTATTTGCTAAAAAAGTTTAAAATATCCAATAGATTTCGTTCCACTTCACAATTGTGTCCCACTTGTTGGTGATTCTTCACAAAAAATTAAAATTTTATATCTTTATGTTTGAAGCCTGAAATGTGGCAAAAGGTTGAAAAGTTCAAGGGGGCCGAATACTTTTGCAAGGCACTGTATTTTCCCAATAAAGCAACTATACACCTTGAACCATGACATTCTCCAAACAACAAGGATTATACAGTATATCCGGTAAGTATTCACAGGGCTTCACTATTTCCCCATTTTATGTTGCGGTCTTATTCCAAAATGGATTCAATTCATTATTTTCTTCAAATTCTACAAACATTACCCCATAATGACCACGTGAAAGAAGTTTGTTTGAAATCTTTGCAAATTTATTAGAATTAAAAAACAAAAAAGAAATCACATGTACATAAGTATTCACAGCCTTTGCTCAATACTTTGTTGAAGCTCCTGTATTGTATCACATGGAAGAAGGTTACATAATACCTCTTAACATACCTGTAATTCAGAACATTACATGACAGATAAGCATGAGCAATCGCATAGCAGTGTCATACATGTGCAGGAGGTGAAACATCAGTACATGTCAACATTCTAGACAAAACGATCACAGAGAAAAGTACCTCATGTATCCGGGGATTACCCCTCCCTCCCCCCCACTTAATACGTGAATCCACCGTGGCCCTCTAATGCCGCGTACACACGGTCGGACTTTTCGTCTACAAAAGTCCAACGGACGCCGACGGACTAAAGCTGGCTGGTAATCCGATCGTGTGTGGGCTTCTCCGGACTTTCAACGTAGTTTTTTAGCCTCAAATCCGACGTACTTTAGATTTGGAACATGCTTCAAATCTTTACTTCGTAACTACGACGGACCCCGAAATCCGCTCGTCTGTGTGCTAGTCCGACGGACAAAAACCCACGCTAGGGCACCTATTGGCTACTGGCTATGAACTTCCTTATTTTAGTCCGGTGTACGTCATCACGTAAGAATTCGACGGACTTTTGTGTGGTCGTGTGTAGGCAAGTCCGTTCGTTAGAAAGTATGCCGCAAGTCCGCCGCAAGTCCGCCGAAAGTCTGCCGGAAGTCTGTCGGAAGTCTGTCGGACAGGCTGTCTGACTTTTGTAGACGAAAAGTCCGACCGTGTGTACGCGGCATTAGATGAGAGCCAAGGTGTCCACACTTTCTCAAATTTCCATGGACAACCTCGATTGATATATGTGATTCTGTACATAGGTATAACTGCCTCTCAGGTGCCTTTTAGCAAACTCCAGGCGGGCTGTCATGTGCCTTTTACTGAGGAGAGGCTTCTATCAGGCCACTCTACCATACAGTGCCTTGATAAAGTATTCATACCCCTTGAAATTTTCCACATTTTGTCATGTTACAACCAAAAACGTAAATTTATTTTATTGGGATTTTATGTAATAGACCAACACAAAGTGGCACATAATTGTGAAGTGGAAGGAAAATGATAAATGGTTTTCAAAATTTTTTACAAATAAATATCTGAAAAGTGTGGGGGGCATTTGTATTCAGCCGCCTTTACTTTGATACCCCTAACTAAAATCTAGTGGAACCAATTGTCTTCAGAAGTCACCTAATTAGTAAATGGAGCCCACCTGTGTGTAATTTAATCTAAGTATAAATACAGCTGTTCTGTGAAGCTCTCGGAGGTTTGTTAGAGAACCTTAGTGAACAAACAGCATCATGAAGGCCAAGGAATACACCAGATAAGTCAGGGATAAAGTTGTGGAGAAGTGTAAAGCAGGGTTAGGTTATAAAAAAAAAAATATCCCAAGCTTTGAACATCTCACGGAGCACTATTCAATCCATCATGTGAAAATGGAAAGAGTATGGCACAACTGCAAACCTATCAATACATGGCCGTCCACCTAAACTGACAGGCCGGGCAAAAAGAAAATTCATCAGGGAAGCAGCCAAGAGGCCCATGGTAACTCTGGAGGAACTGCTGAGATCCACAGCTCAGGTGGGAGAATCTGTTCACAGGACAACTATTAGTTGTGCACTCCACAAATCTGACCTTTATGGAAGAGTGGCAAGAAAAAAGCCTTTGTTGAAAGAAAGCCATAAAAAATCCTGTTTGCAGTTTGTGAGAAGCCATGTGGGAGACACAGCAAACATGCAGAATAAGGTGCTCTGGTCAGATGAGACCAAAATTAAACTTTTTGGCCTAAAAGCAAAACGCTGTTTGGTGGAAAACTAACACTGCACATCACCCTGAACACACCATCCCCACCGTGAAACATAGTGGTGGCAGCATCATGTTGTGGGAATGCTTTTCTTCAGCAGGGACAGGGAAGCTGGTCAGAGTTAATGGGAAGATAGATGGAGCCAAATACAGGGGAATCTTAGAAGAAAACCTGTTAGAGTCTGCAGAAGACTTGAGACTGGGGTGGAGGTTCACCTTCCAGCAGGACAACGACCCTAAACATACAGCCAGAGCTACAATGGAATGGTTTGGATCAAAGCATATTCATGTGTTAGAATGGTCCAGTCAAAGTCCAGACCTAAATCCAATTGAGAATCTGTGGCAAGACTTGAAAATTGCTGTTCACAGACGCTCTCCATCCAATCTGACAGAGCTTGAGCTATTTTAAAAAGAAGAATGGGCAAAAAATGTCACTCTCTAGATGTGCAAAGCTGGTAGAGACAGCTCCAAAAAGACTTGCAGCTGTAATAGCAGTGAAAGGCAGTTTTACAAAGTATTGACTCAGTGGGGATGAATACAAATGCACACCACACTTTTCACATATTTATTTGTAAAAAATGTTGAAAACCATTTATCATTTTCCTGCCACTTCACAATGATGTGCCACTTTCTGTTGGTCAGTCACATAAAATCCCAATAAAATACATTTACGTTTTCTGTTGTAACATGACAAAATGTGGAAAATTTCTAGGGGTATGAATACTTTTTTAAGGCACTGTATATGCCTGATTTGGTGAAGTGTTGCAGAGATGGTTGTTCTTCTGGAAGGTTCTCCTCTCTCCACAGAGAAATGCTGGAGCTCTGTCAGAGTGATCATCGGGTTCCTGGTCACCTCCCTAACTAAGGTCCTTCTTCCCCGATCACTCAGTTTTGTCAGGCCACTCTAGGGAGAGTCCTGGTGGTTCCAAACTTCTTCCATAAACGGATGATGGAGGCCACTGTGCTCACTGGGACCTTGAAGGCTGCAGAAATTTTTCTGTACCCTTCCCCAGATCTGTGCCTCAATACAATCCTGTCTTGGAGGTTTACAGACAATTCCTTGGACTTCATGGCTTAGTTTGTGCTCTGACATGCACTGTTAGCTGTTGGACCTTTATATAGACAGGTGTGTGCCTTTCCAAATCATGTCCAATCAACTGAATTTACCATAAAATACACTAATGGACAAATCTTGTTGTAAGGCAACCCAACACTATGGGCGTTGATTTACTAAAACTGGAGAGTGCAAAATCTGGTTCAGCTGTGCCAATCGGCTTCTAACTTCAGCTTATTCAGTTAAGCCTTGACAAGAAAACCTGAAAGCTGATTGGTTTCTACGCACAGCTGCACCGGATTTTGCACTCTCCAGTTTTAGTAAATCAACCCCTATATGTTTTTAAATTATGTTCATAGGCTCACTGTTTAGTTGAGTGTTCGGTTACCTAGGCAGTCAATTCATGCAGCATCTACCTATACCTCATAACGTTCTAACGGAAAGAATGAAGTATGTAGGCAAAGAACACACATCATAGGGCTCCTTCAGACAGCAATCTAGGGCAAATGTATGGTTGTGGGCAAATAGGTGGCTAAACATTGCCTCTTGATGCATAAGTACTCTGCTGTGACTACATACAAACTGCTGCAATGCAGATTTCAAGGATCCGTAGTAAATTTAGTAGAGCAGAGTTCCAATGTATTAGTATTTAAAGCAGAGTTTGAAGGTCAGTAGTTTGTAATGCAGCGTTCAGAGGTCAGGCATAAGTTACATACAGTGCAGAGGTCAGAAGTAACTTGGGTTTGGTTCACACTGCCGTGACTTGAGACCGGCTTGTGAGACCCCAAGTCGCGTGACATGTGAAATCCCATGTTGGTCAATCAGAGCTGTCTTAATTAGCACTATTGTAGTCACTCCAACTTTAGAAAAGGTTCCTGTACTACTTCAAGGCCACTTCTGTCAGACTTGTGCCTCAAAGTAGTACTCAAGTCGCCAGGAAGTCTCCTGGCAAAGTTTCACTGTAATTCGCATGACTTTCAGGCCATGGCAGTGTGAACCGAGCCGAACGCAAATCTCGCCCCCACAAGCAAAAAATCTCACTTCCAGTAAAAACATCTGTGTATACAATAAGTTGCGCTTATAACGTAAGTGATCCTGTGTGACAAATGAGAAAACACAAAAGGTGACTATTGCAAGGAAAAAACAAATTCTGAGTGAACAAAATGTGAAGAATCTGTATAGGAAAGTCTATATGAAAAAAACTCTTCATCAACAGTGAAAATAGTAGTAATTGAGTCTGTGGCAAAAACAAAAATGACAGTATGATTCCAAAAGTGTAGTAAAAGTCCAAGAATCCTTCAGCCTTCACCTGAGAAGAGAAAGAGGATGAGACAAGAGGAGGGGGAGGGAAATCCTGGAAACAGAAGACCAAAAAACCACTCAGTGTGTGTCAGAAACCATGAACCAGACCGAGACAGAAGTACAGTAAAATCACACTTGTTTATTAAAAAAAAAAAAAAGGTAAATATTGTAGTCAAAGCATAGCCAGAGTTCAGTAACCAGATCGGGTAATCAGCCAAGCCAGAGTTCAGTAACCAGATCGGGTAATCAGCCAAGCCAGAGTTTATTAACCAGATCGGGTAATCAGCCAAGCCAGAGTTTATTAACCAGATCGGGTAATCAGCCAAGCCAGAGTTCATTAACCAGATCGGGTAATCAGCCAGGCCAGAAGTGAGGGATCCAAGTAGAGGAACAGCAAGCAGGATAAGGAGCCAGAAGGGATGTCAGCAAAGCCAGTCTTTAAACAGGAACGCAGGAGATGGTCTCTTGTGACCAAGGCGAAGGCAGCAATGAAGTGAGCTGGAGATCTTTAAGTAGGTGGGACTGATGAGCAGATTCACAATAGCTGGTTAACTGTGGAGAGAGATGAGAGCTGGCAATTAGCCGACCGCTGAGCGGCCAGCTCAGAGAAGGAAGGGCTGAGCCAGCCCTGACAGTGTGGGGACCCTTACCCGAAATGGTGGACCCCCTAAAGAGCAAGGTCTAATGCGTCAGCAGATTTAGCCCTCTGCAGGGTCTAACGGACATCTACCCCCCTCCCTTCCCCCTTCCTCTCTATAATTCTGTATAATTCTGAGGTCACCAGACTTCATATGCAGCAGCAGCAGAAATAAGTCCTCCCAGGATTAACCTTGACACCTCCTGGAGGTCCTAAGTTCCTGGAGTTCTTGTAAGATGGTAACTTCCTCTGTTGTCCTACGTTAACAAAACTTTTTCTCCATAAATACAGTTTAGTAAAGTAAGGGAGTGTTGTCAGATCAGGGCATGAAGTTTGCTCGTAGCACGATCATCAGGAGCAAATAAAGGGGAAAAAGCATGAAATAAATGAATGCAACCACCACATCTAAGGAGTTTAGATACACTCGAATATTTATGAAAAAGTTGTGCGGGGAAGTTATACAATGTGTTGGCTACAGTCAGTATTATATGTTGTTTAAATAAATTAAAATGTACATTATTGAAGTCTAATTGAACCAATAGAATACATCCTGAGACAGCAGAGTGAAATACTAATTACTTGTAGCTCCACAATGTGAGAAACTTTATATACCAGCATTTATAAAGCAGGTAAATCCTCCTTTAATATAATAATTATCCCAGTTTATTACATCAAGTCATCTTGAAAGACAACAGAAGTAAAAACACATTTATTTTTGCCTACCATATTTTTTGGTAATGAGTTCATTTTAGTAGAATCGTTTATTTCCTGTGTTAATTAAACTTTAGGTAATTAATAATTTAAAGTTTGAACTTTGCTGTATAAATAATCTATTGTTTTGGTCATATTGCTCGTAAAATGTTTTAAGAACGATTTTTAATATGGTCTAAATGATTCAAGCGGCACACATTATTACTTCATGGTAATTAGCTTTTTTTTTTTTTTCTGGTCTAAAACCAGAGGATTTTTAAATGATTCAACTGTCCTTTGATGTGACTGGAATAATTTAACCTGCTCGAATGTGGTACTGCTCCATCTGCTGCTAAAAAATCTGTACTGCAATGTCAATATTTGCACAAAGAAAATGTCTTGCTTATTTGGAGCTTGTGTGTTTGCACCAAGTTTGACAGAGCAAAAAATATACACTCTAAAAACAGTGTTGCATAAAAAATAAATAAATAAATATATATATATATATATATATATATATATATATATATATATATATACAACATATAATATATATACTATATATGTGTGTGTATATATATATATATATATATATATATATATATATATATATATATATATATATATATATATATATATATATATATATATAATATATATATATATATATATATATATATATAAATAAAATATAGACACCCCCCCCCCCAAAAAAAGGGAAAAATATATATATATACTCATTACCACTTGACCTCCGTAAGATTTACCCACCTTCATGACCAGGCCATTTTTTGCGATACGGCATTGCGTTACTTTAACTGACACTGTACCTAAATACATTTTTTGTCCTTTTTTTCCCACAAATAGAGCTTTCTTTTGGTGGTATTTGATCACCTCTGTGGTTTTAATTTTTTAACGCTATAAACAAAAAAAGACTGAAAATTTTGAAAAAAAAAAAACCCCAATATTTTACTTTCTGCTATAAAACACATCCAATAAAAAAAATTTATTTTGCTACATATTTTTGGTAAAAAAAAATCCCAATATGCGTATAGTGATTGGTTTGAGCAAAAGTTATAGCGTCTACAAACTACATATACATATATATATAATATTTTTATATATATTATATATTTTTTTAGTAATTACGGCGATCATCGACTTATGCGATATTTCGGCAGACAAATTGAACACTAACTGACACTTTTGACATTCTTTGGGGACCAGTGACACTAATACAGTGATCAGTGCTAAAAATATGCACTGTCACTGTACTAATGACACTGGCTGGGAAGGGGTTAACATCAGGGGCGATTAAAGGGTTAACTGTGTTGCCTAGCCTGTGCTTGCTCACTGTGCGGGGGGTGCTTTGACTAGGGGAAGGCATTGATCCATGTCCCTGCTTTGCAGGAACACAGGATCAATACCTTCCGTTCTGACAGAACGGCAATCTGCCTTGTTTACTGTGTACTGTCTAATCGGCGGGTGCCGGCGAACATCGAGTCTGCTGTACCCAACGCTGGGCTCAAAACACAGCGGGAGGGGGTTGCTGGTGACGCGCACGTGTGCCCCCCGACCCAGACATGTCAGATCACATACTAGGTATGTGATCTGGCACAGAGCGGTCGTCTGCCACAGTATATGTATGGTGGGCAGTCCACAAGTGGTTAATCAATATTCCTCAAAAATAATCACTCTTGCATGAAACATGAAGCTTCAAACCCCTTAATGCAGTAACTGTGAGCTCAGTGTTTGAGAGCTCACTCCTGTGATGGAGGAGGTGAGCAGTAATGACTAGGCCTCAATTGCAATGTCCTTTACAGTCAGGCTTCAGGAGGTACGTAAATGGCCTACACCTATAGTAAGGGCTTTATTCAACTTTAGTCACAGCTGCACAGTTTGTTTTTATGAATAAACACCCCTTCTCAGACAGTTTATTTATTTATTTTTTAACGAACCCTTTAAATGAAAAAGTTGGTTAACCGCTTGCCGACCGCCCGTTTAGGAGCCGATGCGCGGGCCTGGCGACTGAGCCAGAACAGGGACTTGTGTGCTTAGGAACACCGATCGGTCTCCTCCCCCAGTCAGTCCCATCCCCCACAGTTAAGAACACACACACAGAGGGAACACATTTAACACCTTGATCGCCCCCTAGTGTTAACCTCTTCCCTGCCAGTGACATTTATACAGTAATCGGTGGCTATTTTTAGCTCTGATCGCTGTATAAATGTCAATGGTCCCAAAAAAGTGTCAAAAGTGTCCGATCTGTCTGTTGCAATGTCGCAGTCATGATAAAAATCGCAGATCGCCGTCATTACTAGTAAATAAATTTTTTTTTAAAAAAATGTATGTTTCGTAGATGCTATAACTTTTGCGCAAACCAAACCAACAAAAGTAGAGCGACAATTTTGAAGAAAAACACAATATTTTTTACTTTTTGCTATAATAACCACTTGCTTACTGGCCACTTACACCCCCCTCCCGCCCAGACCAATTTTCAGCTTTTAGTGCTCTCACAATTTAAATGACAATTACTCAGTCATGTAATACTGTACCTAAATGAATTTTTTGTCCTTTTTTTCATACAAACAGAGCTTTCTTTTGGTGGTATTTGATCACCTCTGTGTTTTTTATTTTTTGCGTTATAAATGAAAAAAGTCCGAAAATTTGGAAAAAAAACCACAGTTTCTGTGATACAATTTTGCAAATTACCGTATTTATCGGCGTATAACACGCACCGGCGTATAACACGCACCCCAATTTAGGAGGGAATTTTAAGGAAAAAAAAACTTTTAGGAGGGAAGTTGAAGGGAAAAAAACTTACATTTAAATGCCCATCAGTGCAGCCTTTTCAGTGCAGCCTTGCCCCAGTGCAGCCATGTCAGTGCAGCCTTGTCAGTGCAGCCTTCCTCAGTGCAGCCATGTCAGTGCAGCCTTGTCAGTGCAGCCATGTCAGTGCAGCCTTGTCAGTGCAGCCATGTCAGTGCAGCCTTGTCAGTGCAGCCATGTCAGTGCAGCCTTCTCAGTGCAGCCATGTCAGTGCAGCCTTGTCAGTGCAGCCATGTCAGTGCAGCCTTGTCAGTGCAGCCTTGTCAGTGCAGCCTTTCAGTGCAGCCTTCCCCAGTGCAGCCTTCCCCAGTGCAGCCTTCCCCAGTGCAGCCTTGTCAGTGCAGCCTTCCCCAGTGCAGCCTTCCCCAGTGCAGCCTTCCCCAGTGCAGCCTTGCCCCAGAGCAGCCTTGCCCCAGAGCAGCCTTCGATCCCCTGTCCCTGCCATCCTGGGCTTCAAAATCGCTGACCGCGATTTGAAAATGGCGCTGCCGGCGCCGAAATACACAGAGCCGGTCCTCGGCTCTTTCCGGCGGCTCTCGTTCACTTTCGGCTCCACTCGTAGTCCCGAGCGGAGCTATCCGAACCTAGCCGAGTAGGTTCGGATAGCTCCGCTCGGGACTACGAGTGGAGCCGAAAGTGAACGAGAGCCGCCGGGAAGAGCCGAGGACCGGCTCTGTGTATTTCGGCGCCGGCGGCGCCATTTTCAAATCGCGGTCGGCGATTTTTAAGTTGTGACAGCTCGGGATCGCAGGGGATCGGCGTATAACACGCACCTGCGACTTTCCCCTGATTTTAAGGGGAAAAAAGTGCGTGTTATACGCCGATAAATACGGTATTATTTTTTCTTCATAAATTTTGGCCACAATTTATACTGCTACATATCTTGGTGCAAATCATAAAAAATTGATCACACCTGATGTACTGAGGGCCTATCTCATTTCTTGCGACCCAAACAAGTCAGGAAAGTACAAATACCCCCAGAATGAGCCCTTTTTTGAAAGTAGACATTCCAATGTATTTAGTAAGATGCATGGTGAGCTTTTTGATGTTGTCATTTTTTCCCACAATGCTTTGCAAAATGAAGATTTTTTTTTTCCCACAAAAATGTCATTGTCAGGTTATTTCTCTCACATGGCACGTATATACCACAAATGACACCCCAAAATACATTCTGCTACTCCTCTTGAGTATGGCGATACCACATGTGTGGGACTTTTACACAGCCTGGCCGCATACAGAGGTCCAACATGCAGGGAGCACCATCACGTGTTCTAGGAGCATAAATTACACATCACATTTCTCAACCACCTATTACACTTTTGAAGGCCCTGGAGCACCAGGAAAATGACACGTGACACTGATGTGGCACTGTTGACACGTGACACTGATGTGGCACTGATGACAGATGGCACTGATATGTGGCACTGATGACACGTGACACTGATGACAGATGGCACTAATGCATGGCACTGATGACAGATGGCACTAATACATGGCACTGATGACAGATGGCACTAATACGTGGCACTGATGTCAGATGTACTGATACATGGCACTAATGACACGTGACACTGATAACAGATGGCACGTGACACTGACAGGTGGCACTGGGGACAGATGGCACTGATAGGTGGCACTAGGGACAGATAACACTCACAGATGGCACTGATAGGTACTGTGGGCATGTGTGTTTGTGTGTGTGGCACTGTGTTGGTGTTCAAACACTAACGCTGCAGGCGCAGGTCGCTCTCCCTCCTCACACGCGGTTTCTGTGTGAGGATTGAGAGCTGGCAATGAGAGAAGATCTCATATGTTTACATATGAGATCATCTCTCATTGGGCACAAAGATCGAGTGCTAAATGGCCACTGTGATTGGCCATTTAGCCATTTAGCACAATCTGTGATTGGTTGTGTCCAACGGACACGTCCAACACAGAATTTTCCTGATTCGCGCCCGCGGGGGAACTAGTAAACAGAAGGACGTCCAGGGACGCCCTCCCGGCAATTCAACGCCGCGCTGTAGCGGCTTTCGGCTATAGCGCGGGCGTGTAGTGGATAAAAAACAAAACAAAACTAATTTCTTCATGAGTTTAGGTCGATATGTATTCTTCTACATATTTTTGGTAAAAAAATGTTTTGTAGATGCTATAACTTTTGCGCAAACCAATCAATATACGCTTATTGCGATTTTTTTTTAACAAAAATATGTAGATGAATACATATCCGCCTAAACTGGTGAAGAAATTAGTTTTGTTTGTTCTTCTTAATTTGAGATATTTATTATAGCATAAAGTAAAAAATATTGTGTTTTTCTTCAAAATCACTTTTCTTTTGTTTATAGCGCAAAGAATAAAAACCGCAGAGGTGAACAAATACCAAAAAAAGAAAGCTTTATTTGTGGGGAAAAAAGGACATAAATTTTGTTTGGGTACGGCATCTCGCATGACCAGGTAATTGTCAGTTAAAGCGACGCAGTGCTGTATCGCAAAAAAATGGCCTGGTCAGGAGGTTGGTAAATTCTTCTGGGGCTGAAGTGGTTAACCACTTCCGCTTGTGGCAGGTTGGCTCCCCTGCACAAGCCGTCGTAGCTGCACATCGGCTCTTAAGGACGCTATAGCAGGCGCGTCCCCGGCACGCGCGATGACCACCGGGCACCCGTGATTGCTCATGACAGAGCGAGAACCGGGATCTGTGTGTGTAAACATACAAATCCCGGTTCTCTCAGGGGAATAAAGACAGAACGTGTGTTCCTACTAAGTAGGAACACCGATCGGTCTCCTCCCCTAGTCAGTCCCATCCCCTCCACAGTTAAAACACACCTAGGGAACACAGTTAACTCCTTGATCGCCACCTAGTGTTAACTCCTTCCCTGCCGGTGACATTTATACAGTAGACATGTGCACCGTCAATGAATTTGTTTTGTTCCGTTCCATTTCGTATTAGAATGTCCGAAATTTCGCATAAAATACGAATTTTTGTTAGGTCCGTTAACTTTTCATAACAATTACGAATGTTCGTTATGATGAATTTATCATTATGAGGGGCTCCCACCATTTCTGTGCTGATTTTTAACTTTTAGGTTTGTTAACTTTTCGTAACAATTACGAATGTTCGTTAGGAATTTGGATTCGGAAACGAAATTTCGTATTTCGTACAAAATTCGGAAGCATAGCAATTTGTATTTTGGATCCTCCCGAATGTACGAATTTACGGAAATTCGTATGAATTTTCGCTTCGTATGAAACTAATCGCACATGTCTATTATACAGTAATCAATAGCTATTTTTAGCTCTGATCGCTGTACAGTATAAGTGTCACTCATTATAAATAGATAAATAAATGCAGCGCTAGCAAATAAGTGAACAAGTGCAAAAAAACAATGATTGAAAACTGTTGCAGCTGCTGTATATAAGTGCTAAGATTTCATATATGTTTGGTCAAATGAAAACAGGGCTAGCAACTAGAACACACTCAAAAAAATATATAAATAAATCTGTGGAAAAATTGAAGAATGCAAATATCACTAAAATGATATGGATGTGATCAAAAATTTCACTAAGTGCTATACTGGAGCGAGTGACATAAAAATAAAAATTGTATAAAAAAATATATGTCTGTATATATGAAAACCGCTAGCATATAGCATCAACATTAACAATATGTGATTAAAATATTGTATCAAACACACATAAAGTGATATCATCCGGGATGGATGTGCACATTCCCTAAGAGACATCCCACTGGTCAGCGATAGCAGGCTTTCAGCTCTTCAGCCTATATGAAATACACTCAGTCACCTCAAATGTTGCAGTTTCTACAAGCAAATAAGATGGGACCTGGATCGTTGCCAATGGGATAAAGGCTTGAGGATAAAGGACATCAAATTCCACCCAAAAAATAGAAGGAAAAAAACATGGTGAAGTACCGTAGGGAAATTGATCCGGCCCGCATAATAGCGCTACTCACAGAATGGAGGCTGCAAACAGGCATTCAGAATGTTTCCGCGATCGCCGCTGTGATAGCGTGCGTTCCACAGAAAACAGGAAACAGCGTCACTGTTTGGAACGTGAGCCGGATATTGCGTTGACGCGTTTCGCCCCTCCAGGGCGTCATCAAAGACATAGGTGTCACTGGTCCCAAAAAAGTGTCAAACGTGTCCGATCTGTCCGCCACAATGTCGCAGTCACGATAAAAATCGCTGATCACAACCATTACTAGTAAAAAAAAAAAAAATGCTATAAATCTATCCCCTATTTTGTAGACGCTATAACTTTTGTGCAAACCAATCGATATACACTTATTGCCATTTTTTTTAACCAAAGATATGTAGAAGAATATATATCTGACTAAACTGAGAAAAACTTTTTTAATTTATTATTATAGCAAAAATTACAAAATATTGTGTTTTTTTCTATAGCGCAAAAAATGAAAAACCGCAGAGGTGATTAAATGCTACCAAAAGAAAGCTCTATTTGTGGGAAAAAAGGACATCCATTTTGTTTGGGTACAACGTCGCATGACCGCGCAATTGTCAGTTAAAGAGACGCAGTGCCGTATCGCAAAAATTTACCTGGTCAGGAAGGGAGTAAATTCTTCCGGGGTTGAAGTGGTTAAACAGTGCTTTTATTGTCAGTAGATTCATTCTGTACATATCCATCATGACGTAGTAAAAGATAATTCTTTAAAAGACTGCAGGATAATACGTAGGCTCTTGTTTGGTGAAGCACAATGTATACATTATTACACATCACTTTACAAGCACACCATATACTGTTCTGTTCTTGTGTGTTTGGGTGAATATGTCATGGGTTAAGGGCTGCTCTGTCCCTGAAAACTATACAACAAAGCATCTCCCTTCCGAATTTATGGCAACCAAAGAGTTATTACAAGCACTTTGTAATGTTTCTTGTTTAAAAGAAGACAAAATGTATTTATACAGACAAATTCCATCTTTACATAAAATGATCTGACCTAGAATTGTGCAGTATTATCTGCTAATCTCCCATCGGGAGTCACAGTAGCATACAACATGCATATATAAATGAATGAATTGCCTGCCACCGATTGGTCAAACCAGGAGTAAGAAATGACATACACCATACACAGATAAGTACTGACTCGCCACCAGTTAATTCCCAACGCGTTTCAACTGTACACGATCTTCTTCAGGGATTGTCAGGTGGAACTTACCTAAATAATACAAACAACAATAGAGAGTATATAGGGCTAGTACATATGTAAAATTTAAATGGCAATAGAGTTTTTTGGCCACCGCCAAGAGAGAGAGAGAGAGAGTGTTTTGTGTGTGAAAAATAAGAAAATATAACACATCAAATAAAGGGTGAAAAGCTACAGTGGTGTGTCTCCAAATGGAGATTTAGAGAGCCTGTTTGTAATACCAAATAGATTGATTGATTGTTGGTCACTTGAATACAAGCGATTCGGTATATCTGACCTGAGAGGATGGGGGCTGTATGATGGAGTTGTCCCGTTTTTTAAAGTAATGTATAATGCATGTCTTGTCTTGCTCCCGATTTGACCAATCGGTGGCAGGCAATTCATTCATTCATTTATATATGTATGTTATATGCTACTGTGACTCCCGATGGGAGATTAACAGATGATGCTGCACAATTCTAGGTCAGATCATTTCATGTAAAGATGGAATTTTAACGTTGTCTGTATAAATAAATGTCTTCTTTTAAACAAAAGTGGTTGTTATGACTCTTTGGTTGCCATAAAGTCTCATGGGAGTTACTTTGTTGTATATAATGTTCTGTCAGACCTTATATGTAGAAAATAATATATTTTTAGTTGTGTTGTGCAACATCTATGTACTGTTCCTTGATGCATATTAAAATGGACCTATATGTAATCTAGGGTTGCCACCTTTTCTTCAAGTCAAACCCGAACACTTTAGCAGCGCACGGCAACCTATTTTCTATAGTATAAACTATACATATATTTTGCTATTAAATAACATTTCTAATCATATGAAGTTAATAACACGAGTCCCCCTTTACATCAGAGTCCCCAGAGTTCCCCTTTTACATCTGAACTTGCAGAGTTCCCTTTCACTGTAAGGGGGGACTCTGCAGACTCTGATGTAATGGAGAACTCTGGGGACTCTAACATAAGGGATCCTCTGTGAACCCTGATCTAAAGGGGAACACTGAGAACTCTGATGTACGGAGAGGACTCTGATGTAAGGGGAAACACTGCGGTCTCTGGTGTAAAGGGGAACTCTGATGTAAGGGGTGCTCTCAGAACCCCGATTTGCCTTAGTGTACTCACTCAGAGGCAGGAGAGAGAGAAGGGGGGAGACTTCAGTCACAGGCAGGAATGGATGGTGAGCTCACTCACCCCTTGGCAGTCAGCACCTCTCCCCCAGATGCATCTGAGGCTGCTGAACTTCAAATTTCTGGCCCCCACTTTCCTTTTCTGAGGCACAGCGCCGGGGATTGGAGTGCCGGGCAGACACAGAGGGGTAGGGGTGGGGGGAAGAGGTGCAGATCGCGCCCTTTCTCCTCTCCCGTCTGTGTGTGTGTTTGGGGGGGTTGTTAGTGCTGGCTTTGGGCAGTGTGAAAGAGTGTAACAGATACTCTCAGCTTAGACAACTGCAGCCAGCAACGCTGCTGGGAAGCCATAGTCCAGTCTAAATAATATGTTGGGGTTTCAGAGGCAGTCTGATTCCAAACCCAAACTGTCCGGGTGAATCCTGGACAGGTGGCAACCCTAATGTAATCGTGCAATTTTGCCATGATTGCAGCATGATTTATCGCCCACCAATTGCGGCAAAACCACCCCATGATTGGAGTGCCTTCAACAAGTAATGGCATTGCAATTGTGACACAAGTTCTGCCACGATTCTGGAATCACGGGCAGAATCATGTCAATTCCTCCTGTGGTTCCAATCGCCCAGGTGTGAATGGAGACGAAAGGCGGAATCAGGCGTGTTCAGGATAAGTGTATTTGTGGTCTGAAGGACTGAGGAATAGTGAGTAACAGCCATGGTTAATTCTCAGGGTTAGGAAGTGAATAGTGTGCAACAGAGTTAACCTGTGAGGATTATAGTGTGTTGTGTAACAAGGAGAAGTAGCCAGCTGAGGAGTGGAAATGGTTGTGACTAGTCATGGACGTTCTATAGATCGAGTGGGCTGGCACTTGACACTCCACTGAGCAGCTTGGGTCGCCATCTTGGAAACCGCTGCAGAGCCAAATCCTCTTGGGGACAAAGCCTGAAGCCACATCTTACAAGGCTTCGCCGACTGAAGAAGACGCAATCCTTCTATGTGTGGGGCTCTAAAGTGGAGTATGGCTTCTGGCCTGAGAGTGTCGCTAACCTATATGGAGTAAGTGTATATAGTGACGAGGTTATTGGCTTGTGGTTTCCCCAGTGGTCCCTAGTGGGGGGTGTTCTCTTAAACCTGCTATTAAAGTAAGGGTACACTTAAAAGCGCTCAGCCCTGGACGACTGGATAATTAAGTATAGACCAATAGTGACCTGTTTTTTGTGTTTGATTGAAAAGACTTTTGTGGTTTTGTTTGTAATTTTTCAATGTGTTTCTTATTCATATTGTATATTTCCTTCTTGACACTTTCTTGTCCATGTAATATGCATCTAGAAGTGTCTAAAAGTAAAAGGTGAAAATTAAAGAGTTAAAAAAAAGTGGACTTCTATCACATACAAATGTCAGTCAGGGCAGTCTTAATACTGATTGGACCCTGGGCAGTTTTGCTCTCCACCTGCTCTACGACATACAATAATTAGCAGCTAGACTTAAAATCAGTTGGCTGTATCAGTTCAGGAAGCGATTGCGATTGATTTCCAGAGGTTACAGTGTATCATTACCCTTACTGAATGGTTGCTAGAGGTTACATCACACATAATGGCTCAGTGATTAGTTGCTAGATGTTACAGCACACGATTTCTGCTTGTTGATCGGTTGCTAGAGATTACTGTACAGTAATACTGCTCACTGATTGGTTGCTAGAGGTTACAGCACATCATCTCCTCACTGCAGGGGGCATGATATACATATGAATGCCGCCTTTATTTACATATCTATGCCACTGCATGCAGCTATTTACATATGAATGCTGCTCCTATTTACAAATGAATGCTAGTTATTTACATGCAAAACACAAGGTCTGCACGTGAGTCATCTGTACACAACAATAGGGCAGAGCTGGGCAGCATTAGTAGCAGCACTCACTTCACACTTAGATATCAGGACACAGTACGGGACTAAAACTTCAAGGGACAAGCGAATTTAAACTGGGATAGTTGGCAAGTATGAGGCAGCTGCTTTGGGCCCCACAACAATGACAGGGCCCAGGGCAGCTGCCCCTTTTGCCCTGCCTTAAAGACGGCCCTGATGTCAGTACATGTTTATGTAGCATGGAACTTGCACAATGAACAGTCCATAGTACAAGAATAAATGACTCACACGTTTAGTTGTGCTCTACCATCTTTTGCTCTCTCCTACGTTATGTGGTAAGCCCAAGTGGTGGATGGGTTCTGGAAAGCAGCCAAGACATGTAATGCGAACCTATTTTCTGGAAAAAAAAAACATTTATACAAATAGTTTTTGCCTATTTTCCATTAACGTATCCAGGGCCAAATCCAAATCCTGCACAAAAGATGAATAGCCCAGAAAAGTTCAAACTGCCATACATACCAGCACTTCTGGCAACCACTAGAAGAATAAAATTCCGGTGTGAACATCATAAATCATATTGGGCATGCAGCAACAGTGACATGATTTGTTCCTCCAGGGAGCTCTGCATAAAATTGTTGACCCCCACAGGAAATAAGTAGATGGTCATGGCTGGAGCATGGGGGGTGATTTACAAAAGCTGGAGCATAAGTGTGACAGTTGCCCCCTGCATCTAATAAATTTACCTCTTTCCAGGTTTTCTGTTTGCCAGGGGTACGAGTTCTATATTACCACAAAGTAATGTAAAATGTTTTGGGGGGCAATTCAATAAAGTGTTTGTGACATCTTTGTGGAATTATGACCATATTAGAAAATCCTGCGCCAAACTCAAGTCTGCCGTGCAACTGTTTACTTATTTTCAAGACTTGCAACAATTTCAGGTCGTTTTTAAATTCCAACACTATGGCTGTGACAAACGCGTTAGGTAATACCACAATGTTGGTTATAGGACAAGTGGAGGTAAATAAGACCTCTTCCATGTTGGAGTTAATTGTGTCAAAGATAAAATTCAGTCTGAGGCAATTCTGCAACAGATCATATACACCTTACTGACAGTTAATTGATACTGTCACAAGTTGTACCATTTGTTGCATGGACGTTTAAGACACTTATTATGAATTCCAGGGATAGTCCAGTATACAGTAGACTATGAACATACTGTACATCAGTCCTGAATGCTGAAGTGCCTATTGGGAAAATGCAGATTCTAACCTGGGTTATCAATGCAATACAAGGAAACAGACATTGCAACACCAGTCCCCACAGACAGTGGCGGCTGGTGCTCAAAAAGTGGCGGCTGGTGCCCATCAATTGAAGCCTCACTGTACCATCAATCGCAGCCACTGTGCCCATCAGCTGCTGCCACTATACCATCAAACGTGGCCACTGTGCCATCAAACGCGGCCACTGTGCCCATCAATTGCCGCCACTGTACCATCAAACGCAGCCACTGTGCCCATCAAATGCAGCCACTGTGCCATATCAAACGCAGCCACTGTGCCATATCAAACGCTGCCACTGTGCTATCAAATGCTGTCACTGTGCCCCATCAAATACAGCTACTGTGCCCATCTTATGCAGCCACTGTGCCCATCTTATGCAGCCACTGTGCCCATCTTATGCAGCCACTGTGCTCATCAAATGAATGCAGTCACTGTGCCCATCAAATACAGCTTCACTGTGCCCCATCAAAT
This sequence comes from Lithobates septentrionalis, assembly GCA_037952835.1. Taxonomy (NCBI): domain Eukaryota; kingdom Metazoa; phylum Chordata; class Amphibia; order Anura; family Ranidae; genus Lithobates; species Lithobates septentrionalis. The sequence goes on along the minus strand of JBBDGP010000990.1, from coordinate 1,704,066 downwards.
GCTCCCACTGTGCCCTATAAAACTGTAGGCTCTTCTAGAGGCACCGGCCTTACCGCGCAGTCCTCTCCTAAAAAGTCCTCGCCTGGATTCTCCAGTCGCCTGGCTTCTTCCCGCAGGCAAGATGGCACAGGACCATTCCTGGATCGGTAGGCCCCAAGACTTTCGTGATGAAACGCGTAGGGAGGAGCCTGTGACGTTGACGTCATTACGTTTTCTTAGTGATTGATGGGACATACACAGTAAGCAGGCGGAAGCTCGTCTTTATGTTTGGCTACACGCTACTAATGGATAAAGATTCTTGTAAGTGCAAACCTTTAGTTTAATAAACCACACTATTTTGCAATTTTACGCTATGGGAGCCTTTCTTGTTTTTGTTTTTTGAGTACCACGTTTACTACTGGGAACATCGACATAGGTTTGTGGGTGACCTGATAATTTCCCAGATGCCTGGTGAGACCACTGTTATGGTGGTCACCGCGAGCTGGTAAGGAGCCTCATATCTCACTTGGGTGCGAATCACTTTGGATGCTGGACTCACCTATGTCACATCTCTTCTGAATATATGCACTTTGGTCATCTACTCACCTTGTTTATGGACTTTTTTGAGTTTTTGCAATATTTATAATTGGGACTTATTTTATCACCTTACACAATAATAATTTTTTCACTTGTGGTATATGGTGAGACATCTGTCTTTGTCCTCTATGGGAGACTTGTTTTCTGTTTTTTTATATTTTTCTTCATTTATTTTTGGTGGATCAATTATTTCTTTATGGTTATTTTTAGTATGATATACAATTCATATTCAGTTTTAGCGCTGCACTTATTTTGTTCTTTGTTGTATTGGAGTTTAGTATTAGACTTTTAGTGCTGGCGCCTTTTACTACTCACTTATCAATATACACCTTTCTAGACTTTTGGGCCTACCTTCAGTAGCTACGCCTCAGGCTAGCCGGCCCCAAAAATAACTTGACAGCAACGACACACCTTAGGCCAGGAGGGCCATCGGGTCGGAACTCCTTTGTGTCACGAGGTCTGACCCTTAAGTACCCTCTCCCAGAAGCACAGCAGGCAGACCACACCCACTGACTGTTTTCCGGGCAAGTAGGCACTCAATACACCCAGCTTGTTGCAATTTCCAACCTTGGCCGAAATAATAGGGCGCCATCTCCAGGCTAAGGGGAAAACCAAACAACCAGCCAAGCTGAAACAGAACCAGAATTTATACAGTATTAATCGCAGTCTGAGTTAAACTACAGCCTCAGACAACTAAATGTTTTACTTATAGCGTCTGTATTAAAAATACCAGCGCTACATATACATAAACACAACATAACACAATGCTATAAAAAGGAAAAAGAAAAAGGTTTTGTAATCATTCTCCTTATCTAGAGAAATTTTGCATATGTCAATGGACTTGGCATCTGCTGCATCCCAGAATATTAATGCTTTTATCCTCGCAGAAGATGTGGATTTATCAACGTTCCTGGAACATACTTTACACATTTCCTGTATATAGTCAGCTGCAAATTCATCTTTTTTTGCTTCATCTTTTCCTAGTGACCAATAATTATTTGCTGCCAAGTTGTCAGAGATTTAAATGAGAGAAAATATGCTTAGATCATTTTACAGGTCTTAACTCTTTGGCATTGATTACTTGTGTATGTGAATTCATTATTATTCACACAGAGTACTAAAAGACCTCATTGTTATAATGGTTAACTGCAAACTGGGAAAATTACATTTTCTGGGGGAAAAATGCAGCACAAAGTAAATAAAGTACTGGCAGGATGTGCACAATGATTTGTAAAATGAGTCAACATTTTGCTGTAGAAATTGTTTAGCACCGTAGTTAATTGTTTCTTTATTTTTATATGTTTTGGCAAGAGGACTTTATTTTCACCAAAGCAGGTAGGAAAATTAAGTTTAAACATTTCAGGGTTTTTTGTTTTTTTTCCTGGCTTAAAATGGATCTTTATCCAAATTTTAATATTATGCCATGTTAAAGTGACTCTGTGTAAATAGGTGTTCCCGGTAAATACTCTCTAGTTGAGCTCTTCCCCAAATGGCATTATGATTAAGGTGACTGAAGTTTCTTTAGAAACCGTCACTTCTGGAAATGTCAATCTCTGTGTCCCCTGCTGTACTCAGTGGTTCCTCCCGGTGATCTCTAATTCCCTTCTGTGTCCTGTAATGATGTGGGGGAGAGCAGAGGGAACCACTGAGTTCAGCAGGGGACTGGGGGATTGAAGTACCTGAATGTGTCGTTTTCTTAGGAAAGCTCAGTCACAGATTTCTCCATCACAGCAGCATTCTGCGGAGTTTGCGGTTATCATTCAATTCTTTACAGGGAATACTTTTGACACATTCAGTTTCTAATTTGTTTAGATAAAAGTAATATAGAAAGGCTGAAAAGCTTGACTAAGGATAGTTCAGATAACACCTGCTACCCTATTACCCAAACTTGTACCCTACCACCCCCTTTATCTTCAATAACGACACCAAAACTGTGTTGGAGTTAAATGGCTGGTTCAGCCTTTTATTAAACCAAAAACCATAATTGAACATAAAACAATCGTAAATACTCCAGCTCAAAGATTAAGAAATGGTTGCAGATCCTTGACGACACCATCTCCCACAACTTTGGAATCTGTGATGCCGTTAAATTAGGTTCTGCCCCCAGCCACCAAACACCGCCTCGAGGATTAACCTAACTGACCACAGACTCCTACCACCTTAACTACCCGGTCAGTCTAGACTGAACAAGACCAACGGGAGGACTCCACACCTGAGATGGGTCCCACCGTTTCATCAATATGCCTCATGTTTTATACCCGTCAAGGACCCCAACCGCCAGTGACCCATCCTCTTCAGGAACTTTAACCAGACACCTTCACCAGGGCGGAAAGGAGGAACGTTCCTCCTACGATTTCCACCCTGCAAGTGACGCCCCTTCGCTCCTCCCCTCAACTACTATCTCTCCTGCTCCTCCCCATCACTTGAAGCTCGTCCAATCAGGTAAGAGACCCTGACTTTTATATCCAACCCCCTAAAATTGAACCTGCTACAGCCTGGTAGTTACATCTACCCTGCCATGTATGTCCTTCGCTTATCATTTTATTCAAGCTCCGTACATGTCTTACCTTTTCCAGTAGGCGGCCTCCAATATATGACGGCCTTGTCACTTGGTTATCTGAGTGCTGCTGAAGGAGAAGATCAGCAAGTCTGAACTCTCAATTCTTTCCATCTCCAGAAGATGCACATTGAAATGCCTAGGCATTTAACAACGGATCAGCAATGAAGGAACATTTTCCATGCGAAAGATAATTATTTCAGTCTTATGCCCTGTACACACGGTCGGACTTTGTTCGGACAGTCCGACAACAAAATCCTAGGATTTTTTCCGACGGATGTTGGCTCAAACTTGTCTTGCATACACACGGTCACACAAAGTTGTCGGAAAATCCGATCGTTCTAAACGCGGTGACGTAAAACACGTACGTCCGGACTATAAACGGGGCAGTGGCCAATAGCTTTCATCTCTTTATTTATTCTGAGCATGCGTGGCACTTTGTCCGTCGGATTTGTGTACACACGATCGGAATTTCCGACAACGGATTTTGTTGTCGGAAAATTTTATAGCCTGCTCTCTAACTTTGTGTGTTGGAAAATCCGATGGAAAATGTGTGATGGAGCCCACACACGGTCGGAATTTAAGACAACAAGGTCCTATCACACATTTTCCGTCGGAAAATCCGATCGTGTGTACGGGGCATTATTGTTTTTATCCATACTATCATGACTTTTAACATAGCTTTATGTGAACATATGAGTATAGGTCCACCTTATTTGCTTGCGTGGCTGCCTATTTTTTTTCTGTAAAGCTCTTTAGGAATGGGTTAAATCCAAATACAATCATGTAAGGCTCTGTATATTCACAATAAATTGTATATCTATGGATAGAAAAACCTTGATTTTAATATTTACTGAGCTGATATTGCTGGATATATTATTTTTGTAAATTGTCTAGGGATGGGCATACAGTATACTGCTGGATCAGCGTCACTTGTGGAAGCCAAACTCTATAAGGGATGTACATGCAGCAATAAACATTTGCGATCATTAGTGCTCCTAATAACACTTAAATTCTCATCATTTTGTAAAATGGAATGATTTCATTTTTATGGAAAGAAGGCAGTGACTCTTGTATTAAAGGTACATCATGTATTACCAGTTCAGTTAAGTTGGGGAGAGACACTGCAATGGGCCTTTGATATGGCACCCAATCTTCCCTCGCCAGTTTCTGTTTATGGTTTACAATCTGTCCCGGTAAGATCGTCCTGAATACTGTCATACACATGTTAATCCAGTTGTTTGATGAACTAATTGTTTTGATATATATTTTAATATGGTACAAAGAGTTTATTTTTTACCACTATTTTACTATTTTTCTACTGTATTATTTTAATCTCTTTTGAATTTCTGTTCAGACAAACCGAATGTATGAAGCAAAAAGGATTGTTTTCACGGTGGCATCCTGCAACTTCTAAATAACTTTTGTTGCCATAAGCACGACTTCAGCACAGGCAGATCATAATTCATCTTGCACACGTCTGATGTCTGAAAAGTGAATACTAATCGGTTACTATCCCCCCATGTATGTATGGCCAACATAGGGACAGCTGTACATAGATGTTAGGTGGTTGGAAGTTGTTTCTAGGAGCGCTTCTAGTCTTTGTGCCAATGGCAGTGCTGAAAGTAATGCCAACTCCTTCCTTTGAGAAACCATATAGAAGTGCTGTGCATCCCTGTCCCAGATAGAAAGCATAACTTGGCACAAATTTGTGGCAGCGTGGAATTGTAAGTCTGTTTAAAGCCTCGTACACACGATCGGACTTTAAACAAACTTTTCCGTGGATTTCTGTCCAAAGGGCGTTGGCCATGAACTTGTATTGCATACACACGGCAGGACTTTTTAGGCAACAAACACGAACGGAATGACGTTTCAACGTACTGACGACACTTCAAAAGAGGACGTTCAATTCTCCGGCGCCACCGTCTGTATTGTTGTCTGATCTTTTGCATTGGTTCTGAGCATGCGTGTTTGTACTTTGTACTAAATGCGATGGTTTTGTGTACACATGTTTGGACTTGCCGACATAGGAGTTTTGTTGCCGCCAAGTTTGTCTGTTCGCACAGCCAACATTTGTCCGATGAAAACCAAAAAAAGTTTGTCCGATGGAGCGTTCACACGGTCGGATGTTGCCTTAAAACAGCTAATTTGCATGTTTGTTCTCAAAAAGTCAGATCGTGTGTATGGGCCTTTACTTGCTGCACGTTATTACTGACAAGTTGTACACTTGCAGAGCACTTGAAGCACAAGTTCTGGTTGACAGTTTGAAAATTCAGCCACAGTGACCCCTGTGGTGGGATGACTATAGCACAACATAACTGAACCAGGACTTGCAGAATGTTTGCAAAGAAAATTGATCTGGAGTCATGCAATGTGGACTTGCTGTAATTGTTCAACAAACTTGTGAAGCCTGGCAAGCCTAGCAATAGCTTAGCAAGTCATTTTCAAACTTGCATCTTAATTGCTTGCTATCTGGGGTGCTGTTTCCAAACTATCTTGCAAAGTCCTTGTACCATATAATGTATATAACATCTTTAAGAAAGTCTGAAAATTATGGAATTTTTTTTAAAGGGCTGAGGCAGGTGATGGCGATCTATATATGTCAAGTTATAAATAAGACTCGGTTCACACTGGGGCAACTTGTCAGGTGACTTAGCTGCCTGACAAATCGCGCTCCATTATGTACAATGGAACCGTTCTACCCTGTTTCCCTGAAAATAAGACTTAGCGTATTTGCCAGTGATGGCTGCAATATAAGCCCAACCCCCAAAATAAGCCCTACCCTGTTTCCCCAAAAATAAGCCCTACCCTAAAAATAAGACCTACAAGGACTTTAAATAGGGCTTTTTTTGGGGGGGGGGGGGTAGGGCTTATATTGCAGCCATCACCGACAATCACGCTAGGTCTTATTTTCGGGGAAACAGGGTAATAGGAACAACACAAGTCACTCCGACTTAGAAAAAGGTTCCTGTACTACTTTGGGGGCGACTTCAGGTGACTTGCATTGACTTCTATACAGAAGTTGTTTTGCAAGTCGCCGCTGAAGTCGTGTGCAGGTCGCCTGAGGCAGTCGCAGTGCAAGTCGTGCTGCCTCAGTGTGAACCGACTCTTAAAGAAAAACTTCCCAACACATTTATCAGCTAGCCTGCAATAAAAAACCCCAAAAAATAAACTGACCCTGTCTTACATTAAAAGCCTGATGGTAGACCTAGCGGTGATGAAAAATAAATAGACATGGATAATGATCAATGAAAAGATGGTCAGCATCTTGAAAGATATCGCCGGAATGTTTGAGAGGGTTTGGGACCCCTGGATCCAATACTTCCAGCCTCCTGCTTCATAACGGTGTGGTGGCAGCCGAGAGGGTCCTTTTGGATAGGCTCTGACTTTTCTCTTTTCTTTTCTTTGCTTTTCTTTTCTTTTCTCTCACCTTTTTTTTCCTCTTCTTACTCCTTCTTCTTCTGTTATTTTGGGTGACAACAAGGTACCTCTCCATTTACCACAGATTGCGATCTTGAGTATCTCCTGTTAATATTGAGTGGTTGCTATGGATTGGTGGGGTACTTTGGTGTAGCATTAGTGTGTCCCACTAGTGGGCGCCGTACACAATTAGAGTGTCTTGCTGTTTTCAATTGACCTTTCTATTGCTTTAAAATTTTGATACTTCTGTCACAAATCTGTTGATTTTGACTTAGTCCTTCATCTGCCTTGCAGGACCACTTCACATTTTTACTGCTTTAAAAATTTTATTGCTATGGATGTAAAAACATTAATAAACATATTGAAACAGAAAAATAGAGGTTTTAGTTGCACAGATTTGCAAATATGTGTGGAAGCCTCACTGTCTCTCAAAGTGCAGTCCTAACTCTTAAATATGAGAGTCTTCAAGTCAAAGCTTATATAGCGGTGGATAAATTAAGGGCAGGTGTAACTGGAGAGAGCCCACCCCTCCTTTAGGGGTGCAGGGACACGTGAGAAAGAAAGAAGGAAGGAAGGAAGGAAGGGTGAAATGTCACCTAAGTGCAGTATCACAAGGGGGTTTATTAGAACAGCGGTTAAAAACATTTACAGAGGGTAAAACAAAACAAGCTTATCGTGTGATGGCTCGTCCGACAAAAGTCCTCAATCCTGCATGGTCCACCAGGTTCAGGCTCCCTGAGAGGCGATGGAAGAGGAAAGGACGTTCTTGCGATGCACAGAAAGTCCACGCCAATCAGCGTGGAACGCTCCTACGGATGTGACATCACCAGGAGAGGAAGAAGTGGCTGGGAAAGAACAGGACATGCGCTCTGAGCTCTCTGCACCTTCTGAAGGCCTTCAGAAGGTGCAGAGAGCTCTGAGCGCGTAGCCTGTTCTTTCCCAGCCACTTCTTCCTCTCCTGGTGACGTCCCGTCCGTGACCGTCGGAGCATTCAACGCTGGCTGGCATGGACTTCCTGTGCATCGCAAGAATGTACATTCCTCTTCCATCGTTTCTCAGGGAGCCTGAACCCGGTGGACCATGCAGGATTGAGGACTTATGGCGGACGAGATATCACGTGTTTTTTACCGCTGTTCTAATTAGACATGTGTGATTAGTTTCGTACGAATCGGAAATTCGTACAAATTTCCGAAAATTCGTAAGGATCCGAAATACGAATTTTTATGCATACGAATTTTGTACGAAATACGAAATTTCGTTTACGAACTTCGGATAAATTTATCATAACGAACTTTCGTTATTGTTATGAAAAGTTAATGAAACTAAAAGTTAAAAACCCAGGAAGTCAGCACAGCACAGGGATGGTGGGAGCCCCTCATAATGATAAATTCTTCATAACGAACATTCGTAATTGTTACGAAAACTTTAGGAACCTAACGAAAATTCGTATTTCGTACGAATCCGAATTGAATTTCGGACACAAATTCCGAATTAATTTTAATACGAAATGGAACGAAATGAAACAAATTTATTGACGGCGCACATGTCTAGTTCTAATAAACCCCCTTGTGATACTGCACTTAGGGGGCACTTCCCCCTTCCTTCCTCCTTTTTGTCTCACTCACAGAGATGGCTTAACTCTGAGGATAGCAGCCCCGCAGTGCTTCACAGCCCCGGCATCATACTGTATTTGCTAGACTTGAGCACAACGGGAAATTTTGTTTAGTTTAGGTTAGTTGTCATTCGTAAAATACATAATTTCGTTCTGTTATATTCGTTATGTTACGTTAATTTGTTTTCGGATAATTCATTATTATTCGTAGAGTGTCGATATTCGTTACAATGAATCTCAAATCATGTTGAATTCATTCGTTATATCCGCTATAATTTCTTTCGTGTTACTTGAAATTCAATATTTATGTATGTATATATATTCGTGATAATGATTCGTAGTTTGGAAAGTCGTTTGTTTTATAAATCTATTAACACACACAATGACAATATCTCTTCTCCTCTGCTCAAATACAATACAACACCCTTCTCACTCAGTTCTCAGGATTGCACTTTGCCAGTAATCCAACCTCCAGCACAAAATTAATCAGCTGATTGGACTATAAGATTTACTTTGAGTTGACCCTTTGTTTCATTAGACCTTTAGCGAACTACCGAATCATGTTGAATTCATTCGTTATATTCGCTATAATTTCTTTCGTATTAGTTGAAATTCGATATTTATGTATGTATATTGATTTGTGATAATGATTCGTAGTTTGGAAAGTCGTTTGTTTATTGAATCTATTAACACACACAATGACAATATCTCTTCTCCTCTGCTCAAATACAATACAACACCCTTTTCACTCAGTTCTCAGGAATGCACTTTGCCAGTAATCCAACTTCCAGCACCAAATTAATCAGCTGATTGGACTGTAAGATTTACTTTGAATTGACCTTTTGTTTCATTAGATCTTTAACTAATTACCGAATCATGTCAAATTCATTCGTTATTTTCGCTATAATTTCTTTCGTATTAGTTGAAATTCGTTATTCTTTTATTCGGACATTCGGATGCATCCGAATGTCCAAAAGATGCAAAATTCGGCCGAATTTCGATTTGTTACGAAACGGATTGCACAAGTCTAGTATTTGCCAACTCAGCAGTTATTGCTGTATGTTTGCCTATACTCCATGCGCCTGATTTTATGACTTTAGGGACATATCAGAAGCCCAGCATGAGCACAATGGTGGCTAAAAGGCACCCGGTGTGTCCCCACACCAAATTCAACAAACAAGCTATACAAGAATGGCAATCACCAAAATTTCTAACTAGCTTTTGAAGTAAGGTGCACATGGAAAGGGAATTGCACAGTACAAATGAAAAATCTCCCAGCACACTTACCAGCTAGCCTGCAAACCCCCCCCCCCCCCCAAAAAAAAACCCCAAAACAAATCAACACAAACAATGCCCATTAAAAACAGAGGTATGTGAAATATGTGTTTTTACAGCCCCACTGTTTAGATCAAGCACAGTGTAAGTTCCTCTTGGGTTAGAACATAGGTTCTTCTGACTTGATATTGAGAGCAGATCACCTGAAGTCAGTTGCATAACTGTGACAGCCTGCTGCAATCTAATCAGTGGGAGACAGAACCTCATCGATGATTAATGCTCACCTCTGGGATGGTAATCACGTTGCGTATACGCTTACAGATTGTCACCACCCCCCCACCTAAAATTAAAAATTACTTTCTGACTGAGATAAGCTGAAACTGTCTTGTCATAAATGACAATTAGGGAGCATGTAATCTGACAGTTTACCACTAGGTGTAGATGTTGGACAAGAAACACTCCTGATTCATTGTAAATCTATGCTATTCACTATGCTGCCAAAAAACTCTAATTTTCTCTGTGGCAAAACAAGAGATTTAAGCTAATGTTGTGGAAATGACCGGTCTTCTATCTGCTCTATGATTTCTCTTCATGGGCTGGTGGAAAAGGGCATCAGAATGAGGGAGAGAAAGAAGGGGAGCAAAAAACCAATATAGTCAGCTGCAGACAATGCCAGCACTGGGTGTCTGACCCTCAATGGGAAAGTGGAAGTGGCAGGGGTCGCAGTGTCTTCACTCGCAGCATTGGATATGACTAAAATGGCTTTATTTGTGTTTGGACATTTGCAAAAAAAATATGAAATAGCCAACAGTATGCAGAGAATACATACAGGTGGACATACTAAGCTACGTGGTCATTTCTATTCACTAAATCACACAAATAAAATTCCCAAGATCCAATCACTAAACACCCATACCTGATGCACTAAGATATCTAAGGTGCAATCTACCCAATAGTGTGTATTTGTAAAGGATTGTGCATGGTCACACAGTTGTGCAAATGTGTATCATTAACCACTTAAGCCCCGGACCATTTGGCTGCCCAAAGACCAGAGCACTTTTTGCGATTCGGCACTGCGTCGCTTTAACTGACAATTGCGCGGTCATGCGACGTGGCTCCCAAACAAAATAAACGTCCTTTTTTTCCCACAAATAGAGCTTTCTTTTGGTGGTATTTGATCACCTCTGCGATTTTTATTTTTTGCGCTATAAACAAAAAAAAGAGCGTCAATTTTGAAAAAAACACTATTTTTTACATTTTGCTATAATAAATATCCCCCCAAAATATATAAAAAAAACATTTTTTTTCCTCAGTTTAGGCCGATATGTATTCTTCTACATATTTTTGGTAAAAAGAAAAATCGCAATAAGCGTTTATTTTATTTTTATTTATTTCAGGTACTTATACAGCGCCGTCAAGGAGCTTACAATCTAAGGTCCCTAACTCACATTCATAAATACTAGGGACAATTAAGACAGGGTCCAATTAACCTACCAGCATGTCTTTGGAGTGTGGGAGGAAACCGGAGTACCCGGAGGAAACCCACACAGGGAGAACATGCAAACTCCATGCAGGTAGTGTCGTGGTTGGGATTCGAACCAGCGACCCTTCTTACTGCTAGGCGAGGGTGCTACCAACTACACCACTATGCCACCCTGTTTATTGATTGGTTTGCGCAAAAGTTATAGCGTTTACAAAATAGGGGATAGTTTTATGGCATTTTTGTTAATCTTTTTTTTTTTTTACTAGTAATGGTGGCGATCAGCTATTTTTATCGTAACTGCGAAATTATGGAGGACACATTGGACATTTTTGACACATTTTTGGGACCATTGTCATTTATACAGCAATCAGTGCTATACAAATGCACTGATTCCTGTGTAAATGACACTGACAGTGAAGGGGTTAATCACTAGAGGGCAGTGTAGAGGTTAAGTATGTCCTGGGGAGTGATTCTAACTGTGTGGGGGCGTGGCTACGTGTGACATGTCACTGATCTCTGCTCCCGACGACAGGGAGCAGAGATCAGTGACACCGTCACTAGGCAGAACGTGGAGATGCTTGTTTACATCAGCATCTTCCCGTTCTTCCTCTCCGTGAGGCGATCGCGGGTATCTCCCCAGCGTTTGAGTCCGCGGGACATGCGACCCGACTCACGGAGGTCCCGGCCAGCGCGCGCACGCCTTGGCGCGGTGGCAAATCTAAAGGGACATACAGGTACGCCCATTTGCCCAGCCGTGCCATTCTGCCGATGTACATTGGCGTGCGCCGGTCGGGAACCGGTTAATCATTATTGAATACTAATAATGTATTGCTTGCACTGTACAGGTGTCATACATTTGTGATTAGTTGCATTTATTTGATGGTGAGCAAAGAGCAAATTATAGGTCTGTATCTAATGACGAAATATCTGCCTCCACTTTCACGGGGAAAAAAATTGCAAATAAAGAAAAAATAATATAGCGTATACAATTGCAACCTATTGTAATTGAATGTTATTAAAAATGACAAATCGAGCAATAGCAGGGATTTTTACGGTGCCAAGAAAATCCAAGGAAAGTTATTGCTTAAAAAGTATATAACTTATATAACTTATAAGTTATATACTTTTTAAACAATAACTTTCCTTGGATTTTCTTGGCACCGTAAAAATCCCTGCTACTCCTCTATCTAGATTTATCTATACATTTGGGATGAGATGCCATTTGATTGGGTGTCTTATTAAAAATTACCTTTCCTTTTCAATCTGCAGCCGCGCTAATTTTCTAAAAATGCAATGCAATATGGCTACCTGGAGGTGTTCTGTACACAGAATGTGTATAGAACGCCCCCCAGAAACATCATTTCCTGCTTGTGTGATTGGCTCACTGATTTTCCCAGAAGTCTGCCTAGGGCTGGACATACATGGGTCGAATTTCAAAAGAATTTTCTTTTGAAAATCAGAAAATGTGTGCGTTTTGTGATCCGATGATGCCACCATTGATTTTGAAGTTCGGCCAACCAAGCTTTCAATTTCACCTCATGTTGCTACAGAAAATAATTTTCGTGGCTGGGAATCTCCTTTTCTTTCCGGGAATTATCTTTTCTTGCACATGCGCATTTCTTTTTCGATTTACATTTCCCGCACGATTTTCCCATCATTGATTAGAAAATCGTTTGTTTTTCAAAAAATCTCCAACATGTCCGATTACTCAAATTTGATGGCCGCACGAAAATCGGCTGTTGCTGCAGCTCACTAATGGTGTGAAATACGAACGAAAATTCTTAGATAAGATTTTCTAAATTCGACCCATGTATGCCCTGCCTAAGATACAAGTCAGATTTCAGGCATCCCCTGCAACCAAAAAATTTTGGTGAGATATTCTGAATAGGAATACGTCTAAAGGGATGCATGCCCAGCAGATAATTATGAAACCTCTCCAATTAAACTCACTCAGAACAGAGGAATAAACAGTGATTTCTTCAAAATAACTGTCAGAAACAGAAGTACAGTTAAATCACACTTATTTAACCCCTTGCCGACCGGCTCACGCTGAAGGGCACGTTCAGGCATATTAACGTACCTGTACGTTGTCCTTTAAGACGCGGCATTGTGGCATTACGCGCCCGCCGCAAGCGCCTGGAGTGTGATCGCGTGTCCCGCGGACTCGATGTCCGCGGGGATACCCGCGATTGTCTCGCGGAGAGGAAGAACCGTGTTCTGTCACTAGCCAGAACGGGGAAATGCTTGTTTACATCAGCATTTCCCCGTTCTGCCTAGTGACAGGACACTGATCACAGCTTCCTGTGATCGGGAGCGGTGATCAGTGTCGTGTCACACATAGCCACTCCCCCCCACAGTTAGAACACATCCCTAGGACACACTTAACCCCTGCAGCGCCCCCCTACTGGATAACCCCCTCACTGCAAGTCACATTTACACAGTAATCAGTGCATTTTTAATCGCACTGATCGCTGTATAAATGTGAATGGTCCCAAAATAGCGCCAAAAGTGTGCGATCTCTCCGCCATAATGTCACAGAAGTCCCATGATGCATAGCAAGACCCTGACAGCCACAAGCATGACACCCAGAGGCATGATGGGACTTGTAGTTTTGCAAAAGCTGGAGGTCCGCTAATTGCATATCCCTGCGCTAGTGCATAGGTACTGTCGTATGAATCAAATTGAAGGGGTATAACCTTTGTCCGATTTTTATTGCTATTTCAGCTGTAAAGATTCACTCTTTACAGCTGCATGGGTTGCAGTGTCATCACCTACAGCAGGGGTATGCAATTAGCGGACCTCCAGCCTTTGCAAATCTACAAGTCCCATGATGCATAGCAAGATTTTGACAGCCACAAGCATGACACTCAGAGGCAGAGGCATGATGGAACTTGCAGTTTTGCAACAGCTGGAGGTCCACTAATTGCATATCCCTGACCTACAGCATTGGATATTACTAATATAGCTTTATTTGTGTCTGGACGTTTGCAAAAATGAAGTAGAAAACAGTATGCAAAGAGTACAAAGTTTTATGAAATATAAAATGTTTAGGTTGTCACAGAAAAAAAGGGGGACTCTAATGGGAAAACTTGTTCTGGTGACATCTATCTGAGAGGAGATATCCCTTTGTTTAGAAGAGATCTGTTCTTACTAAGTGTCAGGGCTGGGCTCGGCCCTTGCTTCTCTGAGCTGGCCGCTCAGCTGTCAGTTAATTGCCAGCTCTAATCTTTCCGCAGTGACTCACCTGGTGATGATATCCTGCTCTTCAGTCCTGCTGGTTACTTAAGCTGTTCAGTCTAGATTCTCTCTGCCCTTTGCCTTAGTCAACATATCAAGAGACTCGCTCCTGTGTTCCTGTTAATACTTGCTTGGCTGACGTCCCTTCTGGTTCCTGATCCTGCTTGCTGTTCCACTACACTGATTCTCCAGTTTCCTGATTTCCTGGCCTGTTCTGAAGTACGCTGATCCCTGGCTCCCTGATGTCCTGACTATCCATTCCGGTTACCAAACTCGGGCTATGTTTTGACGATGTTTGCTCGGTTTACCTTTTACCATTATTATTATTAAACAGTGTGTTTTTACTGCACTTCTGTCTCAGTCTGATTCATGGTTCCTGAGACTAATGGCCGGAATACACGGTTAGAAAATGACCGATCGTTCAACAGCCGACCAACGTAACGGCGTTCGTTGGTCGAAATCGTTGCCAACATTAACCCATCGAAAAAAAATGTTAAAAGCGTAATCGATTTAATACGTAGTGTTGAAGTTTCATGCACAAGTGGAAGTGATGTAGTGTGTGACCTTGTAGCCTTCCACTCATGCGTGCTAATGTTCAAGAGATTTTTTTACTGATGACCGTCATACCATCGAATAGAATATCGTTCTTTGTCAAACGATACGACGCAGGTTTTCCATTTTTTTCAATCAAACTTTTTCGTTCACAATATCGATATCGGGTATTACTTGTTGGGCATCAACGAGTAGAAATTCAGCCCATCGTTCGCTTGAACGGAAATTTTTGGCCGATCTTCTTATCGTGTATTCCTGCTATAAGGCAGCCTATACATTAGTCGTTTTTTTCTGTTCAACCAGCGCATTCACACACTCGATGTGGATGGGGGAATCCTCTCCACTAAATCTTTGTATTCTGACAGCAGGGAGGCTTCCCCCGCCTCTAGCCTGCAGCGCTAATCGAGTGGGCAAAACCTGATGGGGCATTTGTACAGAAGTTGATCGGTAGATAGACTTCTGTACAACCACAGTACCCACACGTGGATCATAGTTCAGTTGCATTTTGAACCATATAGGGACAGCTTTAACTGATGTGTTTCTTGGACAAGTAAAGAGGAATATCCCCTGCAGGACACAGACAGTCAATAAATAAATAAAACCTGACAGGGGTCTTAATCAATCCCTATTCTGGTCACAACCACAAAAACAAAAGTTTGGGCTTTACATACAGTATAAACATTAAGAAAATGTCATTTTTTTTTTCCTTTCAAAAATTGCATGAAAGAATCAAAGTCAGATTTAAGTGACTGTGGAATAACTTCAGACAGAATAATCAGCGCTTGGAGACCTCTAAATCTTGATCTGCTACTGATTGCTGTGTATAAAATGTTCTTTGCCTGCAGTAGACAAGACTCAATGTCAGTGAACCCATATCTAGCTTCTTTGATTCGTTATATGCTTATAGATAAAACTATTAAATCTATTAAAAAACATATGTATTGGGTTGTTATTAAAGCCATTAAAATACTCAGTATTAGGCTGTTAGCTCAGTGGCTGACAACTTGTTTTTTCTAATAATAGCTGTAACCTTTCTATTGAATTATAGCACCGGAACCCTTGGTTGTCCTTTCAGCCAATTGGGTTATGGGTTTTAAGACCCGCTTCCTGATTGGCTGGGAGGAGGATCAGTGTGGCGATAGCGACTATATTCATTCTCTATTGTCACACAACTGCCCACCCTTTTTTGAAAGCTAATCATGTGTTTAAAAAAAAACACATGACTCCCATTGGAATCCATGCCTCCAGCGCCCTGTATGTAGATCAGGGGGCCGGACGCATTGATAGGAGGGGCGCCACCCATGCGCCCTTAATAGACAGGATGGCGCTGGTTCTGTCTATACCTGAGCGGACATTCTGCAGGACTTCTTTAAATAAGACTGTGTGTTTGAAGGAGGAGTCCAATTAACCCTATGTACAGTAAAGTGATGTTAAAGTGGTTCTAAAGGCAGAATGTTTTTTATCTTAATGCGCTCCCGGCTGTCCGGGACTCTCCCTCTTCATTGAATAAGACAGCAACGGGCTTCCACTGCTGTCAATCAGTCAGTGAGCCAATGAGGAGAGAGAGGGGGTGGGACCGAGCCACGGTTGTGTGTCTGAATGGACATACAGAGCAGTGGCTTGGCTCGGGTGCCCCCCATAGCAGGCTGCTTTCTGTGGGGACACTCGGCAGAAGGGGAGGGGCCAGGACCGCTAGTGAGGGATCCGAGAAGAGGAGCATCTGGGCTGCTCTGTGCAAAACCACTGCAACAGAGCTAATAAAAAATATAACATGTTTTGTTATTTTATTTATTAAAAAACAAAAACAAAAAAACAAGACTTTAACCACTTCAATACCGCACGCCATCATACGACGTCCTTGACTTTGTGAGGGGATATCTGAATGATGCCTGCAGCTACAGGCATCATTCACATATCATTATTTGCAGGCGGCAATTCTGTGCACGATAAGAATGATCATAGTGGCAGTTTCGCGCGCTTGATCATTCTTATAGGGGACGGGAGGGGACGTCCCCCCCTCCCGCCGCCATCCAGGGCTTCTCAGGGGTCTCCCATGCCATCGTGGGCCCGGAGAAAGAATCGGACGCTGCCGGATGACGACCATAGAGATTTCCGGTGACCACATGGTCACCAGTCATCTCTATGACCGTCAGAGGCCCAGGCGCAACGTATAAAAGGCTTTGGGATACTGGATCCCCAGTAGTGAGGTGGTGCCAAAACTGGACGGTATCCTGCAGGCCACAGACTCCAGTTCACACGAGGTTGGGAAATGGTTCCAAACAAAGGTTCCAAAGAACCATTTGTGTATCTAGAAGCACATTTGAAGACCTTCACTTGTCTGCATCAGAACTAAAGCTTGGGCTTTTTTTACCCCAGTTTTGGCACCACCTCACTACTGGGGATCCAGTATCCCAAAGCCTTTTAGACGCACTGCTGTAAGGTATGTGCGTCCAACTGATCCGGTAAGAGTACCCATCCTCCCATCTGAATTTTTCTCCTATTTTGTGGTGTATTTTCTACTTTGGTTGAAGATTGAAGAGAAAGTCCCCCAGCCTTTGGACACTTTATATGTGGACTTTCGGTCTTTTTTATTGTTATCACTCCACAGCACTTTGGGGTATACTTTGTTGTCATACATTATTTATTTGTTTTTCACCATTTCTTGTATCCATTCTGCCTTTGTGATTGAGGTGTTCTGAATGCTTATATACACATTTATACATTTTTATTGATTCACTTTTGACATTAATATTTAGCGCTACTCTTATCTTTTGCATTTCTTCTCAGACTTGGTTTGTTTGTGTGTTGGCAGCTTTTTGTTCACGATTGTTTGGGTTTAGCGCAGTATTTTCACCCCTTTTTCCACACATTTCGTATTCGTTACGTTGAATAACAGCCACATTTGAGAGGAAATTACAATACCTATAATTTAATAGTTAGCTAGCTAATATTTCAAATTTTCGTTCTTTCAAATTTTCGGATTTTCTGTCTCATTTTCTGATTTTCGAATTTCCGAATTTTCGAATTTCGATCGTAACAAATGACCCGAAAAACTAAAGAAACAAACTAAAATGAACACATTTTATGGCAGTGCCCATGTCTAATTAGTATCATGTGTTTTTTCTGGATTTTTGGTTGATATTTTGTCTCTATCATTTAAAATACACCTATGATAACAATTATAGACCCTTCATTTCTTTGTAAGGGCAAACTTACAAAATTTACAGGGGATCAAATAATTATTTTTCCCCACTGTACCCTGAAAGGGTTGCAGCAATACCTTTGAAAGGTAGGCTGCTGAATGTAATGCTGTTTTCATTGATAGAAGCCGGTGACTAGGCTTGTTGGTGTTTAATATTTGAATTGTATATATTTTAAATAAATTATCATAATGTTTCTTTTATGAACTGCCTTTACATAGAAATGTGAAATGTGTTTTCTATTGTATTTCTTTTCCATACTTTTTATTTATTTTTCGATGTGTGTTTTTCACAGCCATGTATTATCAAGCGAAAAATACGGCATTGCACATTTGTGTATTTAAATTTAAGTAAAATGAATGTAAAATAATCACATCCTACCAACAAACAAACGTATTTTTCAGGCATCCTATGTAGTCGGGTGCTTATGCTCATCTAGGTCAGTGTATTTGCTTGAATTGTTGTCCATATGGAGCGCACAGCCACAAGGAACATATGTTGTTGTATTTTGCCTGCCTAGCCTTTTATAATATGCCATAAGTCTCTGGATACAACTCCAAATTCTCCTCGTTATTCTGACTTGTCATCGTAGATGAGGTTGTCCCCAATTTACAGCTAAACACTGTCATGTTGCTAATGAGATGTTAATAAGCATCTTGATGGAATGTATGCGTAGGTTATTTTTATCTCGGGAAGCGTGCCCTTCACATCTACTGGTGCTGTGCGTTTATTGTATAAGAACCCAACATCATTAGATGTCTCTCTGTATTAAAGGCACTCCGGTAACACTTACAAATGTTGCCTGTTAACCACTTCAGCCCCGGACCATTTGGCTGGCAAAAGACCAGAGCACTTTTTGCGATTCGGCACTGCGTCGCTTTAACTGACAATTGCGCGGTCGTGCGACGTGGCTCCCAAACAAAATTGACGTCCTTTTTTCCCCACAAATAGAGCTTTCTTTTGGTGGTATTTGATCACCTCTGCGGTTTTTTTTTTTGCGCTATAAACAAAACCATTAGCGACAATTTTGAAAAAACGCATTATTTTTTACTTTTTGCTATAATAAATATCCCCAAAAATATATAAAAAAACATTTTTTTTTCTCAGTTTATGGCGATACGTATTCTTCTACATATTTTTGGTAAAAAAAAATCGCAATAAGCGTCTGATTGGTTTGCACAAAAGTTATAGCGTCTACAAAATAGGGGATAGTTTTATAATTTTTTTGTTTACTAGTAATGGCGGCGATCAGCGATTTTTATTGTGACTGCGACATTATGGCGGACAGATCGGACACTTTTGGTGTTATTTTGGGACCATTCACATTTATACAGCGATCAGTGCGATTAAAAATGCATTGATTACTGTGTAAATGTGGCTGGCAGTGAAGGGGTTAACCACTAGGGGGCAGTGAAAGGATTAAGTGTGTCCTAGGGAGTGATTCTAATTGTGAGGGGGGAAGGGCTATGTGTGACACAACACTGATCACCTCTCCTGATTACAGGGAGTTGTGATCAGTGTCCTTGTCACTAGGCAGAACGGGGAAATGCTTGTTTACATTAGCATTTCCCCGTCGTTCCTCTCCATGAGATGATCGCGGGTATCCCCGCGAACATCGAGTCCGAGGGACCTGCGATCACACTCGCGGTGCCCGCAAACCGCTTCTTAAAGGGCAACGTACAGGTACGTTAGTATGCCTGTACATGCCCTTCTGCCGATGTATATCGGTGAGAGCCGGTCGGCAAGCAGTTAAGGTTCTCATTTATTTCAAGTAACGGCACAGCTAGTACTAGTCACATTCATCTGGACTTGTTCTGTAATTTTGAAGATGCTTCACAGCTTATCCAAGCCACTTACTCAGTTTCATCGAGTGTCCAGAAAATACCCCACTGTTTATAGGCATACTGGTACTCAGTCACATTGATCCATTCACTAGACATGTGCACTGCCAAAAAATTTGTACGTTTTCGTTTTCATTCGTTTTTTTTTTTTTTTTTCGTTTTTCCGGGTCGTTCGTTTTGATTGAAATTGGAAAATGTGAAAATTCGAAAATTTGTAAATTCGAAAAATAAAAAAAATAAAAAAATTTGAAAATCCAAAAATAAGAAAGAAAATCCAAAAAATTTGAAAGAATAACCAACTAATAATAACTAACTACTGTATTAAAATATAGGTGTTGGAATTTCCTTTCAAATGTGACTGTTAGTGAATGTAACGAATACAAATTTATTCAAAGTTACAAATTATCCGAAATAACGAATGCCACATCTAAATAAATGGAACGTCATGAATTAATAATAATAAATAACAATAATAATAAAAAGTTTTTATTATTATTGTTATTTATTATTATGAATTTGTTACGTTCCATTTGTTTAGATGCGGCATTCGTTATTTCTGATAATTTGTAACTTCGGATAAATTCATATTCGTTAGGTTTACTAACAGGCAAATTTGAAATGAAATTCCAATACCTATAATTTAAAACTTATTATTAGTTGGTTATTTCAGATTTTTGATTGATTTGGAGTTTTCAAATTTTCGTTCTGTTTTTCAGATTTTAGTTATTTTGTTTATTTTCAGATTTTTGAATTTTTGGATTTCCGAATTTATAAATTTGCGAATTGACAAATTTTTTCGAATTTTTGAATATTTGAATTTACGAATATTCGGAAAAAATAGTTAAACGGGGTTTTGTTAATTTGGATAATTCAGAATCATAGAATTTGATGAAATTCGTTAAAAAAACGAATTAGGAACGAAACTAATTGCACATGTCTACCATCCACCATGGAATTTGTCGAGGTAGATGCTGGTGGTCCAAGAACAGGGTTGGAGGTGTGAAAGTTTGTGGAAACAACATGTTCTATTTACAAAATTAGATTCCTTGGCTTGCAGGAAGCAGAGTATTTCAAAGGATAAGAGCGACCACAACTCACTATTGGTCATGTCCAGTAATATTTTATTTTTTCAAGGAGAAGAGGTTACAATCCCCTAGATTGTAAGCTCTAATGAGCAGGGCCCTCTGACTCCTACTGTATTGAATTATATTATAACTGTACTGTCTGCCCATGTTGTAAAGCGTAATGCAAACTGTTGGCACTATATAAATCCTGTATTATAATAATAATAATAAGAGGTTAGAAAGTATAGGTAACTCCTATCCCCCTTCATTAGGGTTAAAAAAAAAACAACAAAAAAAACAAACACTTTTTTTTAATAGTAAAACCAAAACAGTTAAGAGCGTATGTACACATAAGGGTTGATTTACTAAAGGCAAAACCACTCTGCACTACAAGTGCTCTTGGAAGTGCAATCGTACATCTGAGGGGTAGATCTGAAATGAGGGGAAGCTCTGCTGAATTTATCATCCAATCATGTAAAAGCTAAAGCTTTTGGTGTACTGTGGGATGTGTTTTTACAAGGGAAAGTAATGGATTTTATTCCCTGCTTAGCAGGGAAATAAAATTATATTACTTCCCCGCTGACAAGACGAGGCTCTGTCTTGTTTACATAGGCAGAGCTCTGTCCTCTGTAAATTAATGCCGATCGCTGGGTGCTGGCGGTAAATCATTGGCCGACACCCGGTGATCGGTAACTACTGTGTTTAACCACAGCATGGCCAGGTCGCCATCAGCGCAGGCACCCTCTACTCGGAAGTGTCAGATCACGTACAAGGTGCAGCCGAGCCACCTTGCCACTGTATATCTATGCAAGTGGTTAACCACTTCAGCTCCAGAATGTTTAACCCCCTTCATGACCAGGCCATTTTTTGGGATACAGCACTGCGTTATTTTAACTGAAAATTGCGCGGTCATGCTACGTTGTACCCAAAAAAAATCTTTATATTCTTTTTTTCTCACAAATAGAACTTTATTTTTTGCTCTATATACAAAAAAAAAACTATTTTGGGAAAAAAATATATTTTTTTACTTTAAGCTATAAAACATTCTGAATAAAAAAATGTAAAAAATCTAATTTCTTCAAACAATTTAGGCCAATATGTATTCTGCTACATATTTTTGGTAAAAAACAAACCCATGTATTTTGTTTTTTGTGCAAAAGTTATAGCGTGTACAAACTATGATATATCTTTTATTTATTTATTTTTGTTTTGTTTTTTAATAATGGCGGCGATCAGCGACTTATAGCGGGACTGCGATATTGCGGCGGACAAATTGGACACCTGACACTTTTGACACTTTTTGGGGACCAGTGACACTAATACAGTGATCAGTGCTAAAATATATACACTGTCACTGTACTAATGAGACTGGCTGGGACGGGGTTAAAGGGGTTGTAAAAGGTTTGTGTTTTTTATGCATTAAGATGAAAAAACACCTGGCAGTGACCGGCCCCCAGCCCCCCTGTTTTACTTACCTGAACCCTCGAACTTGTCCCACGGGGACGCGCTGTCTCTCTGCCCGGGGTTCTCGGCTGTGGATTAGATAGATTGGTAGCAGCGCAGCCATTGGCTCCCGCTGCTGTCAATCAAATCCAATGACGTGAGTGCCGGTAGGGGGGGCGAGTCCTGCATTCGGCGTCTATGGACGGCGAATGCTGGACTCGGGAGTGCACCCGCAAGCTGGAGTGCACCCGCAAGCTGGGAGTGCGCTTCTCCCAGGGGGTTATGTGATGCGGGGAGGAGCCGCCGAGGGACCCCAGAAGAGCAGGTTTGGGGCCACTCTGTGCAAAACGGGCTGCACAGTGGAAGTAAGTATGATATGTTTGTTACTTTAAAAAAAAACAAAAAACGGAACAGTGTCACTTTAATATCAAGGGCAATCAAAGAGTTAAATGTGTTTCCTGGGAGTGACTACTAACTAGGGGGGTAGGAGGGTTGCTTCGACTGGGAGAATGTAAGGATCCTGTGTTCCTTGGCAGGACCACAGGTTCAGAACATCCCCCGCTCGCAGAACAGCGGTCTGCCTTTCTCACGAATGATCGTCGGGTCCCGGTGGACCTGCTGATTGGCTCCCGCTGTGTCCAATCACAGCAGGAGTGGGTCACCGGAAGTGTCAGGTCATGTACTAGGTACGTGATCTGGCACAGAGCGTTTGCCCTGTATATCTACGGTGGGTGGTCGTTAACCGGTAAAGAACACCAAACAAAACTAGCTTTCATTTTAGCTTCTTGAAGCAGAACTTTACTTTTACCTTTATAACAACTTGGTAAAATATATATATATATATTCTTTAGCAAGAAACATATTCCACAGTATTAATTATGCTACCAAAATGAGTGTGTTCTGAATATTGCCTCCAGCATTGCTCCTGTTTCTTATTGCCAGAGGTTATTATTTTACTGAAGCCCAGAGACCCTGAACAGAAGTAATCTTTAGGCTGTCAGCAGATCGGCCTCTAGTGGCTCGGATTTTTGGCACAGTGCCAAAAATGGAGAGCAACTGAGCATGTGCAGAGCAGGGCGAGCCAGTGTTACTGGATTTTAAATAGTACAAGCACTTATTTTTAATATTTGACATAGCTATACCTGCAAAAGAGGCCAGTATGAAGTGATCTATCAGGACTTAATTTTCTGACTAAAGTTCCACTTTAACCACTTGCCGACCAGCCGCCGCAGTTTCACTGTGGCAGAATGGCACGGCTGGGCGAAACGATGTTCTGTAACGTCGCTCAGCCCTGTGGCCACTAGGGGCGTGCGCGCGCCGCTGGAGGCGCACACCCGCTGCTCGCCCCTGGAGCCAATGCGAGTGTCCGGTGGTCGCGATCGCTCGTGACACACCGAAAACCAGGATCTGTGTATGTAAACAAAGTATGAACAGCGATCTCTCATCTCCCCTAGACAGTCCCCTCCCCCCTTCAGTTAGAACACAGAGAGGGAACACAACCCCTTGATCGCCCCCTAGTGTTAACCCCTTCCCTGACAGTAACATTTTTACAGTAATCAGTGCATTTTTATAGCACTGATCACTGTATAAATGCCAATGGCCCCATAAATGTGTCAAAAATGTCCGATGTGTCCGCCATAATGTCGCAGTCCCGATCAAAATCATATCGGCCTAAACTGAGAAAAAAATAGTTATTTTATTTTAAAAATGGGGATATTTATTATAGCAAAAAGTACATAATATTGTGTTTTTTTTCAAAATTGTCGCTCTTTTTTTGTTCATAACACAAAAAATAAAAACCGCAGAGATGATCAAATACCACCAAAAGAAAGCTCTATTTGTGGGAAAAAAAGGACATGTCAACCTTGACAGGTGTTAGTCTGTGCCCACCCCCTCCATCATAGGACTGTGTTGTATTATAGTAGAGGCATGACCACACATATGAATGCTAATTAAAACATTGGCTTATATCTCCTGGAAGATACACAAGGACAATATAGAAAGTAAAGTTTATCTACAGAATAAGCTGCCAATTAGTTAATGAAAATGTGGTTTTGATATAAGCTCTGTATGGGTATAGGCAGGGCTTAACCACTTGCTGACTGACTCAGGCCAATATAAGTCGGCAGAATGGCACCGCTGGGCTCCTTTAAGAGTGCGATGGCCACCCGCGATCGTGGGCATGAGAGCCAGAATCGGGATTTGTGTGTGTAAACAGGGGAGGATAGAAAGATCGTCTGTTCCTACTAAGTACGAACAACATCTGTCTCTTCTAGTCAGTCCCATCCCCCCCAGTTAGAAACACCTCCTAGGGAATACATTTAACCCCTTGATCGCCCCCTAGTGTTAACCCCTTCCCTGCCAGTGACATTTACACAGTAATCAGTGTATTTTATATACAGGTAAAAGCCAGTAAATTAGAATATTTTGAAAAACTTGATTTATTTCAGTAATTGCATTCAAAAGGTGTAACTTGTACATTATATTTATTCATTGCACACAGACTGATGCATTCAAATGTTTATTTCATTTAATTTTGATGATTTGAAGTGGCAACAAATGAAAATCCAAAATTCCGTGTGTCACAAAATTAGAATATTACTTAAGGCTAATACAAAAAAGGGATTTTTTAGAAATGTTGGCCAACTGAAAAGTATGAAAATGAAAAATATGAGCATGTACAATACTCAATACTTGGTTGGAGCTCCTTTTGCCTCAATTACTGCATTAATGCGGCGTGGCATGGAGTCGATGAGTTTCTGGCACTGCTCAGGTGTTATGAGAGCCCAGGTTGCTCTGATAGTGGCCTTCAACTCTTCTGCGTTGTTGGGTCTGGCATTCTGCATCTTCCTTTTCACAATACCCCACAGATTTTCTATGGGGCTAAGGTCAGGGGAGTTGGCTGGCCAATTTAGAACAGAAATACCATGGTCCGTAAACCAGGCACGGGTAGATTTTGCGCTGTGTGCAGGCGCCAAGTCCTGTTGGAACCTGAAATCTCCATCTCCATAGAGCAGGTCAGCAGCAGGAAGCATGAAGTGCTCTAAAACTTGCTGGTAGACGGCTGCGTTGACCCTGGATCTCAGGAAACAGAGTGGACCGACACCAGCAGATGAGATAGCACCCCAAACCATCACTGATGGTGGAAACTTTACACTAGACTTCAGGCAACGTGGATCCTGTGCCTCTCCTGTCTTCCTCCAGACTCTGGGACCTCGATTTCCAAAGGAAATGCAAAATTTGCTTTCGTCAGAAAACATGACTTTGGACCACTCAGCAGCAGTCCAGCTCTTTTTTTCCTTAGCCCAGGTGAGACGCTTTTCGCGCTGTTTCTTGGTCAACAGTGGCTTGACACGAGGTATGCGGCAGTTGAAACCCATGTCTTTCAAGCGTCTCTTGGTGGTGGATCTTAAAGCACTGACTCCAGCAGCTGTCCACTCCTTGTGAATCTCCCCCACATTTTTGAAGGGGTTTTTTTTCACAATCTTGACTAGGGCGCGGTGATCCCTATCGCTTGTACACTTTTTCTGACCACAGTTTTTCCTTCCCTTTGCCTCTCTATTAATGTGTTTGGACACAGAGCTCTGAGAACAGCCAGCCTCTTCAGCAATAACCTTTTGTGTCTTTCCCTCCTTGTGCAATGTGTCGATGGTCGCCTTTTGGACAGCTGTCAAATCTGAAGTCTTCCCCATGTTTGTGTAGGCTTCAGAACTGGACTGAGAGACCATTTAAAGCCCTTTGCAGGTGTTTTGAGTTAATCAGCTGATTAGTTTGTGGCACCAGGTGTCTTCAAAATTTAACCCTTACACAATATTCTAATTTTGTGACACACGGAATTTTGGATTTTCATTTGTTGCCACTTCAAATCATCAAAATTAAATGAAATAAACATTTGAATGCATCAGTCTGTGTGCAATGAATAAATATAATGTACAAGTTACACCTTTTGAATGCAATTACTGAAATAAATCAAGTTTTTCAAAATATTCTAATTTACTGGCTTTTACCTGTAGCGCTGATCGCTGTATAAATGTCAATGGTCCCAGAAAAGTGTCAAAAGGGTCCGATCTGTCCGCCGAAATGTCGCAGTCCCGATAAAAATCGCTGATCGCCACTATTACTAGTAAAAAAAATAAAATGTAATAAAAATGCCATAAATCTATTCCCTATTTTGTAGACGCTATAACTTTTGCGCAAACCACTTAAGATAAGCTTATTTCGATTTTTTTTTTTTACCAAAAATATGTAGAAGAATACATATTGGCCTAAACTGATGAAGATTTTTTTTGGGGGGGGATATTTATTATAGCAAAAGGTAAAAAAAAATTTTTTTTCAAAATAGTTGCTCTTTTTTTTGTTTATAGCGCAAAAAAAACAAAAAAACGCAGAGGTGATCAAATACCACCAAAAGAAAGCTCTATTTGTGGGAGAAAAAGGACGGCAGTTTTGTTTGGGTGCAACGTGGCATGACCGTGCAATTGTCAGTTAAAGTGACGCAGTGCCGTATCGCAAAAAATGGCCCAGTCAGGAAGGGGGTAAATCCTTCCAGGGCTAAAGTGGTTAAAGACATTCTACTTTAATTATGACCAGCCTGTATGTTTGTGGTTTTAGAGCAGTTCTGCACTCTTGCAAAAAAAAAAAATAATAATAATAATAAAGTCATTAGCTACAAATACTATAGCTGCTGACTTTTAATAAAAGGACACTTACCTGTCCAGGGATCCAGCTCTGTCCTCACCCAGGCTTGTTCATCTAGTCTTCGAGTCCTTAGTGCCAGCAACTTTAGTGTGGAAAGTCGACTATGGTAGCTTGTGCTAAAAGAAATAGGTGGGTTGCCTACACTCCTAGCTTAACTGAAACAAACATCCAAAACCCCCTTTATGGGACTTTTAGGGCAGATATGACAATCGTGTGCAATTCAATAAAAGTCCAGTGTGCCAAATTGATTGCAAAAAGATCCACAGAGTATACAAATACACACACACAAAACACTGTATGAATGTTATTACATAAACACGGCTAAAAGTCTTAAACCCCATGTGTCCATAATATATAAAAACTTTTATGTAGTATGCCTGTCATGGCTTGAACTTTAGGACAACACCCAACGCATTTCAAAAAACGTCTTCTTCTAAAGCAGGGGTATGCCATGTATAATAGGTCAACAATACCAAAAAAAAAAATGGTTGAATATAGATGGTTCCAAGAATAGGGCTGCCATCAAACTGCTCATCCACCCAGGACCCAGATGAGGAAACATCCCAGGGGCCAATGCACATCCACTGGGGCTGCCATGTGTGAGACAGAGCAACCACCCACTCCCATCTAGATGTCAGCCATTGACAGCTTGCGCTGTGCTTTGTGAATGGTCCCGCAGCCTTCTGGGACCTGATGTGTCCCAGAAAGCTGCGGGTGAAGAAGGGGGCAAACTTCTGCTCAGAAGTGGGCATGGCTACCTGTCAAAACTGGGTACCACTCCCCCTCTCCCAAAAAAAAGTGATATGCCAATTGTGGTAGAGGAGGACTTAGAGGAACTGCAGTCTGCTCACATAATTTGTAATAAAAACATCTATGCCATTCTGAAGTTTCCCTCCAACCACTTTGCATATTATTTTATATATACTGTGATTCTGTACTTGCCAAATATGCTGCAGAAATCTCCCTCCACTGAGTCTGGCTGCAACCATTTTAACTGTGGGCAGCTGAAGCTGCTGCCTGTTCACTTCCTGGATTTACACAGACACACCTCCAGCTCTGCAGCTCTCATTGTCCGTCTTATGACTCACCCCCCCTCCCTTCCTGGAAAACTCTCACGAGAGTGAGAGAGCTGTGCATAATATCATAAGCCTAGGCGAATGACCAGACAAGAAACAGGAAGTGGACTGTATTAGGTATTTACTGGCAGAAAAAAATGTTTTACTATCCAAAGTTAAAACAACTAAGGAGAAAGAAAAAAGGGGGGAGGTGGTGGTGCTGCGCTATCCGAAGGGTCTTATGGTATATAGATAATCCTTAGTGATCAGTGTGAATATGGTCAATATACAAAATAATAACCAATATGTGCAAATAAATCAAACAGTGGAAAATAAACCAATTCAGTGTATAAAAAATTGAATACAATCCTATAATGCAATCAATATAATGTGTTCGTGCTCTTGTGCCTTATAAAATATAGGAGTATTCAGAGCTAATAAATATGCTGAGGTGCACAAATAATATAATATTACCACACAGGAATCTAGGTGTCAGAATAAATTCAGAAGAGACGCATGGTCTCCTGATCCTGGTGTTGCGACCAGTGCAACAGTGCCAAAAAACGTAGTATAAAGTGATCACGTGAATAAATAAATAAATAATTAATCCAAAGGTTGCTGGTGTCTTAATAAATACAATAATAAGTCCTTATGGTATCCAAAACAAGTCCGTGCAGTCTATATAAAAAAAATGGGTCAATGGTGCACAGGGAAACAGTGCTCAAACACAGCAGAAACAATGACAGTGAGGTGATGCTATGTAAATAAACCACTCTGTGTCCTCTTCATGCAGCATGCACTAGTGTGGGTAGTAGCCCCTTACCTAGCGGTGCTAGGTCAACCGCATGTAGGATATAGGATCTCGGGGTCCGGGGTCTCTCCTGCGTCTCTATGTCCTGGTCTGTTGGCTCTGCAGGGTCCTATTGGGGGCCGGGTGTTATCTGGTTGCGGTCCTGATTAGGGTCCCAGGTTACTGCAACTCCTAGCTTCTCCTCCAAATCTCCAATGTATGAAAGATATAGGACAAAGTACCCCAATAGTGTAGTAGGTTTTTTTATAAGGGTCACTTTATTCACATATAAATAGCACAAAGGTACTCACATTACTCACATAAAGCAGTTTTTTTCCCAGCGTTGTATCCTACGAGCCGCGAACTCGCAAAGACATTCAGCTGAGATAAGGGAGATAGAAAGCAAGCCTATTCCGTCCCTACGCGTGACGTCACGACCACGTGACTTCTTCAGGGGATCCCCTGAAGAAGTCACGTGGTCGTGACGTCACGCGTAGGGACGGAATAGGCTTGCTTTCTATCTCCCTTATCTCAGCTGAATGTCTTTGCGAGTTCGCGGCTCGTAGGATACAACGCTGGGAAAAAAACTGCTTTATGTGAGTAATGTGAGTACCTTTGTGCTATTTATATGTGAATAAAGTGACCCTTATAAAAAAACCTACTACACTATTGGGGTACTTTGTCCTATATCTTTCATACATTGGAGATTTGGAGGAGAAGCTAGGAGTTGCAGTAACCTGGGACCCTAATCAGGACCGCAACCAGATAACACCCGGCCCCCAATAGGACCCTGCAGAGCCAACAGACCAGGACATAGAGACGCAGGAGAGACCCCGGACCCCGAGATCCTATATCCTACATGCGGTTGACCTAGCACCGCTAGGTAAGGGGCTACTACCCACACTAGTGCATGCTGCATGAAGAGGACACAGAGTGGTTTATTTACATAGCATCACCTCACTGTCATTGTTTCTGCTGTGTTTGAGCACTGTTTCCCTGTGCACCATTGACCCATTTTTTTTATATAGACTGCACGGACTTGTTTTGGATACCATAAGGACTTATTATTGTATTTATTAAGACACCAGCAACCTTTGGATTAATTATTTATTTATTTATTCACGTGATCACTTTATACTACGTTTTTTGGCACTGTTGCACTGGTCGCAACACCAGGATCAGGAGACCATGCGTCTCTTCTGAATTTATTCTGACACCTAGATTCCTGTGTGGTAATATTATATTATTTGTGCACCTCAGCATATTTATTAGCTCTGAATACTCCTATATTTTATAAGGCACAAGAGCACGAACACATTATATTGATTGCATTATAGGATTGTATTCAATTTTTTATACACTGAATTGGTTTATTTTCCACTGTTTGATTTATTTGCACATATTGGTTATTATTTTGTATATTGACCATATTCACACTGATCACTAAGGATTATCTATATACCATAAGACCCTTCGGATAGCGCAGCACCACCACCTCCCCCCTTTTTTCTTTCTCCTTACATGGTCTGGGTTTATGTTTGAGCCCTTTATTCGGTGTTTGCAGCTGGCCGGCCATATACGGGTCATACAGTTCTAAAAATTAAGCTTATTTTTTTTAATACGTTATCTTTTTTCCCCATCTGGTAGCGCGGGAATAACCCCCGGTTTTATCTAAAACAACTAAGGCTGAAGATTTAATAGAAGAGGAAGAATAGGAAAGTTTAAAAAAATGACTGAAGTTCCGCTTTAAAGCATAACTTCCCCTTTTGAGTGAAGTTGCACTTTAATAAACAGTGCATGTAATTTAGACAAAGGTTTAGTACTGATTAATGCTCATAATTTATTTGTTCAATATGTCTCTATCTAATTGTCAGACATTGCAGATTGTCAGGTGACCAGCAGAAATAGATTGCAGACTAGGAGCGAGTGATGTATTTTCTGTAACAAAATTGGCTCATTAATATAATTTAGATTCCAATGTTCATCTAGCAGAAATTAAGCAATAATGTCATTGGAGACATTTTGTGGAGCAAATGACTGCATTTATGTGAGACTTAAGGTCTGGCGAGAAAGCGGATGAAACTTCATGTGCAGACAAACAAGGAAAACCCTATTTAAAGAAAAAATTATACAATGTGACCTACTGTGTGCATCAATTCATAGAGCTAAATGGCTCATAAAGGCTTTGTCTTCAAACGTTTGGAAACGTGATAAAACCATTTTTTCTGTCCAATGGCTTCTGCTGATAGAGTTAACAGTGTTGTTAAAGCAAATCTGTGCTTCACCCATGCAGCCCCACTAACAGCACATACTCTTCTTATTTTCGCTCCCTTGCCCTCCAGTTCAGCTGCTGTGAGCAAAGAAAAATACTCAGCACTACTAGGAACGAGAAAGTATTTGACTCACATTTCTCCCATGTGACAGCACTGGTGTTTGGTAATCGCCCCCCTGAGGCACCCAACAATGTAACATTGGGTGTGGAAAGGGGTCCTCAGCCATTTGTAGGCTCCTGTTGGCCTAAAGTGGATTAAACCCTCCTATCGTTTTCAGCCAAGGAGGCTGCCATTTTGGCCTCTATTTAACCTACAACTGCCATGGTGCTGCACATGTGATCAGTTATGACACCAGCCATTGGACGGTTTGACAGTTTGGTTGTATCAGGAACCATGAATCAGACCGAGACAGAAGTAAAATTAAATTACACTTGTTTAATAAAAATAATAATTAAGTAAACAGAGTAAGCGTAGTCAAAACAAGCCAGAGTTCAGTAACCAGATCGGGTAGTCAGCCAAGCAAATGTCAGAGAGCCAGAGATAAACGTAGTAGTACAGCAAGCAGGATCAGGAGCCAGAAGGAACGTAAGCCGAGCAAGTCTTCAACAGGAACGCAGGAGAAAGTCTCTGTGATGTTGACAAAGGCGAAGGCAGAGATCATGTGAGCTGGACAACTTTAAGTAGGCAGGACTGATGAGCAGAATCAAAAACAGCTGGGTAACTGTGGAGAGAGATGGGAGCTGGCAATTAGCCGACAGCTGAGTGGCCAGCTCAGAGAAGGAAGGGCTGAGCCTAGCCCTGACAGGTTGAGAGCACAACCAATGGGAGTGTCACATTTCTGGCATGTGCCACGATATGTAACTGTTTTTTGAAACTGTTAAATGGCTGGATTTACTTCTACTTTAATGGAACAGGGGGTTGGAGGGCATTTATGTGCAACTAATGAGGCCAACGTTCAAGTAATCCTGTTTCTCCACCCTAAATTGACAAAGAACAAGTTCACTTAAAATGTATGTAAAGCCAAAACATTTTTTTGTTGTTGTTTTGGATAGATTACAATGGATCTTATTGCTTAAAATATATAGGTAGGAGATGTTGCCTCCAAATTGGTTTAGCTGCTCATAGTGAAGATTAGGGATGGGTGAATGGTTCAGCCCGAGCATAAGTTCGGGCCGAACTTTGGTTGTTCGGACGTTCGGTGAACAGCGAACATTATGCGGTGTTCGCGGCAAATTTAAAAGCCGCAAACTCCGTTAGTCTATGGGACACTAACATGAAAAACCGAAAGTGCTCATTTTAAAGGCTTATATGCAAGTTATTGCCATAAAAAGTGTTTGGGGACCCGGGTCCTGCCCCAGGGGACATGTATCAATGCATGTATCAAAACTTTTAAAAACCTCCGTTTTTTCGGGAGCAGTGATTTTAATAATGCTTAAAATGAAACAATAAAAATTAAATATTCCTTTAAATATTGTGCCTGGGGGTGTCTATAGTATGCCTGTAAAGTGGCGCAGTTTTACCGTGTTTAGAACAGTACCACAGCAAAATGACATAAAGTAAAAAAAGTCATTTAAAACTGATCGCAGCTGTAATTAATTGCCGGGTCTCGGCAATATACATAAAACTCATTGAAAAAAAAACGCATGGGTTCCCCCCCAGTCTACTACTAGGCCCTTTGGGTCTGGTATGAATATTAAGGGGAACCCTGAACCCCCCAAAAAATTGCGTGGGGGTCCCCACAAAATCCATACAAAAGGGTCTGGTATGGATTTTAAGGGGAACCCTGTGCCACAATAAAAAAATGGCATAAAGGGTCCCCCAAAATCCATACCAGACCCTTATCCGAGCACGCAACTTGGCAGGCAGCAGGAAAAGATGGGGGATGAGAGCACCCCCCCTCCTGAACCATACCAGACCACATGCCCTCAACATGGTAAGGATGCTTTGGGGTCCCCAAAGCATCTTGTCCCCATGTTGATGGGGACAAGGGCCTTCTCCCCACAACCCGTGGCCGGTGGTTGTGGGGGTCTGCGGGCAGGGGGTTTATCGGAATCTGGAAGCCCCCTTTAACAAGGGGACCCCCAGATCCCAGCCTCCCCCCCCCATGTGAATTGGTAATGGTTACATTGTACCCCTACCATTCACAAAAAAAGTGTCAAAAATAGTAAAAAAGACAGGAGACACTTTGGGAAAGTCCCTATTAATTTACACTTCTAATTTATATTTATTACATGTCCCTGTTTACATAGCAAAACTTTAAAATAAATATTTAAAAATCACAGCATACCTTTTAGATGCTCTTCTCTGGAACTTCTTCCAGGAAAAGTTCTACTTAGTTGTCTTTGTTATAAGGAGCTGGGAAGCTGTGTTTATCATAAGGGTGCATTCACGCTTGCGCATGCACCCTGTCTGATTTCAGCTGAAAGAACCCCAGCGAGAGGTTCCTGTGATTAGTTGCGAGTAGGCAGTCCCATTAAAAGCAATGCCTCTTGCAGCTAATCACGCCCACTCCCATGTAATTTGTCGTGCTTATGAAGATCATTTTCCTGCACGGTATTTATGAATGAGTCATTTTTAAACGATGATATTTTTAAGATGCAGGCTCAATCAATATGAACACAGACTAAAAATGGGAGATTTATTAATACAAAATAGTTATTTATATTGGTGACAGAAACAAATGTTGTTAATGTTGTAAATGTTGTTACATAAAAATAGGAATATTAATTGTGTTACATAAAATTAAAAATATTAATTGAAACACCCGCTAATGGGAGTACTTTTTAAATGACACAGAAATAATAAAACTTCCCTGTAGAATCAATAACCAAGTAAATATGACGATTAGACAGAACGTCTGTATTTAACAAATTCAACCGTTACTAGGTAAGTAAGTGATCAATAACGTGAAAAAAAAATGTCAATATGTCAATAGAATGGAAACTATAAAAACGTAATGAAAAAATGTACGCTTAGAGAGAACTCTACAAGGTGGTTATTGACTTGAGAGAAATAGTTATCTAACTGTATATAATTATCAATAAATCAATGTTTAAGATAACATAAATGAATATAAGGTAAAAATCAATACAACATAATTACCTATTCCAAAATGGCTACTGGTTTGAAATGGTGTTTATCAGAGTTCTAAGATGACTGCCGTGGTTTCCAAGATGCTTTTTGCTTAAAGAGGAATTGCGTCTTGCGACCTCCGAGTTTCAAAGCACAAGGTGTCAAAGAATCTTCACGAATGTAGAGATATGAGTTGATGAATGAAGTGTGTGTGTCTGATTGAGTGTCCCCATGGCTTTCTATCTTGATCCTATCATCATTTGGACAATATGCTCATAAAAATTATAATAAGCCTATCCCTGAAGGTGTATGTATATACCAATGTTCTCTTTCATTGGCTGAAAGATCTATTGATTGTCTTTTTGTAGATTTAGGTCAGGGGTAGGCAACCTCGGCCCTCCAGCTGTTTTGAAACTACATTATTATTTAGGAATTCTGGTAACTAGTACAATGTGAGGGTATGATTTTACTCATCAATATCACATACAATTATTGAATATGGATAAATGTATTACTCTTGTAGACACTATTGAATACCTTTTTATCTAGGTAAAAAAAAATCAGATATTTCTTTGAGTTGCTTAACATGGACTTTGGCCAGTCTGACTGACTATTTAGACAGTTCAGCTGGATAAACAATTCTTGGAGTCTTCACAATAGTCTCTGTCCACAGACAGGGATTTCATCTGGAGAACAATCAGTCAAGTGTTTGTATTGTCGACTCATCTGGGTGGTATCAGGTCCTTTTATCTAACAAACCAGAAAATGTAATTCTCTTTGGTTCTTTGGTTTCCAGCTTTGCAATCAGTCTGTTTATAGTGTAGGTGATTCATTAAAAGTTGGGAAACAGCTGAAATCATTGTGATCCTTTTTTCACCTTTCTCAAGGGGCTCATGATATATAAAAATTGAAAAGATATTATTATTTCTTCTCAAAAGGTCTAACAAATTGCTCAAGCAACAATCACATGCAAGTGATCGACCTGGATGCAGGCAGTTTATTTGCCCTCACATAGTATGAATGCACCCTAATTAACCCTGTCTGGAGGCAGGTACAATATCTTTTAATTTGTAATAGATTTGAACACTGTCCTTCTTAATATGGTTGAAAATTGCTAATTATTATTATTTTTTTTAAATTAAAATAAAAGAGGGTATACTCACTTGCTCTTTTTCAGTTCCCCCGCCGGTGCTCTCCACTCCTCCTTGTGTGCCACCATAGCAAGCTGGGCACACTCCCAAGCCAGGCTATGTTTGTCCATAGACAAACACAGCATGGTCCAGCCACACACCCTGCTTCATCCTAACAGGATTTTACTGAGAGCAGCAGGAGCCAATAGCTCCCACTGCTACCTGAGTCTCTTGTGAGAAGAGAAAGAGGGAAACGAAGAACTGCAGGCTGCAGACTTACTCTAGACGATTAGATGCTGGGCTTCGCCATTGTATGTTGAAGAGAACTGGACTCAGTCTGTCCCCAGCCCAGCTTTTGGGACAGACCACACTGAGCTGGCCGAGAAATGTTTGCGGTCAGCCATGACACCTTCTCCTCAGGAACCTCTAACTGGTAAGAAATATATATTTTTTTATTTTTAAAGCAGGATTCCGGCCAGCGAAATTTTTTTTTAAAGTCAGCAGCTACAAACACTGTAGCTGCTGACTTTAAATAAGTACACTTACCTGTCCTGGGTGCCCGTGATGTCGGCTGCCCAAGGCCGACCCGTCCCTCAGCTCTCGAGTCCCGGCACCGCCATCCTAACTAAGGGAAACAGGCAGTGGAGCCTTACGGCTTCACTGCCAGTTTCCTACTGCGCACTCGCGAGCGGAGGCAGATTAGGAAGACTCCCCGTTCTGCCGCTCAGTGACATGATTGCGGGACACCAGCGAACATTGAGTCCACAGGCATGGTCACGGAGCATGCGGCGCGCGAGCCCACAATGCCGCTTCTTAAAGGGGATGTACCTGTATGCCCATTTGCGCAGCCGTGCCATTGTGCCGACGTGTATCGCCGTGCACTGGACGACAATCGGTTAAAGCAGTTAAACCCAAAACCAGAAATATAATATATTGCTGCTTATTAAGGCCCATACAGATGATCAGACTTTTTGACAACAAACATGCAAATTAGCTGTTTTAAGGCAATATGTGGGCATGCTTCATCGGACAAACTTTTTCGGTTTTCATCGGACAAATGTTGGCTGTGCGAACAGACAAACTTGGCAGCAACAAAAGTCCTACGTCGGCTAGTCCGATCGTGTGTACACAAAACCATCGGACTTTAGTCCAAAGTACAAACACGCATGCTCAGAACCAATGCAAAAGATCAGACAACAATACAGAAGTTGACCAAAGGGTGGAGTTGGAGAATTGAACTTCCTCTTTTGAAGTGTCGTCAGTACTTTGAAACGTCACTACCTTCGTGTTTGTTGCTTAAAAAGTCCTGCCATGTGTATGCAATACAAGTTCACGGCCACAGAAATCCACGGAAAAGTTTGTTTAAATTCCGATCGTGTGTATGAGGCTTTAGTCATTAGATGTGGTGGCTGCACGAGTTTTCAATTTTTAGGCTTTTCCCCCTCTGTTTTCACCTGGTGATCTGGCCAGTAACACACTACCTATATTATGGTGCCTCCACGCTGGATGAAGGAGCACCAGGGGCACCATTGGAGAGCTGCATTGTTAATCTGGTGGCAAAGGAGTGTTTGGTGTACTGGCATTTAGATATACTAACAAATCTAAGTTGAACTCCAGCTTATTGGTTGCCATACACAGCTACTCTAAATTCTGTCTGCTTTGGTTTTGATAAATACCCCGCCCTACCCACCTACCCAACACACACGCGCACACACACACACACACACTACCATATTGTATTTAATGATTGGTAAATGGCAACAATGCTATTGAAAATTACATGTGTGCTGATTCTTAACATGGACTGGTTTTAGTAGACCTGTATGAGAAAGTGAAATGGTACTGTTTTCAACCTTCTTTACTGAAAATACTAACTACACTCCACACACAACATGCTCACACACCCTGGTGCTTGCTTACTTCTGGTGGCAGTGGTCTTTTATATACTTACATCTTTGGTGTGAACATCTTCGGTGTTTGCCATGCCTGCAATGTAACTCCACATAGAATGGAGCTGTACTCCAAGTGTCAATACTGTAAGAGCATGGCCCTATTCATTATGGAGTAATGCCCTGTACACATGATCGGACTTTCCGACGGAAAATTTGCGATCGGAGCTTGTTGTCGGAAATTCTGACCGTGTGTAGGCTCCATCGGACTTTTTCCATCGGAATTTCCGACGCACACAGTTTGAGAGCTGGATCTAAAATTTTCCGACAACAAAGTCCGTTCCCGTAAATTCCGATCGCGTGTAGACAATTCCGACGCACAAAGTGCCACGCATGCTCAGAATCAAGCAGAAGAGCCGCACTGGCTATTGAACTTCATTTTTCTCGGCTCATTGTATGTGTTTTACATCACTGCGTTCTTGACGTTCGGAATTTCCGACCAACTTTGTGTGATCGTGTGTATGCAAGACAGGTTTGAACCAACATCCGTTGGAAAAAATGCGATGGAATTTGTTGTCGGAATGTCCGATTGTGTGTACGGGGCATAACTGTGTAGGCATGATGTATTCCACATCGATGTAAACCCCCCCATGAGGCAGCACCATCATAAAGAACTAAGTATGCACAGCTATGGGGATCTAGGTTAGATTAGCTTAGGGGCTAGGGATTTGGGAGAAGGTTGTCATAGGAAAAGTGTAGTTGCCCGTGAAATATACAAATCCTATAAGAACAAGCCTGCAGAGGCTATAATAAAGTATTTGTGACTGCAGGTGCCTAAAATGTAAAACTACACATTCTAGATTTCCCATTTCCTCTGAATTAACTTCCAGCTGTGAGCTCCTTGCAGTCTTGTGGGTTGTATTAATTGTTCTTTAATATTTATACCACAGCCAGGTAAATATAAGTGTTGGGTAATACATTTTAGGATGCTGACTGTAAAATCATTGTTAATCTCTTTCTGAAAGCTTTGCTTTGTGTTTAATTCATTCAAAATTATTTCAGTGTGTTTTGGCTTTCACCAAATTGGATATTTAAACAGGAGGTGACCTGTGTAACAGATGGCTTGTTGTTAGAATGGTGAAAGCAAAAGCCTAAGTTTTAGAAATAGTCGTAAATATCGGAAACTGCTTCTGTTAACCGCAGAGATAAGTAAGCTATAAAAATGCAGATTGTATTGAATATTATGACTTTGAATAAAAGACGGTTTGTCCTCATAAGATAAACGTATTTAAGAAAGAACTAAAGGCACTATGTCCCAAATGTATGTGATGAGGCACCAAAGTAAAATGATTTTTTAAAGCCCCATTAGTTCTACTAATTAGAGGGTACTAATTAGAATGTGGCTTATTCTGCTAGTAGTAACCCCCTTCTGTTCTTTAAATTGGCTACCCTGGCACCGACACATTAAAGCATCAGAAAAGCAATAAAAATAGCATCATATTATAAA
The DNA here is from genome assembly GCA_037952835.1 of Lithobates septentrionalis. Taxonomy (NCBI): domain Eukaryota; kingdom Metazoa; phylum Chordata; class Amphibia; order Anura; family Ranidae; genus Lithobates; species Lithobates septentrionalis. Next base: position 1,665,392 of record JBBDGP010000990.1, on the reverse strand, counting down.
CTGAAACTATTACTGTAAACAAGTGAACCCCTCATAGGCAGGAACACCATCTATTCTTAGTGCCTGCAGACCCATACTGGTTCCTTTTGACATGTGGTAGTTTCTGTGCAGAAAACAATTGTGAAATGTAGAGCTGTAACAATAAAATCAAATGCAACCCCTACACTAAAGCATCCGCTAACACTCATCCTTTCCCCTCCCCAAACATAGCAATAAAAAGTGCTTTAAACACTAAAAACTTAAGCGTAGGCAGCCAGCTAAATTCACTATTGAAAATTCAATGAACTGTTGCACCTGCTAAAAAAAAAAAAAATCCTACTCTGACAATTTTAGACTGTTTAGCCTGTTAAACAGCATAACCAGGTTCTTACGCTACATCTCTCTTCTGCAGTTAAAGCTGGGTTCCACCCAAATTTTGAACATTATCTCTATGCATTCTCTTCCTTGCCTAGATGCTGACATGCTGTGTAGAAAAATTTAAATCGCCGTAATTACCTTTTTTTTCCTAATCTTCTTAGCACTTCCTGGTTTTCCTCCCATGGGAGTAGGCGTGTTTCCAGCCTCTCCCAGACCTCCCACAGTCCCCTAAGAGCTAGTCTCAGGCTTCCCAGCATGCATTGTGCAACAGCGTCATCACAACATCTCGGTGAATGCTGGGAGCACAGCATTTACTGCATCCAGGAAATACATGCTTGTGGGCTTCAAATGCCCACAATGAAGATGGAAACCGCCTTCAGTGAATTTTATAAGTTATTATTTACAACAAAATCGGACACAGGCGGACTTATTACACAGAACATGTGAGTAGATAATCATGAGAAGAAAAGTTTGTGAATGAACTCCAAAAAAAAAAACCGATAGATAGGTGGACCTCCGCTTTAAGGCAATACAGCTTGTACAAGGAATACCACAACCTATGAAGGAACAGCAAACACACTTATGATGTCAAAGAAGGGTTCTCCTCTCTTATCAGCCAGCTCCCTGCTTTAGGCTGGGTTCACACTTGAGAACGCAGCAGCTCAAAGCAGGAGTTCCGGTGTGTTTCCATTCACCATTCCAGGTTTGATTTCAGCCCGAAATTTGGCCTGAATTCGGACCTGAAACGGACCAAAAGACGCACAGGACTCCTGTGCAATTTGCACTGGAGCTGCTGCGGAGATGTGTGATCCAACTATGCGAATTGAATGCGGAGAAATCCACATCCAATTCTCACTGGTGTGAGCCCAGCCTCACTGTGCATTGCAGTAAATTTTATTTCGCATATAGTACAGTTCTTTATTTTCCTTCTGGCAGTGGAAAATACACATACACTCCAACCCACCTCCCCCAAACATATAACTTCTAAAAACCTCTGAACCCCAAGGCCGAATACAAACCCAATCTCTAAACTAAGCCTTAGAGCTCAACTAAAGAACACAGGGGAGTGGCCTGACCATGGCAGTGTGAATCCGCAACTTATCTGGGCTCTGTGTAGCTGGAGAGGATAGTAGCTACTGGCCCCTCCACGTGAAAGACAATTTCGGCGGCAGGAGACTTTGCAGTACATTCGCAATCCCCTATTCTCACTCCGGTGCTACCGCCAATGAGTCCACCTCTCGGGACTCGCACAGCCCAGCATGCTCTGTCTGCTCGGAAGATGTAGACATTCGGCAGGACATTCAGCAGCTCATCCAGGCCCTGCTTACTAAGGCAGATATACAAACTATGCTGGAGCAATTGATGGGAGCCTTGCGCAAGGACATAGAGGAGTTTAGATCCAATGCACAAGCTACTGAGCTGCGGGTGCAGACCCTAGAGGAACAGCATGCCTCTTACCAGCATCAACTGATCACCATGCAATTGCAAATGGAGAATGCCAAAAACCGCACCAAAAGAAATAACATCAGGCTAAAAGGCATCCCTGAAGCTACGCTGGGGGCAGATCTCCTGGCGTCCGTTGTAGCGATCTTCAACCAACTACTGGGAGACCCCCGTCAAATGTGATAGAAATCGACCGTGTTCACCGAGTTCCAGCGATGAAAGATGTTTCCCTGACAGCTCCCTGAGATGTGCTCTGTCGTGTCCATTTTTTCACAATCAAATTATTTAAACCCCTGCTGGAGCTTATCCGTGCTTCAGGAGCTACGTATACCTGGAGGTATCCTCTTTCCCTGCTGGTAAAAAGGGACAATTGGTTCTTTTCCCTGTTTGCCCCTACACAGCAACCACAGCTCTTTACCTTCGTGGACTGCCAAGCCATAGAGGTTCCAGACTGGACTGCCCTGCCGAGAGCCTGGGATACCCCGGGCATTTCACAGCCACGTTTGCAGCGAGAGTGCAGATCCAGGTCCCCTCGACCTCGCACACCATCTACCCGGGGGCACCCAGCCAATCCCGAAGCCTGACTTGGCTAGTTCTCCTTTTCCACTTTGTCATCCAGAACTAACTCAAATCATGTATGCTTTTATCTTGCACATTTCTCTCCGGGTCCTAGCCATGAGCTCTACCCCAGGTTTGAGAAATCTTTATCAGTAATTCCCCAACCAGTGGAATACAGGCAGTGGTTGAACTCTTTGGACATTTTTTACATGGATATGCCTTACACAGGAGCCAGGGGAGGGGTTTCATTGGGTGGGTTTGGGGGGGTTGATTGTACCTCAGATCGTGGTCGGAGTGTCCCTCCTGGGACCCATTTGAATTGTATGTTAAATGGGAAGATGTCTTATATTCGCTCATACATCGAATTGGTAGTCAATTGTTGCAGGGGGGGTCTACGGAGTGGAGGGTTCACCAGGTCGGTTCTCTCTTTGCAAGCACATTTTCGGGGACCCGGCTATTGCCTTGAGTGGAGATTCTCTGGCTAGCAAACTGATGACCGCTTATCCTGGCAGGGTTCTTTAAGGGCTGGTGAAGTTTACAAGTTATATTTTTGCAATGGTTTTTATTTACTTCTGCATGGCTCTGGTTCTGTCAGATTGGCTCTTGGGGTGTGCTGTGGGAGATGCCTCAACAGCCAAAATAATCTGTCAAACGGGAGTTACTTTGTTATGATTTCCTATTTGACCCCATCTTCTATTATGTGCCACTGCTGCCACTCCAGATGGTATAGCTAGTGATGAAGTAGTTCTGAAGCTTGGTAGGTACAGGTTCCCAGGGGGGTCGGACATGCCTTGGTCGGGGGGTCCGGGTTCGGTGCCATCTGGGGTGGCAGTATGCCTTAAGTTACGATGTGTTCACGTTTCTGCTCTACTTGTTACATTCGGTACACATGTTCTGAGGCACCTAGGGCAGTGGGTGCTCGGGCTCACTGGGGTAGTGGTTATTCAGCTTAATATATACTTGTGATGAAGATCTTTCTCTAAAGTGTACACATCTCAGTACACTGCTGTGGTTGTCTACTTCCCCACTATACACGCTTCTACTCTATAGGAGGATAACTAGAAGCCTGGCATTATTTTCTGATTCACTCTGACAAGATCCGTGAGTCGCATCTTGTCAGTAGTTTCCTTCCTCTATCTCTCTGGATCCTTCTAGAGAGTCTCACTATTGTATCGCTTGATCTGTTCTCTCTCTTATTCTTTACTACCTGTGAATTTTCTCTTAGTTTTTTTGGGGGGTTTTATTTGTTGTTTTTTTTTTTTTTTTAAGACAAACTCTCAGATTTGAGAGATAAGCTAAATTTAGTGCTTACGGAGAAAGCTAAAGCTCAGTTGGTGAGGTGCAGGCGGGTGTTCTTTAAGTTCGGTAATAAACCTGGTAAGATCCTGGCTAATGCTTTACGGTCCACTAGGGCGTGCACCTATGTCACGCAACTTGAAGCAAAAGATGACAAATTGGTTAAAACCTCAACGACATTGCTAAGACTTTTTGAGAATATTATACCTCTTTGTATAATCTGACACCCCAAACGTTATCCACGGCTTGTAACAATATACGCAAATGGATCCAACAGTACCTGGAGTCCTCAGGCATGTCATGTTCATCTGATGAGATAGCGACAGATTTAGACCAACTGTTTCGGTGGAGAAATTCCTTGCGGCGCTAAAGTCCACGAAACCAGGCAAAGCACCGGGTCCAGATGGATTTACACCTTCTTACTATAAGACGTTTTCAGTGATCTTGACTCCACATTTTGTATCGGCATACAATTCCTTGAGAGATGGACATGATCTCCCTGATGTCAGCCTACTGGCCCATGTGACTGTAATTCCAAAGGAAGGTAAGGACCAGGCCCATTTTGCTCTTAAATGTGGACATGAAAATTTTTACCAAAATTATAGCAAATAGGCTGCACCTACATACCTTGTCTAGTTCACTTGGACCAGTCGGGATTCGTCCCCTGTCCAGAAGGGCGAGATAACACCCAGAGGGTCTTGAACGCAACTCTTTATGCACAATTTTCTCTCTCACCCTTCGTGCTTCTCTCCACAGATGCAGAGAAAGTATTTGATAGGGTTGATTGGTTGAAAAAGGAAGAGAGGTTTGGGACTTTATATGAAGTATGCGGCCGAGATGAACAACATGAACAGAGATTGACTGGTGGACATTTAATAATATATAACCCAATCACATAGTGTATGGCATGTACATAGTAACATAACATGAACCAATAGCATGATTAAGAGGTTTAATATACATAATGATCAAATAGTAATGAGTGTAACATAAGTCACATGAAAAGTACATGACATTAACAATATAATTAAAGAAGGAAACCACCAGATTCGAATTCTGTGCTCATTTATTGTAACAAGTTCATAAATATCTTGGTAAAGCCCAATAAAGCCCGATAAAAAGCCCCATAAAAACAACAGAAATAGTAAACATATTGTGGAATGTCCCTCTTGGATAAAATTGGTATTCCGGGCATCTTAAAAGCTCAACGCGTTTCATGGATATCTCCATGAAAAATTAGGTAAGGTATAACTGGCCATAACTGACCTTTTTTTCTCCCTTCTTTTTATATATATACCAGGGATGGAAGTATGCGTTCCCGACTACTATTATTTATATTTTTAATCTTGGTATTGTCCATCAACAGTCTATCTATTATAGCCATCATTATATATTTCTCTTGTTACTTCTGGCCCATTAGTTTTTACTTTAGAAGGGTTAGATCACATTTATTTTGATACGTTTTCCATATAGATACACTCCTTCTTGAGATTGTTAGGCTTATGTTGGTTGACGGGGCTTTGGGTACTGGCTGGGGGTCTCCTTCTGGGAGCTGCGATGCACACTCGGGGCCCTCCCCCTTGCCCTCCACCCTTGTGAAGCTGAGGGTAAAGGTGATGGACTGGCCAAGCATGTCTCCAGACCTAAACCCTATTGAGCATCTGTGGGGCATCCTCAAATGGAAGGTGGAGGAGCGCAAAGTCTCTAACATCCACCAGCCCCGTGATGCCATCATGGAGGAGTGGAAGAGGACTCCAGTGGCAACCTGTGAAGCTCTGGTGAACTCCATGCCCAAGAGGGTTAAGGCAGTGCTGGAAAATAATGGTGGCCACACAAAATATTGACACTTTGGGCCCAATTTGGACATTTTCACTTAGGGGTGTACTCAATTTTTTGTTGCCAGTGGTTTAGACATTAATGGCTGTGTGTTGAGTTATTTTGAGGGGAAAGCAAATTTACACTGTTATACAGCTGTACACTCACTACTTTACATTGTAGCAAAGTGTCATTTCTTCAGTGCTGTCACATGAATAGCTAGAATAAAACATTTACAAAAATGTGAGGGTGTACTCACTTTTGTGATATACTATACCTGCCCTAACTCAAAATCAACTGAGTCGAGCGTTCGGCTTTAAGTGGACGGACTCCCACATACGCTATTTGGGAACAAATATTCCTCTCAAACTCAATAGGATTTTTGAACTCCGTAAGCTTAAAGTTGACCTCCAACTTTGGAAAAGGGAATCTTTTACGTGGTTTGGTCGCGTGAATATTCTAAAAATGAACGTAATGCCAAGACCAATATATGTTTTTCCGATGCTGCCAATTAGACTCCCATGGAATTTTTTGACTGAGTTACCGACTAGGTTTACTCAATTCGTATGGGCGGGCAAACCACCTAGACTTCGTAGAGCAATACTATCCCTTCCAAATGTTTAGGGGGGGGTATAGGCTTTCCTGATCCTATAAGATACTTTGAGGCCTCTCACCTAACGAGGATAATGGAGTGGTGTGTAATGACCGAACCTAAATTGTGGGTGGACCTCGAACAAACTGTGCATTCTGTGTTAGCGGGTATACCCTGGTCCCCCATGCAAACTTGTCCTGTGATGATCACATTACACCCTACAATAGGGGCGACTCTACGAGTAGTTAAACACCCGTTTAAGACAATACCTACTTTATCTCCTATTCCAAGTCCTCTTGCACCAGTGTTGAGGTCCTACGCATTCTTGCCAGGCCTGACCGACTCAAAATTTGTGGCGTTGCGTCGACAGAACGTTTTTAGACGCCTTAATTTCTCAGTAGCTAATAAACTCATGTCCAGCCGATAACTAGACACATGCTTCCATAATGACCTAGATTTTTTCTGTAGGAGTCAACTGAGTACTTACCTACGCTCATTACCTTTAGACCATCAAAGCCTTCGTCAACTCACTCCACTCAAACAGATCTGTTTAGAGGGGTCTCAACTCCCTCTTCCATTTCTATACTTTGCAGACAAACCAGGGGGACATGGCTGACTTGACCTTTTTACAACAGTGGGAAGATGACCTTCAAATGACCTTCTCTCAACCTCAGAAAGATAAAAATTTTACTTTTTGCAATAAAGTTTCCTTGGCAAGTAGATATCAGGAGTGAGGTTATAAACTTCTCACCCGGTGGTACAGAACCCCTGCCAAGCTGCATAGGATATATCCTCAGGTTTCAGATAAGTGTTGGCGCTGTGGAGAATCTGTGGGAACTCTTTTGTGTATCTTTTGGGAATGCCCAAAATTAATCAACTTTTGGACTGAGGTAGAGTCCACGATTAAGACGGTGACAGGGGTCTCACTCGAGAAAAGTCCAGCGGTTGTTGTTGCTGTTGAATGACACGCCTTTGTCTAATAAAAAACTTAAGAACTCCTACTCAGACATTTACTTACAGCCACTAAAGCCTGTATTCCAGCTCTATGGAAGAGTACCTGTCCCCCTACTGTTGCCCATTGGTGTACCAGAATTACAGATATTCAGATTATGGAAAACCTCACCATGACTTTGAAAGAACAGGAAGACAAGTACTGGAAGATCTGGACTCCCTGTTATAGGGACCAGACACCACTGGCCTCTCAGCCTAATGGAACATCAGGAGAGGTTTAGGTTCTGTGGGGTGGCCTCCCCTTCCTCCCCCCTTCCTCCCCCCTTCCCCAATTTTTTTTCTTTTTTTCTCTTCTCTTTCTTTCTTAATTTATTTTATGCTGTTCTTTTATCTCTCTTCTGTACATTGTATACTCGGGTTAGGTCCTTTCGACCGCTACCGCATTTTTTTCTACCCATCTATTGGAAAATATTAAATTGTTTGGGAAATGTACAGGGAAATACCATCATACAACATGTAATGTGAGCGGTTGCCAATGGTTCATTTGATAGTTGACCTAGCAGCCATCTGTGTACTAGCTTAGATGGGATGTGCTCTTGTAATTCTTGGTAATGCTTGTTTTTTGTAACATTTTGTTTGCTGCCAAACTTTAATTTCCTTAAATGCTTAATAAAGAATAATCAAAAAAAAAAAAAAAAACACAGCTAAATACACACATAGAATACATGAGATCTGTTTTATCCACCAAAGTTTTTGCATATACGTTTCTAAAATGTACCAGCCAGCAAAACAAAACAGGTGCCAAAACATTTGTCTGCTACAGTTAGGCAATACAATTGGGAGACTTTACCTGCACTGATAGCTACCTTCAAGTGATGTCCTGATCTGAGTCTGTTACCCTAAGCAAGTGGCCGAGTGCATATTTATCTTTTAAAAACCATCCTGGAGGCACCCCTGGAAAGTGGCCTTCCCTTTCCTCTCACAACCCCCCCACCCCATTTTTTTCCCCGCTATACCCCCTACACTACCCATAAAAGAGTACTGTTTCTGTCTGGTCTGGGCTGTTACTTATTTATACACAGTAACTGGTCACAGTGTCCTAGGGACCAGCTTAAGCAACCAAAATGTTATCACCATAGTTACATTTTATGTGAAACTGAATATCTTCTTTCAATCCTTTTATTTGTCAGGCTCATGGAGTTCAGCTTCTTGGCTTCTTGGCTTCTTGGCTCTTCTATGCAATCCAATTCTCTTGTTTTTTTGCATGTGTTGAGATTATGGTAATATGACGCATATACTGACCTTCTGTACTTACACCAATGTAAATGATAATCTATTCACTGTAAAAAGCTTTTCTTTAAATAAATAAGAAAAATAATAATAATACAACTAGGTCTTGTCCCTGCACCAACCCTTAGATTGGACAGTAAAGGAGTAGCAGCAGACTGATGAGCTTATCTCTGTCTCTGTGATCTTTTCTATCAATATATTTCTTGTACATGAGCACTTCAGTACCACTAATTGGCTCCTTGTACTGCTCATCCCTCACTTTTTTTTAGCTTTGCTTTTTGGAGACTGCAAGAGGCTGATGCCAATTCAAGTTTAATTATGTACGTTTTTACATACACAATTTTGTGATTTTTAAGCAAACGAATACCTGCATAAATAGTGTTTTTTTTTAAATCTGTCTGGAGTTCAACTATATCAGAAATGAACCCCTTTACTGTTTCTTACACACCACAAGCTATATCAGAAGCCCCTGTACTGATAGATTTCAGATCCTCCATCAAAAATGTGCAAAAATGTTGAAGAATCAAAATATGTTATAGTATCGGACTTGCATTTTAGTCTATGAGCCTGAGTTCAAAAACATAAATAAAACGATCATTCCATAGCTGAAGAGCTGCATGAAAGAAACAACAACCAAGCCTTGTATAATATCTGTTAAAGAATCAGTTGTGAAAGGGCCAATGGAAAATGTAATTAGAGTTGACCCAGAAACAAAACATAGGGTTTAGTGTTGGAGGTTCTAGTCTAGCTCACAAAGAGGTGAATAAAACATTCATATCGCACTAACCTCCGCATAGCAGTGCCAAAAATTGCCATTTCACTTTATGTAATGTTGAGCTTTCAAAGAAATATGGTACAGTATTTACTGAGAATACATCAGGCATTTGAGAGAATATATAAGATTGTGACAGCAAACCTTGGCTCATGTGAGGTAAATGCAGAGATCTTTGGCCACATTCGGACAATTTGGCCAAAACTCAGACACATGTCCAGGAAAAAGTGATATTTCTAAGATAATAATATTCATATCAAATGATCTGCATACTACAGGCTTAATCATCTCAATAGTGTCCTTGAAACAACAAGATAAACTCTGAACACACTCCTTTTATGACCCATTCTCCATCTTGCTCTATGTTGTCTCTACTTTTCATTCCCTACTCTTTAGGGTTCAGGGCGCCGCCCCCCTAAACCATGTGCCCGGCCCCTAATCTACATGCAGGGTGCCAGACGCATGGATTTCAACAGGTTTTTTTTTTTCTTTGAAGCACGTGATTAGAGCCTGAGGATCGCTGTCTTCCCGTCCACCTCCCACGAGGGGGTTGGGGTTTAGCAGTTTGCTGCACACCACCCAAAATATACCAGCTCCCACTGGTCAGAAGTCACTTCAGTTTTACAATAGGCAGCAAGGGTTCATTAGTATTTTTCTAGTGGTGGAACTCCAGAGCATTTGTTCATCTGAAACTCCCTCAACAAATCAACACATTTTATCACTTTACAGGGATCCCCACAGTGGTTCTCACTTGGGCGGCAACCTAAGACCTAAGTGATGGGTCTCTGTGAAACCCATAAAGTCTGCCCCACTAACTGGGGCAAATGCATTTCTAAATTATGCCCCCCCCCATAGTATAGTAAATGCATAGAGGAAATAAGGATTATGCACTCTTACACTGACCTTTATTGTGATGTGATCGACAGCATGATGATTTTAGTGCCATAGAGGTAGAACATTAGAGTGCAGCGTTGTCTTCAGGGTCGACCTGAGTAGCGTGCTGGGCAACAGTTCATTCATGCATTGCAGCACTGTTCTCTGCTTTAATATGCCAGGCAGCGGATCTGGCACATCCATGCACAAGGACAATGATATTTCATAGTGTCTGCTTTAAAAATTCAAAATGTTACAGCAGTAATTAAAAAGGATTTATCTAGAGCTAAGCAAATTGATTTGCAAACCTAGACATATGAGACAACTCATAGGAGTCCTATTTAATTTAACTGATGCATACATATTGGGATTTGACTGATTCAAGCAGTAGATCAGTTTAACTGTAATCAAAATTTAAAAGACCAGCAGATTGTCCCATATATAAAATTGTTCTGATTATGCAAAATCACAGACAGTCACAGGAAACAGCACTTAAATAACAGCAACCTCCCTGACATGCTGAGCAGCAGCTGTCAGTTGTCTAGTCGATAGATATTAAGTACATGAGGCAGAACATTTTCATATAGAGACCTTCATAAATAGAGCCACGCAGACATTGCCCAGATTGTCATGACCACATCATGTAATGCAGTGACATGCTGGATCCCTCATTTATACTTAAGAATCAAAGAATCAATTTAGCTTCCTGTGCTATTTAATGGTGCAAGAAACTATTGCAAGTAGCAAACACCACATTAGCAGAGAAGATAGACCTATTTGTGGTCTGTTTGCACTACCCTCGCTCGTCCTGGGATGAGAGCTGTCAGCGGATAGCACCAAGAGTGTTCTGTGCTGTGTCTGCGACTGACACAGCATAGAACAGGAAGCAGACCAGTTCTAATCAATAAAGGGACTTTCACACGTTTTGTTAGAAGCAGGACTTGTTATTTTTCTTCTGCTTAGAAGAGTGGTGCAGGAATAGACCACTCTTTGACAATTCCCCCTTAGTCCTCATTCAGGCAAGGAGTCTCTATGCTCATCTGCACTACTGCAGTCGGTGTCTGCAAACTGCCTTAGTGCTTGCATTTCACTTAGTCTAGTCTCCTCTGCACTCGCAGCCCAGCCACTACCGAACTTACAGCCTGGTTTTTGCTACATCCACAGCCTTTCTCATGCTCTAGTTCTTTGTTACCTGGCAGCTACCCTCCCTTGTGTCTGGGTATCTGTTGAGCGACCTTGGGGGTAGCCTGCAGCTAAGCCCAAATTCCCGAGGGGCTCCCTGGTGGAACACCAGCTAACGCTTAGATTTTACTTTCAGAGAAAGCAGCTGCATGAATAAACAAGGTCCAAATCTTGATTTATGAAAGAAAATGATGTCAGTGTTGAAAGAGCAGGTTTGATCATATTCTTATATAAAAACAGGGTGCTGAACGCAAAGTATGTATGACAGATTCAGTTTAAAAGTTGATGGAGTTTTGGGTTATTTAGGCTTCAGATGGATTCAAAGAGATTTGAAATAGTTTAAAACTGGCAACATCTAAAATGTACAATTAATAGGAACACCTTATTAAAATGTTTGCTATATAGGAGGCACCCCTTGATGGTTGGATGGGAGAAATCAAAAGTGACCTGGTTCGTAAAAGCAAGTTACCAGTCTGCAGTACCACAGGTGCCAAAGCGTTTTAAGAGAGTATCAATACTTCAAAAACACCATTTATTCCAAAGATTCCTGATACAATTGGCACTACCAGGATGGTAGAGCAACAGACTAATGTTTTTGGGATGAACTCAACATTGGGTTTTCCTAGAAGTGAGCTGGCGGGGACACCCGTTTTTTGAGCATTCCGAGGTACCTGTTACCCTACCAGGGTTGGGCTTGGCTTCACTATTGAGTCCCCACTCCCCAGACAAGGGTCATCCCACATAACCTTAGAAGGCTTCTCCTGATTGATTGGCCATTTTTAACTCTTTAACTCTAGGCCTGAGAGACACCAAGACCTTTCACGACAACTACAAGTAAAACTGTCTACTTGACTCGTCTACCGTCCATATCTTGCTTATAGTGATCTACTTTATTTCACTTGGATTGGTTCAATTGGTCAATACAGGAAGTTAGATTCCTCTTTCCTTTCCCCTGTTCAGGGTATATCGTTGGAGAATTCTATGCCTTTAATACTTTAAATTGTGGATGGATTAAATCGGCTCCTAGTTTGTTGTGTGTTGTGTCACCCCCTACCTGGTTCTCAAGGTCAAGCAGCACCTACCCAGTATGTCTTGAGGAAGCAATTTATGTTGCGAAATGCATTGACACGCTAGCATGGAGGAGATCATGGACCTAATTTGTTGATACGTATACGCTTTTTATGTGAATTATGAATCTACCATCACTTTGCAAGGATCCATGCCTCCACGTTTTTGTGCTATTGGGTATCTGTTGACCTTGTTAAGTAAAGGGTGTTGTTTGTTTGGTATTATATGTGTTTTTAAATTATTGTAATACAGATATACATCTTTATATATTACTGCCTCATGTTATGCCCACAAAGTCCGCAATTTTCTCAGAGAGTTTTTACTCTTTTCAATTTTTCATATATCTATTTGATGTTGGCATGGTGGGGGTCCTCCCTTTCTATTTCCTAGAAGTGATCATCCACCCATCAGTCTTGGCCGGTACATAAAACAAAACATGCAGACATGTTTGTTTAACTGGAAGATTGCTGAGCTTTGCAGAGTCCATATCTAGACTATGATGGCTGTTATATGGGCTTAAATAGAGTGACCCAGCTAAATAAGATTTCTTTTTTACTAGCTACTGTGTGTGTTCTCTAAAGCCCCGTACACACGGGCCAAATGTCGGGAGACAACGACCGATGTGTTCCGACGTTCTGTACAGAACACATCAGTCGTTGTCCGACTCCTGATCAGCGCTCTCAGTCAATGGGAGAGAGCGCTGTTCGGAGTGTTCTGGCCGGGGGACTTTCCCCCTGTCAGAACACAACAGCTCAGCGGGGGAGATCGCTGAACTAACCTTGCATGGTTAGTACAGCGGCTCTGACCGGAGCTGTCAGGTTTTTTTCTTGCTGGATTGCACGAAAAAAAAACCTGTAGTGTGTACTCGGCTTAAGGCTGACTTTAAGCTATACAATCTCCTTTAGATCTACCAGAAAATATGTAGGGCCTTCATGATTTGATACTATATGAGTTGCATATTACATTACATTTAGTTTTGGAAAATCTAAAGGAGATTGTACAGAGCTTGTACAATCAGATTGTATAGGGGGAGATTTACTGAAATTGGTGCACACAGAGACTGGTGCAGCTCTGCATAGAAACCAGACAGCTTCCAGGATTTAGCCTAGGTTCACACTGAATGTGGGCTTGAAACCGGCATTTCAGTCTGACTTCTGGGGCGATTTGAGAGACATCTGTGCGGGTTCGTGCACAGATGTCTATTGAAACCGCCCCCGAAGTCGCCAAAAGTCGGCGTCGCACCGGTTCGGACAGTGCAGTTGCCGGCTATAGGCTCCGATTTGGCATGCAATTTGACATGTCAAAAAGCATTTGACAAATTGGGCCGGTGTGAGCGAGGGCTTATTGTCAAAGCTTAACCACTTGCCGACCGCTGCACGCCGATATACGTCGGCACAATGGCAGTGGTGGGCAAATGGGCGTACCTGTACATCCCCTTCAATTGGCGGGGCTAGCAGGCACGCACGTACAGCGTGACCGTGCCCACAGGACCCGCGGACTCGATGTCACGGAGCCACAGAACGGGGAGATGCCTATGGGAACAAGGCATTTCCCCGTTCTGCCTTGTGACATGACAGAGATCACTGTTCCCTGTGATCGGGAGCAGTGATCGCTGTCATGTGAGTGGTAGCCCATCCCCCCCACAGTTAGAATCACTCCCTAGGACACACTTAACCCCTTGATCGCCCCCTAGTGTTTAACCTCTTCCCTGCCAATGTCATTTACACAGTAATCAGTGCCTTTTTATAGCACTGATCACTGTATAAATGACAATGGTCCCAAAATGGTGTCAAAAGTGTCTGATCTGTCTGCCATAATGTTGCAGTCACAATAAAATCGCAGATTGCCGCCATTACTAATAATAAAAAAAAAAATTCATATTAAAAATGCCATAAAACTATCCCCTTTTGGAGACGCTATAACTTTTGCGCAATCCAATCAATATATGCTTATTGCAAATTTTTTTACCAAAAATAGTAGAAGAATACATATCTGCCCAAACTGAGGAAAAAATTTGTTTTTTTATATATTTTTGGGGGATATTTATAATAGCAAAAAGTAAAAAATATAGCTTTTTTTTTTCAAAATTGTTGTTCTACTTTTTGTTTATAGCGCAAAAAATAAAAACCGCAGAGGTGATCAAATATCACCAAAAGAAATCTCTATTTGTGGGGGAAAAAAAATGTCAATTTTGTTTGGGTGTAACGTGGCACGGCCGCGCAATTGTCAAATAAAGCGACACAGTGCCGAATCGCAAAAAGTGCTCTGGTCAGGAAGGGGGTAAAATCTTCCGGGGCTGAAGCTGTTAATTGAACAAGCTGAAGTTAGAAGCTGATTGGCTACTCTGTGCAGCGCGGCATACTCTGTGTGCACTAGTGTTAGTAAATCACCCCCATAGTGTCCAGCTTTTTTTCCCCACATTCACATGGCTAAATGCATTTTTAATTTGATGTGGTCTTTTTAAAGCTTTTTTAAACACATACTAGTTGGGGACACTGCCTTCATTAACTTGATGCAAATATTTCCTTTCTTGTAAACTTAGATTATATTATACACTGTATTCATTTTGATTCCTCTGTGATCTGCGACTGCATTTCCATATCTGACTCTGAGGATGTGAGTGATGTGGACGCTATCCCCTGTGCGTGCGAGACTTTTACTTCAGACAATGTGACAGGAGCCCCCAGTCTGTTTCTGGCTCAATGCCGGCTGACAGCACTGCCCTCTACCTCCTCCCCTCACTGCTTCCACTGTGACATTTCAACACAATAATTATCCTAAGGGGCAAGACTATGTATTAAATACATGCATGCAGAGCAAGCCAGTACCACATAGGGAGACATCCACTATGCCATTTCCAGATAATACTTCCACAGTTATTTACGAAGTATTGTCAAAACAGAACACTGTAGTGGTGGAAGGAGTTACTGTTCAGTATATATTGAAAAGTAGCGCAATTACCCATTTATGCCCTGTACACACGGTCGGACATTGATCGGACATTCCGACAACAAAATCCTAGGATTTTTTCCGACGGATGTTGGCTCAAACTTGTCTTGCATACACACGGTCACACAAAGTTGTCGGAAAATCCGATCATTCTGAACGCGGTGACGTAAAACACGTACGTCGGGACTATAAACGAGGCAGTGGCCAATAGCTTTCATCTCTTTATTTATTCTGAGCATGCGTGGCACTTTGTGCGTCAGATTTGTGTACACACGATTGGAATTTCAACGGATTTTGTTGTTGGAAAATTTTATATCCTGCTCTCAAACTTTGTGTGTCAGAAAATCCGATGGAAAATGTGTGATGGAGCCCACACACGGTCAGAATTTCCGACAACAAGGTCCTATCACACATTTTCCGTCTGAAAATCCGACCGTGTGTACGGGGCATAAGAGGCAACTACACATATAATCACTTTTTTTGGAGGGGGAGGGTAGCTGTAAACTAAAAAACTTAAATGTAGAATTCTCATAGGGATTTATTCAGCAAGACAATACAAAGTGTAGTGTTAATATACAAACTCCAGTTCATTCTTGGCAAACAATCACAAATTCTTTCTTAGTTGATGTGTCCTCAGAAAACTGAAATCCAACTGGTGGCTGATTATAGTTCTTCTAAGTACATAATGACATACACCTTGGTGTGTCCTCCTTTACGGAAGCCCTTGAAAACTCTTTGTTGGTTATTGCGCAAGCAATTGAAAAAGCAGTCAGAGGCCATCGACTGTTCCCTGGGAGGGGAGAAGAAGCAGATGCTCAGGACGACGCTTTCTGGAGTTCCAATTCAACAAAAGACAGGGTCCGAGGCTAAAAATAAAGCAGACAGACGGCCATGGATTCCTGCAGGACAGCTCATTAGGAAGCATTCCACTGTGCAGGTTAATGAAGAATAGTTTAGTATAAATGGGAACTGCTGTGATTCCCTGGTATCTACAGATGTTCTGCATGCTTTATGCTTTGTGAATCCAGCATGGTGTTCTGCTTTAAGTTTTCTGCAGCACAATAAAAAAGGCTTGTTAAATGCAATGGATATTTCATTTATGAACATGGTTTAAAAGTGTCAGTAACATGAGTAGGGATGGGCGAAAGGTTCGTCCCGAGCATAAGTTCGGGCCGAACTTTCGTTGTTCAGACGTCGTTAGGTCGTTCGACCGTTGGTTCAGCCCCCAATCCGTCCACGATGCATTGTGGCGCTGAACAGTGCATTGCAAGCCCTGATTGGCTGAAGCAGTGAAAGATTCAGCCAATCAGGGCACAGAGCACTGTCAGAGTCATGATTGGATACAGTCATCATGACTGTATGCAATCATGGCTCATTCCCGCCCCACAGTATAAAAGTATTCTTTCAATGGCAGCCATTTTCAGTGTGATTTCAGCGAAAGAGAGATAGAACAGGCCTCCGTGTAGTGCTATTAATTAGTTTGCTATACTGTGCTATTTTGCTTCAATTGTCAGTGTAGATTATTAGTTTAGTGTCAGTCTAGGGATAGTGTGAGTGCAGTGAGGAGGACTATCATTCAGCTTTGCATAGTGGGCAGCTAGAGTAGGGATAGCTCAGATAATTTCACTGTAGTGTAGTGAGACCGTGTCATTCATACATATATTAGTGTGGAGTAGGGACAGCTCATATAGTTTCAGTGTAGTGTAGTGAGACCATGTCAGTAATCTTTATATTAGTGTATAGCTAGAGTAGGGACAGTTCAGATAGCGTCAGTGTAGTGACGGTTGAACACCGTCTATTTGATCGCATTACTGCCAGTTTAACGCTATTTACTTCTGTGTGCGTTACTGCCAGTTTAACACCATTTACTTCTGTGTGCGTTACTGCCAGTTTAACGCCATATAGTTTTATGTGCGTCACTGCCAGTTTAATGCCATATAGTTCTATGTGCGTTACTGCCAGTTTAACGCCATATAGTTTTGTGCGTTACTGCGAGTTTAATGCCATTTTCTCCTTTGTTTGTTACTGCCAGTTTAACGCCATATAGTTTTGTGCGTTATTGCCAGTTTAACGCCATATAGTTCTGTGTGCGTTACTGCCAGTATAACGCCATATCGTTTTGTGGATTACTGCAAGTTTAATGCCATTTACTTCTTTCCCCGTGGTGGTCAGTCCTCAGGCAGAGCATCATTTGCTCTGTTTAGTGAGTTTGCCCGTGCTATCCAGGCACAGCATGCAGAGGAGGTGGTGGACTGGCTTACTAAACCTTCCTCATCCTCTGTCACGCAAGCAGAGACAAGTGTGCAGACCCTTGCAGTTGCCAGAGTGGATAAACCTGCCTCCTTGTCCACATCTATTCCTGCCATAGCCCCAACATCAGCCATGACCACAGCGTCAGCCACTTGCTCCTTGATGATGCCCAGCCATTACTGGATTCAGATGTTGGTTCTGAGGTTGAGGATGACACGAACATGAGCCTAGAGAGAGGGGAGATCACTGGTAGAAAAATTGGCATTCATGTACCCCCAGTCGCAGCATATTGGCAAGTTGTCTCCAGTGGTAATGATGATGATGAAGATGGAGAAGATGGAGACGATGAGGTCACTGATGCCACTTGGGTGCCAGATAGAGCAGAGGAGGAAACTGAAGGTGAGGCGGCACAACCCCAAGGAGGCCGACATCAAGAAAGAGTAAAGAGCAGCCACCCTATTCCATCACATTCTGCAGCTGTTATCTCCAGGCCCACTCCCCAAAGCTCAGCTGTCAGGGCCTTTTTCAGCACATCTGCAGCAGATCACACTGTTGCTACCTGCAAACTGCGTCTCAGGCACATCAAACGTGGCAAAAACACCAACCATTTGTGTACCACATGCTTAACAAGGCATTTAACGCCCAACCACTCAGCCCATTGGCAAGAGCACCTAAAAGCCACACAAAAGGGGCACAAACCTGTCCCTCCTCCTTACCCACTTCAGTCTGCCCCTGCTACCGAGTCATTACCTCTCAGCAGCCTCCACTGACAGGGATGATGGTATTGCCCAGGGTGTCCCAGGTCCTAGTAGCACATCTGCCAGCAGGACACCACCAGCTGTAGACTGTAGCTGGCAAATTTCTCTGCCCCATCTGCTGCAGCGGAAAAAAAAATACAGTCTATTCCACCCACATGCCCAGTGTCGAAATTCAAGCTTGTCAAAGCTGTTGGATCTCCAACTTCTGCCTTTCCGCCTGGTGGATTCTGCCCCCTTCTATGAATTTGCAAAATGTGTTGTACCACAATGACAGGTTCCCAGTCGCTACTACTTTTCACATAAGGACATTCCATCTCTCTACCATTACGTGGAAGGGAATGTTCTGGCATCGTTGGGCAAGACAGCCAGCCGTAAAATCAACCTTACTGCTGACACATGATCCAGCAAGCATGGGCAGGGACAATATATTTCATTCACAGTACACTGAGTAACACTGCTTGCAACTCAAAAGGATGCAGGACAGGGCTCAAGGCTGCAGCTTGTTGTGCCCCACGTCTCCATACAGCTGGTGGTGATGATGCCAGACCTGTGAGCTCTACCCCCTCTCCTCCGCCAGCTCCATGCCCTCCTCTGCATATTTGTCCTATGAACATCAGGTACCCCCTCAAAGGGCTATTCCATGAGACAGGCTAAAAGGTTCCATGCAGTGCTTCAGCTGGTGTATTTAGGGGACAGGAACCACACCAGAGCAGAGATTCTTGCAGCTCTGCAGGGACAGGCCCAGAGGTGGTTCACACCACGCCAGCTGGAGCCAGGAATGCTGGTGTGCGATAATGTCTCAAACCTCCTGTCCGCCCTTAGACAGGGAAAGTTGACACATGTGCCATGCCTGGCACATGTCCTCAATTTGGTGGTGCAGCATTTCCTAAATACATACCCAGGGTTGCAAGATGTGCTAAAGCTGGCCAGAAGAGTCTGTAGCCACTTCAGGCGGTCATACACAGCCAGTGCTCAGTTGGCTGAAATTCAGCGGGAATTCCACCTGCCTGTAAACCGCCTGATTTGTGACATGCCCACCAGGTGTAACTGGACTTTGGCAATGCTGCAGTGGCTATACATGCAGCAAAGGGCCATCAACGAGTACTTGTGCGAGTACGGAGCGACGACAGGCTTAGGCCACCTCGGCTTTTTTTTCCCCCACGCCAATGGCTGATCATTATGGATGTATGCACTGTATTGTCACCATTTGAGGAGGCCACAAGGATTGTGAACAGTGACAGTGCAAGCATCAGTGACACAATCCCTGTTGTGTTCCTGCTGGAGCATTATGGACAGGGCACTGAAGGCAGAGCAGCAGGAGGAATAGGAGAACTTCCTTTCCTACCAAGGCCCACTTTATCCAGACACCATCATTCCTATGTCACAGTACACACAGGAGGAAAGAGGGGAGGAGGATGAAGAGGAGGATTCTGGCACTTTCATAGGCTTTGAAGAATGGGAAGACATGCGTCAATCTGTAAGCGATGGCTTTCCAATCCCAGTTCCAGATGCTGTCATCCTGAGTAACCCAGAGGAGTCTGCTTCTCAAGCCTCTGCAAATTTGAGGCGCATGGGCAACCTCATGCTTCAAAGCCTGCAAAAGGACCCAAGAGTAGGGATGAGCTTCGTGTTCGAGTCGAACCCATGTTCGACTCGAACATCGGCTGTTCGACCGTCCGTCGAATTGCGAACGATATGGGCCGTTCGCGCCAAATTCGTGTGGCGCGTCACGGCCCATAATTCACTGCGGCATCGCAGTGCATTGCTGGCTGATGATTGGCCAAGCATGCACTATGACCCGCATGCTTGGCCAATCACAGCGCCGTCAGTAGAGAGAGCTGTAATTGGCCAAAGCCAGGGTGGCTTTGGCCAATTATGGCTCAGGGGATTTAGTACACACCCCACACTATATAAGGCCGCCTGCACGGCGGCCCTGTGTAGTGTGTGTTCCGGTGTGCTGAGAGATAGAGAGAGAGAGAGACAGTGTCATTTGATTTGAGTTAGATAGATTAGGCAGAACAGTCAGTCAGTTAGCTGCACTTACAGTGTATTGTGTATATATATGCATCCCAGGTGTTGCATATATATATATGCACTGTATTCAGTTTAGCTAGATCCGTTCCTGTTATCTTCTATCTAGACTATTTAGTGCAGTGTGTCCTGCTCACAGTGTTCAGCTAGATCCGTTCCTGCTATTTACATTCAGTGCAGTGCGTCCTGCTCACAGTGTTCAGCTAGATCCGTTCCTGGTATTTACATTTAGTGCAGTGCGTCCTGCTCACAGTGTTCAGCTAGATCCGTTCCTGCTATTTACATTCAGTGCAGTGCGTCCTGCTCACAGTGTTCAGCTAGATCCGTTCCTGGTATTTACATTTAGTGCAGTGCGTCCTGCTCACAGTGTTCAGCTACATCCGTTCCTGCTATTTACATTCAGTGCAGTGCGTCCTGCTCACAGTGTTCAGCTAGATCCGTTCCTGCTATTTACATTCAGTGCAGTGCGTCCTGCTCACAGTGTTCAGCTAGATCCGTTCCTGCTATTTACATTCAGTGCAGTGCGTCCTGCTCACAGTGTTCAGCTAGATCCGTTCCTGCTATTTACATTCAGTGCAGTGCGTCCTGCTCACAGTGTTCAGCTAGATCCGTTCCTGGTATTTACATTTAGTGCAGTGCGTCCTGCTCACAGTGTTCAGCTACATCCGTTCCTGCTATTTACATTCAGTGCAGTGCGTCCTGCTCACAGTGTTCAGCTAGATCCGTTCCTGCTATTTACATTCAGTGCAGTGCGTCCTGCTCACAGTGTTCAGCTAGATCCGTTCCTGCTATTTACATTCAGTGCAGTGCGTCCTGCTCACAGTGTTCAGCTAGATCCGTTCCTGGTATTTACATTTAGTGCAGTGCGTCCTGCTCACAGTGTTCAGCTACATCCGTTCCTGCTATTTACATTCAGTGCAGTGCGTCCTGCTCACAGTGTTCAGCTAGATCCGTTCCTGCTATTTACATTCAGTGCAGTGCGTCCTGCTCACAGTGTTCAGCTAGATCCGTTCCTGCTATTTACATTCAGTGCAGTGCGTCCTGCTCACAGTGTTCAGCTAGATCCGTTCCTGGTATTTACATTTAGTGCAGTGCGTCCTGCTCACAGTGTTCAGCTACATCCGTTCCTGCTATTTACATTCAGTGCAGTGCGTCCTGCTCACAGTGTTCAGCTAGATCCGTTCCTGCTATTTACATTCAGTGCAGTGCGTCCTGCTCACAGTGTTCAGCTAGATCCGTTCCTGCTATTTACATTCAGTGCAGTGCGTCCTGCTCACAGTGTTCAGCTAGATCCGTTCCTGGTATTTACATTTAGTGCAGTGCGTCCTGCTCACAGTGTTCAGCTACATCCGTTCCTGCTATTTACATTCAGTGCAGTGCGTCCTGCTCACAGTGTTCAGCTAGATCCGTTCCTGCTATTTACATTCAGTGCAGTGCGTCCTGCTCACAGTGTTCAGCTAGATCCGTTCCTGCTATTTACATTCAGTGCAGTGCGTCCTGCTCACAGTGTTCAGCTAGATCCGTTCCTGGTATTTACATTTAGTGCAGTGCGTCCTGCTCACAGTGTTCAGCTAGATCCGTTCCTGCTATTTACATTCAGTGCAGTGCGTCCTGCTCACAGTGTTCAGCTAGATCCGTTCCTGCTATATACATTTAGTGCAGTACGTCCTGCTCACAGTGTTCAGCTAGATCCGTTCCTGTTATCTTCCTACTGACAGGCAGGCTTGTCTGGTTACAGTATATAAAGCTACCTGAAGAAAATTACAGGTGTTCTTTTTGATCCTATTAGTACCACGGTCAGGCAGCTAGACTATTTACATTTAGTACAGTGTGTCCTGCTCACAGTGTTCAGCTAGATCCGTTCCTGTTATCTTCCTACTGACAGGCAGGCTTGTCTGGTTACAGTATATAAAGCTACCTTAAGAAAATTACAGGTGTTCTTTTTGATCCTATTAGTACCACGGTCAGGCAGCTAGACTATTTACATTTAGTACAGTGTGTCCTGCTCACAGTGTTCAGCTAGATCCGTTCCTGTTATCTTCCTACTGACAGGCAGGCTTGTCTGGTTACAGTATATAAAGCTACCTTAAGAAAATTACAGGTGTTCTTTTTGATCCTATTAGTACCACGGTCAGGCAGCTAGACTATTTACATTTAGTACAGTGCGTCCTGCTCACAGTGTTCAGCTAGATCCGTTCCTGCTATATACATTTAGTGCAGTACGTCCTGCTCACAGTGTTCAGCTAGATCCGTTCCTGTTATCTTCCTACTGACAGGCAGGCTTGTCTGGTTACAGTATATAAAGCTACCTGAAGAAAATTACAGGTGTTCTATCCCAGCTTAGTGCAGCTACAGGCCATTAGTATGTCTGGAAGGCCAAGAAGGAGAGGCAGACAGTCACAAGCCAATAAGAGAGGGCAAGCAGGCTCTGTGTCTAGTGCTGGTCGTGGAGACGGTGCATCCTCATCAGCACGTGGCCATGGGACACGCTTGGCCTTTTTTTCGGCAGCTGGCCGTGTTGAGCCGCAACATGCGGAAGACTTGGTCGAGTGGATGACCAAGCCGTCCTCATCCTCCTCATCCTCTCTCACCCATGCCCAGGGTGCTTTGTCTGGCAAAGCAGCGGCCTCTTCCCTCAGCTCAATGTCATCAGTGACTCCTTCCCTAGCTCCACCATGTCCTCATGAGGATTCCCTCGAACTGTTTGACCACAGTGTTGGGTACATGCTCCAGGAGGATGCCCAGCGTTTGGAAGGCTCTGATGATGATACTGAGCTCAATGAAGGCAGTAACATGAGCACGGACAGAGGGGGTGCCCAAGAAGGACAGCAATCTGGCAGTCATGCTCCCCCTGCTGCAGCATACTGCCAGGTTTGCTCCAGTGATGAGGAGGGAGGGGATGATGAGGTCACTGACTCAACGTGGGTGCCTGATAGGAGAGAGGAGGAGGAGGAGGAGGAGGAGGAGGTGGCACATCACCAACTAGGCAGGATGCCCTCCAGGGGCCAGCCTAAGGGCAGCACATTGACTGCATCACACCCCAAAGCTCCACATGTGCAGGGCGCTGCAGTCTCTGCGCGTTATTCAAAAAGTTCTTTGGTGTGGGCCTTTTTTGAGACGAGTGCATCAGATCGCACCGCTGCTATTTGCAACATATGTCTCAAGCGTATCTCGCGTGGCCAAAACATCTCCCGCTTGGGTACCACATGCTTGACCAGACATATGTTGACCTGCCATGCAGTTCGTTGGCAAGCGTATCTGAAAGACCCACACCAAAGAACAAAGACGATCTCTCCTTGCTCCTCATCAGCTGAGATTTCCAACCCCACTAGACCTTCAGTCCTCTCTGAGACCTGCAGTGAGAGGAATGAAGGTGTAGAATTAGGTGTGTCACAGCCAAGTACTTGTGGGCAATCTGCTTTTGGTACACCGACGTCAGATTGTACCAGGCAAATTTCCCTGCCCCAGCTGCTGCACCGCCGAAAGAAGTTTGCTCCCAGCCATCCACATGCCCAG
Organism: Lithobates septentrionalis; assembly: GCA_037952835.1. Lineage (NCBI taxonomy): Eukaryota > Metazoa > Chordata > Amphibia > Anura > Ranidae > Lithobates > Lithobates septentrionalis. The sequence goes on along the minus strand of JBBDGP010000990.1, from coordinate 1,641,691 downwards.
CGGTTGAATGCTAGCTTGGCAAAATTGCTAGCACTTCAACTGCTGCCTTTTCAGTTGGTAGACTCTGCCCCCTTCCGTGAGTTTGTGGAATGTGCGGTTCCTCAGTGGCAGGTACCCAAACGCCACTTTTTCTCACGGAAGGCGATTCCGGCTCTCTACCGGCATGTGGAAGGCAATGTCCATGCCTCGCTGGACAGGGCGGTCAGCGGTAAGGTGCATATTACCGCTGACTCATGGTCCAGCAGGCATGGACAGGGACGTTACTTAAGTTTCACGGCGCATTGGGTGACTCTGCTGGCAGCTGGGAAGGATGCAGGACAAGGTGCAGTAGTGTTGGAGGTTGTTCCGCCACCACGCCTCCAAAATGCTGATTGTGACACACCTCTCTCCTCCACCCCCTCCTCTTCTTCTTCCTCCATGGCCTCTTCCTCGGAACCAGCGGTGCTCCGTAGGCGTTCAAGGGGCTACGCAAGTACGCAGGCCAAAAGATGCCATGCGGTGCTTGAGCTGGTGTGCTTGGGGGACAGGAGCCACACTGGGGCAGAGGTTCTGTCAGCTCTGCAGGGGCAGGTTCAGAGGTGGTTGACGCCACGCCAACTTAAGGCAGGAATGGTGGTTTGCGACAATGGCACCAACATCCTCTCTGCCCTCCGACAGGGACAACTGACCCATGTGCCCTGTTTGGCTCACGTCCTTAACTTGGTGGTGCAGCGGTTCTTGGGCAGGTACCCGGGCTTACAGGATGTCCTGAGGCAGGCCAGGAAAGTCTCTGTGCATTTCTGCCGGTCATATAATGCCAGTGCTCGGCTGACGGACCTCCAAAAGGAGTTTAACCTGCCCAAGAACCGCCTAATCTGTGACATGCCCACCAGGTGGAACTCGACGTTGGCCATGCTGCAGCGGCTGCACACGCAGCAGAGGGCCATCAATGAGTACCTGTGCGACTATGGCACCAGGACAGGGTCAGGGGACCTTGGTTTTTTTTCCCCACGCCAGTGGGCCATGATCAGGGATGCATGCACTGTCCTGTCACCATTCGAGGAGGCCACGAGGATGGTGAGCACTGACAGTGCATGCATCAGTGACACTGTCCCCCTTGTCCACCTGTTGGAGCACACGCTGCGTGGAATAATGGACAGGGCACTTGAGGCAGAACAGAGGCAGGAAGAGGAGGACTTCCTTAGCTCTCAAGGCCCCCTTTATCCAGACAGTGTTCCTGCGTGCCCGCCGATCACACAGGAAGAGGACGAGGAGGAGGAGGAGGAGGAAGATTGTGTCAGTATGGAGGTGGAGCCTGGCACTCAGCATCAGCAGTCTTTAAGGGATCAGTCCCAAGGAACACATGGACTTGTACGTGGCTGGGAGGAGGTGGCTGCGGACGTTGTTGTCCTTAGTGACCCAGAGGACTCCGGACCGAATGCCTCAGCAAACCTACGCTGCATGGCCTCCCTGATCCTGCAAAGCCTGCGTAAGGATCCTCGTATTCGTGGTATCAAGGAGAAGGACCAATACTGGCTGGCAACCCTCCTTGATCCACGTTACAAGGGTAAGGTTGCGGACCTTATCTTGCCATCGCAGAGGGAGCAGAGGATGAAACATCTTCGGGAGGCCTTGCAGAAAGGTCTGTGCAACGCGTTCCCAGAGACTGGGAGGTTACAAACTCCTGTTTCTGGACAACGTGTTGCTGAGGCTTCGGTCAGTCAAAGAAGGAGCGGTGGAGAAGGTGGCCGTCTGACCGATGCGTTCAGACAATTTTTTGGTCCGCAGCCCCAAGGTATGATCGGTTCCAGCAACCATCGCCAGCGTCTGTTTTACATGGTGCAGGAATACCTAGTGTCAGAGAGGTTACCTGGTTGGGCGCCGGTGCGCGCCGGGGCGCGTTGGCGTTCGTGTCCCTGTGCGTGCTGGGGCGCGTGTCCCTGTGGGCACCGGCGTGCCTGGGCTCACCGGCCGTGGCGTGCGGGGTGGCGTCCGGGCGTTTGTGCGTACGCGCGTTCGCGCTAGCGCGCGTCCGCGTTAGCGCGCGTCCGCCTGTGGGCGCTGCCTTTGACATGTCTGGTGGTGTGGGCGTGCGTGCTGGTTCCGGGGGCGCGCTCGGGCGCGTGCGGTGGCGCGGCGCGCTTTGGCGAATCGGCGCGTGCACGTGCGCGGCGTTTTGGCGCCAATCTGCCTATTTGAATCCTGCCTCTGCACTGACCCAGTGCTGCCTGATCAAACAGCTCCGTGTTGTGTCCCGTGATCATCCCGTGTTCCTGTGCTTCCGTAGTGTTTACCCGTTGTGACCCGGCTACCTTTGGACCTCCCTTGATTGCTGCCTGTACCCGACCCCGGCTTGTCTGACTTCTCTTCTGCCTGCTCCCTTGTACCGTTGCTGCCAGCCCGTTGCCGACCTCTGCCGTGTATGACCAAGTCTGACCAACTCCTGCTCTGCATCTGCTCCACCAAGTCTCAAGCTCTACCGGTTGCTTGCCAGACCACTGTGCTCCAGGACTGTACCTCAGGCTCTCATACCACTCCGCACTCGCGGGCCTCCTGTCTGCTCTACCAGGGGCCCCGAATCGGACACGTAAGGGAGCCTACCCTCTGCCCACGTGGACTCATCTGTCTGGTAAGTGTGGAACCTGACAGTATCAGGCAGCCATGACTGAGTCCGGGCAGGGGGCCTCCCCCATGGATGAACTGTGTAGGCACCTAGCGGGCCTTACTCAAGCCGTTAAAAGCCTACAGGAAGGCTATACCAGATTGGAAGGACAAGTCCAGGCCCTTTCAGCTTCTTCACCAGGGGCAGTTTCCGCCAACCCTGCCTCAGCACCCTCTGTAGTAATGCTACCACCAGAGCCCAGGGTGCCCACACCCGAAAAATTCTCCGGAGCACGCAGTAAGTTCCGTGCGTTTCGCAGCGCATGCGAGCTCTACTTCGCTTTGCAGCCTCGAACATTCTCCCTGGAAGCTACTAAAGTGGGGTTCGTCATATCCCTTTTGACCGGAGAGCCTCAAACCTGGGCCCACCGCCTATTGCAGCAGAAGGCCCAATCTCTTGACTCCCTAGATGCCTTCTTCCTAGCTATGTCTCAGCTGTATGAGGACCCCCAGCTAACAACCACGGCAGAAGCCGCTTTACATGCCCTTCAACAGGGTCGCAGAGCTGCTGAAGATTACGCCGTGGAGTTTAGGCGTTGGAGCTCGGATACAAACTGGAACGACGCAGCCTTGCGTCACCAATACCGGCTGGGGTTGTCAGATCCGCTAAAAGACGAACTGGCACGAGTGGGGATACCGCAGACACTGGAAGAGTTAATTAACCTGTCCATCCAGATAGACCGTCGCCTCAGGGAGAGACGCTCTGAGAGGTCTGTTAGTCAAGGTCACCCACGTCTTACCTGGATGCTGCCTAGGGCTCCTTGTGCCCCAAACCAAGCTCCGCTGGTCTCTTCTACCCCGGGCCCGGAGGCCCCAGAGCCCATGCAGTTGGGACTGCTCCGTCCCTCTCTGACTTCTGAGGAGAAGACACGCAGGCGCACACTCAATTTGTGCCTGTACTGTGGGGAGTCTGGTCACTTTGCAAGAGTATGCCCAAACAAGAGACGTAAGTGTCTACCATCTTCTTCTCTGTGTGCACCTGTCCTACCTAGTGCCGGTAACCATCTAACTTTTTCCATTGTATTGCAGTTACCTGGAAGGAGCATCCCAGTACCGGTCATCATTGACTCTGGAGCTTGTAGTGGTTTCATTGACCGGACCTTTGTCGAAACCCATCGTATCCCTACTCAGACTAAAGCTCAAGGACTGGCAGTTTTCTTAGCGGATGGCTCCACCCTCCGCTCCGGACCTGTCACCCAAGAAACGGTTCCTCTGTTGGCCACCATTGGCCCGGAACATCAGGAACTCTTACGCCTAGATGTCATTTCCTCGCCTCTCTTCCCAGTCATCCTAGGAATACCTTGGCTACAGGCCCATAATCCCAGTATCAACTGGTCTACAGGCAAGATTCAGTTTTCCTCGGAATATTGCAGACAACATTGTTTACGGGGGACCCCATTAACCCCCTCCCAATGCCTGCGCATGGACTCTGAAGCTAAGCCCTGCCAAGACCTTCCCGAACCCTACCGGGATTTCCTGGACGTCTTCAGTAAAAAAGGGGCAGAAACCCTTCCAGTTCATAGGCCTTATGACTGCCCAATTGAACTCCTACCAGGTACCGAAGTTCCCTTTGGGAGGATCTTCCCTCTAACGGAGCAGGAGTTAGGCACCCTGAAGACCTATATAGACGAGAACCTGAAGAAAGGGTTCATCCGTCCGTCCACGTCTCCAGCTGGGGCAGGTATCTTCTTCGTGGAAAAGAAGGATCACTCCTTACGTCCTTGCATTGACTATCGGGAGCTCAATAAAATTACTATTAAAAACAGATACCCGCTACCCTTGGTTCCTGAACTATTCCAGAGACTGGGATCGGCTACCGTTTTTACCAAGCTTGACCTCCGTGGAGCCTATAATTTAATCCGCATAAGAGAGGGAGACGAGTGGAAGACGGCTTTTCGTACTCGATTCGGACATTACGAGTATCTCGTCATGCCTTTTGGTCTGTGCAATGCACCGGCGACATTCCAGCATTTCATCAACGATGTCTTTCACGACTTATTGGATCTTTATGTCATCGTCTACCTGGATGATATCTTGGTTTTCTCGGCCTCCCTGATGGAACACCGTAAACATGTGCGAAATGTACTCTCCCGGCTCAGACAGCACGGACTATACGCCAAACTTGAGAAGTGTGAATTCGAGCTCCAATCTATCCAGTTCCTGGGCCTGATTATCTCCCCTGATGGCATCAAAATGGACCCACAAAAAGTATCCGCTATTCTGGATTGGCCTGCACCGACCGACAAAAAAGGAGTACAACGCTTCATTGGCTTCGCCAATTTCTATAGGAAATTTATTAAAGGATTTTCTACGATCATAACTCCCATCACGGAGCTTACTAAACAAGGATGCCGATTCCACTGGACACCTGAGGCACAAAGGGCCTTTGAAAAACTCAAAGCACTATTCACCTCAGCCACTATCCTTAAGCATCCCAACCCTGCCTTGCCCTTCGTCCTGGAGGTGGATGCGTCTGAGGTTGCAGTCGGAGCTGTGCTTTCACAGAGACAGGGTGCCAAATCACTGCTGTACCCTGTGGGATTCTTCTCACGCAAACTTTCTCTTTCCGAGAAAAACTACGATGTGGGTGATCGGGAGCTTTTGGCCATTAAAGCGGCTCTGGAGGAATGGCGGTACCTTCTGGAAGGCGCAGCACACCCCATATTGATCTACACAGATCATAAGAACTTGGAATATCTAAGGACAGCCAAAAGATTGAGACCCCGGCAGGCCAGATGGGCACTTTTCTTTTCCAGATTTATTTTCCACATTACGTTCAGGCCCGGATCCAAGAATGTTAAACCTGATGCTCTCTCCCGGATGTTCCTCGATTCCGAAAGAACCGTGTCCCCGGATACTATCCTTCCCTCTGGAAATTTCCTAATCCTTCAGGAGGATTTAATTTCCCGAATCAGACGCGCCTCCATGGGAATGTCTCCACCTGCCGAGTCTTGTACCAAGGATGGTCTGTTCTGGTTCAAAAATAAGATTGTGGTCCCTGAGGAGTTAAAGGTACAGGTGTTAAGTTTATGTCATGATCATAAACTGGCCGGCCACTTCGGTACTCGAAAAACAATCGACCTTGTCCAACGCACCTTTTGGTGGCCATGTCTTACTAAAGATTGCAAGGACTATGTGGAGTCCTGTAACACGTGTGCCAGAAACAAGACTAGCCGGACAAGAGCTTGGGGCCTGTTGAGGCCATTGCCAGTCCCAGAGAGGCCATGGACCATGATATCAATGGACTTCATTGTTGAGCTTCCACCATCAGAAGGTTTTTCGGCCATTTTTGTAGTGGTTGACAGGCTGTCTAAGATGGCCCACTTCCTCCCCATGAAGGGTACCCCTTCGGCCATGGAGACCGCTTCCATCTTCATAAAGGAGATCGTCAGGCTGCATGGAGTCCCGACCAATATAGTCTCGGACAGGGGCGTTCAGTTCACCTCCAGATTCTGGAAGGCCCTCTGTGGCGCGCTCGAGATCGAGCTGTCGTTCTCTTCGGCTTACCACCCTCAGTCAAATGGGCAAACCGAGAGGACGAACCAGACTTTGGAGCAATACATCCGCTGTTTTTCTGCCTTTTCCCAGGACGATTGGGCCTCCCTGCTTCCCATCGCGGAGTTCTCCTACAATAACTCCCTACATTCAGCTACGAACCAGTCTCCGTTTTTTGCCAACTACGGTTTCCATCCATCCTTCTTGCCCGGATCAGTCCCTGAATGCTCTGTTCCTGCAGTATCCCAAACTTTGGACTTTTTCTCTAGCAACAATAAATTGCTGCAGGAGACCATGACCAAGGCTCAGGAAGATTATAAGAAAATCTTTGATAGGAAGAGACGGGGGGAACTCGTTCTTGAACCTGGCAATTCTGTCTGGCTGTCTACCACTAATCTCAAGTTGGCCTGCCCATCCAAGAAACTGGGCCCCAAATACCTGGGCCCCTTCCGGATAAAAAGGAAGATCAACAACGTGGCCTACGAACTTGACCTTCCTAATTCTCTGAGGATACATCCAGTGTTCCACGTATCTCTCCTGAAGCCAGTCACTCCTAATTTCTTTTCTGGGCGCAACATTGGTCCACCCAAACCTATTGTGGTGAATGGCGAAGAGGAGTTCGAAGTGGAAGCAATTCTAGATTGTAGAAGAAGGCACAATCAGGTGCAATATCTAGTAAAATGGAAAGGCTATGGACCCGAAGATAATTCGTGGGAGCCGGAAAGCAATTTACACGCCAGAGAACTCCTGCAGTCCTTCAAAACCTCTCATGCCTCGAAGATGGCCCAGTTGGGCATCCGGAGTCTGCCCTTGAGGAGGGGGCACTGTCAGAGAGGTTACCTGGTTGGGCGCCGGTGCGCGCCGGGGCGCGTTGGCGTTCGTGTCCCTGTGCGTGCTGGGGCGCGTGTCCCTGTGGGCACCGGCGTGCCTGGGCTCACCGGCCGTGGCGTGCGGGGTGGCGTCCGGGCGTTTGTGCGTACGCGCGTTCGCGCTAGCGCGCGTCCGCGTTAGCGCGCGTCCGCCTGTGGGCGCTGCCTTTGACATGTCTGGTGGTGTGGGCGTGCGTGCTGGTTCCGGGGGCGCGCTCGGGCGCGTGCGGGGGCGCGGCGCGCTTTGGCGAATCGGCGCGTGCACGTGCGCGGCGTTTTGGCGCCAATCTGCCTATTTGAATCCTGCCTCTGCACTGACCCAGTGCTGCCTGATCAAACAGCTCCGTGTTGTGTCCCGTGATCATCCCGTGTTCCTGTGCTTCCGTAGTGTTTACCCGTTGTGACCCGGCTACCTTTGGACCTCCCTTGATTGCTGCCTGTACCCGACCCCGGCTTGTCTGACTTCTCTTCTGCCTGCTCCCTTGTACCGTTGCTGCCAGCCCGTTGCCGACCTCTGCCGTGTATGACCAAGTCTGACCAACTCCTGCTCTGCATCTGCTCCACCAAGTCTCAAGCTCTACCGGTTGCTTGCCAGACCACTGTGCTCCAGGACTGTACCTCAGGCTCTCATACCACTCCGCACTCGCGGGCCTCCTGTCTGCTCTACCAGGGGCCCCGAATCGGACACGTAAGGGAGCCTACCCTCTGCCCACGTGGACTCATCTGTCTGGTAAGTGTGGAACCTGACACCTAGGGGCAAGATCAGACTTGGACACCTTTCCCACCGAAAATCCTCTGGGTTACTGGGTCTTGAGGATGGATCACTGGCCAGAGCTTGCACAGTATGCAATTGAGCTACTGGCCTGTCCTGCATCCAGCGTTCTTTCGGAACGTACATTCAGTGCTGCTGGAGGCGTGGTAACCGATCACAGGGTGCGTCTGTCCACTGACTCGGTCGATCATAAAAATGAATCAGTCTTGGATCACCACCAGCTACCAAGAACCTGATGCTGATGTAACTGAATAATTTTTTTCAGATCCCTTCAAAGACTGCCTATGCTGATGCTGAGTGATTATCCCTGAGTAATTATCCTCTTCCTCCTCAATCATCACGCTGATAGCTTGTAAGAACATTTTTGGTTCTGGGCGCCACCACCAGTGCCTAAGGCACAATTTTTCAGCCCCTGTATAACAGGGGCGTGTAATTACAATTTTTGATGTAATACTTTGCAGCACGGCTCGTTCCTGCATTCCAACTAGAGTGTCTGTGAGGGGTTGCAGTGTTGTGGCACCAGCACCAGTGCCTAAGGCCCAATTTTTCTGCCCCTGTCTAACAGGGGCGTGAAATTACAATTTTTGATGCAATACTTTGCAGCAGGGCTCGTTCCTGCGTTCCAACTAGAGTGTCTGTGAGGGGTTGCAGTGTTGTGGCACCAGCACCAGTGCCTAAGGCCCAATTTTTCTGCCCCTGTCTAACAGGGGCGTGTAATTACAATTTTTGATGCAATACTTTGCAGCAGTGCTCGTTCCTGCGTTCCAACTAGAGTGTCTGTGAGGGGTTGCAGTGTTGTGGCACCAGCACCAGTGCCTAAGGCCCAATTTTTCTGCCCCTGTCTAACAGGGGCGTGTAATTACAATTTTTGATGCAATACTTTGCAGCAGGGCTCGTTCCTGCGTTCCAACTAGAGTGTCTGTGAGGGGTTGCAGTGTTGTGGCACCAGCACCAGTGCCTAAGGCCTAATTTTTCAGCTCCTGTTCAACAGGGGCATGTAATTACAATTCTTGATCTAATATTTCACAGCAGGGCCCTGTGAGGGCTTACAGTGTTTTGGCCACAGCAACACCTAAGGCCCAAATTTCTGCTGAGTATATAGGGCAGGACCCTACTTTCAAACATCTAACTTACAAACGACTCCTACTTGCAAACGGAAGGAGACAACAGGAAGTGAGATGAAATCTACCCATAGGAAGGGAAATTCTCTCATGTAAGAGTTAATATGGGAAAACAATTTCTCCTTTCCACTGATGCTTTCCAATCCTTGTTCCACAAAAAAACCCAAATTTTCAAAAAACATTTTTCATTGGGACAAAAAAGTGAGGTGAAATCTTCTGAAGAGGAGGAAAGACGCAAAACAAATGTCACAGGGGTGATAACCCTTCCCTATGTTTTCCAAAAAGCTTAGAAAAGATTTTTTGGCTGGAGCTAAACACATTAAAAATGTTCAAAATTACAAACAGATTCTACTTAACAACAAACCTACAGTCCCTGTCTTGTTTGCACCGCCTGTATACTGCTGTTCAGAGTATATAGGGCCTGGTGGCCCCACACCTTTCCTTATTTTAATTTGGGTGTGGGGTTCCCCTTAATATCCATACAAGACCCAAAGGGCCTGGTAATGGACTGGGGGGTACCCATGCCGTTTGTCTCACTGATTTTCATCCATATTGCCATGACCCGACATGACATTAAACCCGCAAGCAGTTTTAAATGAGATTTTTTCCTTTAAAAATGACATTTGGTGCAGGGACTGTTCTAAACATGGGAAACACGCGTCACTTTACAGGCATACTATAGACACCCCCCAGGTACGATATTTAAAGGAATATTTCACTTTTTTTTTTTTACTTTAAGCATCATTAAAATCACTGCTCCCGAAAAAACGGCCGTTTTTAAAAGTTTTTTTTGCATTGATACATGTCCCCTGGGGTAGGACCCGGGTCCCCAAACCCTTTTTAGGACAATACCATGCAAATTAGCCTTTAAAATGAGCACTTTTGATTTCGAACGTTCGAGTCCCATAGACGTCAATGGGGTTCTAACGTTCGTGCGAACTTGCGGTCCGTTCGCGGGTTCTGGTGCGAACCGAACCGGGGGGTGTTCGGCTCATCCCTACCCAAGAGTACGTGGCATAAAGGAGAAAGATGATTAATGGTTGGCAACCCTCCTTGACCACCGTTATAAGGGGTCTCAGAACTCATCCCGTCCCCACAGAGAGTGGGAAAGTTTTTCCTGACTCCAGTAGGTTACAGTGTCGTGGAAAACGTAGTTTCGAGTCTTCTGTTGGTCAAGAGAGGAGTGTTGGAGAATCGCCACCCAGTCCTCGCCACCCAGGGCTGTCAGCTTGAACATCCCATCTGCAGCGTCTGCATCACATGGTGGACGATTACCTCGGGGCCAAAACAGAGATGGTGAGCTTTCCAGCTGATGATTCACTGACTTACTAGGTCATGAGAATAGACCACTGGCCAGAACTTGCCCAGTATGCTATTGAGTTGTTGGGCTGCTCTGCATCCAGCGTGCTTTCTGAATGGGCATTCAGTGCTGCAGGAGGTCTTGTTACTGATCATAGAACGTGTCTGTCCCCAGACTCCATGGACCGTTTGACTTTTATAAAAATGAATCAGTCCTAGATTACCAGCTATGAAGCCCCTGATGCTGATGTCACTGATTAAGTATTTTTGGGATGTGGAATCTCTGCAGCACTTTGAGGCTGCCTAGCTTTGAGGGTGTTCAATCATTTCATCTGGAAGAATATTTTTGGTATAGGTTTCATGGGCACAATTAACACCCAAAGATCAGTTTTTCAGCACCTGTTTGACAGGTGCATATCATTGCAATTTTTTTTGCCTTCATCAAGAGTACCTCTATAGGGTTATGGTAGGAAGATGCCCCCCGACATCCAAAGAGTAATTTTTCTGCACCTGTTTGACAGGTGCATATCATTGCAATTTTTTACAGCAAGGCCAATTCTTGCTTTCATCAAGAGTACCTCTATAGGGTTACAGTGGGAAGGCGCCACCGACACCCAAAGACCAATTTTTACACACCCGTTACTTCTATCCAAAGTCAAAGTGACACCAGAATGTATCCAAAAAATCTCTAATCTTGTTCCCAGTGCACTACTATGTGGCCTCATCATATACACTGGCTCCCCAGCTGTTGCTGGGCAAATTAAAGGCAGCTTGCAGGGAAAAAAATAATATTTTTTTTTGGCTTTATAAATGCAATTATTGCTGCAGCAGATTCTAGACATGGTACAGATCGGGCACTTTACAGGTAGACTAAGGGGACCCCCAGGCACTATATTGGAAGGATTTTTTTAATTTTTATGCTTTCACTTTAAAAATCTAAAAGTCACTGCTCATTTAAAAATGACGTTTTTCACAAACTTTTTTTTATTGATACATGTCCCCCAGGGCAGGACCTGGACCCCTGTAACCATTGTATGCCCAATTACTTGCATATAAGCCTTTTGATTTGTGACGTTCGGGTCCCATTGACTTTAATGGGGTTTGTTATTTGGGTTCAAACTTTCGTGGTGTTCGAAAGTTCTGGTGCGAACCAAACAGGAATCCGTTTGGCCCATCCCTAAACATGACTTCTGGCATTTACACTGAATTTGAGGGAGTAATGCAAAAATTGACATCAGTGCCCACAGCTCCAGGAGTAGTTCATATTATGTATTATAATATTGATATTATGATATGAGGCTGGGTTCACACTAGCTGCGGCCGTGGGACACAGCAGGGGGTCCGGTGCGTCCCTGTTCTACATTTCAGGTGCGAATCAGATCCAAATTTTTGCCTGAATTGGTATTAGTCATGCTAAACACCTGTCGGGATAAAAGGATTGTGCCATGGGTGACCGTACATATAGAAGTCATAGGAGTTCTGGCAACATTGCCAACATCTCTGGTGTTCTAGAAATTATGACCTTTCTACCCTCCCACTATCTCCTAAATAATATTAATTCTGACATTAGTTCCAACACACTTGATAGTAGTTCCAACACATTGGATAGTAGTAGAAATTGTGACAATAGTATTAACCCCTCATAGGAGTCAAGTCCTTAGCAAAAATGCTTAGCAAAATTCGCTATGGGAACTCTAAAATTACTTGCAATGGTAACACTTTAAAGTAAATTTAAAGATTGAATAGATACTGTACATTGCTAAAAAAAAAAAAAGGGTAGATTTGCCTTTGCCTAAATACTTCAGTCTCTTCCCCTTAACTTATAATGTAGTGCCACCTTTGAACTATCTGGAGAAAGAGTGAGGGATTTGCAAAAAGAGTTTGAGCTTTACAGCTTGAGAGGAACCAGTCGAGACACGCAGCATAGTTTTTAGTAACCCAGGGTACAGACCAAAGGTAAAAAGTCCAAGAAACTAAATCGTTGTACAAAAGCCTAGGACAAAGAATGGTAGCCCCTATCACAGGCAGAGTTTGAATTGTCTGCCAATCAAGGTTCAGCATAGAGATCAGCAGACTAGACATAATGCAGTAAACTGGGCATGTCCAGATGTCTTAGCAGTTTTGTACCCCCTCAAATACACAAATCTGTTTGCGCCTTGGAAAAACCAGGGTTGGCATAGTAGAAGCTTATACGAGTAGCCTGACATTTTTAGATGCACTGAGGAGTTGAGCTTCACTATGGCAACCATTGGTTGCTGTGGAGAAGTTGGGCAGATGTTGACATTTTGAAGGCAGCACTGGGAAAGAAAGTTCAGCTATAAACAGGTTCCATTTCCTACTGGGAAATTGGTCAAATTTACCGCATTATGCCACTGCTTTGGTCAACCTTTTACAGAGGAAGCAACTGTCACCACAGGGTCTCTCAAATCTTGGGGAAACCGGATTAGATTGGTCTGCAAAGTGACAGATATTGTGTGGTGACAGCCTTGTAAGTAAACCGTTTTTAATTCTTTTTTGTCTATGTAGAATTAGATATTGTTTAACTGTTTGCCGACCGCTGCACGACTATATACGTCGGCAGAATGGCTCAGCTGCGCATATGGGCATACCCGTTGTCCCCTTTAAGAGGCGGCATTGCGGGTGTGCCCGCCGCAAGCTCGTGAGTGTGGCCGCAGGTCCTGTGGACTCGATATCCGCTATGTGCCCGCGATCGTATCACGGAGCGGCAGAAGAGGGGATGCCTGCGTAAACAAGGCATCTCCCTGTTCTGCCAAGTGACAGGACACCGATCGTCTGCTCCATATCATCGGGAGCAGTGATCTCTGTCATGTCACTGGTAGCCCAGCCCCCCCACAGTTAGAATCACTCCCTAGGACACACTTAACCCCTTCCCTGCCCCCTACTGGTTAACCCCATTCACTGCCAGTGTCATTTACACAGTAATCAGTGCATTTTTATAGCACTGATCGCTGTATAAATGACAATGGTCTCAAAATAGCATCAAAATTGTCCGATGTGTCCGCTATAATGTCGCAGTCCCGATAAAAATCGCAGATCGCCGTCATTACTAGTAAAAAAAAAAAAAAATAACAATAAAAATGCAATAAAACTATCCCCTATTTTGTAGACGCTATAATTTTTGCGCAAACCAATCAATATACGCTTATTGCGATTTTTTTTTTTACCAAAAATATGTAGAAGAATACGTATCGGCCTAAATTGAGAAATTTTTTTTTTTTTAATATCTTTTTTGGGGATATTTATTATAGCAAAAAGTAAAAAATATTGCTTTTTTTTTCAAAATTGTCGCTCTTTTTTTTTTTTTATAGCGCAAAAAATAAAAACCGCAGAGGTGATCAAATACCAGCAAAAGAAAGCTCTATTTGTGGGAAAAAAGAATGTCAATTTTGTTTGGGAGCCACGTCGCACGACTGCGCAATTGTCAGTTAAAGCGACGCAGTGCCTAATCGCAAAAAATGGGGCAGTCATTGGGCAGCCAAATCCTCCGGGGCTGAAGTGGTTAAGTCATTGGAGGAAATTCTCATATTCAGTTGATTTTAGAACAGAAAAAAGTCGTTTGCAGACAGTTTGAAACTACTGTGTGGACTCTAGCTGCTTGTACAAAAAAAATCAAAAACTGCATTTGAGGCTATCTACCCCAAGAGACAGAAGAAACAAGGCTGCTATCATCACAGCATGAATTAAGTGTCTTGCTACACTTTATTTGTGTGTCAGCAGGTACTGTGGGTTGTGAAAATCTGGGTCACAAGACCAATCACTTCCATAAATGGCCGTCATTGTTTCAGACTGTAGAAATCTCTGTGAGATTGATTCATGAAAATGAGTTAAGTATAGACCATAGGAGTGTCATCTAGTTGTGTTTTTTTAGATTTCATTCTGTAACTTGTCATGGGAAAATGAAAATAACATTTGGTTGCTGTAGGCAGTACACCCACTTTTCTGTGCTTCAGTAATGATAAATTAGCATCCCTTTGAACAAGTTGCATGTAAGTAGAAAATACATTTATAATAATTCTGGGCAAATGTATACAGCACTGTGTCTTGTGAAAAAATATAAACTAAATATCCTCTAGGTCTAGGGTATATATGGCAGTGGTCCTTTAACCTTTAAACAATGTCCTTGAAGCGGAGTTCTGACCCCCCCCCCCCCCAGCCAATGATTCCATTGGCTCTCGGGTGCTGCCACTCATGGTAAGGGAAACCGGCAGTGCAGTGGCTCCCTACTGCGCATAGCCGGAGCGCACTGCACTTTCTGAATGGCCTGGCGGTGGGGGAAGGAGGAGGAGGGGCCGAACTTCCCATTGATCTCGCCAGTGGGGACGGTTACCTGTCAAAAACAGGTACCTGCCCCCCACCGAAAGGTGCCAAATGTGGCACCGGAGGGGGGGATGAGGCAGATAAGCGGAGCATCCACTTTTGGGTGGAACTCCGCTTTAATATGCAACCAAATCCACGTGTAATATAACATGTGTGACACTGTAAATAGTCTAACCATGTAATCATGTGAAGTGACAACAAAACGGTAAGTTTACACACTGTGCTCACCAGAACTTATTGACCTCTTTATTACAAGAAGTCAAAAAGCACTTAAACAATGAGTAGCCTCTCCTCCCTGAATGGTCATCAGGCCCTTGCCAAGTTGTCCCCTGGGTCTTTGTATGGATATTACCTCTATGTCTTTAAAGTGCCTCTGTTCCTTTAAGAACCTCAATGACACTCCAATAGCATATAAATAAAAAAATGGGGAAGCCCCTCATAGTGCAGTATTATTTTTTCAAGTGGCAAGGACGGTAAAAATATACTTACATATACACAAAAGGTAAAAATCAGGAAATAAGGAAATAATAACTAGGAACGCCGATGTTACACCACCCTTAGGAAAGTACATATGACACGATGATTCATATCTGTATATTTTTTGTCTTGTTTCTTCATGGAATGTATTTTTGTATTGTGTAGACGCTTTTTACGTTTTTTTTTTAGTGTATATCATTAAAAATATATTATTTTTTACCACAAAGAGTTGGTGATCTGTCAAAGTCCCATTGAGGGGGGGGTATGTTTTCTTTGTTCTATGTGTGTTCCACCAAGCAGAAGTGGCGTTTACCAGAAGCCCCGCCCTACGTGTTTCTTCATTTGCTTCTGACATTATCAGGAGCAGAGGAGGAGCACTTACCATTTTATTGTCACTTCATATGATCACATGGTTGGACTATTTACATATGACACGCTTTATATTGCATGTGGATTTGGTTGCACATTAAGGAGATTGTCATATATCCCTCAGGGGATAATTGGTTTAGATATTTGGGACCTACAAGTCTGAGTGCCCTTTTTGTGTAAATAGGAAGTTGAAAATTATTTTTGTAATTGATTTACTTTATTGTTGTTGTTTATTTTATAACTTGTATTATGATCATTTGTAAGGTGTCTGTTGCACGGGTGTAAAGATATTAGTGTCTTGTGAAAAAATGCTGCAAAGTGAAAATGTGTTCAACAGTAATTAAAATAATAGTTTTTATTTATTGGGTAACAACCTCCTAAATGCGTGACCTGAAGCAGCACCCATTACATAAATTCTTTTCACCAGTGGCACTAAGGCCCCTTTCACACGAGCTGTCAGATCGGGTCCGGCTGTTTGTTTTTCACCCGAACCTGATTGCACCCTCCATTCTCCTCTATGGAGGGGCCGGATGTGGACAGACTTGTGTCCGTTTACACCTGGCTACCTCAGTTTCCGATCCGGCAAAAAAAAAATGGAAGAGGATCCGTTCCGCTCCAGCTGGCCAGATCCGATCAGAGGGCAGTTAAGGGTAAACAGACAGCTGGCTCCATTTATATCCAGCTGCCCCTAGAGCCGAGTGGGCTGTGTTCGTTCTGCATACGTGTAGCGTACATGGACCTGTCATCCGGCCAGATGAAAGGGGCCTAAGTGAAACTTGTTTCAATGAGCAGGTGCCATTCCCCAATCGAAAGTTAAAATCAGATTGATTGCACTTATTAAGGCGACACATATTTTAACCTCCAAGGTGAAAAATTCTGCACTTGGCTCACTATTTTACTGTTTTTTCAAAATATTTCTTGTACATGTGTTTATTTTTAACTGAATACAAATTTTTCTCACTTTGTAGAAATTTCCTCTCACTTCCTGTTGTGTCTCTGGGACAGAAAGCAAGAGGGAAAATCTCCTCAGTAAGATATGGACAGTAAAAAAAATAAACTAGCAGGTTTAATAATTCCTTACCCTATCCAAAACAAAAATAACTGATTACTACCCATACACATTAAAGTCCTGTAAGAATGGTTCCTGTATTACAATAATAGTAGTGTGCAATGCAATAAGGCCTGACTAGAGCTTGGTTTGCAGTGCTGGCACTCCCTCACTGTGCTATGTACAGGAGACCTTAGTATCCCAATATAAACACATATACGCCTGCCTTTACACGCACATGAACTTTAATGGCATTCCAGTCTTAGTCCGTAGGGTTCAATATTGAGTTGGCCCACCCTCTGCACCTATAACAGCTTCAACTCTTCTGGCTGTCCACAAGGTTTTGGAGTGTGTCTATGGGGATGTTTGACCATTCTTCCAGAAGTGCATTTGTGAGGTCAGACACAGATGTTTGACGAGAAGGCCTGGCTCGCAATCATCCCAAAGGTGTTCGATCGGGTTGAGGTCAGGTCAAGTTTCTCCACCGCAAACTCGCTCATCCGTGTCTTTATGGACCTTGCTTTGTGCACTGATCCAAATCATTTGGTGGAGGGGGGTGTGGGGGTTGTTTTTCAGGGGTTGGGCTTGGCCCCTTAGTTCCAGTGAAGGGAACTCTTAAGGCGTCAGCATACCAAGACGTTTTGGACAATTTCATGCTCCCATCTTTGTTGGAACAGTTTGGGGATGGGCCCTTCCAATATGATTTTGCACCAGTGCACAAAGCAAGGTCCAATAAAGACATGGATGAGTGAGTTTGGGGTAGAGGAACTTGACTGGCCTGTACAGAGTCCCGACCTTAACCCAATAGAACACCTTTGGAATAAATTAGAGTGGAGACTGTGAGCCAGGCCTTCTCATCCAACACCAGTGTCTGACCTCACAAATGCTCTTCTGGAAGAATGATCAAACATTCCCATAGACACTCCTAAACCTTGTAGACAGCCTTCCCAGAAGATTTGAAACTGTTATAGCTGCAAAAGGTGGGCCAACTCAATATTGAACCCTACAGACTAAGACTGGGATGCCATTAAAGTTCATGTGCGTGTAAAGGCAGGCGTCCCAATACTTTTCGTAATAAAGTGCATCTTAGATAATTACAATAGCAGTATTTTCAAAATACTTATAAAATGATGGCAATTATAATGTACATGGCTTAAAATTCTGTTGTTATTCATCCATTTAGCGTTCAGCTTTAAAGAATTAAGAATCTAAGTACAAATTGATGTAAGCATTTGCCTCAAGGATAAATTAAATTGTGTAGCTGGTGCAGGCAGCCATGGAGTGGGAAAACATCATCCCCAGCAGAGTTGTGTCACTCCTTGTGAATACTGTAAACTGTTTAAGCACAAAGACTTAAAGGACTGTGATCAGACTAGAATTATTCAAATTAAACAGAACTGCTTTTATTAAGTGTAATTGCTCATCTGTCTCCAGAATAAGAACAGCCTTATTTATAGAGAGAGTTGCATATATTAGAAGAGTGCTTCCTTTTTTTTTCCCAGAGATTATCCACTTGCTGGATGTAACGGCTCCCTGCTGTATGACAGGCAAGAGTCCGATTTGTATGCGGTTCTTCTGCCTGCAAATAAAATATGGTGTATGTTGGGATTGGAAAAACATCTTCTGTGGGTGCAGTGTATAAGACCTCCACTTCTTTTAAAGTCACATTACAGTCAAGCATGAGCATGTTCTCATTCATTCAGATTATATTTTGCGCATCTCTAGCTGACCCACTTTGTGGTTCTCTAGATTTTGACGATGCCTGATTGTGTGTGATAGCGCTGGATCAAAAGACGTGAAAAATCAGTTCAGCTGGATATAACTTAAAGCGATTTTTCCTTCAAAGAAGCAGATCTGTGATTGAAATAGAGTGAGGTGATGTGAAACGGTGGTACTTTGCTATGCTCCGGGGCCTGTGTAATTTGGTTTATTTGCTATGGTCTATTGTCTGTGTTTACGGCTTTCTCTGTCCTAAACCCGTGTGGTCATTTCACTTGTTATGTTCCGTCAAAACATAATTTAACCGCTTCCCGCCCAGCCGCACTCTTTACGTCAGCTCTTTAAAACGCTGTAGCAGGCGCGTCCTCGGAGCCGATGCGCATGCCCGGCGGGCGTGATGACCGCCGGGCACCCGCAATCGCTCGTGACAGAATGCGAACCGGGATCTGTGTGTGTAAACATACAAATCCCGATTCTGTCAGGGGAGAGGAGACAGATTGTGTGTTCATGCTAAGTAGGAACAACGATCTCTCTCCTCCTCTAGTCAGCCACTTTCCCCCCACAGTTAGAACACACGTAGGGAACACAGTTAACCCCTTGATCGCCCCCTAGCAACCCTTCCCTGTTAGTGACATTTATAGAGTAATAAGGGACTATTTATAGCGCTGTATAAATGTAAAAAAAAGTCCCAAAAAAGTGTCAAAAGTGTTAGATTTGTCCGCCGCATTCCCCATAAAAATCGCAGATCGCCGCCATTACTAGTAAAAAAATTAATAATAATAAAAATAAATCTATCCCCTGTTTTTGTAGACGCTATAACTTTTGCGCAAACCAATCAAGATATGCTTTTACCAAAAATATGAAGAAGAATATATCGTGTGTATAGCGCTAAACCCCAGAAAAATATTTATATATAAAGAAACTGGTGCTGCATCTAAAAAAACCTGAATATTCAGTTAATAAGTACATACAATAAACAAAAATGCGCAACTAAAAAACTAAAAAACTCTTCATATATAAACGCGAACGTGTGCTGTGATTAAGTATAAACAATATTATGTATTATAGTCCATAAAGTGCTTTAGTCGATGCAAACAACAAAGACGGACTTTTCAGGAGAAAAAACAATGTTTCTGTTCCGTATATCCACAGGCTCTTCCGATAGCAGGATCCTTCCTCCTACAACTGCTTTCCACTACATTTGTCGCACCTCCATACTGTGATAACTGGTTGTATCCTACAACCAGTTATCACAGTTTGGAGGTGCGACAAATGTGTGTACTTTATTTTCAAAATTCGGAAAAAAAGAATATACCCCACGGGTGGAGTTTATCTTGTAAAAGGCTCAGTGAGGAGTATTGCAGCAGTGGTAAGCCGTTGTAGGAGGAAGCATCCCTCTATCAGAAGAGCCTGTGGATATACGGTCTTTTGCTAAGTGATCCCTCCTGTGTGTGCCTGTCTGATCTCTATAATTTGAGACCCATCAGATCTGGTAAGTGGTGCTGTTTTGCCTTACTTTTTTGAAGAACAGAAACATTGTTTGTTCTACTGAAAAGTCTGTCTTTTTTGTTTGCATGGACTAAAGCACTTTATGGACTATAATGCATAATATTGTTTTTACTTAATCACAGCACACGTTCGTGTTTATGTATGCAGAGTTTTTTGGTTGCGCATTTTTATTTGTTGTATGTGTAGCGGGCACCTACTTTCATGTAGGTGACCTTTTCTGTGTTTAAATTACAAAGTACAGTTTCAGGAGAAATTTAGTCAGGCTTGTACTATTATAACAGGCCTGGTTGTTTATTTTGGGAGCTGGGAGTGTCAGTGTAGTGCAGGGTGTGGCCTCCTGTGCTTGGACCCAGAGATGCCTCCTCTTGCTTTCAGTAAAATGGCTCTGGAAGAGAGGTTGGACTTGGGATCTGAGTGACAGGCAGCTTGTGTGTGAGTTTTGGCCAATCATTAATTTGCTTGGCAGGAGGCGGGACTCTCATAAAAGTGGGGGTCACATGGTAGTCGGGAGTCCAGTCTGGTGCCCAGAGAGGGGAGAGGTTCCCGTGCGGGGAGCCAAGAGCTCCCCCCCCACAACGGGGAGGGAGGGGGAACCGGGACCGGCACAAGCGTTAATGACACCGGACAGCATGTAGTCACTGGTGTTGCTGGACGGAAGACAACTGGGCGATCGATCGTTTATGAGTGGCACATGGACTGTTGATCAAGTGAGTAAAAGCACGGGGAGGGGTACTACCAGAGGCTGAGGGATGTTGGTACGCAAGTCAGTGAGACAGGTGGAGATGGCCTGTGACTTTGGGTTCAACAATGCCCCGGGATTCCAATCAGTCAGGCAGGAGGAATTATTCAGAGTAATCTCTTCCTTAGCTCAACTTGGAAGTACCATACAGACGGGAAGTAGTGGTAAAAAGGCAGCAGTAAAGCTTCCAGCACAAGTAGAGATACAGATTGTTCCTAAAAAGTTCTGCAGGTGAAGAAGTTATTCAGAGTGACTCTTTACCATATATTCTCTAGTAAATCCACTTCCGTCTTCCCCACTGAAGAAATCATTCAAAGTGATTTTTCATTATCCGCATTGTTCTAAGTCTTTGCATAAGAAGGCAAAGGAAAGATTATGAAACAACCAAAGAGCATCTCAGAAAATCCTTCTCCTATCCCAGTTTATGTTATATTAATAAAGCAAGAGAAAAGCACAATATGGACTGTTTCTATTTCTATGGGCTGCGATGGGCTAGGTGGAAAACGTGATTTATGGATATAATATATAATCAGCAGCCCCTGCGGGGGTAAGTGCTACATATGTAAGAATATATATCAGCCTTAACTGATGAAGAAATTAGTTTATTTTTTATTTTTTGGGGGATATTTATTATAGCAAAAGGTAAAAAATATTGTGTTTTTTTTTTTCAAAATTGTCGCTCTTTTCTGTTTGTAGCGCAAAAAATAAAAACCGCAGAGGTGATCAAATACCACCAAAAGAAAGCTCTATTTGTGGGGAAAAAAGGACGTCAATTTTGTTTGGGTGCAACGTCGCACGACCGTTCGATTGTCAGTTAATGCTGTATCGCACAAAATGCCTGGTCATTAACCACTTGCCTACCAGGCACTTACACCCCCTTCCTGCCCAAGCCATTTTTCAGCTTTCAGCGCTGTCGCATTTTGAATGACAATTGCGTGGTCATGCTACACTGTACCCAAACAAATTTTTTATCATTTTCTTCACACAAATAGAGCTTTCTTTTGGTGATAATTAATCACTGCTGGGTTTTTTATTTTTTAGAAAAAGAGACCAAAAATTTTGAAAAAAATATGTTTTTTACTTTTTTTCTGTCAGCAAATTTTGTAGGTAAGTAATTTTTCTCCTTCACTGATGTGCGCTGATGAGGCGGCACTGATGGGCACTGATAGGCTGAACTGGTGGGCATTGATGAGGTGGCACTTATGGGCACCGATTAGGTGGCACTGATGCGGAGGCACTAATATGCTGCACTCATGGGCATTGATAGGTGGCACTGATATGTGGCACTGATGAGCACTGATAGGCGGCACTGACGGGCACTGTTAGGTGACACTGGTGGGCACTGTTAGGCGGCACTGGTGGGCACTGATAGGCGGCACTGGTGGGCACTGATAGGCGGCACGGATAGGCGGTACTGATGGGCACTGATGGGCATTGGGTGGCACTGATGGGCGACACTGGGCATTGATTGACAGCAGTGATGGGCATTGATTGGCAGCACTGATAGGTGGCACTGATTGCCAGCACTAACTGGCATGGCTAATGGGCACTGATTGGTGGCACTTGCGGGCAGTGGTGGGCACTGATTGCTGCCACTGGTGGGCACTGATAGCTGGCATTGGTGGGCAGTGTTGGGCACTGATTGGTGACAGTGTATTGCACTATTGTAATCAGGGCACTGATGATCAGTGCCCTGATTACATTCCTACACGTCCCCTTATGAGAAGATGCCACTGATCGGCTCTCCTCTCCTCACACTCTGTCAGTGTGAGGCGAGGAGAGCCGATTATCGACACTTCCTAGTTTACATATGACCGGCTGTGATTGGACACAGCCGATCACATGGTTAAAGAGCCGCAGACACGGCTTTTTACAGAGATCGGGGTCGCGCCGTGTCCTAGCAACAGGGCGCGCCCGCGATCACCACACTGCGCGCCCGAGCAGGCGTTCTGGAATGCCGTCATATGACGTCGTCCCAGAACGAAAGCTGCACCGCCCCGCCGTCATTAGACGGTGGGCGGGCAGCAAGCAGTTAAGGGGGAAAATCTTCCGGGGCTGAAGTGGTTAATAATAATATTGAAACAGAAACCTAGGACCCTGTCTTTGGCTGCTACCTCTCTGATAGCGACAAAGGGTGTACAGTAGTACCTTGGATTACGAGTATGATTCGTTCCAGAATCATGCTTGTAATCCAAAGCACTTGTATATCAAAGTGAGTTTACCCATAGGAAACTCAGATCATTTGTTCCAGTGTCACTGCTAGTGTATGCAGCACTGCATGTGGCCAGGGGGGGGGGGGGGCGCCGGAGGCACTTGGAAATGCTTGGAGACCACTCGGAGACGCTCGGAGACACTCAGTGTTTCCGAGTGTCTCCGAGTGTCTCCGAGCGGCTCCAAGCGTCACTGGCGTCCCCGCACCTCTGGCCAAATGCGGTACTGAACACCCCAGAGGCCTGAATCCTGCTCGTCTTGCGATACAACGCTCACAAATCGAGTCAGGATTTTTTTTAAAAAGCAGCTCGTATTGTGAAACGCTCGTAAACTGTGTTACTCGCAATCCGAGGTTTTACAGTGTTTGCCAGATGATAAATTCTTGAATGTGTACGTTGGAGCACCTGGTACAAAAGTTAGATTACTTGAAGGACTTTTTGAAACACTTATGCCGCGTACACACGGTCGGACTTTTCGTCTACAAAAGTCCAACGGACGCTGACGGACTAAAGCTGGCTGGTAATCTGATCGTGTGTGGGCTTCTCCGGACTTTCAACATACTTTTTTAGCCTCAAATCCGACGTACTTTAGATTTGAAACATGCTTCAAATCTTTACTTCGTAACTACGACGGACCCCGAAATCCGCTCGTCTGTGTGCTAGTCCGACGGACAAAAAGCCACGCTAGGGCACCTATTGGCTACTGGCTATGAACTTCCTTATTTTAGTCCGGTGTACGTCATCACGTAAGAATTCGATGGACTTTTGTGTGATCGTGTGTAGGCAAGTCTGTTCGTTAGAAAGTCCGCCGCAAGTCCGTCGAAAGTCCGCCGAAAGTCTGCCGGAAGTCTGTCGGACAGGCTGTCTGACTTTTGTAGACGAAAAGTCCGACCGTGTGTACGCGGCATTACTGGTTGAGCATCAAATACATCCAACCTGTTTTGGGGGGAAAAGCCTGTCCGTTCTTCAGGGCTAATGTACAAAAAAAGAACAGTAAAAAGAAGGCGGGGCAGAACAGACTTTGAGCAGATGATGTTAAAGGATAATCACAATGTTGGTTCTGTCCGCCCATCTTTCATTTCCATTCAAACTTATTTACTTTAGATGGGGCTAGGCATTTTGGCAATAGTTGTACTTTATTATGTACTATGTTTTAAACAATTATCGAATTATCTAATTACAGTATGTTTTAATTTTTACAGTTTTTTTGGTAGATTAGGATATAAGGAGTTGGCTTTTTCCCATCAAATGCATTGGTTGTATTTTATGGGCTTAACCACTAAATGTTTCAAAAAGACCTTCAAGTGAGATGAACTTTTGTACAAAGCTCTCCTTTACACAAATGGAGGCCGATGTGTTCCTTGGTTTTGAACACCACTTCTCACAAATGGAGGCCGATGTGTTCCTTGGTTTTGAACACCACTACTCACAAATGGAGGCCGATGTGTTCCTTGGTTTTGAACACCACTTCTCACAAATGGAGGCCGATGTGTTCCTTGATTTTGAACACCACTTCTCACAAATGGAGGCCGATGTGTTCCTTGGTTTTGAACACCACTTCTCACAAATGGAGGCCGATGTGTTCCTTGGTTTTGAACACCACTTCTCACAAACGGAGGCCGATGTGTTCCTTGGTTTTGAACACCACTTCTCACAAATGGAGGCCGATGTGTTCCTTGTTTTGAACACCACTTCTCACAAACGGAGGCCGATGTGTTCCTTGGTTTTGAACACCACTTCTCACAAATGGAGGCCAATGTGTTCCTTGGTTTTGAACACCACTTCTCACAAATGGAGGCCGATGTGTTCCTTGGTTTTGAACACCACTTCTCACAAATGGAGGCCGATGTGTTCCTTGGTTTTGAACACCACTTCTCACAAATGGAGGCCGATGTGTTCCTTGGTTTTGAACGCCACTTCTCACAAATGGAGGCCGATGTGTTCCTTGGTTTTGAACGCCACTTCTCACAAATGGAGGCCGATGTGTTCCTTGGTTTTGAACGCCACTTCTCACAAATGGAGGCCGATGTGTTCCTTAGTTTTGAACACCACTTCTCACAAATGGAGGTTTCAGACCACATATACAAAATACCACAATCCTACCCAGACTCCAAAGCTAAGATATATCATTATTTTAAGGAACGTGGTAGATCAGTATGAGGAAATGGGAAAATAATTTTAGTGGACACAAAGGACTATCTCGCAACTTTATTTGTAGCAGCAATGATTGCACTCTTGAGAAAGTAATTCTGTAACATGAGGTCCCTGAAATTCAACCTAACTGAACAGAGGGCCTGCAGAAAATCTTTTGTTGTTACTGTAATTATTTTGTTGACATCTATTTTTCCTCCATGCCTTAAAAGGGGTTGTAAACTATGCGTGCAACTATCTATGCATTGAGGTAAAAAAACCTCTTGTAGTGCACCAGCCCCCCAGAGCCCCCCATTTACTTACCTGAGCCCAATAGTTCCTGTCCCGGGGACGGGCACACCAGCTCCAGCCGGTGTCTTGGGTCCTGATTGGATAGATTGATAGCAGCCCAACCATTGGCTCCCACAGCTGTCAATCATATCCAATGGCATGGGAGCCAGGGGCGGAGCCGAGTCCAGCTGTGTGTGTCAATGGACACAGCAGCAGGACACGGGAGCGCGCCCGCACGAGTGCCCCGAGGACGAACACTTCTCCGACGGAGCACTCGAAAAGAGGAGGAGCCAGGAGCGCCACTGGGGGGAGCCCAGAAGAGGAGGATCAGGGCCACTCTGTGCAAAACAGAGGAGGTAGTTATATAAAGTTTGTTTTTTTAAAACAAAAAAAAAAAAAATGATATCCTTTAAGTGTGACTTGAAAGTATTCAGACGAGAAGATAAAATTTAGGGGCATGATATTCATATTAAACATTTAACTTTTGGAAGCAGGGAATAGATCAATTAGCACAATCTTTTTCATACAAGCTATATAAAATTATTTATGTGGGTTAGGGCACAGGATGCTGTCCATATTTAATGGTGCTTTCCTATTACCATCTCCAAAGTGAAGTAGCAGGTAATGCTTTCATTTCTGATGCTGTTTTATTCCATAATCTTTTCCCTGAGCATTATAAGACCAAATCCTTGCTGATTGCTTTCTGACCTCATTTGTAAGTACAAAAACACAAAAGTTTAACAAAATGAGACATTGGTGTGGTGTCTCTCTCAGAATCTTGCACTAAAATCCGACACTGTTATTTTATTCTTTAATGTATTTCTGACACGCTGATCAGTTTGTGAAGATTGTTGAGCACTTTCTAAAAATACTAGTTGCCGAACTGTCACTGGCTTCAGTAGTTACCAAGCTACTGACCCGCAAAGAGCGCACAACAAGTAAATTCAGAATAAACATAAACGTGGCATGGATGTATATACAAAGAAAGTTGTAGTTTCAGCTGTCAAAAAAGCAGTCTGACAGGATTTATAAATAACACTTGCTCAGATGCTAAAGAAAAATACAATGTAACATATTGTTACTTTTGTTTCATTCTGTTCATTCATCTGCAGATCAAAGGGATGAGGTGCAGCTAAAGCAACCTGACAAGCAAATAAAAGTTGTGTTTTTTGTTGTTTTTTTAATAAAATGTTGCTCTGTTTGACCATTTCCCACCCAACCTATTGTCAAATGATGGCTGGGTGGACATTATATGACGTCCTCCCAGACCGCACCTCGTGCGTGGCCTTAATCTGTCACTGGCTGACGACTGATAGCTGTACTGGCCCGCTGCTGGCACCATGTGATCACTGTGACCAATCACAGCAGATCACATGACAATTGTAAACAATGGATGGCTTCCTTTCATGCCATTCATTGTGTACAATTTTGTTGCTAGCTGTGAGTGGTCACAGTGATCACAGCTAGTGTAGACAGGGCCAACCATCTGTACCATGTGATTAACTGTGACTAATCACAGCTAATCACAATACACACTGAATAAATCAGTTTCATTCAGTAAAAAATGGCTGCTTATAGCATAATGTGTAAGAAAAAAAAAAATCCTGATCACCTCCCCAGTGTAGTACAGTGTTACTATGGTACCACTGTATTGCTCTGGTCACAGTGTGTTAAAATTTTAAAAAAAATGTATTAAGAAAAAAAAAGAATTGAAAAAAACCTTAAGGTCCCCAATCACCTCCACACCAGGCATATGATGACGCTGTACTGCACTGGTGACCGTATGTA
The DNA here is from genome assembly GCA_037952835.1 of Lithobates septentrionalis. Lineage (NCBI taxonomy): Eukaryota > Metazoa > Chordata > Amphibia > Anura > Ranidae > Lithobates > Lithobates septentrionalis. The sequence goes on along the minus strand of JBBDGP010000990.1, from coordinate 1,614,877 downwards.
AAAAAAAATAAAGAAAGAATTATATATATATATATATATATAAGTGAGTACACGCCTCCCTTTTTTGTAAATCTTTTATTCTACCTTTTCATGTGACAACACTGGAGAAATGACACTTTGCTACAATGTAAAGTAGTGAGTGTACAGCTTGTATAACAGTGTAAATTTGCTGTCCCCTCAAAATAACTCAACACACAGCCATTAATGTCTAAACTGCTGGCAATAAAAGTGAGTACACCCCTAAGTGAAAATGCCCAAATTGGGCCCAAAGTGTCAGCATTTTGTGTGGCCACCATTATTTGCCAGCACTGCCTTAACTTTCTTGGGCATGGAGTTCATCAGAGCTTCACAGGTTGCCACTGGAGTCCTCTTCCACTCCTCCATGATGACATCACGGAGCTGGTGGATGTTAGAGACCTTGCGCTCCTCCACCTTCCATTTGAGGATGCCCCAGAGATCTGGAGAGATCTGCTTGGCCAGTCCATCACCTTTACCCTCAGCTTCTTTAGCAAGGCAGTGGTCATCTTGGAGGTGTGTTTGGGGTCGTTATCATGTTGGAATACTGCCCTGCGGCCCAGTCTCTGAAGGGAGGGGATCATGCTCTGCTTCAGTATGTCACAGTACATGTTGGCATTCATGGTTCCCTCAATGATCTGTAGCTCCCCAGTGCCGGAAGCACTCATGCAGCCCCAGACCATGACACTTCCACCACCATGCTTAACTGTAGGCAAGACACACTTGTCTTTGTACTCCTCACCTGGTTGCCGCCACACACACTTGACACCATCTGAACCAAATGAGTTTATCTTGGTCTCATCAGATGAATGAATTAGTAATTTAAAATTTTTTCTTTGGAATGTTTTATAGAGAGTAAAAAAATTATTTTTTTTCAAAATTGTCGCTTTTTTTGGTTTATAGTGTAAAAAATAAAAACCGCAGTGATGAGAAAATACCACCAAAAGAAAGCTCTATTTGGGGGAAAAAAAGGGCACAAATTTTGCTTGGGTACAGCGTTGCACGACCGCACAATTGTCAGTTAAAACAATGCAGTGTCGTATCACAAAAAATGGCCTGGTCAGGAAGGGGGTAACTCCTTACGGTGCTGAAGTGGTTAAGATTCCTCCTTAAACATTGACTGATTCTTTTTGAAGTATACAGATATTTACGTGTCAGAACTAAAGGGAAATATCTGCTGCTAATACAACAGGACCTCTCTGCAGCACTTAATAATGTTCACCACTATATTCTCATGACTTAACGATTTGTCAACATGGGTCCTTACAAATTTAGAATAAAGACACGGACTGAGTGACATGGGTTTTATACGGCCACAGCAGCCAATTTTATTAACCAAAGAATAAAATATCATAACATTGAAACATACCAATAAGTGCAAATTCAACAATGTAATGCCCAACAACAAGACGCCTTTGGGTGTCCTTAAGGCACAATTTTAACTGGAATCGTCCATGTTCTCAGCCGCGCCCCAACCGGCTTGGAGATGTTCCGACATGACACATAATTCCATATTCCCCTCCCCAAGGAGACCTCGCTCCTGGGAGAACCACTGCTAACCAAGTGGAAGTGCCATACCTTAGATGGGCCCTTTTGTAACCATGTAATTACTGACCCCCCGAAAACCCTTTGACCCGCCAACTGCTGTGACAAAATGAGCAACATACACCATTTAGTAATTTATTATTATATATTGTTCTTTTTTTTTTTGTTTTATTATTATTATTATTATATTTATGTATTTATTTTTATTTTTTTTGCATAAACTCGATAAAAACTTAAGACACAAAAATACAGCCACTTACCTATCCACTCCGGTAACCCCTAACACCAGGGCAAGTGGGTGGGAAGCTGCCACTTCTCCTGACTCCTTGGAATGTGAGAGATCTACCTCACTGCAAAGACCATCTCATCTGAACCCTGCCCCTTCAACCTCTGCCTCCAATCAGGTAAGGGCTACACCCCCACTAAACACACTGACCTAGCTGACCGTTCCCTGTCCCTGTTCCTCCCTTAGTCATGCGTCCCCTCCGTCCATTCTCTCCTCCAGGTCTCACTTTCACTCCATAAGCTCCTTCTGTCTAAAAATCATTGTCCCAATTTGGGTCACTTGTGGGACACGGTAACCCCGGAGAAATGAATGGCTTTGGTTTTTATCACCACCTGTGTGCACATTCCCGTCTACATTTCTGTAAGTGGAATTTCATGGTAGCTTTGAAAGAATTCCATTAACTTGTAATCGAAAAAATGCTCACATGAAATAGCACGGGTCTGCAACTTTTTGCTACCAACAGTTTCCATTATTTTATGGACTGGAGTTGGCAAATGAGTGAATGAATCACCGCAGTGCCAATCGAGTGACACATTTTCTTCTCCGTTCTCAGTTTCTTTCCAAATTCGAAATCATTCAATTGCCGTAAAGCAGGAAACAATAGGAGCCATAGGTGGCAGGAGAGCTGAGCACTATTCAGTTCCATACAATCATTTTTTTTGTTCAGTCAAAGGCTAATAGAAAGCTTCTCAGCTGCTCTAGAAATTGTCCCATGAATGGCCAGCATTGCAGTTAAAAATGCCGTAAATTCTCCTTTACAGCAAACCTGTTCTCCAGAGTTTACATTTAATCCTGTTTTACCTCCAACTTGAAAATTCACGAGAATCTGTCTGCTTTCATCTTTCACATTTATGTCTACCGTACATGCCTGAAATGTTAATCCATGCAATAATCATTTCCTCTCTGGACTATTATAATATTTACTAGTGGCTTTCTCATTTACTGAGGTAGTACCACTTTAGTCATAATGAATGACAATCTCAATCCAGTCTCACTTTTCCTTCAAGGACTAAATTAAACTCCTACCTCTTACTTTATAAGTCTCCTAAGTGTGCAAAACTCCCACGATTTCTCCCTTATTCCTGTTTATATTCCAAGCATGCTCTGCAAAGGATCTGTTCATGTTGTCCCTCCTGGTTACTGCCAGTGCTGGATGTATAAGGTGGCAAAAGGGGCAACTGCCCCGGGCCCCCTGACAGAAAGGGCCACCAATATAAAAAAAAAATATGTATAAAACTATATAAATTAATAAAAAAAATAAACAATAAAATAATATATAAAAAATATATAAAATAATAAAATATTGCTTTCTTATATTAAACGTACCTTGGAAAGTAATATTTTGATGACCATCATCTGTAAAAGTTTTTACTCTGGACAGGTATATTTTATCGTTTTTATAAACTAATTTTGGCAGCTCAAGCGAACCACACATAGAGCGCTATGACTGCGTGTGTATGTGTGTATGCATGACCTCAGAATTACTTTGTTTCATGCATTTTAAAAATGTGTGACTGCCATTGAGAATGTAAACCAACTCTGTGTATGAGGGGCCCCCAGAACCTGAGGTGCCCCGGGCCCCTCAAGGTCTAAATCTGCCCACAGTCACTGCCACACATTCTTGCTTGCATGCAGTACTTCTCTTGTGCTCTAATTTCACTGAAGGTTGCTCTACTTTGCTTGATCTGACTGTTTTTTATTAGTGAATGCTTTCAATGTTTCCCACTAATACACCTCTTGATTGCCATCCATCATATTCCCTAACCATTTGTTACTTAACATTCTTTTCTGTCCACTCCTCCCTTCCGCCACTTACTTAATGGCTATAACTCTATATTCACTTTTCTGTTCCTTAGGAATAACCTCAAGGTCTGATTCATCCACCTAAAAGTAGGATCCATTAGGGATGTTTACTACCCAAGGCTCCCCCAAGCAAGTTGCATGGCAGATCCATTCTCAGCTCAGGAGTACATTTTTACTCTGTTGGGTTGTATGGCAGGTTTGTTTCCCTAAAGAAGGGATCTCAAACTGGTGGCCCTTCAGCTGCTGCGAAACTACCCAGTAGTCCTCAAGTCCCATGAGGCATTGCAAGGAATTTTATTAACCACTTCAGCCCCGGGAGATTTTACCCCCTTTCTGAGCAGAGCACTTTTTGCGTTTCAGCACTGCGTCATTTTAACTGACAATTGCGCGGTCGTGTGACGTTGCACCCAAACAAAATTGACGTCCTTTTTTCCCGACAAATAGAGCTTTCTTTTGGTAGTATTTGATCGCCTCTGGGGTTTTTATTTTTTGCACTGTAAACAAAAAAAGAGCGACGATTTTGAAAAAAAAAACACAATATTTTGTACTTTTTGCTATAATAAATATCCCCCCTTTTTTTAAAAAAAAAGCTAATTTTTTCCTCAGTTTAGGCTGATCTGTATTCTTCTACATATTTTTGTTACAAAAAATTGCAATAAGCGTATATTGATTGGTTTGTGCAAAAGTTATAGCATCTACAAAATGGGGGATAGATTTATAGCATTTTTATTATTTTTTTTTTTTTTTTTACTAGTAATGCTGGCGATCTGCGATTTTTATCGTGACTGCGACATGGACACATTGCCGGACACATTGGACAATTTTGACACATTTTTGGGACCATTGGCATTAATGCAGCAGTCAATGCTATAATTGCATTGATTACTCTAAAAATGTCATTGGCAGTGAAGGGGTTAACTGTGTTCCCTGGGAGGTGATTCTAACTGAAGGGGGAGGGGACTAACTAGAGGAAGTGATGGATCGTGGTTCCTAGCTAATAGGAACACACGATCTGTCAGGACAGAACAGGGAAGTGTGTGTTTACACACACTCATCCCTGTTCTGTGTCCACTGCTAACGATCGCTCGTGGCTGGCGGTCATCGCAACCATCAGCCACGAGCGCCTGCTATCCTGACCCCGCGAGCTGACGTATAGCTACGACGGCTCACGCTGGGGAGCCAACCTGCCGCAGTGTAACTGCGGCAGTTGGTCGGGAAGTGGTTAAAAATGACCCTTTCTTTTCAATCTGTAGCCGCAGTAATTTTCTGAGAATGCATTGCAATATGGCTACAAGGAGGTGTTCTGTACACAGACTGTGTACTGACCACTCCCCAGAAACATAATTTCCTGCTTGTGTGATTGGCTCACCAATTTTCCCAAAAGTCTGCCTAAAATACAAGTCAGATTTCAGGCATCCCCTGCAACTAAAATGTCATTTTTGGTGAGATATTTCCAATAGGAACACGTCTAAAGGGATGCAGGCCCAGCAGATTTCCTCATTAGTGCTCTGCAGCTGCATAACTGACAGTTAATTATGAAACCAATCCCATTAGACCCACTCAGAACAGCGGCACAGAGAAACACACAGGGATTTCTTCTTATTAAGAAAAGGTAGGAATCTGCAACAAAGTATGTTAGAATCCCTGCAATGTACATAGATCACCCAGAGGAGAAATGTTTTTTCTCAACAAAAGTCGAGTTATGCTTTAACTATGCTTTAGTTATAAATGAACACAGTGAGCGAGAAAAGTTAAAGGGCCGGTAAATGTCATGTTTACTAGCCCCTTCCCCCACTGTCAATCCTGAAACATCCCCTGCAGCAGCGGGAGGAGAGGTGGGAAGCCAGAAGTACTGGGGGGGGGGGGGGGGGGGGCAGTAGGGGGAATCGGCGCCACACATAGTGATTTTGTTGTGCCCAGGCACACCTGGTACACCCCCTGTGCACACCCATGTGCAGTACAAATGTATAACTGTTTAATTGGCTATTGAGAAGGTTTGTAGATATGCAATATGCAAGACTGGAGTTGGCAAAAATAGTATAAAACCGAGTTCATGCATATGGAAGGTGAATGGAAGAATATGGTTGAGGGCACAACAAGCATTACTTTAAAAAAAAAATGGGATTGCTTTTGGCTCTTTTTTCTGAAAGTAACAATTGTTAATGCAAACGTCAGTTATTTGTAATACCTTGGGGCTTATCTTTCATCTGTAGCCAGGTGTTCAATTGTCAGTTATAATTCCAATTTTTGCACATTGGTCCCTGTGTTTATTGTATGCCATTGTTTATAACAGTAAAAGGGAACAGCGTGGTGTGAATATCTTTTTTTGTTACGTGCATGTTTTTTTTTTTTTAAAAAACCACTGAGAAAACACACAGAGATCCTAACTTGTTTGAGCAGACAAGACAGCGGCTCAGCTACACTGAAATCCCAAGAAGTGATGCAGAGATAAGGGGGGGGTGGGGTGTAGTCCAGAAAAAAAGAGCTGAGCAGGGCTGGCAACACTGCTTTGGATTTCAGTGCTACAATGATATACACGCAAGAAAAAGTATGTGAGTAATTTGCTATAAAATGTAATCTGTTCCTCATCAAGTCACAGCAAAAGACAAACATAATGTGCTTAACGTGATTGTAAAGGCTTGTATTTTTTTTATTAAATAACAAGCATGTTATACTTACCTCCTCTTACTTACCTCTATCTCCTCCTTTGCATAGAGCAGCCCCTTCCCCCTATAAGTGCCCCCACAGCTAGCAGATTGCTACAGGTTGCCACCCAAGCCGAGTCAGAGCTCCGTGTATACATGAAAAGAAAGAAAAAAAGAGCGCACCAGCCTAGTGCATTATCCTTGACAGATTTATTGATTAAAAACAAGATAAAATCTACTCACAAAGGTTGAAGAAACAAATCGCATTTGTAAAATGCCACAGCGGTGATTAATCCAGTGGTAGCAGTTTTCCAGGTCCCAGGAAGGAGGCGTACGGACTACTGCTGGCTAACGCGTTTCGAAGGTTACCCTTCTTCATCAGAGCCTTAGTAGTGTTAGTCTCCTGCTGGTTTTTATACATGTGTCCATCCAACCAAGGCTGGTCAGATTGGTTCTGAGGCTCCTCCCTTAATTGGTGGGCGGTTCTTTGGGGGGGGGGGGGTCTAGGCTATGTTGTTATTATTATAGGGCCATGGTGAAAAAACTTTTTACATTTAGTATAATTTTGGTCTGATTTAATTAGTAGTTCTAGTTCTGGTATTTTAATTTTATTTTAAATTTTAAATTTAAGATTTTAGTTTTTAAGTTTTTTATTTTTAATATTTGATTAATATTTAATGTTTAAATCAGCGGCCATGTATATATTCGGGAGTGCAAACATCCAGTAACAAATAGACTAAAACAGTCCTGTCAATACTGTTACATAAGTGAGCCAAGGCATATCGAGTGTTCCTTGGAGCTCCTCTCCCCTTCTATCTATAGATTACAGACCTCAGGAGAAACTGACCAGAGGTTACAAATCAAAGATTGGAGATAGAGTGGCATACCTTATGATGTGTATGTCTGATGACAGCTCATTAGCTCGGGTAAAATGTCTCTGCAAGGACCGTAACTGTACCGGCTTCTATTGCTAGCCGGTAGCACGTTCTTGTGTACAGTAGAGCCTGGTGGAACGCACGCCGCTCCTCCGCTTCCGGGTTGCGGTCCACAGGGCGGAAATGCGGTCGTGACGTCATATCCGGTGCGCCCTTCGGCGCACGAGATTGACTAGCTGTAGTAAACAGTAGTCTCCATTTTGTCGAAGGCAAAGATAGAGGCAAAAAGGGGGGACAGAATCGTCTAAGCTATGGATTATATGGGGATAATAAGTTAAAATAGAATACTTGAAAGAGATAAATAAACTAACTAATTAAATCAGACCAAAATTATACTAAATGTAAAAAGTTTTTTCACCATGGCCCTATAATAATAACAACATAGCCTAGACCCCCCCCCCCCCAAAGAACCGCCCACCAATTAAGGGAGGAGCCTCAGAACCAATCTGACCAGCCTTGGTTGGATGGACACATGTATAAAAACCAGCAGGAGACTAACACTACTAAGGCTCTGATGAAGAAGGGTAACCTTCGAAACGCGTTAGCCAGCAGTAGTCCGTACGCCTCCTTCCTGGGACCTGGAAAACTGCTACCACTGGATTAATCGCCGCTGTGGCATTTTACAAATGCGATTTGTTTCTTCAACCTTTGTGAGTAGATTTTATCTTGTTTTTAATCAATAAATCTGTCAAGGATAATGCACTAGGCTGGCTCTTTTTTTCTTTCTAATCATTTGGCATTAGGACATCCCATCCTTAAGAGCAGCAAGGCCGAAATCCATAGTCCTTCCTGAACCCTTGGGATCTTTTAGCTAATACACCCGTGCGCAAGAGTATTTTGCTTTTTTCTCCGTGTATACATTCAGACACAGAGCCCCGCCCTGGCCCCTCCCCCTCTCTCCCCTGACAGACAGCCGCGGGAGCCTATGGCACCGTTGCTCTGTCTCAGCCAATCAGGAGGTGCGTCCTAGATGGCTGAGGGGATCGTCGACATCGCTGGAGAGAGAAGGAGCTCAGGTAGGTAACAAGGGGGATGCTGGGGTGGCTGCTACACACAGAAGTTTTTTTATCTTAACTACTTCCCGCCCGCCCTATAGCGGATTGACGTCCGGGAAGTGGTTCTGTTATCCTGACTGGGCGTCATATGACGTCCAGCAGGATAACATGCCGCCGCGCGCCCGCGGGGGCGTGCATCGCGGCGATCGGTGGATCGGTGTGTCAGTCTGACACACCGCTACACCGATCTTGGTAAAGAGCCTCCGGCGGAGGCTCTTTACCACGTGATCAGCCCTGTCCAATCACGGCTGATCACGCTGTCAATAGATAGAGCCGTTGATCGGCTCTTCCTCACTCGCGTCTGACAGACGCGAGTAGAGGAGAGCCGATTGGCGGCTCTCCTGGCAGGGGGGGTCTGCGTTGATTGTTTATCAGCGCAGCCCCCCCTCAGATCACCACACTGGACCACCAGGGATCGCCACTAGGACCACCAGGGAAGGGGGCAACATGTGGATGGCCAGGTATGTACCCCATGGCCATCCACATGTGCCCAGTGTGCCCAATCTGTGCCAATCAGTGCCCACAAATGGGCACTGATTGGCACCATTATGTTGCAGTGATGCCCAGCAATGCCACCCTTAGGGGCATCACTGCAAACAACCAGTGTCATCAGTGCCACCCATCAGTGTCCATCGGTGCCACCTGTCAGTGCCCATCCGTGCCCATCAGTGCCCACCTATCAGTGCCCATCCGTGCCCATCTGTGCCAACTATCAGTGCCACCCATAAGTAACCATCAATGCCACCTACGAGTGCCCATCAATGCCACCTATGAGTGCCCATCAGTGCCGCCTATGAGTGCCCATCGGTGCCACCTATGAGTGCCCATCAGTGCCGCATACCAGTGCCACCTATCTGTGCCCATCAGTGCCACCTATCAGTGCCGCCTATCAGTGCCCGTCATCAGTGCCCGTCAGTGCCACCTCATCAGTGCCACCTCATTGGTGCCACCTCATCATTGCCCATCAGTGCCGCCGTATCAGTGCCCGTCAGTGCAGCCATATCAGTGCCCGTCATTGAAGAAGAAAACGTACTTATTTACAAAAAGTTTTAACAGAAACAAAGAAAAACTTGTTTTTTTTCAAAATTTTCGGTCTTTTTTTATTTGTTGCGCAAAAAATAAAAACCGCAGAGGTGATCAAATACCACCAAAAGAAAGCTCTATTTGTGGGAACACGATGCTAAAAAAATTGTTTGGGTACAGTGTAGCATGACCGCGCAATTGTCATTCAAATTGCGACAGCGCTGAAAGCTGAAAATTGGCCTGGGCAGGAAGGTGTCTAAGTGCCTGGTATAATGCTTAGAATGCATTAAGATAAAAAAAAACCTTCTGCCTTTACAACTCCTTTAAGCTGATAACACACAATCATAATTTCTTGTGTCTTTATTGAACACACCCATTAACCCCTTCCCACCGAATGACAGCTACAGCACGGGCTTACTTTGTCAGGAGGGTGTCGATTGATGTCCTCCCGTAATCGCACTGCCTGCGAGCCCCCTGTGGACTCAGCTGATCACAGATCGGGGTAAAGGCCAATCACAGTGGCCCTTTACCACATGATCAGCTGTCCAATGACAGCTGATCGTGGATGTAAATACAAGCCGGTTATCTGCTTTTCTTTCCTCGCGCTGACAGCGTGAGGAGAGAAGAGAGCCGATAACCAGCTTGTATAGAAAGTAAAGGTTTTTGCGCATCAAATCTATCATAAAAAATGTCAAATAATTCACATAAATTATCACAAAATAATGTGTCTACAAATGTGCAAAAATATGCAAAATAAAAATGTATAATATTAAAAGTGAAAGTATATCATTCAAAAAGAGTAATGAAATTCATAATTTCCAATAAATATGTGAAAAGATATTCAAAACACAGATGTCAGTGTGCAAAAATCCGAAAAACTAAAATATTATACCCCCAAAACAAAATTAAATGTTATAGCTATTAAAGTGAAAAAGCCCATAAGGAGTAAATGTTGTCTTCTGGGGTAATGTAAATAGAGAGATGTGGATCTATGGTGGTAATGTTGACGTTTCTCTTCATATATGAACTGCCAGCCCTGCGGGCTCTCTAAACTCTCACCTTAAGTAAAAACTTTTCATGCATCAAAGCAGTGATGTACGTTGCCACATGCTGGTATGATGATGGCTGAATTCTCCTCTCAGTCTAGCAGGCACCTATTGCAAAAAGAAGGGTGGTATTTCCACCCAGGCTGTGCCGCCCGGTGGGAGGAGAGGGAGGAGAGAGGAGGCCTCTAATGGTGTAGTATTTTGAGTAGATTTTATTTGTCAATTTTAAAAAGTGGTCTCTTACATTAAAATTAAAGATTAAAAGCATAAAAAGAGAAGGAGCGGCGTCCGAGGCACCTCCTTAAGTGACTTCCGGTAAAGTCTGCTCTCTGCCACGCCTGTAAGTGAACCCACAGACTAATTACTTCAATGAAAGCTAATTGGACTGGCATCTGCAGTCCAATTAATGAAATGAGTTTGGAGGTGTGATTTTGATTGATAACAGACCTACATCAGGTCTGCTCAGCCTGTTAGCGAGGGTGTGGATTTTCTGTATTTGGTACCGGGACACGGTGAGGATTTTGTTTTGGCGTTTTTTTTTGCCTTGTTTTGTTTTGTGGAACACTGTGCAGCGCCTGTAAATAGCACCAATAATCACTGCAATGTTTGTTACTACGTCACTGGACCAGAGCTCCCAACTGTACCAGATTTCGAGGGACTGTCCCTGATTTGGAACATTGTCCCTCTGTCCCTCATTCCCCCGCATTTGTCCCTCATTTTGGTCTGATCTATACAGTTGTATATAAAATGCACTCTTTATCTTTCAAAAAGTGTTTCCCAGTGCTAAACCTTTCATCCAATTTCTTAAATTGCTGCATTTGTACATTTTAAAAGCCAATATAAAGGAATAGTAGTGGTAAAAAAAGGTCCTTGTGGATCTAATTAAAAAAAGAAGGGGGTGCTGTGTGAAAACACAGGTGGGACTTTGAATGAGGCGCATCCCTAGTGTGCCTCCATCGCTGGTACAAAGTAATAAAAAAGGGGATTTGGGACTTTGAATGAGGTTCTAGACATGGTGGGAGGTGTGTTTGAAAGAATCACATGTTTAATAACATGGAGGATATATAAGTATAAATATCTGGGTCATAGGGTTGCACACAAAGATACATATATATCATGAACATCAGAGACACATAATCATATCAACTTGGAAACTCATGACAATATGGAGAATACAGAATACACACACACACATATATATATATATATATATATATATATATATATATATATATATATATATATATATATAACATGGTACATCAAGGATACAAAATGATATCAATTTAGAAGCACATGACAATAATGAAAATTAGTGAATCCATATATGTATATACAGTCCTTGAAGCGGCACCATGCAATGAAGTGGCATGGTGTTCTTTCAAACACACCCCCACCACATCTAGAACCTCATTCAAAGTCCCAAATCCCCTTTTTTTTATTACTTTGCGGATTTAATTAACCTTTTTTTTGGATTAATTCTCCTTTAAGGGGGTGTGGCAGGGGGCGTGTCCTATGCCTACATACATTTCTTAGTAGGTGTCCCTCATTCCCATCTCAAAATGTTGGGAGGTATGCTGGACTGGTATCTGTGCCTGAAAGTGCTCACCCCAGCAGGTTTTGTACTTGCTACCTATCCCCAGCTCACAATATATATCATTTAATATTGCATCTGAATGCCTAATTATGAATATGTGCAAGCTTTTAGATTTTTGATAGATTTACTGTAGTGAGCAAGTCTTGAAATATAGAATTATAGTATTTGTATACACTTTGATGTTTTGTTTACCAGACCTCAATGCATTACTCCCACCTAACAGCAGGAAAAAACACTCTAGAACCTAGAATCGATATTGCCAAATGCTTTGCATATCTTCTATAAGATTTTAATTTAGGAAAATGTGCTTGATAAATACCGTGCGTTCAAGCATTTTAGAAGCATTAAGAGTTCATTGTAAAGTCTTCAGGCATAGCAGGGCTGCGGAGAAGGATATACTGGCCCAATGAGGCATTCATGAGCCTAACATAATGGGGTATAAGAACATAATGAGACAGCAGCATTTTTCTGTGTGGTGGCCCAACTTGTAGAGGCTTCTGCAGCATAGGAGTTAATATCCCCCCCCCCCACCCCTCCCATCCTGCAACAGAGAAAGCGATTACAGAGCCACCCAGGGACCTGTGCTTGGAGCACTGCGTAGGCAGACAAGGTATAACCGTACCGGGAGGGCCGAAGAAAGAGTGATTGCAGGAAAACGATCCTGAAGATGATTCCAGGAGGAGAGATTTCAAAGGCTTTCATTACAGAGCTGTATGTTAGCTGAAAGCAATCAGCATTAATCAGGCCCCCGGAAAAAAAAACCTCCTAGACAATCCGTAGGGCCACAGGGCAGTTGTTTAAAGACTAATAGAATTCTTCAAAGAATATTGCTTCAAGACTGTAAAACAAAACACACCATGTATGTGACATGTAATATCACCCTATAATAGAGACATTGATGATGTACGTAGTACAGGAGGGGAGGGAGCCTAGGACAAAGCTATATGGACGTCGTACATTAGTGCCTGTTATATCAAATGAAAGCTAGGTGTCTGAAATGTGCCATTTAAAGCTACAGTTGAAGGGTCCTTCGGTTGAGAACTGATCTCTTCAGTTCTTGATAGATGCTGGAGAGTTAAAATACCTACTGGTTGCTAATGGTGAGAATTCTGCTATTTTAGTTCCAAGGGCTGCATACCTGTTGCGGACCTTGTGAAGGGATCTTACTCCCCTCCTGGATTTTTCATTTATTTTGTAGAAGAGCAGGCGTGAGAATTTTCAAGGGGGTAGGAACTCATTTGTAGGCAAGAAAAGAGTCTGGAAATATGGCAAAAGATCTTTCTGTTGAAGACTTCAATAGATACTGTATATTAAAGAGAAAAGTTGCCCTATCTGGTAAAAATGTCATGAATACCGTACTTGTCTCTGTGTGAAAATGGAAAAAAAAAAAAATACACTAGTCTTTGTGGTTGAAGTTCTCCTTGTCCTGCTCTGTTTCTTTGCCATCATCTTGCTACTCCTGGTCCAGGAGATGACTACACTAAATATTTCCTCTGGATGGCTTGAGCATTTGACACAATGCTATCCTGCAACACAGTGTTCTACCTTAATAATGACTCTGACCATTACCACTAAGCAAAGGACCAATGTTCATGGATGGAGCAGTTCCCACTTCAGGATTTACCATCACACTAATTCTTTTTTTTTTTTTCAACCACTTAAGCCCTGGACCATTTGGCTGGCCAAAGACCAGAGCACTCTTTTGCGATTCGGCACTGTGTCGCTTGAACCGACAATTGCGTGGTCGTGCGGCGTGGCTCCCAAACAAAATTGACGTCCTTTTTTCCCCACAAATAGAGCTTTCTTTTGGTGGTATTTGATTGCCTCTGTGGTTTTTATTTTTTGCGCTATAAACAAAAAAAGAGCGACAATTTTGAAAAAAAAAGCAATATTTTTTACTTTTGCTATAATAAATATAAATAAAAATATAAAAAAAATTTTTTTCCTCAGTTTAGGCCGATACATATTCTTCTACATATTTTTGGTGGAAAAAAAAACCGCAATAAGCGTATATTGATATATTGATTGGTTTACGCAAAAGTTATAGCGTCTACAAAATAGGCATATGGCATTTTTATTAATAATTTTTTTTTTACTAGTAATGGTGGCGATCATATCGTGACTGCGATTTTATGGCGGACACATTGGACACTTTTGATGCTATTTTGGAACCATTCACATTTATACAGCGATCAGTGCGATTAAAAATGCATTGATTACTGTGTAAATGTGACTGGCGGTGAAGGGGTTAACACTAGGTGGCGCTGTAGGGGTTAAGTGTGTCCTAGGGAGTGATTCTAACTGTGGGGGGGAGGGGCTATGTGTGACACGACACTGATCACTGCTCCCGATCACAGGGAGCTGTGATCAGTGTCCTGTCACTAGGCAGAATGGGGAAATGCTTGTTTACATCAGCATTTCCCCGTTCTTCTTCTCCGTGAGACAATCGCGGGTATCCCCAGGGACATCGAGTCCACAGGACCCGCGATCACACTCATGGAGCCTGCGGCGCGCACGCAATGGCATGGCGGCAAATTTAAAGGGACGTACCTGTACGCCCATTTGCCTTTCCGTGCCATTGTCTCGACGTATATCTACATGCGGCGGTCGGCAAGCGGTTAAAAGGGAAAGAAAGCCCTGCATTGGAAGTTTAGTTCAAACAGTAGCAACAATGAGTGTTAAAGGAGAAGTCCAGCCTGAGCTTTTTAGGCTAGGCTTCTCCTAAGGGTCACAGGAGTGCAAGCCAATTTGCACTCCTGTGACCCGTTTTCAGCAGGGAGTGGTCTGAAGTCCACTCTCTGCTGACGTCACTGCAATCAGTTGAGGCAGTGCGTCATCCCGACTTCGGAAGTCTGGATCCGCCAGGTGCCTTGACTGATGGTGGTCAGCGAGCTGCTGAGATGGCCCCTCCCGCCCCTCCATAGCTCAGCGCTCCAATGAGCGTGGAGGAGCAGAGAGGAGAGACGCTGACAGTCAGAAGCTCTCCACTCGGGAAAGTGAGAGAACCGAGCCATCGGCGATGTTCAGTGGCTCAGTACTCAGTGCAGAGAGTACAGATGCAACATCGCTCTGATGCTGCATCCACTTAGGTAAGTATGAATATCCCCCATAAGAAAAAAAAAAAACATACTTCTTTTTTAAATCTGACACTGACTCAAACAATATTAACACAAAATATGTAACAATATAATAAAACAAGTGGCTTTAAATAAAGCTTGGGTGAGGTAATCAACAGTATGGCCTGTCTACAGTTTTAGGGTACTGACTAAACCACTGGCCAGTAGAAGTATGGATGCGAGTCTGCTGGTGGTAGGACCCTTAATGCTCGTAAGCACTCGGGATGAGAATTTTTGTTAATATACTACATATATGGTGAAGTGGATGTAGCAGCCTCCTTACATTGTCTTATCTCAATCCAACATTAAAATAGTACCCCTACTGGGTATTGTAGCCAAAAACACCAGTGCTCAAAATACTTACACACAGTGGATATAAAAAGTCTACATACCCCTGTTAAAATGTCAGGCTTCTACCTACAAAAGTAACTAAGGAAATGATATATATCTTTAATTTAGGTTTACGTGAACCCAAGGTTTAATTGAAATTTCATGATATTTACCTATATAAACCCTACTGTAAAACAATGAGCCTACTTTATAGATCCTTGTAAACTTACTTTATGTATCTTTATAATATTGTATACTCAATAAACTTCTTTTGACAAGGAAAATGTCAGGCTTCTGTGATGTAAAAAAATGAGACAAAGATAAATCATTTCAGAACTTTTTCCACCTTTGATATGACCTATAAACTGTACAACTCAGTTGAACAACAAACTGAAATCTTTTAGGTAGAGGGAAGTAAAAATAAAACAATAAAATATGGTTTGCATAAGTGCTCACACCCTTACACTAATACTTTGTTGAAGCACCTTTTGATTTTATTACAGCACTCAGTCTTTTTGGGTAGGAGTCTATCAGCATGGCACATCTTGTCTTGGCAATATTTGCCCACTCCTCTTTGCAAAAACACTCCAAATCTGTCAGATTGTGAGGGCATCTCCTATGCACAGCCCTCTTCAGATTACCCCACAGATTTTCAATTGGATTCAGGTCTGGGCTCTGGCTGGGCCATTCCAAAACTTTAACTTCTGGTGAAGCCATTCCTTTGTTGATTTGGATGTATGCTTTGGGTCGTTGTCATGCTGAAAGATGAAGTTTCTCATGTTCGGCTTTCTAGCAGAAGCCTGAAGGTTTTGTGCCAATACTGACTGGTATTTGGAACTGTTCACAATTCCCTCTACCTTGACTAAGGCCCTGTTCCAGCTGAAGAAAAACAGCCCCAACGCATGATGCTGCCATCACCATGCTTCACGGTGGGTATGGTGTTTTTTTGGTGATGGCAGTGTTGTTTTTGCGCCAAACATATCTTTTGGAATTATGGCCAAAAAGTTGAACCTCAAGTCCCATACACACTATCAGATTTTCTGCTGATTTTTGTCTTCAGATTTACCAAAACCATGTAGTGCAAGGGCCTGCCTGTTTGCATACAAATTGAAACTCCTAAGGTTTGACCTCATATTATATGGTTTTGGTAAATCTGAAGGAAAAATCAGCAGAAAATCTGATAGTGTATATGGGGCTTTAGTTTAATCAGACCATAACATATTTTCCCACATGCTTTTGGGAGACTTCAGCTGTGTTTTTTTTTTAAATTTAGCCGGGCTTGGATGTTTTTCTCGGTAAGAAAAGACTTCTGGATTGGAAAAAAAGTGGAAGAAATGTTCGCCTCTATCCCCCACTCCTCTGCGCCAGGTTTTACTGAGAAATTTGATGCAGACAGAGCAGCTGCTTAAGTAAAATCAACACATGTACATGGGCAATAAAATCATAGAGAACAAAACATAATAACACCCGATATCCAAAAAGGGCTCTAATCGCTTATTGCAGCAGCGCTATGCGTCAAGATAGCTCAAAACACATGAGGAGTGACATTAAAACTTTCAACGGTAAAGGAGCTCCAGGAAAGTTCAAGTAGCTGTAGTCTAGTGTAGTGGAGAACCTCTTTCACCAAGGGAAATCACCACGTGCAGGGGGTATCACCCCAATGGAATTGCACTCACCAAAAGATCAGCATACATAAGCCTTTATGTTTAAACGCTTCCTTTCTCCTTCATCCAGCCACCAGATTTCGGTCATAATCTCAGGTAAAACCGCGTTACATAAGGGAGGAATAAAACAGCCCAATAGTGTAATATTGCTAAAACAATTTTTTATTTGAACTTTTAAGATTTTTAAAATATTCCCCCTTTAGCAAACATGCGTACCAGATATGTGCATAAAACGAGCAATGGTTAAAGTGCACTGTGCCTGCTTATCCCGTCTCCCGGGAGGTCCTCTGGAGCGTTTGCTGGATAAAAAACCAGCCTACTTCCTTGTTCCCCTCGGGTGCGTGGAACGCACGCGTCACTTCCGGTGAATTACGTCTCTGATGCGTTTCGTCACTTCCGGACGTCGTCTGAGGGCATAATTCACCATACTGGCCACACAAATGTAAGGGTCTGTAAGGGAAATCGGTAGTGAATCCTTGCGGCTTTACAGTCAGTTCCCTACTGCGCATGCACAAAGCACACTGCACTGTCTGAATGGCAAGGAGGAGGGGGGCCATGGTGAGATCTCTCGGAAGTGAGGACAGGTACCCGCTCCCCCTTCCACCCGAAAGGTGCCAAATGTGGCACTGGAGGTTGGAGGTGTCAGATAACCCGTGCTTCCGCTTTTGGGTGGTACTCCCGTTTAAGTTGTGAGCAGCTGCTTCCTATTTCTTATTTAAAGTGGTAGCACATATGATTCTATACCTACAGCCTCCTTAAATTATCTTTTCCTAAATTCGCCTTGTAGCTGACAGTCAAATCCCCACAAAGGCAACAAGCTGAAACTGTGAAGGCAAGAGGGCCTCTCACCACCAGTGCTGGATAAGTGTCTTCAAGTCGGCAGTCAGTCCACATATACTGCTTTAAAGTGACACTAATCTCTGGTGAAAAAATACAAAAAATAATCTGTTCCAGTATTTGTCTCCTCCAAGTTCCTTTTTTTTTTTTTAGCTGTTGTGATCTGACTTCCTGTTAGAAGGTGGCTATTGTTGGTCTCCATGGTCCCACTGTATGTAGCAGCATAGCCAACCCTCTCTTGCTTGCTCACAGGATGCAGTGTTCCCCGCTCGTTCTAAAAAAACAGAAAGGGTGAAATTGAAAGTTCAGGAACTCCCAGAGGACATCACAAGGAGACATCAAAACACAGTAGGAAACGATTTAATGAAATATAGAATATAGAGTCATTAAGTAGTGAATGTGTATGAAGAATTTTTGAAAAATAAGAATATTGTGTAGTGTCACTTTTAAGTGAGAGGTCATGTTGCACCCTGGAGCTACCCTCTCAAGCCTGTTCTTTTTCTCTTTGTGAAGTTCTCAGTGCAAGTCCCAGGCAGGCTCTCAAAGGTTTCCTCCTCCGTCTGCAGAGCTCTGTACAGTACAGCATCTCTCCGGGCTCTGCATACTACAGCTCTCCCTTACAGACAGCTTGCCCTAACACACAGCTGTCTACTGCCCAGCAGCCCCTCATGCTCTGTACTGCACGCTCTGAGCTCCCTGGTAAGGATGAGCTCCGGCGTGTTCGCATGCTGCACGTGCCGAGCCCGCCAGGAAGTCGGCACTGCGCTGCGCTAATCACAGGCAGTGAGACATTTCCCGATCTCTGCAGCCGCACATCGGGAAATGTCTCACTGCTTGTGATTAGCGCTGTGCAGTGCCGAGTTCCTGGCGGGCTCGGCACGTGCAGCATGTGAACATGCCGGAGCTCATCCTTACTCCCTAGTGGCTCCATTTCTTAATCCAGAGCGCAGGTTCTCCTCCCACTTTGTGGCAAAGTGGTAGGACTAAAAGTCCAGCCTCAGGAAGGCAGCCAGTCAGGTTTCTCATCTAGGTTTCCAACAGGATGGGCACTAGGGTTGCCACCTCATCCCTTTAAACCCAAACACATCTGAATTACACAGGTTCTGAGGCTAAGTTAATGCAGATAAGGCACCAAGTGAGTTTAATTACCACCTTAATCAGCCACAGAACCTGTGTAATTAATATGTGTTCAGTTTTAAAGGGATGAGGTGGTAAGCCTAATGGGCAATGCTCCTTTTATACTGAGGACATTTCCTCCTCTTACCTGGAACCTTCTGCCTGTATGTTACATTGTTTCCTGTTTTTGTACCCCCTCTACTGCCTACTCCTGGCAAGCTGTCCATCAAATGCCAAGCAAAGAGACAAGGTGCAGATCTGAGTTAAAGAGGTGACCAGTCGGGCTACACAGTCTTTAGGGTTTAAGTGGTTGTAAACCCTTGTGTTTTGTCACCTTACTTCTATGCAGTAATGTGAAAAAAACACCTGGCAGTGACCGCCCCCCCCCCCCATGTTTTATTGACCTGAGCCCTGGAACTTCACACGCCGGAGACATGCTCTTCCTCTGCCCAGGGTTCTCGGCTCTTGATTGGATAGATTGATAGCAGCGCAGCCATTGGCTCCTGCTACTGTCAATCAAATCCAATGATGAGGGCTCCGGGGGGGAGGGGCAGAGTCCGGCAATTGTGTCTATGGACGCAAATGCTGGACTCGGGAGCGCACCCGCAAGGTAACCCCCCTCCGGGAGAGCGCTTCTCCTAGGGGGTTATCTGATGCAGGGAGGAGCTGGCGAGAGCCGTCAGGGGACCCCAGAAGAGGATGTTCGGGGCCACTCTGTGCAAAACGAGCTGCACAGGGGAGGTAAGTAAGACATGTTTGTTATTTAAAAAAAAAAAAATTAACCTTTACAATCATCGCAGGCTTATTTATGAAGTCTAGTATTTGGCTGAGCACTTATCTTGTACCTGATTTTTCATTGAGCCAGACAGTGGCTGCGTTGACAACTTTGTGAATTGCACGCCCCATTTCAACTTCTGGGTGTGTGTTCATCACAAAATAGCAGTCCTGTAGTTGTTTACATCCCTAGTAACTACAGAATCTGTTATTTGATGTTTCAAACCTGCCTTAGTACAATAATTGTTACAATATTCCATGGGCATAGTTTTTAATAATGCTTGCCTTTTTGCACCTGAAGTGTCATCCTTGGTTGCTAGAATTAGAATACAGTTTACATCCACAGTGTAAAGTACAGGTTTTACAACAATATCATTTTTTACCACTAACATATTTTTCTATGCCGCTACATCCCATAAATTAGTGTTGGCTCTTCATCCAGAATGGGTCTACATAAATAATACATGGAACAATTTATACAATATGGAAGTAGTATTTTTAAAGCTTAAAAAAAGTAGATTTATGATATATGTTTTTTTTTTTATGATATAAAAAAAGGAAACCATAAGCTTCGCAACCTTATAGTCTGTGGCCTTTTTTTGTGTGATATGTTTTTCTAGTTAGTAGATTCAATCAGGTAGTATCATTCTGTTTTCTTATCCCCCCCCCCCCCCCCCAACTATCATTGTAGCACAATTCAGTCTAATAGCATACATGTTTATATAATTTGTTGGAAAAAAGTCACATTACATAAATAAGCAGAAATCGGAAACTGTATACCTAGAGATGTCACAGGTAACAAGTTGAAAACCCAAATCAGGAGGAATATAAAATCATTAACACAGTGCTTACTTACTTACCTTGTTCATTCCACCCATCTTTATTGTCACCCAAACATGCTCCTTATGCCTGCTGTTTCTTGGTTTTTCTGATATGTGCAACCAGGTAGACATGTGCAATTCCTTTCGTTCCAAACTCGTTCTTTAACGAATTTCAACAAATTTGTTCATTCGGAAATATCCGAATTAAGGAAAACCTGTTTAACAAATTTTTCCAAATATTCTTAAATTCAAATATTCAAAAACTTGTAAATTCGTACATTCATATGGTCGTACATTCGTAAATGTGTACATTCGTAAATTCGTGCATTCATAAATGTGTACATTCGTAAATTCGTGCATTCGTAAATGCGAACATTCATACATTCGTAAATTCGTACAGTCGTAAATTAGTAAATTAGTGAATTCGTGAATTGAGAAATTTTGAAATCTGAAATAATAATTAACTAATAATAACTTAACTACTACTAACTATTGAATCATAGATTTTGTAATTCCCTTTCAAATTTGGCTGTTAGTGAACGTAACACATACAAATTTATCCGAAGTTACAATTAAAAGAAAAGAATATGGGACTTTAGATGAGGTGTGTCTCTGCAAATAAGGAATATTGACCTATTAATTGTAACCTCAACCCCGGGGGAGATCAACTTATCCAGGCCATACTCATCCTAACACAGTAGCAACGGGTATACACCCTTTGGATACTTTATAGGTCAGTACCATCACCACATTGAATTCCTCCTCTAATCTAGAGAGCCTGTTGTATTACATAGTTATTCGGTGTAGGCTCATCTACTTATTTATTATTATTTTTATCTTTATCTTTAGCATCCTACTCCTGATGATTGGCTTTAAACGCCATGAAACGCGTTGAGTCCATACTCAAGGGTGCCAGGTTTACAGCATGTTTTATCATGAATTCATCTTATCATGTTTAAATTTATAATTACCAATCATGTATATTAATTCTTTATTATTGCTTTGTGTAAAACCAATCATGTCCTTTTATGTATAAATAATAAATATGTGACTATTGTGCATCGAATATGTTTATATCGTGCCTATATTGTACACAAGAAATATTTTATTTTGTTCATTTTAGGGACTACCCATCGGGGATTGGTTACAATTAATAGGTCAATATTCCTTATTTGCAGAGACACACCTCATCTAAAGTCCCATATTCTTTTCTTTTAATTGTTCTTTATTATGTCCAAGGGATGGAGGTGAGTTTCTGCTCTGCTATGTTTGGGCTGATGTGGGTCACATTTCGGGGTTTTCTATTTTTATAATCCGAAGTTACAAATTATCTGAAATAATGAATGCCATAGCCAAACGAATGTAATGTAATGAATTAATAATAACAAATAACAATAAAAATAATAAAACTTTTTATTATTATTATTTATTATTAATTTGTTCCGTTCCATTTGTTTAGATGCAGCATTCGTTATTTCGGATAATTCGTAACTTCGGATAAATTAGTATTTGTTACGTTCACTAACAGCCAAATTTGAAAGGAAATTACAATACCTATAATTTAATAGGTAGTTACTATTTCAGATTTTCGAATTTTCGGGTTCTTGGATTTTCAAATTTCGAATTTACATATTTATGAAATTTTCGAATTCACGGATGTATGAATTTGCGAATATATGAATTTTCTAATTTACGAATTTACGAATGTATGAATTTACGAATGTATGAATTTCTGAATGTACAAATGTACGAATTTATGAATTTACGAATAGACGAATGTACGAATGTGCGAATTTATGAATGTATGAATTTACGAATTGCGATCATATATAAATGAAGAAAAAAACAAACTAATGAAACAAAAACAAACACATTTTTTGGTAGTGCACATGTCTACAACCAGATACCACTGCTTTTTCCATGTGAATAAGTCATCCGGTTGCATAACCTACGCCATGTATTTCACAGAAGGAAGTAGTGACATACTTACATGACGCTTCCTCCTGTGGATGGGTAGGATCTTACTGCTCCTGGTTGCAAACTGTGCACAGTCATTGATTGGCAGAAATAGCTGTACTCCACTGCACAGGCATTGTTAGCCTGTGAGGTGCAGGCAGGCATTGTAAAAAAATAATAATATTACAGACAAAATGAAAGTAATACATTTATTCCCACCCAAGCTATATCCAAAAACAGACCCATAAACTACGGGGGATGTTAGGAAGTAGCAAGAAGACCCCACCCACATCTCCTCTCTAGGTACAAGCTATCTGATATTCAGTGATAACCTCCCGCCTACACTTGCAAGGTATTTTCTCTTCTTATGCAGGCTTATGCAGGCATTAGGAGCTTAGTATTTTCATTTATATCCCTTAGCACAAATAAGGAATACACCCAACTGAAAATAATTGTTTCGGGAGTTTAGCTTTAACCACTTTCCATCTGGCCTATTGTAAAATGACGGCCAAGAGCGCGTTCTACTATTCCAGTTGGACGTCATATGACATCCTTCCAGTTGCATGCCTCGCTTGCACCCCCTGGGGAACGCATCAATGCAGTTTTCAACCACTGTGTCCACTGGACACAGCGGAACTGAGTGATCAATAGCAGACCGCTGTTTGGCCCAGGTACTGTGTGATCGCTGTGACCAATCATAGTGATCACATGCTCAGCAAGTAAATAACTGTCACCAATGGCAGCCGTTCATAGTTACATAGTAGGTGAGGTTGAAAAAAGACATAAGTCCATCAAGTCCAACCTATGTGTGTGATTATATGTCAGTATTACATTGTATATCTCTGTATGTTGTGGTCATTCAGGTGCTTATCTAATAGTTTCTTGAAACTATTGATGCTCCCCGCTGAGACCACCGCCTTTGGAAGGGAATTCCACATCCTTGCCGCTCTTACAGTAAAGAACCCTCTACGTAGTTTAATGATTCATTCTCTTCTATTGTGATGCTGTGATTGGTCACAGTGATCTCTTGGTGTAAAGGGCCAATTACAGTGATCCTGTACCATGTGATAAGTATTGACCAATGACAGCATAACAAGAAAAAAACAAGAGTAATGAATGAAAGCCATTCATGAAAGTTAAAATTATTGCTGTTATAGTGATTATCACTGTAACAAGCAATCACAGTGTGAAAAAAAATATCCCGATCACCTTCCCAGAGCAGTACAGTGTCATGTTGTGAGTGCTGCCTGTCTGCTGGCCATCTCTTTCCACAATTTTCTGGATTCCATGCATGCTGTACAGCTTCTTCCCCACTGCTTTTAATTTCTAAGGACTACATGGCCCAGTACTGTACTGACTCCGCCTCCTGAAACTCCCCCTCTCAGTATATCTGTAGTTCAGAAGGCAGGCTCTAGGAAATATGTGACACAGCAGTGCCTACTCACAGGGCATGTGAAATATAATGCAAATAAAGGTTACAAACTTCATGATCGTTCAGATTATTAGTAGTGGACTAGAAATAATTGAAATACAATGTGGAACCTAACCCCTTCCCGCCCACGCTATAGCTGAATTATGGCTACAGCGCTGGCTTACTTTGCCGGGAGGGCATCTATTGACATCCTGCTGTGTTCGTGCTACCCGCGTGCCCCCTGTGGATGATCACAGATCGGGATAAAAAAACAGTGGCCCTTTACCACGTGATCAACTGTGTCCAATGACAGCTGATCACAGATGTAAACACAAGCCGGTTATCGGCTTTTCTTCCCTCACACTGACAGCGTGAGAAGAGAAGAAGAGAGCCGATTACTGGCTTGTGTTTAAGGGACATTGGCACTAATAATCAGGGCCCTGATTATCAGTGCAGTCCCAACAGTGCCCACCAGTGCTGCCAATAAGTGCCAATCAGTGCCCTTCAGTGAATCCTCATCAATGTCACCCATCAGTGCTGCCTATTAGGGATGAGCTTCGTGTTCGAGTCAAACCCATGTTCGACTCGAACATCGGCTGTTCGACCGTCCGTCGAATTGCGAACGATATGGGCCGTTCGCGCCAAATTCGTGTGGCGCGTCACGGCCCATAATTCACTGCGGCATCGCAGTGCATTGCTGGCTGATGATTGGCCAAGCATGCACTATGACCCGCATGCTTGGCCAATCACAGCACCGTCAGTAGAGAGAGCTGTAATTGGCCAAAGCCAGGGTGGCTTTGGCCAATTATGGCTCAGGGGATTTAGTACACGCCCCACACTATATAAGGCCGCCTGCACGGCGGCCCTGTGTAGTGTGTGTTCCGGTGTGCTGAGAGATAGAGAGAGAGAGAGACAGTGTCATTTGATTTGAGTTAGATAGATTAGGCAGAACAGTCAGTCAGTTAGCTGCACTTACAGTGTATTGTGTATATATATGCATCCCAGGTGTTGCATATATATATATACACTGTATTCAGTTTAGCTAGATCCGTTCCTGTTATCTTCTATCTAGACTATTTACATTTAGTGCAGTGCGTCCTGCTCACAGTGTTCAGCTAGATCCGTTCCTGTTATCTTCTAGACTATTTACATTTAGTGCAGTGCGTCCTGCTCACAGTGTTCAGCTAGATCCGTTCCTGCTATTTACATTTAGTGCAGTGCGTCCTGCTCACAGTGTTCAGCTAGATCCGTTCCTGCTATTTACATTTAGTGCAGTGCGTCCTGCTCACAGTGTTCAGCTAGATCCGTTCCTGCTATTTACATTTAGTGCAGTGCGTCCTGCTCACAGTGTTCAGCTAGATCCGTTCCTGCTATTTACATTTAGTGCAGTGCGTCCTGCTCACAGTGTTCAGCTAGATCCGTTCCTGTTATTTACATTTAGTGCATTGCGTCCTGCTCACAGTGTTCAGCTAGATCCGTTCCTGCTATTTACATTTAGTGCAGTGCGTCCTGCTCACAGTGTTCAGCTAGATCCGTTCCTGCTATTTACATTTAGTCCAGTGCGTCCTGCTCACAGTGTTCAGCTAGATCTGTACCTGTTATTTACATTTAGTGCAGTGCGTCCTGCTCACAGTGTTCAGCTAGATCCGTTCCTGCTATTTACATTTAGTGCAGTGCGTCCTGCTCACAGTGTTCAGCTAGATCCGTTCCTGCTATTTACATTTAGTGCAGTGCGTCCTGCTCACAGTGTTCAGCTAGATCCGTTCCTGCTATTTACATTTAGTGCAGTGCGTCCTGCTCACAGTGTTCAGCTAGATCCGTTCCTGTTATCTTCTAGACTATTTACATTTAGTGCAGTGCGTCCTGCTCACAGTGTTCAGCTAGATCCGTTCCTGTTATTTACATTTAGTGCAGTGCGTCCTGCTCACAGTGTTCAGCTAGATCCGTTCCTGCTATTTATATTTAGTGCAGTGCGTCCTGCTCACAGTGTTCAGCTAGATCCGTTCCTGCTATTTACACTTAGTGCAGTGCGTCCTGCTCACAGTGTTCAGCTAGATCCGTTCCTGCTATTTACATTTAGTGCAGTGCGTCCTGCTCACAGTGTTCAGCTAGATCCGTTCCTGTTATCTTCCAGACTATTTACATTTAGTGCAGTGCGTCCTGCTCACAGTGTTCAGCTAGATCCGTTCCTGTTATCTTCTAGACTATTTACATTTAGTGCAGTGCGTCCTGCTCACAGTGTTCAGCTAGATCCGTTCCTGTTATCTTCTAGACTATTTACATTTACTGCAGTGCGTCCTGCTCACAGTGTTCAGCTAGATCCGTTCCTGTTATCTTCTAGACTATTTACATTGATTGCAGTGCGTCCTGCTCACAGTGTTCAGCTAGATCCGTTCCTGTTATCTTCCTACTGACAGGCAGGCTTGTCTGGTTACAGTATATAAAGCTACCTGAAGAAAATTACAGGTGTTCTATTTGATCCTATTAGTACCACGGTCAGGCAGCTAGACTATTTACATTTAGTGCAGTGCGTCCTGCTCACAGTGTTCAGCTAGATCCGTTCCTGTTATCTTCCTACTGACAGGCAGGCTTGTCTAGTTACAGTATATAAAGCTACCTGAAGAAAATTACAGGTGTTCTATTTGATCCTATTAGTACCACGGTCAGGCAGCTAGACTATTTACATTTAGTACAGTGCGTCCTGCTCACAGTGTTCAGCTAGATCCGTTCCTGTTATCTTCCTACTGACAGGCAGGCTTGTCTGGTTACAGTATATAAAGCTACCTGAAGAAAATTACAGGTGTTCTATTTGATCCTATTAGTACCACGGTCAGGCAGCTAGACTATTTACATTTAGTACAGTGCGTCCTGCTCACAGTGATCAGCTAGATCCATTCCTGTTATCTTCCTACTGACAGGCAGGCTTGTCTGGTTACAGTATATAAAGCTACCTGAAGAAAATTACAGGTGTTCTATCCCAGCTTAGTGCAGCTACAGGCCATTAGTATGTCTGGAAGGCCAAGAAGGAGAGGCAGACAGTCACAAGCCAATAAGAGAGGGCAAGCAGGCTCTGTGTCTAGTGCTGGTCGTGGAGACGGTGCATCCTCATCAGCACGTGGCCATGGGACACGCTTGGCCTTTTTTTCGGCAGCTGGCCGTGTTGAGCCGCAACATGCGGAAGACTTGGTCGAGTGGATGACCAAGCCGTCCTCATCCTCCTCATCCTCTCTCACCCATGCCCAGGGTGCTTTGTCTGGCAAAGCAGCGGCCTCTTCCCTCAGCTCAATGTCATCAGTGACTCCTTCCCTAGCTCCACCATGTCCTCCTGAGGATTCCCTCGAACTGTTTGACCACAGTGTTGGGTACATGCTCCAGGAGGATGCCCAGCGTTTGGAAGGCTCTGATGATGATACTGAGCTCGATGAAGGCAGTAACATGAGCACGGACAGAGGGGGTGCCCAAGAAGGACAGCAATCTGGCAGTCATGCTCCCCCTGCTGCAGCATACTGCCAGGTTTGCTCCAGTGATGAGGAGGGAGGGGATGATGAGGTCACTGACTCAACGTGGGTGCCTGATAGGAGAGAGGAGGAGGAGGAGGAGGAGGAGGAGGCGGCACATCACCAACGAGACAGGATGCCCTCCAGGGGCCAGCCTAAGGGCAGCACATTGACTGCATCACACCCCAAAGCTCCAAATGTGCAGGGCGCTGCAGTCTCTGCGCGTTATTCAAAAAGTTCTTTGGTGTGGGCCTTTTTTGAGATGAGTGCATCAGATCGCACCGCTGCTATTTGCAACATATGTCTCAAGCGTATCTCGCGTGGCCAAAACATCTCCCGCTTGGGTACCACATGCTTGACCAGACATATGTTGACCTGCCATGCAGTTCGTTGGCAAGCGTATCTAAAAGACCCACACCAAAGAACAAAGAGGATCTCTCCTTGCTCCTCATCAGCTGAGATTTCCAACCCCACTAGACCTTCAGTCCTCTCTGAGACCTGCAGTGAGAGGAATGAAGGTGTAGAATTAGGTGTGTCACAGCCAAGTACTTGTGGGCAATCTGCTTTTGGTACACCGACGTCAGATTGTACCAGGCAAATTTCCCTGCCCCAGCTGCTGCACCGCCGAAAGAAGTTTGCTCCCAGCCATCCACATGCCCAGCGGTTGAATGCTAGCTTGGCAAAATTGCTAGCACTTCAACTGCTGCCTTTTCAGTTGGTAGACTCTGCCCCCTTCCGTGAGTTTGTGGAATGTGCGGTTCCTCAGTGGCAGGTACCCAAACGCCACTTTTTCTCATGGAAGGCGATTCCGGCTCTCTACCGGCATGTGGAAGGCAATGTCCATGCCTCGCTGGACAGGGCGGTCAGCGGTAAGGTGCATATTACCGCTGACTCATGGTCCAGCAGGCATGGACAGGGATGTTACCTAAGTTTCACGGCGCATTGGGTGACTCTGCTGGCAGCTGGGAAGGATGCAGGACAAGGTGCAGTAGTGTTGGAGGTTGTTCCGCCACCACGCCTCCAAAATGCTGATTGTGACACACCTCTCTCCTCCACCCCCTCCTCTTCTTCTTCCTCCATGGCCTCTTCCTCGGAACCAGCGGTGCTCCGTAGGCGTTCAAGGGGCTACGCAAGTACGCAGGCCAAAAGATGCCATGCGGTGCTTGAGCTGGTGTGCTTGGGGGACAGGAGCCACACTGGGGCAGAGGTTCTGTCAGCTCTGCAGGGGCAGGTTCAGAGGTGGTTGACGCCACGCCAACTTAAGGCAGGAATGGTGGTTTACGACAATGGCACCAACCTCCTCTCTGCCCTCCGACAGGGACAAATGACCCATGTGCCCTGTTTGGCTCACGTCCTTAACTTGGTGGTGCAGCGGTTCTTGGGCAGGTACCCGGGCTTACAGGATGTCCTGAGGCAGGCCAGGAAAGTCTATGTGCATTTCCGCCGGTCATATAATGCCAGTGCTCGGCTGACGGACCTCCAAAAGGAGTTTAACCTGCCCAAGAACCGCCTAATCTGTGACATGCCCACCAGGTGGAACTCAACGTTGGCCATGCTGCAGCGGCTGCACACGCAGCAGAGGGCCATCAATGAGTACCTGTGCGACTATGGCACCAGGACAGGGTCAGGGGAGCTTGGTTTTTTTTCCCCACGCCAGTGGGCCATGATCAGGGATGCATGCACTGTCCTGTCACCATTCGAGGAGGCCACGAGGATGGTGAGCACTGACAGTGCATGCATCAGTGACACTGTCCCCCTTGTCCACCTGTTGGAGCACACGCTGCGTGGAATAATGGACAGGGCACTTGAGGCAGAACAGAGGCAGGAAGAGGAGGACTTCCTTAGCTCTCAAGGCCCCCTTTATCCAGACAGTGTTCCTGCGTGCCCGCCGATCACACAGGAAGAGGACGAGGAGGAGGAGGAGGAAGATTGTGTCAGTATGGAGGTGGAGCCTGGCACTCAGCATCAGCAGCAGTCTTTAAGGGATCAGTCCCAAGGAACACATGGACTTGTACGTGGCTGGGAGGAGGTGGCTGCGGACGTTGTTGTCCTTAGTGACCCAGAGGACTCCGGACCGAATGCCTCAGCAAACCTACGCTGCATGGCCTCCCTGATCATGCAAAGCCTGCGTAAGGATCCTCGTATTCGTGGTATCAAGGAGAAGGACCAATACTGGCTGGCAACCCTCCTTGATCCACGTTACAAGGGTAAGGTTGCGGACCTTATCTTGCCATCGCAGAGGGAGCAGAGGATGAAACATCTTCGGGAGGCCTTGCAGAAAGGTCTGTGCAACGCGTTCCCAGAGACTGGGAGGTTACAAACTCCTGTTTCTGGACAACGTGTTGCTGAGGCTTCGGTCAGTCAAAGAAGGAGCGGTGGAGAAGGTGGCCGTCTGACTGATGCGTTCAGACAATTCTTTGGTCCGCAGCCCCAAGGTATGATCGGTTCCAGCAACCATCGCCAGCGTCTGTTTTACATGGTGCAGGAATACCTAGGGGCAAGATCAGACTTGGACACCTTTCCCACCGAAAATCCTCTGGGTTACTGGGTCTTGAGGATGGATCACTGGCCAGAGCTTGCACAGTATGCAATTGAGCTACTGGCCTGTCCTGCATCCAGCGTTCTTTCGGAACGCACATTCAGTGCTGCTGGAGGCGTGGTAACCGATCACAGGGTGCGTCTGTCCACCGACTCGGACGATCGGCTGACCTTTATAAAAATGAATCAGTCTTGGATCACCACCAGCTACCAAGCACCTGATGCTGATGTAACCGAATAATTTTTTTTGAAATCTCAGATCCCTTCAAAGACTGCCTATGCTGATGCTGAGTGACTATCCCTGAGTAATTATCCTCTTCCTCCTCAATCATCACGCTGATAGCTTGTAAGAACATTTTTGGTTCTGGGCGCCACCACCAGTGCCTAAGGCACAATTTTTCAGCCCCTGTTTAACAGGGGCGTGTAATTACAATTTTTGATGTAATACTTTGCAGCAGGGCTCGTTCCTGCATTCCAACTAGAGTGTCTGTGAGGGGTTGCAGTGTTGTGGCACCAGCACCAGTGCCTAAGGCCTAATTTTTCAGCTCCTGTTCAACAGGGGCATGTAATTACAATTCTTGATCTAATATTTTACAGCAGGGCCCTGTGAGGGCTTACAGTGTTGTGGCCACAGCAACACCTAAGGCCCAAATTTCTGCTGAGTATATAGGGCAGGACCCTACTTTCAAACATCTAACTTACAAACGACTCCTACTTGCAAACGGAAGGAAACAACAGGAAGTGAGATGAAATCTACCCCTAGGAAGGGAAATTCTCTCCTGTAAGAGTTAATATGGGAAAACAATTTCTCCTTTCCACTGATGCTTTCCAATCCTTGTTCCACAAAAAAACCCAAATTTTCAAAAAACATTTTTCATTGGGACAAAAAAGTGAGGTGAAATCTTCTGAAGAGGAGGAAAGACAGCGAAACAAATGTCACAGGGGTGATAACCCTTCCCTATGTTTTCCAAAAAGCTTAGAAAAGATTTTTTGGCTGGAGCTAAACACGTTAAAAATGTTCAAAATTACAAACAGATTCTACTTAACAACAAACCTACAGTCCCTGTCTTGTTTGCACCGCCTGTATACTGCTGTTCAGAGTATATAGGGCCTGGTGGCCCCACACCTTTCCTTATTTTAATTTGGGTGCGGGGTTCCCCTTAATATCCATACAAGACCCAAAGGGCCTGGTAATGGACTGGGGGGTACCCATGCCGTTTGTCTCACTGATTTTCATCCATATTGCCATGACCCGACATGACATTAAACCCGCAAGCAGTTTTAAATGAGATTTTTTCCTTTAAAAATGACATTTGGTGCAGGGACTGTTCTAAACATGGGAAACACGCGTCACTTTACAGGCATACTATAGACACCTCCCAGGTACGATATTTAAAGGAATATTTCACTTTTTTTTTTTTACTTTAAGCATCATTAAAATCACTGCTCCCGAAAAAACGGCCGTTTTTAAAAGTTTTTTTTGCATTGATACATGTCCCCTGGGGTAGGACCCGGGTCCCCAAACCCTTTTTAGGACAATACCATGCAAATTAGCCTTTAAAATGAGCACTTTTGATTTCGAACGTTCGAGTCCCATAGACGTCAATAGGGTTCTAACGTTCGTGCGAACTTTCGGTCCGTTCGCGGGTTCTGGTGCGAACCGAACCGGGGGGTGTTCGGCTCATCCCTACTGCCTATCAGTGCCCATCAGTGCCGCCTATCAGTGCAGTCTCATCAGTGCACTTCAGTGCCACCTATCCAAGCCTATCAGTGCCACCTATCAGTGCTGCCTATCAGTGCCGCCTATCAGTGCCCCCCTCATCGATGCCCACAATTGCTGCCTATCTGTGCCCGCTTCATCAGCACACATAATTGAAGGAGAAAAATTACCTGTTTGCTAAATTTTATAACAAACTATGAAAAATGTTTGTGTTTTTTTCAACATTTTCTAGATTAAATACCACCAGAAGAAAGCTCTATTTGTGTGAAAAAAAAATGATAAAAATATCATATGGGTACAGTGTTGCATGACCGCGCAATTGTCTTTCAAAATGTGACAGCGCTGGAAGCTGAAAATTGGACTGGTCAGGAAGGGGGTTAAAGTGCCCGGTAGGCAAGTGGTTTACATTTTTTACCATAGATATGTTTTAAAAAAAATTTAAAAAATGTGTAGTTCTCCTTCCATGAAGGTCCATTTTAGATATTCCTGTCATGAGGCGACCAGTTTATCTGAATTGTTATCCTGTTTTGTCACCTTGTCACATGTCCCTGCAGGAGTCCACAAGCAGCTTTTCCTACTAACACTGTGTAGCAGGGACGTGCAGTAAAGTGAGTGACTGGTGAAGCACTGGCTAGTATCAGAGCCAGATACACACAGGTTACATACGCCGCAATGGTTGGAGAGCAATAATTCTAGCACTAGACCTCCTCTGTAACTCTAAACATGTAATCTGTAAAAAAATTTAAAGCGTCGCCTATGGGGATTTTTAAGTACTGGAGTTTGGCGCCATTCCACAATTGTGCGCAATTTTAAAGCGTGACATGTTAGCTATCTATTTACTTTACGTTTTTCACATTATACAAAAAAAATCGGGTTATCTTTAGAGCCCTTGCACACTGGGGCGGGGGGCGGCGTCGGCGGTAAAACGCCGCTATTATTAGCGGCGTTTTACCGCCGGTATGCGGCCGCTAGCGGGGCTGTTTTACCCCCCGCTAGCGGCCGAGAAGGGGTTAAATACCACTGCAAAGCGCCTCTGCAGAGGCGCATTGCCGGCGGTATAGCCGCGCCGTCCCATTGATTTCAATGGGCAGGAGTGGTGAAGGAGCGGTATACACACCGCTCCTTCACCGCTCCGAAGATACTGCTGGCAGGACTTTTTTTACCGTCCTGCCAGCGCATCGCTCCAGTGTGCAAGCCCTCGGGGCTTTCACACTGGAATGACAGTAGCGGCACTTTCGGGGCGGTTTGCAGGTGCTATTATTAGCGCAATAGCGCCTGCAAACCGCCCCAGTGTGCAAGGGCTCTTAGTGTTTTTTTAATTTTTTTTGTATATATTCATGAAACATTATTTTTCCCCCAAAAAAACACATTTGAAAAATTGCTGCACAAATACCGTGTAACATAAAAAGTTGCAATGACCACCTTTTTATTACCTAGGGTATCTGCTAAAAATATATATATAATATTTGGGGGTTCTAGCAAAAAAATGATTACCTGTAGGAGAGAAGTGTCAGAATTGGCCTGGGTGGCAAGTGGTTAATTACCATAAGTAATATACAAATAATTATTATATGTATTGTTTTTTAAGGTAATTTACTATATTTTCAAAAACTGTACTCAAGCAGGTGGCTTAACGGACAAATTACTGAAGTTTGACGTTATAACTTTCAAACCAGTAATTTCACAGTAAATAGATAAATAATAAATTATTATCTTATAACATATAGCATAATAATATATGACTTAGCTTGATTATAACAGTACCTTTTCAACAACAGCAGATTCTCATTCTCCCTCTTAGGCCTCATACACACGGACGTTCTTACAGCGGCGTTTTTGAGCTTTTTTTGCAGCTTAAAAATGCCACTCCATGTTATTCAATGGCCTCATACACACCATGGCATTTTTGAGCTGTAACAGGCTGTTTTAAAGCTCCAAAAAAAAACTCAGGACCAGCGTGTTCTCAGGCTCCAGCGCTAGAGCTGTAAAAATGCCAGACGCCAGTAAAAGGTGTTAAACAGCATTAAGCCTCGTCCGGCGTTTCTCTGCCTCTATTCAAAATCAATGGTTCCCTATGGGAAACCATTGATTTTAATAGAAGTCGCACCAGAAGTCAGATCAAGATGATCCGACTTGCGGTACGACTTGTGTTCTGAAAATCTTGAACGGTAAACCTGGCAAAATGTAAAAAAAAAATTTGCGTGAGGTTCCCCCCCAAGACGATACCAGACCCTTCGGTCTGGTATGGATCTTAAGGGGAACATCCACGCTAAAAAAAATGGCGTGGGGTTCCCCCCAAGATCCATACCAGACCATTATCTGAGCACGCAGCCGGGCAGGTCAGGAAAGGGTGGGGACGGGCGAGCGAAAGAGTGAGTAGACTAGGCAAAATAGCAGAAGACAGCGGAGAAGACCCGGCAAAAGAACAAGAAGACAGCGCAGAGAGGAGAAGGACTGGCAGAAGGGGAAGACGTCGCCAGAAGAGGCAGAAGAGCCGGAGCTGCCTTAATAAAATATTGAAAAACCTGTGTAGTGTATTGTTTTGTGGCTCTTTTTTTTTTTTTAGGTGAATGGGTAGTGGTACGATGAACCCCAAACTCATTCATCAGGGGCCCCTTGTTAAAGGGGGCTTCCAGATTCTGATAAGCCCCCGCCCGCAGACCCCGACAACCAACGGCAAGGGTTGTCGGGAAGAGGCCCTTGTCCTCATCAACATGGGGACAAGGTGCTTTGTGGTGTTGGGCACAGAGCCCCCACTGCCCCAAAGCACCCACCCCCATGTTGAGGGCATGTGGCCTGGTTTAGTTCAGGAGGGACCTACACAGAGCGATAACACTAATGCGCATGGGGTGATTAGGGTGTGCCTGGGCACCCCCGGCACACCCTGTGCGCACGCCTATGTTAGTATTCGATCTGCTGTGGTGCTGGAATGAGTGAATATAGACGAGAAGTGTTTCAGAGAAGTTGGAGGAGAGCAGCAGTAGTTAGAAGCAAAACAACAGGAAAAGGTGAAAACGGAAAGGAAACAAAAACAGGGCAGTTGCTTGTGATACAGTGCTTTAGCAAGCTAAATGTAATCTATTTAAGGTGTAGGTGTATTTTATGGTACATTGAGCTGACTTTCTGGTTTTAGCACAAATACAATTTTGTATCCGGATGACATTAGCAATCCACCATTTCATTTCACGTGTTAATGGAGTTTCTTTTTGCATTTAGTTTTCAGAAGCACATTTGAACTTGACATTTACTCTTATAACATTTACATTTTTTATGGAAGGGGGTGTACAATGAAAGTTTCTTGACAATGTTTATCAAAACTTTTAATTGCAGTGTAGCTATATTAGAAATGAAAAGCATAGCTGTGTGCATAAAAGCCTTGTGGACCCCTGGAGTTTTTTGTGACCCTTGATGAGTTGGATTACGTACTGTGAACCTTCTGTGTATTATCTGTGGTCTTTGAGTGACTGAGGTTGCTATGACGACCTTGGTATGGATGCGTTTGGGGCATCTGCACCGTTAAGTATATGGGCACTGAGTTGGCATAGCAACTGAAGAGCATGAAGGATCTGAACTAAACTCTTTCATTTCGGACAACCACCTTTAATACATTTAACTTTTTTGAGAAATAAGTCTGTTCTTTAGGAATTCTGTGTGGCATTATATTATAGAAGATTGTTCTGGGACAATGATTAGGAAGGTATTTAGGTACGTGGATCAGCTTGACAACCAGAAAACTGGTATTTTCAGAGGGAAAGGTCAACCTCCATAGTTGGCTTGGCACAGATGACCTTTAATACTTAAATCTCAAGTTTGACTCTCTAGTAGGCCTCATGCACACTGAGCAGTAAAAACGCTTTTAGTGGTGTCTGGCATATTTTCTTCTGCCTCTAAACGTCCCTCTAAGTTGGCCTATGGGTCCATGCGCACATAGGTGTTTAGAGGCAGGAAAAAAACCCCACTGCCAGCGTGTCCAGGAGCAGCAACATTTTGGCAGAAAAAATGCTTGGCGTGTAAACGCATAAATAAGTTTTTGTTCTGGCCAATTAAAAAAATGAATGCTTGATGTGCCTAAATGCACCTAAACGCTTTTACACATCTTAAGCATTTTTTCTGCCAAAACGCTGCTGCCAGGAGGAAAGGCGTTTAAGTGAGTTGGAAAACACGGTGTGTGTATGAGGTCTTGGTATTTCATTAGCACATTAAGTGTAAATGTGACAAAGTAATTCAATAGATGGAAAATTTATCAAAAAAAAAAAAAAGTTACTTAAGTTATAATCCGCATTGTACTTTCACATGTGTGGCAGTGCCTATGCATTTTCTATACTTTGACAACAGCAGAGGCATATCCTACCCACTCCCGCTTCTGATTACAGGATTACCTTGATGATGTCATCAGGAAAAAGAACTAGGAACATGAAAAGCTGCCATGTGATAGCTTACATCTCCACCAGTATGGCCTCCTTTTGTCTGGCTTCTCCCAGTCATAGCATGGAAAAGAGCTCAGTTCAACCTCTGATCCCATGGAGTTAGTAGATCATTCTGTAATCATGGACAACAACTTGATGAACGCTGAGAGTGGGGCTTGGATTAATTCTCTTGATAAAAACAATAAAGCTTCACTTCTGGAGTGGATGTAAAGGTATAATATTAATCATGCCTGTTTGACAGAAAGCAATCATTAGATCAACTTTTGTCAAACAGACTTGCTGGATAAATTGCCTCGGTCAACCAGTGGCCACTTTATTGATTCCCAGCTTCCAGGGGCATTGGCCACATAGGGAATATACTATATGTATTGGTCCAAGTTGGACCACTAACTATGTATAAAATATCCATACCTGGAATTCATTATTAAACTCCAAACATACTACATTAATCGATGGCAAGCACAGTACATGACTGAAATACTTATTTTCTACTACTGTACTTACATTGATCACAGATCCCAACAATGTCTTAATTTGCTTTTCTCTCCAGATGAACGGGCCATCTTAGCTCTACAATTATACAGAGATATCCATCCACTTTTGAGACTGAGATGCAGGCTGAATTCTGGTGTCTATGCAGTCAGATCACTGAGGGAGGGGAGACTCAGAAATTGCTTGCTCTTACCTGCAGCAGATTGATGCCATTATCTTAGTCTGGGCAAAGTCAGTGGACTGGAGCCCAAATACTGCCACTGATAAAAGGTTGCTATATTTGTCAACTTTGTTCCCACACACGTGTAAAGTTATATAGAACTTCACACAAGACTGTAGCCAAGGACATTCTAGGGCATATAGTAAATGACACCAGAAGGTCATTTTCCTTATATAAAATCAGCAAATTTATTAAGGGTACATTAAAAACATACATAGCATCACATTCAGTAACATTGAACAGGGTTCACAGATTTTATTTCACTTCAATATCCACATGTTGAACGTCTTCATCAGGAAAACATGTGAACAGTATCAGTGTCATAAAATCATAGGGGTTTTTTTGTTGTTTTTTTGTTGTATTTTTGGTTTTATAAAGTTTTTATTGTGGAAATAAAAGTTTACAAAATACAAAAATATCATGACAAAGGAGGGGAGAAAAGTCCTCCCCTCAATGAAAGAGTAAACATCTTACATGAAAATGGGTGTAAAGTTACATCTTGATGAAAACATTCATAGTCAGGAGTGTTTGAGGGAGCATATAGGTGGTCAGCAAGGACACTGCTTCTCAGGGGGGAGGCCGTGTCTGGATTGTGAGGAGAAAAGAGTAGGAGGAGGAAAGTAGGGAAAGAAAGGGGACACAGAGCTTCAGTATACGAGATTGAATGGCTTATTGTGAACCTAAACAAGATTTATCCAAGAGCGAGCTACTACTAAATGGGCTGCAATCAGGATATGTGTAACAAAGGCATGAAATTTAGCCATGAGGATAGGCTCTAGACCAAAGAGAGCCACCTGAAGTGTTAGTACACATGATATACCAGTAAATTCCTGTAGTAGATTAGCGATACTCTTCCAAAGGAGGCTATGCGGGGGGCATTTCCACCATATATGGAATGTGTTGCCGTCAGTGTCAAATTTCTTCCAACATGGCATGGGTATATGCGTGCCAATCTACTTGGTGTGTAGTACCACTGGTAATACATTTTCATTACTGTCTCCCAGTGTGAGACATTCCTGTAGAAAAGAGAAGGAGTTCGTAGAGCTTGATACCAAGTGTTAAGGGACATGTCGATTTTAAGTGTTGCTTCCCAGAAAGTCACTGGGAAGGGTTACGTGTTCGGGTCAGGACGGGAGAGCAGATCATAAATATGGGAAATCCCAATTGTTTTAGTTGCTGGTGAGTTGTAGAATGAGAGCACGTCCCTTGTTATTGTATTAGTGGTCAAAGACACTGAAGATAATATGTGGCGGACTCATATGTAGATATAAAAGTCCTTGGTAGGTAAGTGGTAGAGGTATCTGATAGTTGTTTGAAGGCTTTGAGACCATGAGGATGGAATAGATTTCCAATCTTATGAATGCCAGCTGAGGTCCAGCGCTTCAGTGGAAGTTCCGGAGATAAAAATTGTAAAGAAGCAAGCAAAATCATAGGGTTTTATTACAATTTGCTGGAACAGAGATTATTCCTTCCAGGGGATAACAAGACGAAACTCTGGGTACAACTAGCCTCATAAATAGTCATGTAAATTGTTTCACCAGTGACAAAATTCCAAAACGGGGGGGGGGGTAGCAAATATGTTCATGCAAAGATTAGAAATAGTCCCTTATCACTGAGTGAATCCAAAGGTTCACATAAGTAGTACATCAACAATTTCAGATATTAGACAATAGTATGTTATGCGTAGTCCAAATAATCAACAATAAAGAGAGGACCTCAGACAAGTCCCACCAACTTGTAAAGTTACTAAAAGATAAACTTCAAGCAGTGTTATGCATAATACGAATTATCATAATCTATGCATTGCCATTTGCCAACATCTTGATTTAGAAGGAGATTGCAGACATTTAACCTCTTGGTAGTCTTGTAAAGAAAGCAGTAATTAGATCTCTAGAAAGGGAATGTCTTTCTTTACGCACACTTGAAAGATGACAACATAAGCTTATTTTGTAGTTGTGTGCTGCAGCTATTTGAGGATCTGCATATGGATAAAACCTTAGAAAACAGCCTGAAAGGTGACATTTAGGTTAACGCTCTCATTAGCTGTTAGGAAGACTACGGGATAGAATAAACTTGTTAGCACAAAATGAAAATAAACAATTTAAAGCTATATGTCCTTGATTGGTTTGAAGCCGCTGTTTACCCATTTGAAGCATCTGGCCAGGGACTGTAAGCTAACCCGAGCAATGAATATTCATAAGTGTAATGAATGATTCCCCTCAATTTCAAATCAATTTATATTAGCTTTTACTCTGCTTCTGTTCCTCCAATTATAATGATGCCATGCTTATAGGAAAACTTGCTTCGGGCGGTTTGTGTGCCAGGTTGGAAAAGATTCTTGTAGTTCTGATTCTGAAACCATAGCAAATCACCTGACTTGTGTGCTGGGATATCTGGCTTGTAATAGAGGCAACAGACCACTCCTTGTAGGACTCAGAAAAGCATATGTATAGCATCAGCTGAATGCCTTTGGCAAAAAAAAACATAGTGAATGATAGAACAGGAAGATTTTTTCAGATATTCTTACATTGCAGTGAAGAACCTCTTTAACCACTTGCTTACAGGGAACTTAAACCCCCCTCCTATCCAGACTAATTTTCAGCTTTCAGCGCTGACGCACTTTGAATGACAATTGCGCGATCATACAACACTGTACCCAAATGAAATCATTTTTTCCCCACAAATAGAGCTTTCTTTTGGTGGTATTTGATCACCTCTGCGGTTTTTATTTTTTGTTAAAAAAAATTTAAAAAGACTAAATTTAATTTTTTTTTTTTTTTATAAAAAATTTAAAACAGGTAATTTTTCTCCTTCATTGATGTACGCTGATGAGGCGGCACTGATGGGCACCGATAGGTGGCAGTGACGGGCACTGATGGGTGGCAATAATGGGCACTGATCAGTTACACTGATAGGCAGCACTGCTAGGTGGCACTGATTGGCACTACTGGTGGGCATTTATAGCTGGCACTTGTGGGCATTGATAGGTGGCACTTGTGGGCATTGATAGGTGGCACTGTTAGATGGCAATGGCAGGTGGCACAGATGAGGCAGATGTGCCTCTTCCACTTCGGGACCGATGTCCCTTGCAGCTGAGCCGGTGATCGGATGAGTAGAAAAAAAAAACGATTACTGATCTTTTGTTTACATCATGTGATCAGCTGTCATTGGCTGACAGCTGATCACATGGTAGGGGGCCAGGACTCTGTGATCACAGCGCGCTCGGCGCGCGCCCTGCAGGGCGTGCGCAGGGTGCGTGCACAGGGGAGGCCATCATATGACCGCCTCCCGGAAATTCAGGTCCGCGCTCTGGCCGTCATTCGACCATAGCGCGGATGTCAAGTGGTAAACCCGAACTTCAGGCATAATGCTATATATATGATATGTACTGTGTGTGTGTGTGTGTGTGTATATATATATATATTTTTTTTTATATATATATTTATATATATATAGCAGTGGACTGCCGTATGATGCACTTAGCCTCCAGAGACTCAGCTGCACGGACATGGAATAATGGATTATACTAATACTTGTGGTTCCTACACTTTGGCAAGAATATTTGTGTGGACACGTTGATGTATCTGACAGATTTTTGTTTATTTTCTGGAATTTACTCGAATATAATGTTGGGTGTTGT
Source organism: Lithobates septentrionalis (assembly GCA_037952835.1). Taxonomy (NCBI): domain Eukaryota; kingdom Metazoa; phylum Chordata; class Amphibia; order Anura; family Ranidae; genus Lithobates; species Lithobates septentrionalis. Next base: position 1,574,368 of record JBBDGP010000990.1, on the reverse strand, counting down.
GCTCTCTCCAGATTTTCTGTTATTGGGCTTATGTGCAGAATGCTTTTCTTTGGCTTCTGCTATAGAAGATGTAACTGAGGGATGTCTATTTAAAAAGGTTGCCATAGATTTTAAAAGGAAATAAGATTCCCTTTCATTTACTCAGCTGCCAAGCTGTAGTATTCCTTTCATGAGATGCGTTTGTTAGATTCTGTCTCATCAGCTTTGAAGTCAGTTATGAGAAAAACTGGGTTTCTTGCAGAGCACAGAATGTTATCTTTAGATGTATGATGAAAATTAGGAAAGCACATTTATGAGCTGCATTGAAAGTACAATACCCCACTGTAAAATTTGATGAATATATAATAATATACTTGTTTATATAAGCTCAGTAGGGTTTAACAGCAACCGAATGGAGTAATTCATGTTCATCAGTACCAGGAGGTTGGAGTCATCGATGTGGCTAATTTGGTTGAAGTATGCCATACAACAAACAAAGATATATTGCACTATTAAAATTTTGTTGCCTATGCAACATTTAATTGCTACAGAGCACCATCAACATGAAACTCTCGTAGTTCTTTCCATCATAGGAATACGACATTTTTTATAAACTAAGTAAAAAAAAAAATTGTGCACAGTATATATTTTTTGGCATTCATTCATTAGACTGCATTCACATCTGAGCGGAGCTTAAGCAGATCGTATTCCCGCTGAATTTGAACTATTTTTTCCTGGACTGGGCGAAGAGAGAAGAACAGTTCTGTAGGTGGAGAGAGAGTTCTTCCGGCATAAAAATGAGTGCGTATCGCACATTTACAGGCATTCCCGTTGAAGTCTATGGGATCTATGGCAACAAAATGCCTGAATATGCTCAGAAAAAAAAAATCACTTTGGGTGTAGGGCAACTGAGTATACAACTGTGAACAGGCACAATTAGAAAGAATGGAATTTTGTGTTGTCAGGCATAGGAAAATCGCTCAAGTGTGAGTGGGGGCTACTGACCCACTAACATTATACGTGATCTACATGCTGATAATAAACACTTGTACTGTTATGCCCCGTACACACGGTCGGACTTTGTTCGGACATTCCGACAACAAAATCCTAGGATTTTTTCCGACGGATGTTGGCTCAAACTTGTCTTGCATACACACGGTCACACAAAGTTGTCGGAAAATCCGATCATTCTGAACGCGGTGACGTAAAACACGTACGTCGGGACTATAAACGGGGCAGTGGCCAATAGCTTTCATCTCTTTATTTATTCTGAGCATGCGTGGCACTATGTGCGTCGGATTTGTGTACACACGATCGGAATTTCCGACAACGGATTTTGTTGTCGGAAAATTTTATCTCCTGCTCTCCAACTTTGTGTGTCGGAAAATCCGATGGAAAATGTCCGATGGAGCCCACACACGGTCGGAATTTCCGACAACACGCTCCGATCGGACATTTTCCATCGCAAAATCCGACCGTGTGTACGGGGCATTAGAGGAACAGGGTTCACTTTCATACGAGACCTTTAGTGCTTTTCCAAAAGGGTGATCACTAAGTCTAAGCTAGTGTTACTAAGCTTGAGTCTAAGCTATTGTTACTGATATGTGAGTCCTCCATATTTTCCTATTCAGAGTCTTTTTTCCCCATTGAAGAAACAGGAATTTAAGAATTATTTTACAGTTGGGTTATATTACTGCCCACTGGGGTTTGAGATACTAGCAAATAAAAAAAAAGTCCAGCCCCAGAAACCCCTCTTCTGCCCAGCATTCCTCAATTTTGTCCGGCTGTTCTTTTTTGAGTTTTCTAGTAAGACTACCGTATTTTCAAAAATGTATCTGCCCACTTTTGTTTAAGTTCCAAGCTGGTACCTTTGAGTAGTTCCCCTCTTGAACTAGAACCCCTCTTTAAAAGTGAGCTTCCTGTCTTTGCGTCTTTCGCAGTCCAAGCCTTTTCACTAGAATTTACTCCTTCACTTTACTCTCGAACCTTACAATTGTTCGATTAGTTGTCTGAAGCTCACTTCAGTTATGATTGCCTCTTTCAGGCATCTACGTTGGTGTCCTCCATGGCAGTAATTTCTCTCCTTATTCATAGGACACTATGGCTACGCACATGGAATGTTGAAAATTTGTTTAAAGATAATTTTCACTCACCCTTTGAGATATGGTTTCTCTTTGGTCATACACTGAGTATTGGCATGATCTGATTCACTTGCCTGTACTTATTCCAGAATGTTTAGTACCCTCTTTGTGTTACTCTCCTTTTACGATGCAGTGTTTTGATATTACCATCATTGTACACCTATGGGTGCTTATCCATTACCAAGCCACATCTCTTCCAAGTAGGACTTCTACTACAGTGCTTTGAAAAAGTATTCATACCCCTTGACATTTTCCACATTTTGTCATGTTACAACCAAAAACGTAAATGTGTTTTATTAGGATTTTATGTGATAAACCAACAAAAAGTGGCACATAATTGTGAAGTGGAAGGAAATGGATAAATGGTTTTCAACATTTTTCACAAAGAAATATGTGAAAAGTGTGGCATGCATTTGTATTCAGCCCCCCTGAGTCAATACTTTGTAGAACCACCTTTTACTGCAATTACCACTGCAAGTCTTTTTTGGTATGTCTCTACCAGCCTTGCACATCTAGAAAGTGACACTTTTGCCCATTCTTCTTTGCAAAATAGCTCAAGCTCTGTCAGATTGGATGGAGACCACATGAACAGCAATTTTCAAGTCTTGCCACAGATTCTCAATCGGATTTAGGTCTGGACTTTGACTGGGCCATTCTAACACATGAATGTGCTTTGATCTAAACCATTCCATTGTAGCTGTGGCTGTATGTTTAGGATCGTTGTCCTGCTGGAAGGTGAACCTCCGCCCCAGTCTCAAGTCTTTTGCAGACTCTAACAGGTTTTCTCCTAAGATTGTCCTGTATTTGGTTCCATTCATCTTCCCATCAACTCTGACCAGCTTCCCTGTCCCTGCTGAAGAACAGCATCCTCACAACATGATGCTGCTACCACCATGTTTCACGGTGGGGATGGTGTGTTCAGGGTGATGTGCAGTGTTAGTTTTTCGTCACACATAGCGTTTTGCTTTTAGGCCAAAAAGTTCAATTTTTGTCTCCTCTGAGCAGAGCACCTTCTTCCACATGTTTGCTGTGTCCCCCACATGGCTTCTTGCAAACTGCAAACGGGATATCTTATTGCTTTCTTTCAGCAATGGCTTTCTTCTTGCCACTCTTCCATAAAGGCCAGATTTGTGGAGTGCATGACTAATAGTTGTCCTGTGGACAGATTCTCCTACCTGAGCTGTGGATCTCTGCAGCTCCCCCAGAGTTACCATGGGCCTCTTGGCTGCTTCTCTGATTAATGCTCTCCTTGCCCGGCCTGTCAGTTTAGGTGGACGGCCATGTCTTGGTAGATTTGCAGTTGTGCTATACTCTTTCCATTTTCGGATGATGGATTGAACAGTGCTTCGTGAGATGTTCAAAGCTTGGGATATTTTTTTTTATAACCTAACCCTGCTTTAAACTTCTCCACAACTTTATCCCTGACCTGTCTGGTATGTTCATTGGCCTTCATGAAGCTGTTTGTTTACTAAGGTTCTCTAACAAACCTCTGAGGGCTTCACAGAACAGCTGTATTTATACTGAGATTAAATTACACACAGGTGGACTCTATTTACTAATTAGGTGACTTCTGAAGGCAATTGGTTCCACTAGATTTTAGTTAGGGATATCAAAGTAAAGGGGGCTGAATACAAATGCACGCCACACTTTTCAGATATTTATTTGTAAACAATTTTGAAAACCATTTATCATTTTCCTTCCACTTCACAATTATGTGCCACTTTGTGTTGGTCTATCAAATAAAATCCCAATAAAATACATTTACGTTTTTGGTTGGAACATGACAAAATGCGGAAAATTTCAAGGGGTATGAATATTTTTTCAAGGCATTGTAGGTCAATGAAAACCAGTTTCCCTGTATAATAAACTTCCTGGAGATCTCAGGACTTTGCTACAGCACTATCTACTTCTTCCCCTCTAATACTCCTTCCTTCATACATTCCACCTCCCTTCCTACCATCCTCAATAAAATTCATCAATGTCCTTGGTTCTGACAATTTCTGTCTTAATCAATGTTACCTCCATGATGTTCTTTGGGCATAGCCGTTCTGAGATTGTGGATTGGTGTATACTCCATTTTCATTACACCCTCAGTACTATTTTGTTTCTCATTTAGAATAGTTTACAAAAACATGATCCTTAATCACATTGTTGACATTTTTACAGTTGTTTCAGGATAGGATTAGATATGTTGGTTTTCCCTTCCTTCATCCTAGAAAGGTTCTCCTGACTGGTTGTTTTTTTCTACTCCTGGGTCTACATCTATGGAACAGTAACATCTCAAGTTATAATGGAATTTTGGTTTGTCAGTCTTCAGGCTGGCTCCCACTATACTTCATTAGTGCCCATAATACGCTGTTTTCCAATGGATACGAAATATTTCCTGACAGATGTCTGGCAGTTTCGTTGTGTCTACATTATTTCCAAACAGGACCCCTAACCTTGTTTTAATTTGTATTCTCCTCTTTTGTACAGTGGGAATTCTGTTCACAAATCCAAGTTCTTTTCCCTCCTCATAAGGAAATATCCCACTTCTTCTGTTCTTCCTGGAAGGTCAGCAGACACGGCATGAGCTGGGAAACCTTAAGTCTGGAAGTCCATATGAGACCTAGTTATCAAACGGAATATATGATAACAGGCTGTATTGTGGCTATCACAACTCTGTATTATCTAGAGTTGGAAGATCTCCTTCTCATCTTTCTCCTATTGAGGTCTTTGTAAGTCTATTGCATTGCAATATAATTTTACCTTCCCTTAGCTTTCTTTTTTTATAGAAGTTTGTGAATATTTCCACCCCTTCATTTAAATGAACTTACCACTCTTTCTATTTTGTTTCATTTCAAATGTTTTTTTTTTCTCTCTCTTTTTTTAGATCACTTTGGTCGGGACATACTAACCACATATTGTTCATCATTCTCTTCCCTGAAGTACCCTATACTTTGACTTTTACTTTGAAAAATGTGCTTATTTGGCCTACCATTACTAAGTATGTTGGTTTAAGTTTCCTTTCACCTGTTTTTTCCTTTGGTGTTTGATTTATTCGACCTCCACATTTTGTTGAGGTCCACTATTCTTTCAAATAGCAGCCTCCATTTAGCACAGCTTAGTCTCTTGCTTGCAAGTTGAATTTTTAATTTCCTCACCCTGTTTTTATCCAGCTTTGTTCAGGCACTTGATTCCTTTGGATATTCTTCTAGTAAGATTTTTTTCATGTCTGTTGGTTATCTCTGGACATCCCATATACCCAAGATTAACTACATTCTTTTGTCCCTCAATAGTCAATAAAGAAAATAATGTTTTGTCCCTCTGTGTTATTGGCCTTATACGTATACTGGTTGCTTGCAAAACTGGAGGTGGGGTTATACAGAGGCTGGCTTAACATTTTTTCTTTTGTTTGCCAGTGTCCAAATCTCCTGAAGGTGGCAATATAACCCACAAGTCCAAGAATTACTACATTTCTGGGTCCCTCAATGGACTTCAAAAAAGTAAAAAAATCATATCATATCATTTTTGAAAGAATACACAGAGTGTGCCACTGGGGCAAAGGACTGGCACCATCACCTTGTGTAGGTGAAACCGGAAACTCAGGGGGGCCCAGAGTGGGCCTGGGTGTGCTCCTGCCTGGCCGGCCTGGCCCTCTGAGTTAAAGGGGACTTATTTTTAAATTGCAAATGTCCCCACATTTTTTTTACAGAGTTCAGCATTGAGAAATGATGTGAGGATGAAACTTGGGAGTACCAAACAGTAAATAAAAATGTTCTTATAAAGTGACAATAAACAATATCCTTCAAAAATAATCCATACACAGCCACTATTTAATTGCCCTGTAATCTATTTTTCATTAAATTGTTTCACAATGTGTTTTTTCTGTTCTCTATGAGCTCCTGAACCTCTGCTTTTACCGCTCCCTTCTATTTGTTTAGAACAGTGTACAATACTTGTGATTAACCGGTTCCCAACCATGTCATGCAGATATACTGCGGCACAATGGCTCTCCTGGGCAAAATCCCATACGGGTACGTCCTACCCTGTTTCGGGCACCAGAGGGCGCGTGCGTGTCCCCGCTGCACAGCGGAGTACCCGATGCAGGGGGCCAGCGGGCACGATCAGCACCAGCCATGCGCGATCACGTGCACAAGGGCACGCATGGGGATTTGTGTGTGTAAGCACAAATCCCTGTGCTATCAGAGGAGAGGAGCCATATCGTTTGTTCCTACTAAGTCTACTACTATGTCTCCTCTCCTAGTCAATCCTATCCCCATACAGCTAGAAAACACTGAGGGAACACACAATTAACCCCTTGATCCTCCCCTAGTGTTAACCCCTTCCCTGCCAGTGACATTTACACAGTAATCAGTGCATTTTTATAGCACTGATCGCTGTATAAATGCCAATGGTCCCAAAAAAGTGTCAAAAGTCTCTGATCTGTCCGTCGCAGTACCGCTAAAAATCGCAGATCACCGCCATTACTAGTAAACAAAATAAAAAAATTAAAATGCCATAAAAATGGCATAAATCTTTCTCATAGTTTGCAGACGCTATAACTTTTGCGCAAACCAATCAATATATTATTATTGCGATTTTTTTTTCTTTTACCAAAAATATGTAGAAGAATATATATTGGCCTAAACTGATGAAGAAATTTGTTTTTGAAAAAAAATTTCGGGGATATTTATTATAGCAACAAGTAAAAAATATTGTTTTTTGTTTTTTTTTTCAAAACTGTCGCTCTTTTTTTTGTTTATAGCACAAAAAAATAAAAACCGTAGAGGTGATCAAATACCACCAAGAGAAAGCTCTACTTCTGGGAAAAAAAGGATGCAAATTTTGTTTGGGTACAACGTCGAACGACCGCATAATTGTCAGTTAAAGTGACGTAGTGCCAAATTGTAAAAAGTGCTCTGGTCAGGAAGGGGGTAAAATCTTCCGGGGCTGAAGTGGTTAAAGCGGGATTCCGGCCAGCAAAAAAAATTTTTTTTAAGTCAGCAGCTACAAACACTGTAGCTGCTGACTTTAACTAAGTACACTTACCTGTCCTGGGTGCCTGCGATGTCGGCCGCCTGAGGCCGACCTGTCCCTCGGCTCTCGGGTCCCGGCACCACCATCCTAACTAAGGGAAACAGGCAGTGGAGCCTTGCGGCTTCACTGCCAGTCTCCTACTGCGCACGCGCGAGCGGCGCGGCGCTCTGTGAATGGCCCCGTGGTTTTCTGGGAACACACACAGTTCCCAGAAGGCAACGGGGCCGCTCAACGAGGAACAGAACACGCCGCGGAATAGGAAGAGGCAGATTAGGAAGACTGCCTAGAAACAAGGGTTCAGGTGTGTTTAAAAAATAATTTTTTTTTCAAATATTTTTGATATTTTTTGACACCGCCAATCATAGCCAGTGAGGCATCTCCCGACCTGCAGCTGCACATACACACGGTGCCTATGATTGGCAGGGGGGCAGTGTCGGCTTCCTGGCGGGTTCGATTTGAACACGCCCGAGCCCATCGCTGCTTTTGATCGTGCACACTGCTCTATGCACACCCTCTAACAGGAAGTGAGGTCACAGCAGCAAAAAGAAAAATGAGTTTGGAGATTTGGAGGAGCATGAGAACAGTAGAAGGTATTTTTTTGTTAGGAAAATATACTTAAATAGATTTTTTTTTTTCCCCGTAAATCAGAGTTTAGGATCACTTTAAATCTGTCCATGTGAAAAATTCGCTTAGTCTGGGTGTGTCTGTTTTCCAAGGTGACTCAGTCACAATATCTGTTTTTTTCTTTGGCAAAGAAATGAAAATGAAATGATACCTATCAATCATACACTTTGATCTCTCTGTGAACAGCAATATCATGCTCTCCACCAGAGACACGCATGAGAAAACTAAAGAATAAAAAGCGGAATACAAACAAATTGATGTATTCTCCATTAAGTTAGTACTTTTGCATTCTTTGCCTGATTTTTCAGCCTTTGTTGTATATCAGTGTATGACATTTGCACAGCTGAGCATGGCGCAACTGATGAGGGGGGGTCAGGACGGCCTGTCTCTAAGAAAAGATTACAAGTGAGCCTCATTAGGAAAGTACATGTTGATTATAACTTAATTACCCCAATGTAATTTACAAGGGGAGCCCAGCAAGCAAGTTGTTATTTGCTTGCAATTAAAATGGAATTAGAGGTGACGAGCGAGGGATGTTCAGGGAGCGCTTGTACCATTAAAACCATCTTTTATAGGAGATGTCAGGGAGGGCAAAAGGCTGATCTCAAATTATGCTTCATCTGTTACATGAATACGTTTATTAACTCTGTGTCTGTTCATGATCAGTGCACAGACTGCAGCATGTCTCTCTAACATCAAGGCTTTTGTTTTTTGCCAGAAATTTTGATGCCAGCTCAAGTGCCCTCTTCTCTATCACAGCTGACCACCTTTCTAATAAAACGGCCCAACCTGTCTTCTGACAACAAACTGGCAGTTTGGATAGCCAGTTCTTACATTGTGTGCACATCTCACTTTCACACTAAGCAATGCCGGGCGTCGGCGGTATTTTTAGTGGCGCTTTACTGTCGTTTTTGCAGCACTTTTCGGCCTCTAGCGGGGCACTTTTTACTCCTGCTATTGGCCGAAAAAGGGTTAAAAGCACCTGTAAAGCGCCTCTGCAGAGCTCCTAGAGCGCCTCAAAGATGCTGCTCGCAGGACTTTTTTGACCGTACTGCCAGCGCACTGCTCCAGTGTGAAAGCCCTCGGGCTTTCACATTGGAGTGAAAGCAGAGGCGCTTTACAGTCGCTTTGTAGCACCTGTGGGGCGCCTCAGTGTGAAGGGGGTCTTAAAGGGGTAAGCAGGTGTCGTGTGTTGTCCTGCTTGCTGCATTTTTTCCAGCAAAGGGCACATTACATATAAAATGCAGTCTAAAACGCGCAATGCAGCTACAAAGCATCACAACCAAAACACACTTACCCTAGGTTCACACCTATGCGTTTTTTTAGTGTGTTTTGCAGCTTGCAGAAATGCACTACAGTGCATTTAACATGGTTTCCCATGGTACACGTTTACATTTATGCGTTTTGCGGCCAGTGCGTTTTTGAAAGGGTTGTGGACTTTTTTCCCGCGTTTTGCATGTAATAGACTTCAATAGAATCGCACCAGAAATGCAAGTGTTGTGTTTGTGATGCGATTTTTGATGTGTTTTGCTTTTTTTATTTTTCTGTTTAAACACTGTATATAGCTGGTTGCTTAACAACTGATGAGTCATCAGCTGTCAGCGGGGTTCCCCGCTGATAGGCGAATATAAAAAAAACAAAACTTTGCCCCCCCCCCCCCCCCCCAAAATACATACCAGACCCTTATCTGAGCATGCAGCCCGGTAGGTCAGGAAAGGGAGGAAACGAGCGATTGCCCCCACCTCCTGAACCATACCATACCACATGCCCTCAACATGGGGGGATGGGTGCTTTTTGATGGGGAAAAGGGCCTCTTCCTGACAACCCTGGCCGGTGGTTGTCGGGGACTACGGGCGGGGGGCTTATAGGAAACTGGAAGCCACTTTTTAACAAGGGGGCCCCCAGATCCCGGCCCCCCTCTATGTGAATTGGTATAGGGTACATCATACCCCTAACCATTCATCTCAAAAAGCAGTGAAATGTAAAAAAATACAAGAGCCGGTTTTTGACAAGGCCATCTTCTCCCCGAGCCGTCTTCTCCCCGAGCCATTTTCTCCCGTCTGCTTCTGCTGCTGTCTTCTCCCACTGCTGTCTTCTTCCTCGCCACCGGTTACCCGGTAAAAAAAAAACTGCTCTTCTTCTGTGGCTTTCTTCCTACATTGTGTTGTTGCCTGCTCTCTGGCGTCTCCTATATAGCCATGGGGCATGGCCATCTGATGATGTCATCCGGAGAGCCCGCCCCTTGTGACATTACACATACATACACAATGTTTATGAAGCTACCTGAGATCTCATCAATGTTTTATCTGAATTTAAGTGAAAGAATGTTATTAAGGTATAACTAAAGGTTAAACTTTTGTTTTTGTTTTGGATAGAGTAGGAATAGATTACACCTATTTGTTTTTTATTGCGATCTGTGTTCCCCCATTATGGATAGTCATCCTCTCTATTTGCCCAGTTTACCATTATCCTTGAAAGTGGAAAAAAAAATCCCAAATTTTGGGTTGTCCCCAGAACAGTAATAGAGGGGTAATCTTCCAGTGGGGATACTAGTTCTTGTGACCTAAAGAAAACAACCATATAAAAAAATGACACCAGGGCTGCATCCCAGTAAAGTAGACTAGAATGGGGATTTACACATATAGGTAGTTCCCATAGTAGTCATGGCATACCGTCTCCCCAGGGATTAAAGTGTAATCAACCATAGAGGTGTGTTCCTCTGAATTAAATTGTGCATACAAAATGGAGGAAAACAGAGGTTCGAAAAAGAAACTATCGGTATTCAAAGGTAAAAAAATTCTTTAATGAAAAATCCACATAATACTGACAATTTATAAATGTATAAATATACCAAACCTCCACCACATACATCTAAAATTAGACAATTGTCTTAAGGACACAGGTGGCCACCACAAACAGACATACAGGCCTCTCTGATGTCATACACAGCTGAATCTCTATATTGGGTCCTAGTTCAGACACAGTTAGAAGAAAGCATGAAAAAAGCAGGGCAATCCACTCAGTGGTCCCAGCTGAGTGCTGGTAGATATACAAGATCAATACTTCAGACCTCAGTCCAATGACCTAGGTGGTTAATGATGCCCACTTAACATGCGAGATTTAATGTTCCTAATAACACAGTCCACTTTATTTGGGCACTGACTTGCTCTGAAGAAACTCGGGTCATGAGCGAAACGCGTCAGTTGACACCATCACGCCTTCTGATGTGAGGGCATGGACTAACCACCAACCAGACCACCCCCTCTGTGTCTTCCCGCTTCTCTCTGGAAATCTCGCAAGTACTCACGAGACTCATGGACACATCCTAGCTGCTCGACAGTGATAACACTGATGGCACTGCTTGTTTAGCAGACACGCAGACTGCATTTATAAATTGTCAGTATTATGTGGATTTTTCATTAAAGATTTTTTTGGCCTTTGAATACCGATACCCTGTTTCCCCGAAAATAAGACCTAGCGTGACTGTCAGTGATGGCTGCAATATAAGCCCTACCCCCCAAATAAGCCCTACCCTGTTTCCCCAAAAATAAGCCCTACCCTGAAAATAAGACCTACAAGGACTTTAAGTAGGGCTTATTTGGGCGGTAGGGCTTATATTGCAGCCATCGACACCGACAATCACGCTAGGTCTTATTTTCGGGGAAACAGGGTAGTTCCTTTTTAAAGAATTCTTTGGGAACCTCTCTTTCCCCCCCGTTTTTGTCTGGTGACCTAAAGGGTGGTGGAAAGCATTTGCTGGGCAGTGCGTGGTGTACCAAGATGGGCGTCACCACCTTCTGACTGCGGGCTTTCAAAATTAAACATCAAAACAATCTCACGGGTTTCAAAATACTGCATATAAGCATATATGCTCACTTTATTACTATGAGTCTGAAATTCAAGACTTGGCTGAGTGTAACAAGATGTCCGCTGACACCTTCTGATTGGAGGTGTTCTGTCAGATTAGCAAACCTGCTAGTGGTGGAACGTATGCGCAGTAAGTATTTTTGGTCAGTCAGCTGACGGAATGTCACTTCCGTTAGCTGATCTGACAGGTTTGCTAATCTGATAGAACACCGGAAAGGCCAACTACCAAAATGTACCATCACATTTTAGATTTACATTCAATTCTGTGTGTAATTGCAAACCTCACACACCTACATGTTTCGTCCTATGTTATTCTCCATCAGACGTTGCACACTTCTCTTTACCGCCTGTTGCAAACACCAGCAATTATGATACAACTGCCTCTCTCCTTCTGAAATTCTCAGTGTAACAAGTCCTTATACATTCCACATCTGTGCGATATCCAGCCGTATATCACACACCTTCCTTTCTTATTTGTTTTTACTCAAATTCGACACACATGATTACCTCTTCCTCTATAACCTATACATATGCGCACCAAATTTCAGTCAGAAAACAAAGACACACACTTACCCTACTCTGATAATTTTCACAGTCAGACCTCACACATCTACCCAGCCCCTCTTATTATCCTGATTGGGATTGGGATCTCACACACTGGCCTCGTATTGGCGCTCTTCAATTCCGAGACCAACCTCTGAACATTATGTTTGTCAATAAAATAGTCAGAAAATCAATGTATACCAACCTCTTGAAGTAATTGTAAAGATTATTTTTTTTAAAATAACAAACATGTTATACTTACCTGCTCTGTGCAAGGGTTTTTCACAGAGTGGCCCCAATCCTCCTTTTCTGGCGTCACTCCTGGCTCCTCCCCTTCATTGGTTGCCCCCACGGAGAGCCGCTTACCATTGGGGTACCCGTGCGGGCGCGCTCCCCAGTCCATTGACACAGACAGCAGGACCCGGCCCTGCCCCCGTTCCCATATGACTGAATTTGATTGACAGCAGTGGGAGCCGATGGCTCCTGCTGCTATCATGCTATCCAATAAGGACCCGAGACAGCGGCTGGAGCTGCTGGACTTGTGCTCGTCGCTGGACAATTGGGTTCAGGTAAGAAAAAGGGGGCTCTGGGGGGCTGCTGCAGCACAGAAAGTTTTTCACCTTCATGCATAGATGCATAAAGGTGAAAAACCTTGAGACTTTACAACCTCTTTAAAGTGTTACTAAACCTAGGACCCTGCATTCACTATATCTGGTCTCCCACAGTACACAGAACATGGGAATGCAAGGAGGTTTAATTCTCCCCTGATCCTGTCTGGACAGTGCTGATTGGCTCTGTGCTGATCACATGCACTCTCCCAAAAAACAAAACAAAAACAACTCTACCAATACACACCAAACTGAGCATGTGCAGCCTGACTCCTAATGCTCTGTTCTATCAAGAGATGTGTTGGAGTCAGTTAAAGAAGAGGAGGATCATAGAAAACAGGATCACACGGACTTTATACACAATGCAAAGGATTAACCCCTTAGGTTCCACAGTGAGTATAACAAGCATTCTTTACAGCATGTATAGACTGATTTTACTGTTGTGGGTTTAGTAACACTTTAACCTAACATGACATGAACAAGGATAATATTTTATCAATTGACTTTTTTATTATAAAGTCTAAATTGTGTTAATCTTCAATTCAATAGTTCTGTCCTTTATGAGTTACCTGATGATAAAATGTTCCAACGTCTGTGCATCACTGCCTGGCAACAGCAGAAAGTCAGTAATGTCACAGGTAATGAAGATAAAAATACAATCAGCACAACCCTAAACAACCTAAAAATATTATAATTGGATATCATGCAAGCTGAACACCAAGGTCAATTCAAAAACCCATAAACAACATCATAAAATAAACAGTGCAACGCAATAAGGTAAAAAGCCTATATGAAAGCATAAAGTCCACAGATTCACAAGTTCGAATCCTGATGACAGATATCCAAATGTGCAGGAACAAATGATTCAATAGATGAACGATCCCACCACCAATATGCAGATTGCTTCCCTCACCTCAAAAAGTTTACCCCTGCGACACAGAAGGCCAAACATCCCCTTTTTCCTTACTAAAAAAGTGGGATCCTTATGTGGCTAGCATTAGTAAATATATAGGAAATAATATATTTGTTTTAAACCTTTTTTTTTTTTTTACATTTCTCCAGTTACTTTCTGGTTTCCGTGCCTAGGCAAATGGTGTCATACATCCCAGGATCGTCATGGGGGGGGGAGGGGTTTCCTTAGCTAAGCACATTCTCCTGCCTGCATGCCTGAGCTAAGGGCAGATGGATTCCAGGATGAAAACGCTACATGAAATATCTATCCTTACTCTAGGTGGCCACAACCAGAAATGTGGGTGGGGGGTGTTCGAAGTGATTTCCCAGCAAATAAAGAGACATGGACAGATGGGGGAGTTTGCCTTGAATATTAAAAATCAATGAAATAGTCTTTTTGACTTATGGGGATCAGATGCAGCGTACTTCCGCTTTAGCTTCAAGTGTTTGTTTCCTGGACTGGACAAGGGGAGGAGAGCAGTTATAGAGGAGGAGTTTCTCAGGTGCAATAATGCATTCAATATTGCGTGTCACGTGTTTACAGGTGTACCCATTGATGTCTATGAGGGCAAAAACACTGGAATAGGCTAAAATTAATGTAAGTGTGGACAGGGACCATTAGAAAGAATGGGGCTGTGTATGTTGAGCATAGACAGGTGACACCAGCCCAAAACATATGTGACTGGGGGCTACAATGTGCAACATTCAATCAAGCTACACCTAAACCATGCAGATGTGCCTGACAACTTACAGCTATTTCTTTATAGCTATATACAGTATGTTTTGTCTTTCACACTAGACTTTTCTGCAGCTTTGGAATGTGTTTTACCTAAACCATGTAAGATTTTTTTTTTTTTTAAAGTGTTTTAAAGGATATTTGGTACTTCAGCACAGTAGTCCTTTTATTCAGGAGTTCCTAGCAGTGTGTTAACCACTTTAAGGCCTATTTTTCAAACGTTTTGTTTATATATATATATATATATATATATATATATATATATATATATATATATACAGTGCCTTGCAAAAGTATTCGGCCCCCTTGAACTTTTCAACCTTTTGCCACATTTCAGGCTTCAAACATAAAGATATAAAATTTTAATTTTTTTGTGAAGAATCACCAACAAGTGGGACACAATTGTGAAGTGGAACGAAATCTATTGGATATTTTAAACTTTTTTAGCAAATAAAAAACTGAAAAGTGCAAAATTATTCAGCCCCTTTACTTTCAGTGCAGAAAACTCACTCCAGAAGTTCAGCGAGGATCTCTGAATGATCCAATGTTGTCCTAAATGACTGATGGTGATAAATAGAATCCACCTGTGTGTAATCAAGTCTCTGTATAAATGCACCTGCTCTGTGATAGTCTCAGGGTTCTGTTGAAAGCACAGAGAGCATCATGAAGACCAAGGAACACACCAGGCAGGTCCGTAATACTGTTGTGGAGAAGTTTAAAGCCGGATTTGGATACAAAAAGATTTCCCAAGCTTTAAACATCCCAAGGAGCACTGTGCAAGCGATCATTTTGAAATGGAAGGAGTATCAGACCACTGCAAATCTACCAAGACCTGGCTGTCCCTCTAAACTTTCAGCTCAGACAAGGAGAAGACTGATCAGAGATGCAGCCAAGAGGCCCATGATCACTCTGGATGAACTGCAGAGAACTACAGCTGAGGTGGGAGAGTCTGTCCATAGGACAACAATCAGTCGTACACTGCACAAATCTGGCCTTTATGGAAGAGTGACAAGAAGAAAGCCATTTCTCAAAGATATCCATAAAAAGTCTCGTCTAAAGTTTGCCACAAGCCACCTGGGAGACACACCAAACATGTGGAAGAAGGTGCTCTGGTCCGATGAAACCAAAATCGAACTTTTTGGCCACAATGCAAAATGATATGTTTGGCGTAAAAGCAACACAGCTCAT
This sequence comes from Lithobates septentrionalis, assembly GCA_037952835.1. Classification (NCBI taxonomy): domain Eukaryota; kingdom Metazoa; phylum Chordata; class Amphibia; order Anura; family Ranidae; genus Lithobates; species Lithobates septentrionalis. The sequence continues at coordinate 1,558,712 of JBBDGP010000990.1, read as the reverse complement.
CACACTCAACACACCATCCCCACCGTGAAACATGGTGGTGGCAGCATCATGGTTTGGGCCTGCTTTTCTTCAGCAGGGACAGGGAAGATGGTTAAAATTGAGGGGAAGATGGATGCAGCCAAATATAGGACCATTCTGGATGAAAACCTGTTGGAGTCTGCAAAAGACCTGAAACTGGGACGGAGATTTATCTTCCAACAAGACAATGATCCCAAACATACAGCAAAATCTACAAAGGAATGGTTCACAAATAAACGTATCCAGGTGTTAGAATGGCCAAGTCAAAGTCCAGACCTGAATCCAATCGAGAATCTGTGAAAAGAGCTGAAAACTGCTGTTCACAAACGCTCTCCATCCAACCTCACTGAGCTCGAGCTGTTTTGCAAGGAAGAATGGGCAAGAATTTCAGTCTCTCGATGTGCAAAACTGATAGAGACGTACCCCAAGCGACTTGCAGCTGTAATCGCAGCAAAAGGTGGCTCTACAAAGTATTAACGCAAGGGGGCCGAATAATTTTGCACGCCCCACTTTTCATTTTTTTATTAGTTAAAAAAGTTTCAAAAATCCAATAGATTTCGTTCCACTTCACAATTGTGTCCCACTTGTTGGTGATTCTTCACAAAAAATAAAAATTTTATATCTTTATGTTTGAAGCCTGAAATGTGGCAAAAGGTTGAAAAGTTCAAGGGGGCCGAATACTTTTGCAAGGCACTGTATATATATATATATATTTATTTATTTTTATTTATTTTCTAACACCCTAGAGAATAAAATGGCAGTTGTTGCAATACTTTCTGTCAAACTATATTTGCGCAGCGGTCTTACAAGAGCACTTTTTTTTTGGAAAAAATACACTTTTTTGAATTAAAAAAATAAGACAAAAGTAAAGTTAGCCCAATTTTTTTTATACTGTAAAAGTTAGTAGATTGTAACCAAATATGTTACGCTTTAAAATTGCACAACATAGCAACAAACTTTTATCCTTAAAAGTTATGCGACGTTTAAAAAATTCTACAGGTTGCACGTTTTGAGTTACAGAGGAGGTCTTGGCCTAGAATTATTGCTCTCGCTCTAACGATACCTCACATGTGTGGTTTGAACACCGTTTTCATATGCGGGCGCTACTCACATATGCGTTTGCTTCTGCACGCGAGCTCGGTGGGATGTGAAATTCTTATTTATTTTACTCTTTTTTTTTTTTTTTTTACACTGTTCTTTTAAAAAAAATTAAAATTGTGTCACTTTTTTTCCTATTACAAGAAATGTAAAAATCCCTTGTAATAGAAAAAAGCATGACAGGACCTCTTAAATATGAGATCTGGGGTCAAAAAGACTTCTCAGATCTCATATTTACACTAAAATGCAATAAAAAAATGAATTAAAAAAAATGTTGTTTGAAAAAAAAATAAAAAATGTCCCTTTAAGAGCTATGGGTGGAAGTGACGTTTTGACATCACTTCCACCCTGCAATGGTATGGAGCCTCACTCAGCTCCATACCACAGAGGAGACAGGATCCGATTGCCTCCGCCGCTGCCGGAGGCACCGGAGCGCGGCGGGAGGGGGTGGCCCTCTCCCGCCACCGAAAAAAGTGATCTTGCGGCGAATCTGCCGCAGAGACCACTTTTATCTGAAAGCGGCCCACCCGCTGAAGAAGTGGATACCGGAGTTATGGCAGCTAGCTGCAGCCATAACAACGATATTCCACTTCAAAGTGCCGCCGTATAATGTTGGGCAGGGGGTCCGTAAGTGGTAATGCTATTCCAGAACTTGACAGCTCCCAGCATCTCAGGAGCCTGCACTCCTGTAAATCTACAGCTACATTTTCATTCTTATTTTAATAGACTCCTATGGGCTACAGGTCTATACTGGGAATTTTAAAATAATAGTTCTGGGTTTACAAAAAAAAAATGTATATTCACCTAGGTGGATGCAGCATTGATCGCTTGCTGGTTCTGCACTGAGAACTGAGCGATCAAACACTGCCGATCGCTCAGTTCTCCCCTTTGCTCTGAGCAGGTGACTGTTGGTCACTGGCTCTCTGCTCGGCCTCTCCCGCGCCTGCTGTCGGCTGAAAACAGGTTACAGGAGTGCAGTTCTGTGATCCATAGGAGAAGTACAGCCAAAAAATACACATTCTGAGTTTTTATTGCAGCGTTTATGACTTTTACATTTTAAATGCTATTTGTACTAGCATTTTGTTCATTGTTGTGTTAAATATTTAAATCTATAGTTAAACGACTAGTGGGAGCTCTTGATGGGTAATAAATGCCCGTGTGCTAAACATCTGTTAGCATAAGATATCAGCCACATAGGAGGAGGATCGCTTGTTATGTCTAAAAAAACACAAAAATATTGTACATTCACTTTAAGGCCTGGTTTACACCTGTGCATTTTTTAGCGCATTTTCAGTTCTGCAGAAACACACTACAGTCCATTTAACATGGTTTCCTATGGATGTAGTTCACATCTGTGTATTTTATGGAAAGGGATAGGGTTTTTTTTTTCTGGTTTTTGGTTCTATAGACTTCAATGGTTTAATGTATTGAAAAAATGCAAGATGCATCTTCACAAGTGTGAATCAGGCCTAAAAGTGGCTACTGGCATCTAGAATGGATTGACTGGCTCCAGAAATCTGAATTATTTTATCTACTTGTATGGCTGTCCATTACACTATGCAGCATATGACCCGCTGTTAAATCTGACTGTTAGTCACAGCTACAGTACACCATTGGCTTTGAAACTAATCAGTATAAAAAATAAAAACATGATGAAAAATACAGTGCTGTCAAAAAGTAATTGCCCTCTTCCTGATTTTATTGTTTTGCATATTTCTCACACCTACGGTGGGGCAAAAAAGTATTTAGTCAGCCACCAATTGTGCAAGTTCTCCCACTTAAAAAGATGAGAGAGGCCTGTAATTGTCATCATAGGTATACCTCAACTATGAGAGACAAAATGTGCAAACAAATCCAGACAATCACATTGTCTGATTTTTGAAAGAATTTATTTGCAAATTATGGTGGAAAATAAGTATTTGGTCACCTACAAACAAGCAAGATTTCTGGCTCTCACAGACCTGTATCTTCTTCTTTAAGAGGCTGCTCTGTCCTCCACTCATTACCTGTATTAATGGCACCTGTTTGAACTTGTTATCAGTATAAAAGACACCTGTCCACAATCTCAAACAGTCACACACCAAACTCCACTATGGTGAAGACCAAAGAGCTGTCGAAGGACACCAGAAACAAAATTGTAGACCTGCACCAGGCAGGGAAGACTGAATCTGCAATAGGCAAGCAGCTTGGTATGAAGAAATCAACTGTGGGAGCAATAATTAGAAAATGGAAGACATACAAGACCACTGATAATCTCCCTCGATCTGGGGCTCCATGCAAGATCTCACCCCGTGGGGTCAAAATGATCACAAGAACGGTGACTAAAAATCCCAGAACCACACGGGGGGACCTAGTGAATGACCTGCAGAGAGCTGGGACCAACATAACAAAGGCTACCATCAGTAATACACTACGTTGCCAGGGACTCAGATCCTGTAGTGCCAGACGTGTCCCCCAGCTTAAGCCAGTACATGTCCGGGCCCGTCTGAGGTTTGCTAGAGAGCATTTGGATGATCCAGAAGAGGATTGGGAGAATGTCATATGGTCAGATGAAACCAAAGTAGAACTGTTTGGTAGAGACACAACTCGTCGTGTTTGGAGGAGAGAGAATGCTGAGTTGCAACCAAAGTACACCATACCTACTGTGAAGCATGGGGGTGGCAACATCATGCTTTGGGGCTGTTTCTCTGCAAAGGGAACAGGACAACTGATCCGTGTACATGAAAGAATGAATGGGACCATGTATCATATCATTTTGAGTGCAAACATTCTCCCATCATCAAGGGCATTGAAGAGGAAACGTGGCTCGGTCTTTCAGCATGACAATGATCCCAAACACACCGCCCGGGCAATGAAGGAGTGGCTTCGTAAGAAGCATTTCAAGGTCCTGGAGTGGCCTAGCCAGTCTCCAGATCTCAACCCCATAGAAAACCTTTGGAGGGAGTTGAAAGTCCGTGTTGCCCAGCAACAGCCCCAAAACATCACTGCTCCAGAGGAGATCTGCATGGAGGAATGGGCCAACATACCAGCAACAGTGTGTGACAACCTTGTGAAGACTTACAGAAAACGTTTGACCTCTGTCATTGCCAACAAAAGAATATATAATAAAGTATTGAGATGAACTTTTGATATTGACAAACTACTTATTTTCCACCACAATTTGCAAATAAATTCTTTCCAAACCAGACAATGTGATTGTCTGGATTTGTTTCCACATTTTGTCTCTCATAGTTGAGGTATACCTATGATGACAATTACAGGCCTCTCTCATCTTTTTAAGTGGGAGAACTTGCACAATTGGTGGCTGACTAAATACTTTTTTGCCCCACTGTAAACGATTCACACCATCAAACAAATTTTAATATTACACAAAGATAACCTGAGTAAATCCAAGATGCAGTTTTTTAAATTATTATTTAATTTATTAAGGGAAAAAAGCTGTTCAAACCTGCCTGGCTCTATGTGAAAAAGTAATTGCCCCCTCCCATGCTGAATCATGAATGAACTGTGATTAACCACAATTTTTTGGAAAGCTGAGTTAAATTTCACTTGCCACACTCAGGCCTGATTACTGCCAGACCTGTTGAATCAAAAAATCACTTAAATAGAAGTTGTCTGACAAAGTGAAGCACACTAAAAGCTCTCAAAAAAGCAACACATCATGCCATGATCTAGAGAAATTCAAGAACAGATAAGAAACAGTCATTGACATGTATCAGTCTGGAAAGGATAACAAAGCCATTTCTAAGGCTTTGGGATGCCATCGAACCACGGTGAGAGCCATTATCCACAAATGAAGAAAACTTGGAACAGTGGTGAACCTTAGCAGGAGTGGCCAGCCAACCAAAATGACTCCAAGAGCACAAGAACAACTCATCAACGAGGTCATAAAAGAACCCAGAAAAACACTGCAGGCCTCACTTGCCTCAGATAAGTACAGTGTTCATTATTCAACAATAAGAAAGAGACTGGGCAAAAATGGCATCCATGGGAGAGTTCCAAGGCCAAAGCCACTGCTGACCAAAAAGAACACAAAGGCTCATATTTACCAAAAAACATCTTAATTATCCCCAAGACTTTTAGGCAAATATTCTGTGGACTGATGAGACAAAAATGAAACTTTTTGGAAGGTGTGCGTCTCGTTACATCTGGCATAAAACGAATACAGCATTTCACAAGAACATCATACCAACAGTCAGACATGGCGGTGGTAGCATGGTGGTCTGGGGCTGTTTTGCAGCTTCAGGACCTGGACAACTTACCATAATTGATGGAACCATGAATTCTGAGCTCTACCAGAAAATCCTAAAGGAGAATGTCCTGCCATCAGTTTGTGACCTCAAGCTCAAGTGCACTTGGGTTATGCAGCAGGAGAATGATTCGAAACACAACAGCAGGTCCACCTCCAAATGATTCAAACAAAGCAAAAAGTTTTTGGAGTGGCCTAGTCAAAGCCCGGACTTAAATCCAATTGAGATGCTGTATCATGACCTTACACAGACCGTTCAAACCCTCCAATGTGGCTGAATTAAAACAATTCTGCAAAGAAGAATGGGCCAAAATTACTCCACAGCGATGTGAAACTTTTTGGAAGGTGTGCGTCTCGTTGAATCTGGCATAAAACGAATACAGCATTTCACAACAAGAACATCACACCAACAGTCAGACGTTGTGGTAGTAGCGTGATGGTCTGGGGCTGTTTTGCAGCTTCAGGACCTGGACAACTTACCATAACTGATGGAACTATGAATTCTGAGCTCTACCAGAAAATCCTAAAGGAGAATGTCTGGCCATCAGTTCGTGACCTCAAGATCAAGTGCACTTGGGATATGCAGCAGGACAATGATCCGAAACACAAAAGCAAGTCCACCTCCATTGGTTGAAACAAAGCAAAATTTAGCTTTTGGAGTGGCCTAGTCAAAGCCCGGACTTAAATCCAATTGAGATGCTGTATCACGACCTTACACAGGCCGTTCAAACCCTCCAATGTGGCTGAATTAAAACAATTCTGCAAAGAAGAATGGGCCAAAATTACTCCACAGCGATGTGAAAGACTCATTGCCAGTTATCCCAAACACTTGATTGCAGTTGTTGCCGCCAAGAGTGGCACAACCAGTTATTAGGTTTATATTGGCTTATAAAGCCAGGCAGGTTTGGACAGCTTTTTTGCCTTCATAAATGAAACCATAATTTAAAAGCTGAATTTTGTATTTACTCGGGTTATCTTTGTTTAATGATAAAATTTGTTTGATGATCTGAGTCATTTAAGTGTGACAAATATGCAAAAAAAATAGAAAATATGAAAGGGGGCAAATACTTTTTCATAGCATTGTATGTACCACCTATGACTCTTTATCAAATACATGTACTGAATGTTTATTTTTAAAAGCAATGCCATCCGTCCTAATCCTGGGTCCTAATGCTTTCCTGATGTTTAGTCTTAAAGACATTAGCTCTACCTGCTGCTTTCAGTGAATGTAGATTTCTTATACACTTTAAGGGCTGCTGCAGGTTATAGCAGTAATGTGGATGATCAGCTATCTTTCTGGCTGCGTAAAAGCTCTGCAGTGATCGCCCTTTTGTATTTGAGATTTGGATGTGAGCCCAGCATAGGCTGACAGAGGCTGGAACATCTCCACCACTGATATACACCATACATAAACTGTATATGTGTGCACAGGTGAGATTTAGTGAATCTATCACACGAACACGAACCATCGTTCTATAGAAAGGGCGGGGGGGGGGGGGGTAAGGCTGGTCTGAAGACCTGGAGGAAAAGTGCTGAGAATAACAGTCCCCAGGGATGAAGGGATAAAATATTTAGGAGACAATTCTGGCGATTTAAAGATGGTCTCTGTGGACAACAAAATTGCTGCACCAAGATAGACGTAAGCACATTCTTTAGTATCACCTAAGAGCCTCAGGCAATAGATGGGAGAACCCATAAATTGCTTTCTAGCTGAGAGTCAGGGACAAATTTATAACTGATGCTGTCATAGACTTTGCTAGGTAATGTACCCTACATCACTGACACTGACCCGTACATACTTTGCTGCAGCTCCAGAAAAATTTCTGCCAAGAAAAGTTTGCACAAAAATGTCTCAATTATTTACCATGAATGCCGTTTCAGAAATACATATGCTCCTAAATCAGGTCCTGTGTATCTCTATCCCTTTTGCCAGGCAGGTCAAGGGGGATAATAAAATCTCCATTCCTATGATGCAGTAGGAGTTTCACTTATTGTGCTGCGAGGACATTGTACAGTACTGTCAGTCATTATAATGTAATGCAGAGGGTGAGCACAGAGCACTTTTTTTTTTTTTAGGAGTGACCGGTCAGAGACTATTAGCTGCCATGAGTTAACGAAATACATTGATTTATATATATTTATTTTAGCACTAATTTTTTCAAAGTAAACAATGTGAGAATACCAATGCGCAAACCACTATAAAGAAATATGTATGAACTAACGAATAGCTGCCAACATCACGGTGCTCTCACACTGCATAAATGGATAAAGAAAAATAATGTGGTGCATATTCAGTGTAAACAGTAATAAATATAAAGCGCAATGTTAAGTGCAAAAATCAGAAGAACTTCACCAATTCACGTGTTCAGTGACGCAACGCGTCGGGGAGGATGCGAGTGTCGTCACTTCTGGTCGCGGCCGAGACCAGAAGTTCTATCGTTTGTGAAGCTGTTTGCATCATTTTTAACTGTAAGTTACTAAGTGTGTTTTAAAATAAACTTTTATTGGATTACTGCACTATGGAGCCCACCTTCTCTCATTACATGTTAACTTTACTTGATGAGCCACGGAAGTGATCCCTATATAGGAGAGGTCTGTGGATACCTCTGGAAATCAACTGTTTGCTGGGGAATGATTGTCCCATGTTTACAAGAGGCTTAGCTAGACCCGTAGGGGTCTTTGTATGAGGTGAGAGGGTGGGGCAAACTATTGGTACACTGCAGATAGTGACACCACTTGGATGAATTGGATGTCTTCCATTTTTTTCTTGCACAAAGCACTTTACTTTATTAACTATCTATTATCTATGATTGGACATTACTGAGCGTATGGTGACAACACTTTGGATGAATTGGATGTTTCCTGTTTATTTGCACTTTATATATTATTTTTTGTCACTTTTTGATTGGACATTCATTTTTATGTACTTATTATACTTTGATGCACCTTTGCACTTTTGGAAATTTCTTTGCACAGTTAGATGCAAGATCATATTATATGAAGTTCTTCAGATTTTTGCACTTTTGAACATTGCACTTTATATTTATTACTATTTACACTGAATACGCGCCACATTATTTTTCTTCATCCATTTTTTTTCAAAGTAACGCCTTACTTTTCTACTAGAATGACGTTCAACTTTACCCAACCTTGAGAGTAATTGGCCATAGTGTCAGCCAATAAATGATGTATGTATAGTCATTTTGTTGGTTTGCTAATGCAAAAAAAAAAATATTGGATGATATACAGGCTTTAGTCTAGTCCTTGAATTTGAAATTTGTAGATACATCTTGATTATTTATATACTGTATGTTTCCAGGATTCCTGTACCTGTAAAACAAAACTGATATGTTGCAAAGAATCTAGGTAGGGAAAGTGGCCATTACCCTTGTTGATTACACTCCCTTTAATTGTGAAGTTTTAGGATATTTTGGAAAGGCATTAAAGCGGTATTGAACACCAAAACAAACATTTATTACATTGCAGCTTACCATTTCTTAGATGTGATGACTGCATTAATTTTCTTTTTTAGGCTTCCTTTTTCTATTTTCTCCCGGTGATCCAGACAGTAAGTTTGCTGATTGTTCAAAAGAACATGCTCTCTAACAGAATGTTTCAGTTACATGAAGTTACAGAGATGAGACAAACCATTTAACACAAGCAGAGGTGCTTAAAGTGATTGTAAAGGCTTGTTTTTTTATTTTATTTAAAATAACAAACATATCATATTTACCTCTACTGTGCAGCTCGTTTTGCACAGAGTGGCCTCGATCATCCTCTTCTGGGGTTCCCCGGCGGCACTGGTAGCTCCTCCTCAGATAACCCCCAAGGTGAAGCGCTCCCCTGGGGGGTTACCATGCGGGCGCGCTCCCGAGTCCAGCATTCTGCATCCATAGACACGAATGCCGGACTCGGCCCCGCCCCCCCCGGCGCCCGTGTCATTGGATTTGATTGACAGCTCAGGATCCTGGTGCAGTATACTTACCTTGTCCCCAGGATCCTGCGATGTCCCCCCACGCTGTCTGCAGGCTCTGTCCTCCTCCCGAAGCCTCCCTGTGCCAGGCTCCGTTCCCTGCGAGCGTCGCGACGCACTGGGCGGAGCTTGGCGGCAAATTTAAAAAATGTAAAAATCATAACACAGTACTGTAATCTTACAGATTACAGTACTGTATGAAATCATTGCACCTCCTTTTTGTCCCCAGTGCTTTGTCCAGTGCCCTGCATGCAGTTTTATATGACATATACTGTTCTTTCTGCCTGGAAACTGGAGATTGTCCATAGCAACCAAAAAGTGTCCCTTTACGTCAAAAGTGGCTTTAGACCAGCTAGAAAACAGCGATAGTAAATTAGAACACTTGCAGAATTGAGCGATAGTGAATCGTGGGGAAACTTATTTTATTATTATTATATTATTATTATTTTTAATTATTTATTATATTATAATTTATGATTTTGTGTTTCAAACTTCATCATACCCGGGATATCTACTAGACTCTTGGTGGACAGATTTAAGTGAGTTATTCCTAAGAATTACAGGCCTACAATATAAAACGCCAAATTTCCATGCAAAATAATTGTACCGCTTTCAGCACCTAAAATCTGAAATAATCATACCGCCAGGGAGGTTAAGCTAGCTTTAAGACATTTCTTGCTGCTAACAGCAGATTTGAAGTGTATTTCCTTTTTTTTTTTTTACAGTCAAATTTGATAAAGCCACTCTATATGTTTGTGTTCCTATCCACGCAGCATACACAAAAAAATAAATAAATAATTTTTTTTTTTTTTTTTTCACATATCTTACCTTTTTTTTTTTTAGATGTTTCTCAGGAGAAGGCCTCATGGCACGCTGCAAGCATTTCTAAACCATTTCGGAGTCAGTCAGCCCAAGGACAGACTAAGTTTCAAATAAATCTCCAGTATTACTAGGGATATGAGCATTCTACAATGTGTCATATAATGATCTCTTATAATGCAGGAGAGCAGTCAGGAAGTTTGTCTTAGCTCTCAGTTGTTCTCTCTATGATGGAGTGTAAAAGCTGTCTCGCATATCAAGCAGAGCTGCAAATCAGATTCACCCTGCCTGCCTAGTTTGTATTTGAAAGTTTACAGATTGTGTATTCGCTGTACAACCACCGAGAAGGTCAGGAATGTCAGATATAGGATTCAAGATGCTGGAAATCCCCCAATGTAGAGCCACCCTTTGAAAAATGCTAGGAATAGTAATTATTTGCTAAAAGAAAAGCAGTAATGTACACATACCTCCCAATCTTTAAAGATGGGAATGAGGGACACCTATCAGCAAAAGTAAGCAGGCATAGGACACACCCCTTGCCACGCCCCCTTAAATGAGAATTGTCCAAAAAACAAGATTGGTTTAACCCACAAGTGCTTTTTTTTTACCAATACTATTTCTTTATACTGGCTTTTGAAATTTAGAAATTGGATGAAAGGTTTAGCACTGGAAAACACTTTTTGATAGATAAAAAGTGCATTTTATATACAACTATATAGATCAGACCAAAATGAGGGACAAATGAGGAGGAATGAGGGACAGAGGGACATTGCTCCAAATCAGGGACAGTCCCTCGAAATCAGGGACAGTTCGGAGCTATGTATACATAGCACATGGCCATGTGGTGTACATCCTAATTTTTGGCTTGCCGAGGACAGTGTAACTTCTTTCCACATTCTAAGGAGTTACATTGTCAGTCTCTGTCCAGTGACCAATAAGGAGCCTTGTGGGACTTGCGGGATAAGGGAAGATCACATCTGATGGAGATGCGGCTGGAGACTGGACCTGTCCCAATGGGGTTATTTACTAAAGGCAAATCCACTTTGCACTACTTGGAAGTGCAGTTGCTGTAGATCTGAGGAGGACATGCAAGGAAAAGAACAAACAGCATTTTTGCTTGTACATGATTGGATGATAAAATCAGCAGAGCTTCCCCTCATTTCAGATCTTCCCCCTCAGATCTACAGCGACTGCACTTCCAAGTGCACTTGTATTGCAAAGTGAATTTGCCTTTAGTAAATCAACCCCAATGTGTGGCTATGCTGTGCATACTTGCACAATATGGTGAGAGCTTAGGCCTAATGTACACGGGACGCTGAGGCAACCTCTTCTGATTTATTTTTCTGACAGCTTGAAAGCAGCGTTTAAAAACGCCGGTTTAGCCACATTTGCATGCGGCGTATAGTCGCGTTTAGCCGCGTTCGCGTCTAGGAGCGTTTATTTAACCACTTAAGCCCTGGACCATTTGGCTGCCCAAAGACCAGAGCACTTTTTTTGATTCTGCACTGCGTTTAACTGACAATTGCGCGGTTGTGCGACGGGGCTCCCAAACAAAATTGATGTCCTTTTTTTCCCCACAAATTCAGCTTTCTTTTGATGGTATTTAATCGCCTCTGCAGTTTTTATTTTTTGCGCTATAAACAAAAAAATAGCGTCAATTTTGATAAAAAGGCAATCTTTTTTACTTTTTGCTATAATAAATATCCCCCAAAAAATATATATAAAAAATTTTTTTTTTCTCCTCAGTTTAGGCCGATACGTATTCTTCTACATATTTTTGGTAAAAAAACCCGCAATAAGCGCTTATTGATTGGTTTGCGCAAAAGTTATAGCGTCTACAAAATAGGGGATAGTTTTATGGCATTTTTATTAATATTTTTTTTTTTTTACTAGTAATGGCGGCGATCAGGGATTTTTATCGTGACTGAGACATTATGGTGGACACATCAGACACTTTTGGCAAGTTTTTGGGACCAATCACATTTATACAGCGATCAGTGTGAATAAAAATGCATTGATTACTGTGTAAATGTGACTGGCAGAGAAGGGGTTAACCATTTGGTAGCGCTGTAGGGGTTAAGTGTGTCCTAGAGAGTGATTCTAACTGTGGGGGGATGGGCTGTGTGTGACACGACACTGATCACCGATCAGTGTGATTAGGCAGAGCAGGGAAATGCTTCTTTACATCAGCATTTCCCCGTTCTTCCTCTCCGTGAGATGATCGCGGGTATACCCCAGTGGACTTAAAGGGCAACGTACAGGTACGTTAATATGCCTGTATGCAGGGGCGTTGCTAGGTCTACAAAAGATCTGGGGCTAGAGCCCATAGCAGCGTAGTAAAGAAAGTCATACGCTTGGGCGGGCATACACATGTATATACAGTAATATACGTGTGGGTGTATATATATCCCCAGAGAGCCCCCCGCTTACATCAGGGTCCCCAGAGAGCCCCCCCTTACATCACCTTACATCAGGGTCCCCAGAGAGCCTCCCCCTTCCATCAGGGTACCCAGAGGGCCCCCCCACTTACATCAGGGTTCCCAGAGAGGCCCCCTTACATTAGGGTCCCCAGAGAGCCTCCCCCTTAAATCTGGGTCCCTAGAGAGCCTAGGCCTTAAAATCAGGGTCCCCAGAGAGCCTCTCCCTTACATCAGGGTCCCCAGAGAGCCCCCCCACTTACATAAGGGTCCCCAGAGAGCCTCCCCTCCCCTTGGGGACCCCTGCAGAGACTCGGGGCTATTGGCCTCAGATTCGGGGCTATAGCCCCAAAAGCCACCCCCTAGCAACGCCCCTGTCTGTATGTGCCCTTCTGCCGACGTATATCGGCGTGAGCCAGTCAGCAAGGGGTTAAGATAACATAAGACCCTCCCAAAGCACAAAAAACTGTATTATTTAACTATTTCAGCCATTCTGTGTCTGTCATTCTGTGACTCTGGATCCTATAATGAGCGTATGTTAGGAAATTCTCCTGGCGTTGCTGTTGATGAGGCTGGAAAGACCTCGAAAATTGCGTGCGAGGACCAGAGTTCATCTGGTTCAAATCTAACAACGTATAGGTCAAATTCCAATTATACTTTGGCTAACAGCAATGCTAGTGGTGTATTGGATTGGATCATAGGCTCATTAGGGGTATATAAATGGTCTATGAAGCATTGCAAACAATTACAAGTTTTTTAAATATTTTTTTAGTGGTTTTTCATCATTTGCTATCCTTTTTAAGTCTTGTAATGTAAAAAAAATAGGGCACCTTTTAAAAACGCTTCTAAACAAAAAGGCGGCTAAACGCCAGTGCTGCGTTTGGCATCTGAAAAGTCATAAACTTCAGCGTCTGCACTCAAAAAGCCTCTAAACGCAATTGCCTAAAAATGAAATTAAACGTACCTGTGTACATGTACACATAAGATAACATTAGATGAGTTCAGGGGCAGCTGAAAAAAAGCATCCAACTGCCTCTGAACGTCCGTATACCAGCAGCAGTGTACATGAGGCCTTATTAGCCACACACAGTAGAATTTAATACCTCATTTAAGTGTTTTCTTTTTTTGCAATGCATACAGTATTTTGTATAAGATTGTGCATGTATGGTCATATGTACTGGGAATACTAGCCTGATTCAGTACACACAGAAAAGTTTTCCACTATTGTGTATATATCAAAAAGTCAGTACAGTAAAACCTTGGTTTGAGAGTAACTTGGTTTGAGAGCGTTTTGCAAGACCAGCAACATTTTTAAATAAATGTTGACTTGATATACAAGCGACGTCTTGATATACGAGTAGTGTCATGTCAAAACTGAGTATAAAAGAGAAGAGAGGTTCCTCTAAGTGTAGCAATATGGTTACATTTAATGAAGGTACAACATTTAGCAACTCACATGGTTGATGATTAAAACAGACACATCTAAGTATGCAGGCATCCGGGGTAAAGATGTCCACATAGACCGTCCTTCTCACCGCCATTGACGTCATCCCTTCCACACTGTACTCCACAAGCGCTTCAAGCCTCGCTTTCAGAACGCTCTACTGCAGGGTAGTCTTCCCAATCATGATCGCAGACTGACAGCGGTGAGAGCCAGCGGTGCGGAGGATGGTCTATGTGGACAGCTTTACCCCAGATGCCTACATACTTAGACGTGCCTCTTTTAATCATCAACCATGTGAGTTGATGATTTTTTCTAGTGATATCAAGAATATTATTTTTAGGGGTTTTTTATTTTTTTTTGGGCAAGTTACTACAACATCATTATCCCGTAGTTTTTAAGATCAAAGATACAACTATGTTGGTGTTCCTTGTTAATTTTACATTGTATTTTTTTTTTAAATGTAACTGCCGACTCCCAAACTGTCATTTGAAGTAAAACACATAGCCAAGTATTATTCTCCACAATTTTTTTATTGTGCATTAAAAAAAGAAAACAAATAAAAATAGACATGCTATCTGCCAATAGAACTTAACCAAAAAGAGCATTCTATGCATCCAAAAATATAGAAAATATACCAAATCAAATCATTATTCAACCCAAAAAATAATGTCAAAGCAATAACTCCAAGGCCAATAATAAATAACACGTTATCTCCTCCGATTCCGCAACATGTCTGGTTGACGAACGGCCGTTCAGAAACTAACTGAAAAGCACGAAATGAAAATCGCGGAATGAAAAAATGAAAAACGCAAAAAAGAAAAGTGAAAATCAACACTCACCAAACTTCTACTAACGCAAAATTAGCAGAAGGAGCCCAAAGGGTGGCGCTAAAGAGTAGTACGTCACTACGTTCGTGATTGTTGGCCAACATTTGTGTGACCGTGTGTATGCAAGACAAGTTTGAGCCAACACCTTTCAGACAAAAATTTGTTGGCCAACAATCCGATCGTGTGTACGGGGCTTTATGCTTAAAATATATTTAATAATGTTGGTTCTGAAAGCTTTAGAGAGAAAGAGGCAATAATGTCAAGAAAGAAGATTGTCTACTTAGAATTGGTATAAGAAAAACAAGGGGTTGCGCTAATACTAGTATAACATAACGTGAAATCTACAGTGAAAGAAGATTCATATAATATTAATGAATAAAAATAAAAAACAATGTACAAAACATTTGGTGGTGACCACCAAATGTTTTGTACATTGTTTTTTATTTTTATTCATTAATATTATATGAATCTTCTTTCACTGTAGATTTCACGTTATGTTATACTAGTATTAGCGCAACCCCTTGTTTTTCTTATGCTTATTCACAATTGATGTTTTTTGTGGGGATTGCTGCTTTTCACACTATTTGATATTTAATTGGTTTATAGCGCAGTTTTTCACAATTTTCCATACTTAGAATTGGTGCAGGCTGAAATTAAGATGTGCACAGCACCTTGTGTTTAGTATAAATTCTTGGTGGGTATTGAATTTATATCAACTAATCGTGCTTTTCCAGCCATTCCGTTCGCTGTAACTTTTTTTTTTTTTTTTTAATTTTCTAAGAGAAATTCCCAAAACATGACCTGTTGGGGGTACTTGAGGATAGGGTTGAGAACCACTGGCCTATACAATACTGTTGTAAATTGATATTTACAGTCGAAATATCTCAAAAAATAAGGTGATCCCTACAGTAATGCAATTAGTAAATATACATTTGTGAAAATACTTTTGTGGTTGAAGAAAAAAGCACAAACAATTCATGTTGTGGTTTTTGTGACTTACGCCTGTAGAATTGTGTGTTTATATATTATGACAATCAGCCCAAGTTGGCCTGAGAGGTAGTTTGAGACAGAGAGTATCTGCCACCTACGTGGTGGCAGATTTCATAATAAAATAGTCCATAGGGAGATATTCTGAGACACGGGAAGGAATGAGGGTGGGCTCCCTGGCCAAAACTCCATGGCAGAATTTTTAATAGACTAGAAAAGCCACATATGTATTTTATTTGGACAGGGTGTGTTAAAGTATAACTAATGGCAAAAATTTTTTTTTATGTGCTGAATCAAATGGAGAGAGATTAGAACACTTGTCAGGTTTTTATTGCTACCTCTGCCCCTGTTAGGGAGATTCACCCTCTCTATTTGTACCGTTTACTGTTATCATCAAAAGTAAAAGTTAAAAAAATCCTAAATTTTGGGTTGCCCCCACAACAGTATAGAGGTCGAAATCTTCAGTGGGGACACTGGTTCTGGTGGCCTGGGGGGGCTCCCAATGGATTCCCTTAATGTGCAGGGATTTCTTCTCACTTCCTACTTTAGCTATGGGACAGGAAGTGACGGCACATTTCCCCAATGGAACACAAATGGCAAAAGTAAAAATGACAGGAGTTATAACCCTCCCTTACTATATCCAAAATGAAAAAAAAAAAGTTTTTTTCCTATAGTTCTACTTTAAAATAAAATGAATGAAAAGACAAGAATTAATTTAGACCTTTCTTGTCTCTACGAATTACCATATTTATCGGCGTATAACACGCACATTCATTTTAAGAGGGAAGTTTCAGGAAAAAAACTTAAATTTTAAATAAGGAACTTTGAAGCAAAATAAGGGTCAGTGCCCATCTGCAGCCTCACCATTGCCATCAATGCAGCCTGATCAATGCCCATCTGCAGCCTCACAATTGCCATCAATGGAGCTTCATCAGTTTACATCAATGCAGCCTCGCCATTGCCATCAATGCAGAAGCCTCACCATTGCCATCAATGCAGCAGCCTCACCATTGCCATCAGTGCAGCCTGACCAATGACCATCTGCAGCCTCGCAAGTGCCATCAATGCAGCCTCAACCGTTTACATCAATGCAGCCTCGCCATTGCCATCAATGCAGCAGCCTCACCAGTGCCATCAGTGCAGCCTGATCAATGCCCATCTTCATATATAAGAAAGCAGTACAGCGCATAAGAAATCCTAAAAGAATTAATAAATGTCCATAAAAATAGTTCCAATTAGAGTCCAGCAATTGCTCCAGTGTTATTCGTGACATGCAACAGTAGATCGTTGTGACTATAGTGACATGGACCTCCACCAATGGTAGTACAAGCCTCTCACCTCCACGGATGGACCCCTGAGTTAATCAGTCAGGTCAAATCAGCATTCCCTCATAGGGATACAAGCAGGGGGCGGTGTAAGCAGATCCTGGTCAGACCTCAGCCATAAGACAATAGCTTCATCAGCAGGATCCGCTTCAGATAAACGGCTAATAGCCTTCTTAGGCACCACTAGGAAATGTACTGGAGCTTGCGGAGAGATATCATGGAAGGCGATACATTGCTCATCCTCATAGAAGACTTTGGCTGGAATCTCTTTGCGGATAATCTTCCCGAAGATAGTGTCTCCCCCGGGCTGGGCGCACTGAGCTTTGCTGAGATCAGCGGATGTGTAGGATCAGTTGCTAGAGGTGTATAGCTCAGTGGGCGCTCATCAGACATCTGATGAAGACAACACGCTGCAAGCTATCAGTGTTTACTTCTCACCAAACAAAATTGTTTTTGAAAGGTTATATATATCTTTGCACAGTCACTAAATACGCGGGTTTATGTGCTGGAGCTTAGATGTCCATTTAAAGAAAAGAAAGCTCTGCAACCTCCTAACCTTTCCTTATATTCTTTGGCTGGATGTGGCCTATGCTAAATATTTTTATTTTACCAACATAGCTATATGTATGCATATGCAGTACATTTATTGACAGACCAAAGCGATTTGCTATATACCGTTAATATTTTAACCCCTTGAAGACCGGAATGTTAAACCCCCTTTCTGTCCAATCCGTTTTCTAGTTTTCAGCACTGTCATACTTGAATGACAATTACTTGGTCATACAACAATGTACTCAAATGAAATTTGTATCAATTTTTGGAGACTGATATAACTTTCTTTTGGTGGTATTTAATCACCACTGGGATTTTTGTTTTTTGCTATATAAAATGAAAAAAAAAAAAACGAGTTTTTCTTTGTTTCTGTTATAAAATTTTGCAAGCAATCTTTCTTCATACATTTAGGCTAAAATGTATTCTGCTACATTTCTTTGGTAAAAAATAACCCAAATCAGCGTACCGTATATTATTTAGTCTGTGTGAGTCTACAAACTATGGTGTATATATATATATATCTATATATATATATATATATATATATATATATATATCTATATATATATATATATATATATATATATATATAGATATATATAAATATATATCTATATATATATATCTATATATATATATATATATATATATATATACGAAAATTCATCAATCATGATATTCATTTCTTAAGGCCCTAAAGTACCAGGAAAATAAAAATCACCCCCTAAATTACCCCTTTTTGGAAAGCAGACAGTCCAAGGTATTTAGTAAGAGGCATGATGAGTTTTTTTTTTAACTTATTTTTTTTTACAGATTCTTGAAAAATTAAGAAAAAAAAATGTGTTGCCATTTTAACAAGTTCTTTTTTCACACACAGCATTGGCATATCTAGAATTGCACCCCAAAAACATGGAGGGTCCTAAAATCCAAGGAGCACCTTTTGGACTTTCAAAGAGCACAACATTTCATTTTTCTGACTACCCTTCAGATTATTGGAGGCCCTGGAGCACCAGGACAATGGAAAAACCCACAAAATGACCACATTTTGGAAAGAAAGCACTCCAATGTATTTTTGAGAAGGCATAGTGGGTCTTTTGAAAATGTCATTTTTCACCACAGGTTTGTGGAAAATGCAGGAAATAAAATGAAAATGTATTTTTTTTTACACAAAATTGTCAATTAATAAGATCTTTTTAGCGCTCATCATAAGTATACTTAGAATTACACCCCAAAACACATTCTGCTACTCCTTCCGAGTACAGTGATATCACATGTATAAGCATTCACAGCCTAGCCATATAGAGGGGCCCAAAATCCAAGGTGCACCTTCAGACATTCTCAGGGCATAAATTACATATCTAATTTCCTGACTACCTATCTCATTTTTGGAGATCCTGGAGCACCAGGACATTAGAAACACAAACACAATGACAACATTTTGGACTGTAAACACCCCAAGGTATTTTTTAAGAGGCATGGCGTGTCTTTTGAAGGCTTCATTTTATTGCCACAAGTTTTTAGAAAATGCGGAAAGAAAATGAAAATCAAAGTTGGCAATGTAATAAGATATTTCTCACATGCAGCATGGGCATACGTAGAACTAAAACCCAAAACACATTCTGTTACTCCTCCCGAGTATGAAGATACCAAATGTGTGAGACTTTTTCACTGTCTGGACATTGTATTTTGTGTATCACACAAATCAATCGTGTGAAAACCAATGTACTGTAATGGTCACCTCTAGATGAGTGTTTAGAGAATATAGCTTAGTGTAGTGTCACCTATAGCAGTCCCAGTTCCTATAAGCTTGGTTTACTGGTACGTACATGACTGCCCCCAGGAACGCTATGTTCACTGGCCTGGTGTCTCGCAGGAACGTAACCAGTGGCATGTGCAGGCCTCAGGCAGAGACATGGTCAACAATCAGGCCAGGGATAATACAGGCAGCAGGCAAGGCAACACTGCACTATAACTGTTGAGCTGGTAATCAGTGACACTGAAATTGGTGTGGTGATGATCAGGGACAATATAACTGGTGTGGCAATGATCAGGGATAATGTAACTGATGTGGTGGTAAGGGACAATGCAACTGGTGTGGCGGTGATTGGGGAAAAATTAACTGTCGTGGCAGTGATCAGGGACAATGAGTCGTGTGGCAGTGATCAGGGACACAGTACCTGCTGTGGTGGTCATCGGGGACCAAATGACTGGTGCAGTGGTGATCAGGCACACTGGGAGTGGATGGTGATGATTAGGGACAATTTGAGTGGATGGTGATGATTAGGGACACTGTGAATTGGTGGCAGTGATTAGGAACACTGACTGGTGTGGTGGTGATTAGGGATACTGTCTGGCAGCACTGGACTGGTGACATTGTACTGCTGTGGCGGTGACCAGAGATGGCTGGCGGCACTGACATACTGTGATATCAGAGCAGCCAGTCATTGTACATGATCACTATGGTGACACTGTACTTGTTCTGGTGACAGTATGTACAAAAATATATATACAGTATTTAATTTTTACACTTTGCTTATTACAGTGATGATCACAGTAATAGGTAATCAATACCACTGTTCAAAGATTTCATTCATGAAACATGTGTTTACTACTGTGATGATGTAATTGGTCACAGCCATTACATGGTACAGGGCTGCTGTAAAAGGTCCTGGTACCATGTGATCACTGTGACCAATCACACAGATCACGCAATAATAAGGCATCACAAATGACAGCCTTGTTTACTACTGTAACTATGATTGCTGTGATTGGTCACAGGGGCCACATGGTATCAGGGCCTCTCACAGCGTCCTGGTACTGTGATTGGCGATCCACTGTGTCCGGGAGACACAGCAGTCATAAATCATGCTGCATGCCCTACTTATGGGAGCACAATGGGTACATCCTCCCAGAACTGGGGAGAACCCGCCCGGCCGAATATGTACTTTGGCCGGGCAAGAAGTGGTTAAAGCCTTTATCCCAAAACAAAAAAAAAAAAGTTTCTGTAACTTTTAGCTGGAGTTCAGCTTTAATTAGTTAATTATGTAAAGCCCATCTAAATCTACTATCTAATTCTAAGATTCCACGGAGCAGCTAAACTGAACAACGCCGCAATCGTACATTTCTGTTTGAATGTTCCGCCTACAAGCTATAGTAGAATTCTAATGTTGTATGACACTAGTAATAATTATATTTATTATTATTACTAGTCATCCAACATTAGAATTCTTCTATAGCCTATGGGCGGAGCATTTGACCATAAATGTCCGCTCAAGGTGACTGCTTCAGCGAATCTTCATGTCGAATCTTTTCTCTCTATGTCGAATAATCTTGGACTAATAGAGTTAGGTTAGGCACATTCGACCTTTTTTGCTATTGTCTCTATAATGTCAAATCTTTTCTCTCTATGTCGAATCTTTTCTCTCTATGTAGAATAATCTTGGACTAATAGGGCTAAGGTTAGGCACATTCAACCGCAGGTTTGATGGACACAGATCGCTATTGTCAGCGTCATGTCGAATCTCCTATCTATATCGAACTGTTGTCGCAACGAAAATGAAAATAAAGCATTTGTTTATGTCGGATCTTTCAGTTTTCGGATTCTGCTGTTCGTTATCGTTTGTTAAAATGATAACGAAAATACCCGAAATTTGGACAAAAATGCATTTGGACGAAAACGAATGTACATGTCTAATCTCCATACAGTACTGCTGTCCAAGGGAGGCTCCATTGCTCCTCCATAGTTTGACAGAGCCAGCCACCTTAAGGCTGAGTTCACGTGTGATGCGGGAACCAGCGCCATTCCAGTGCAGGTTCCCGCATTGCATAGGACTCGCAGGCAGTTCACACTGCCCTCTGCAAACCGCTGCGGGTGTCAATATAAAGTTAATGACACCCGCAGATCGGTTCGCAGATCGCAGTGAAAACTGTAAAAATGGTGCAGGAATCTGATCGCCTAGATATGAACACCCATACAATCCGATTCCAGTGTGGACCAAAAAAAAAAGGGTCCTGCAAACTGTATGGATGAACTTGCATCGCATAGACAACACATGTGATCTGAACGGTAATGCGGTGCTAACTACATTAAACAAAGGTAGTCACCACATTTGAGGATTGATAAGCTCACAGCTCTTTTTTGGGGCTTAATTCCACTTTAATTACCTTCCTTTCTCCTTACCATAATTATTCATGTTGCATTGGCCTTTTGGTCATGCCATCAAATTTTGATAGCTGCCATAGGCAAGCTCTACACATACACAACTATATTTTCAGGAAAAGTGGCTTCTGCATATACCCACAACCTAATTGCAACTGCCAGTCTGCATAGTGCAGCACAGCTCACAGCAACCTCATCTGAGATAAAGCATATAAAGCGTTGCGTAAACTATTGGCGCTATATAAATCGTGAATAATAATCCTACATTGTAAGCTCTAACGAGCAGGGCTCTCTGATTCCCCCCCCCCCCCTGTATTGAATTGTATTATAACTGTACTATCTGTCCTAATGTTGTAAAGCGCTGCGTAAACTGTCAGCACTATATAAATCTTGTATAATAATAATAATAATAATATTAATAATATACAGTTTTGTTTTTTTTTTTTGTTTTTTATTAGGCCTGCCTGTGTAATAATGGAATCAAAGAATATATCTTATCATTAGTCCATCATATGAATGCAAATTTGCCATTCAATTAGTCCACTGTAAAACTGTTTCCAGTGGTTGTATGAAAAGTAATTAGCACTGTAGAAGCTATACCCCTATGATGATTTGCATATATTAAAATGTTCCATGAGGTTTGGGCTTACTCGCTTTTGGGTAATACATTCATGCTTTCTGAGTGATGTCTGGATCCCTATTGCAAGACATAGACTAGAAACTCGGCCATAAAAAATAAGAATGGTGGCGTTCAGTCATGGAGGGACTGCATTTTATTTTAGAGTTCTTTTTTTTTTTCTTCAGATACAGTACTTGTTTGGCTCATAGCTGCATACTGCATATTTCCACTAGGTGGCGCACCAGCACATGCCTATACACATTATTCCACATTTTGCACTGGATCATAGATTTGTATGCAATGCTGTGCCTTCAGCATCACACACAAGTAGCATAGTTGACCAGAGGGAGATAGTAAGGAATACTGGTCTTCCCCGAAAAGAGATGCTGTGTTGCAGGCTGAATAATTTAGTCATTTCCTACTTCAAAAGCAATTAGGTTCAGAGTCTATAAGGCCTATTTTAAATGCAAACTCAAGAGTTTGCAGTAAGCCATAGCAGCCTGTTACAGTGCGATTACTGAGAGGTAACAGCTGACCTGGTTTTTGCAGGGCCCTATTGGAAACCGCCTATATGCTGGGATAAAATCTACATTTTCAGGCATCAAACCTTTTCTTCGATATTAAGCGAATGCACAGCCATTCTTTATCTAATCTTTTAAGGTCTGGTTCACACCTATGCAGGTTGCAGTTTGCATATTCCTGGTGCAGTTTGCATTTTTAAATACACCTTTTTGATCCATCGAAGTCTATAGAACTAAAAACCAGAAAAAAGTCTCTGGCCCTTTCCATAAAATGCACAGAAGTGAACATGACCCGTAGGAAACCATGTTAAATGGACTGTAGTGTGTTTCTGCAAAGCTGAAAACACACTAAAAAATGCATAGGAGATTTTGAACTTTACCACAGTGCAGCCCTGTTGGCTAGGGTGCTGGAATGATTCCCTTACCCTTCTACTAAAGCGCCTACTATGGTTGAACAGGACCTCTCCACACCCAACTTACGAGCCCTTCTTTGGGGTTATGGGCAGGAGCTACAGTGGCTTTTCTCCTGTTCCCCTGTGACTATTGCTGCCTTATGTTTGTGGTATAAAAGGGGGATGTCCTCCCTCCTGTCTACTGATCCTTCGTCACTCACCTCATTATTTGATCATCCTGCATTACCTTAGGGCATGGGATCCCACATGGTGGGTCCTTTTACACACTCCTCCTGGCCGATGGCAGGTTCCTTTGTACACCCCAGTATGGGCACCCCTACTGTTTCTGGGGGCCATAGCAACTGGCTTACTGCTCTTCGCCTGTCCTCCTCCTGCTCTGGCCTATTCTCTTCCTCCCAAATTCATAGACCCCTGACTGGTTATGAAAAGCTGTGCTCTCTCTCTCAGAAATGCCCAGACATCTACTTTCCTCCATCTATAAATTACTACATGCATTAATACATGATCAACTCCCACCGTATACCAGGCGGTGGTCCACGGACTTGGGGAAAGAGCTCACAATGGTCGACTGGCAAAAGTAATTCCACTTCACACACAAATCTTCAATATCTTGTTATACTCAAGAATTTTTTTTTTAAACTCCTCTCCAGATGGTACAGGAGTCCCCACTCCTTACACAAAATATTCCCGTCAGTCCCCTCTACTTGTTAGAGGTGTGGCTCGGCTGAAGGGACTTATCTCCACATATGGAGTAACTGCGCTGGAATTCAGCTCCTTTTTGGTCTCGGGTTTTTTCCATACACGGTAGCCTCTATGACCAACCACTGACGCCTACTCCAGAAATTGCATTACTACTATGCTTCCAGGCTCCATAGCGTCTCAGAAACGCAGTCTACTGCACTTTTTCCTGTCGGCCGCCAGACAACTGATCCCTTTATTTTGGAAAACTAATACTACCCCTCCGTTATCCTTGTGGGTTTCTACTGTAAATGACATAGGCGTATGGAGGAGAGCCTGGCCCTAGACAACGATATGTTTGAAAAGTTTAAGGTTCTATGGCTTATTTGAATAAACTTTTACACTTCAGATTCACTGAAAACTATATTAACACCCGCTGACTAAAGTATTACTGCTCCTTGACCAAAGTTTACTGGTTAGTCCTCCATGGTTCGCTCAAGTCCTTTTTTTTTATTTCCCCCCTCGATTCCCTCCGTTTCTCCTGCTCCTCTTCCCATTTTCTTTCCTTTTCTCTTACTTTGTCTGACCATATCCAAATATGTTGTCCTCCAGGTTTTGACTCTTATCGTCTTTAGCTAAATGTTTCTGTTTTTCCTTTGCCTGAGGTACCTGCCTTTATTGGTAGGTTATCTATGTTTATGTTAACACCTATTTTTTGATATATGGTCCGTACTATGCAATTTACTCAGATGATATGTGGATCTCCTGCTTTGTCCTTTTATTCTGATATAATAATAAAAACATATTTGACTCTAAAAAAAAATGAATAGGTGTGAACCAGGCCTAAAACAAAAGCTGTCATCAAATTGTCTTTTTGTTTTCTGTCATTTTCCAAGACGTGTTTGAATCTTGATTGCTATGGGTCAACACAAGACAAGTCTTATATCTGACACATTGATAAATGATAATTTTGAACACAGCTGTTGCAAAACTACAGGTGGCTTGCTAAAACTTTTTCAAAAGTCTAATTTGCCTGAAGGGTTACCTGCATACTTGATTAAAGCCGAACACAGTGAGAATTTGGTTTGCAAGAACTAAAGTGACTCTCAAATTTACCAGTGGCACGCAATTGATGGAAAAGCAGAAATGTCCAATGTCACTCAAACGTTGCAAGCAATTGTTAAAGAGTTTGTTCACTCAAAAAATAAATAAAATAAAGGTTATCGGCTACAAATCCTGTAGCTGCTGACTTTCAGTACAATGATACACATCTGTCCGGGGATCCAGCGCTGTCCTCACTCTTTACTCACTCAGTTCTTTACTAGCCTTCGGGTTCATAACACTGGGCTGTCGGCTGTGCTGCTTGCGGCTTCACCGCCGGCTGCCCACTGTGCATGCGTGAGCCTCTCTGCACTTTGTGAATACCCCCCCAGTCTACTGGGACCGGTGACATGAGGAGAAAATCCACTTGGATCACCTAGGTGAAATTAGGTACCCACTCCCCCCAAAAAAATAGGCATGCCAAAATGTGGCAGGTATGGAGGGAAGGAATCGGAACGTTCCCTTTTGGGTGTAGTTGCACTTTAAATATGTCTCTTAAAGTGGAGGTCCACCCTGGAAAAAATATCCACAAAAAATAACCTAAAAAAATGGAGGAAAAGAAAAAAATTTTTTTTGTACTTACGTGAAATGGTTGTTGCTAGGCAGTCTGCCTAATCTACCTCTTCCTACGCCGCGGTGATGTTGTCTCTTCTCCTCCCGCGTGTCTTCTGGGAAATGGGGCGCGGTGTGTTATGGGAACTGTGTGTGTCCCACAACACATCGCGTCCCATTCATAAGCGCTGCGCGACTCGCGCATGCGCAATAGGAAACGGGCAGTGAAGCCGTAAGGCTCCACTGCCTGTTTTCCTTAGGATGGCGGTGCTGGGACCCCAGAGCCGAGGGACTGGTCGGCCTCGGGCGGCCGACATCGCGGGTACCCAGGACAGGTAAGTACTTATTTAAAGTCAGCAGCTACAGTGTTTGAATCCCGAATCCACGCTTTAACTGCTACAGGGTGGCAGCTCTGTGCCCCTCCATCACAGTCCTCCTTGCAGTCATGGCCCCCCATCACAGTCCTCCTTGCAGTCATGGCCCCCATCACAGTCGTCTTGCAGTCATGGCCCCCCATCACAGTCGTCCTTGCAGTCATGGACCCCATCACAGTCCTCTTTGCAGTCATGGCCCTCCCATCATAGTCCTCCCTGCAGTCATGGCCCCCCATCACAGTTGTCCTTGCAGTCCTCTCCCCCCATCACGGTCCTCCTTGCAGTCATGCCCCCCCATCATAGTCCTCCCTGCAGTCATGGCCCCCTATCACAGTCCTCCTTGCAGTCATGCCCCCCATCATAGTCCTCCCTGCAGTCATGGCCCCCCATCACAGTCCTCCTTGCAGTCATGGCCCCCCATCATAGTCCTCCCTGCAGTCATAGCCCCTCATCACAGCCGTCCTTGCAGTCACCCCCATCACAGTCGTCCTTGCAGTCATGGCCCCCCATCACAGTCGTCCTTGCAGTCATGGACCTCATCACAGTCCTCTTTGCAGTCATGGCCCTCCCATCATAGTCCTCCCTGCAGTCATGGCCCCCCATCACAGTGGTCCTTGCAGTCCTCTCCCCCCATCACGGTCCTCCTTGCAGTCATGCCCCCCCATCCTAGTCCTCCCTGCAGTCATGGCCCCCCTATCACAGTCCTCCTTGCAGTCATGCCCCCATCATAGTCCTCCCTGCAGTCATGGCCCCCCATCACAGTCCTCCTTGCAGTCATGGCCCCCCATCATAGTCCTCCCTGCAGTCATAGCCCCTCATCACAGCCGTCCTTGCAGTCACCCCCATCACAGTCCTCCCTGCAGTCATGGCCCCCATCATAGTCCTCCATGCAGTCATAGCCCCCATCACAGTCCTCTTGCAGTCATGGCCCCCAACACAGTCCTCCTTGCAGTCATGGCCCCCCATCATAGTCCTCCCTGCAGTAATGACCCCCATCAGTCCTCCTTGCAGTCATGGCCCTCCCATCACAGTCCCCCTTGCAGTCATGGCCCCCCATCACAGTCGTCCTTGCAGTCATGGCCCCCCATCACAGTCGTCCTTGCAGTCATGGCCCCCCATCACAGTCGTCCTTGCAGTCATAGCCCCCCATCACAGTCGTCCTTGCAGTCACCCCCCCATTACAGTCCTCCCTGCAATCATGGCCCCCATCACAGTCATCCTTGCAGTCATGGCCCCATCACAGTCCTCTTTGCAGTCATGACCCTTCCATCATAGTCCTCCCTGCAGTCATGGCCCCCCATCACAGTCGTCCTTGCAGTCACCCCCCATTACAGTCCTCCCTGCAGTCATGGCCCCCAATCACAGTCGTCCTGCAGTCATGGCCCCCATCACAGTCCTCTTGCAGTCATGGCCCTTCCATCATAGTCCTCCCTGCAGTCATGGCCCCCCCCCATCATAGTCCTCCTTGCAGTCATGGCCCCCCCTTCATAGTCCTCCCTGCAGTCATGACCCCCCACTCACAGTCGTCCTTGCAGTTACCCCCATCACAGTCCTCCCTGCAGTCATGGCCCTCCCATCATAGTCCTCCTTGCAGTCATCCCCCCATCATAGTCCTCCCTGCAGTCATGGCCCCCCATCATAGTCCTCCCTGCAGTCATGGCCCTCCATCACAGTCCCCCCTGCAGTCATGCCCCCCTTCATAGTCCTCCCTGCAGTCATGGCCCCCATCATAGTCCTCCCTGCAGTCATGGCCCCCCATCACAGCCCCCCCTACAGTCATGCCCCCATCATAGTCCTCCCTGCAGTCATGCCCCTCATCACAGTCCTCCCTACAGTCATGCCCCCCATCATAGTCCTCCCCTTAAGTCATGGCCCCATCACAGTCCTCCTTGCAGTCATGGCCCCATCACAGTCCTCCTTGCAGTCATGGCCCCATCACAGTCGTCCTTGCAGTCATGGCCCAATCACAGTCCTCCTTGCAGTCATGGCCCCCCATCACAGTCCTCCCTGCAGTCATGGCTCCCCATCACAGTTCTCCCTGCAGTCATGCCCCCCCCATCATAGTCCTCCCTGCAGTCATGGCCCCCCATCACAGTCCTCCCTGCAGTCGTGGCCCCCATCACGTTCCTCCCTGCAGTCATGGCCCCCATCACAGTCTCCTTGCAGTCATGGCCCTCCCATCACAGTCCTCCTTGCAGTCATGGCCCTTAAAATCATAGTCCTCCCTGCAGTCATGGCACACCATCACAGTCGTCCTTGCAGTCATTCCCCCATCACAGTCCTCCCTGCAGTCATGGCCCCATCACAGTCCTCCTTGCAGTCATGGCCTCCATCACAGTCCTCCCTGCAGTCATGGCCCCATCACAGTTCTCCCTGCAGTCATGGCCCCCCATCATAGTCCTTCCTGCAGTCATGGACCTCATAACAGTCCCCCCTGCAGTCATGCCCCCCTTCATAGTCCTCCCTGCAGTCATGGCCCCCATCATAGTCCTCCCTGCAGTCATGGCCCCCCATCATAGTCCTCCCTGCAGTCATTCCCCCCCATCACAGTCGTCCTTGCAGTCATGGCCCCATCACAGTCCTCTTTGCAGTCATGGCCCCATCACAGTCATCCTTGCAGTCATCCCCCCATCATAGTCCTCCCTGCAGTCATGGCTTCCATCAGTCATCCCTGCAGTCATGGCCCCCCATCACAGTCCACCTTGCAGTCATGGCCCCATCACAGTCCTCTTTGCAGTCATGGCCCCCCATCACAGTCATCCTTGCAGTCATCCCCCCATCATAGTCCTCCCTGCAGTCATGGCCCCCATCACAGTCCTCCCTGCAGTCATGCCCCCCATCACAGTCCTCCCTGCAGTCACCCCCCCATCATAGTCCTCCCTGCAATCATGGCCCCCATCACATTCCTCCTTGCAGTCATCCCCCCATCATAGTCCTCCCTGCAGTCATGGCCCCCATCACAGTCCTCCCTGCAGTCATGCCCCCCCATCATAGTCCTGCTTCCATCAGTCCTCCCTGCAGTCATGGCCCCCCATCACAGTCCACCTTGCAGTCATGGCCCCATCACAGTCCTCTTTGCAGTCATGGCCCCCCATCACAGTCATCCTTGCAGTCATCCCCCCATCATAGTCCTCCCTGCAGTCATGGCCCCCATCACAGTCCTCCCTGCAGTCATGCCCCCCATCACAGTCCTCCCTGCAGTCACCCCCCCATCATAGTCCTCCCTGCAATCATGGCCCCCATCACATTCCTCCTTGCAGTCATCCCCCCATCATAGTCCTCCCTGCAGTCATGGCCCCCATCACAGTCCTCCCTGCAGTCATGCCCCCCCATCATGGTCAGATCTCCAGGTGAAAGCAGGGGGAAAATGTGTAAAAAGAAAACACATGCAGCCAGCACATCTAATGATTGGTAAGCTGCAACATATTACATTTTTGGTTTTAGGTTTAATACCGCTTTAAGGATTACTGTGTATTGGAATAAAAGCGTCTTAGATAAAAAAAAGACATATTTAGGTTTGCTAGTAAGGAAGAAACAGATACAAATGTCTATTGTGTAGGATGAAATAATTAGCAGTGTTTAAATTAATACCCTCCTCTTCAATTATTTTTTTTTTTTAACCAATAGTCTAGACCCAGGTCTCCTGGCAGCTGTCTATAAAGAGCATGCCAAGAGTGTTTTTGCCCAACAGCTGTCAGAGAAAAGCTCCCCATTTCCACCTTTACTGCACAGAATGTATTCTGTTGATAGGAGCTTGGAGAGAGTGTCAGAGTGCTCCTGCTTTCTTAGCTTGTTGGTAATCCAGAGAGCACTGCTGTACAAAGAGGAATACGGTAATGCAGGATTGCACTGGTGCACAAATAGAGATGCCTGTGTGCAGCAGAGACAGCGAGAGAGGGACATATGATATACCAATTCTCAGTGCAACTTAGGAGGACCTACCGTCACGTCGGATCACTCCCCCCCCCCCCCCCCACACCCCCTGCAGGCAAGCTCTACCTTGGTTCTCTGTAAATGTCATTATGTGCTTTTTCCAGTCTTGATTGTGAAAAGGCAGCCCTCTGAGCGCTGTCTGTCTGTCTGGTCCACCTATCTGGGTTCTGTAATAGCTCTGCATCTGCCAGTGCTGAGGACTTGATGCTGAAGGAGCTGTCCGCAGTGCTGAACTTACCCAGCCCATGTCTGCTCTGGGGTCCCAAAGTTTTGTTGGATGTAGAGCGCCGTGTTTTATCTGGATAAAAGCAAATGGTTTCTGATGGTGCTTTTTCTCTTGTGCGTGGCGAGTACACAAATCCAGGCACAGGGTATTCTTGTCCTGAATGAATCAGCCGTAGAGCACAGACATCTTTGCCAAGTTTTCAGCTTAGTAACCAGGGCTGTCATCCAAACAGTAAGAGATTGAAAATCTTTTCCCTAATGTTTTGTTTCCTTTTTTTTTTTTATTATTTAGACATTAAAGAAGATTTTAAACGACTTAATATCCAGCGTTCTTTATGATGGTCCGTATGGGATTTCTCAACGACTCTGTAGGGTAATTAACCCGCTAGAAAGACTAAGAACTAAGAGAAGCCAAGGATCTAGTTGATTCTTCATTTGTAACCAGCTGAGTGGGCAGATTTATCATCCTGTGGTCTTTAGTCCCTTATGCCTGGAAAGCATCTAAAAAAGTGTCAGTAAATGAAAAGGAGAATCTGCATCGGAGAAAAACAACACAATGATCTTGGCAGCACCTGGGTAATCGTTCCGGAAGGTTTATTTGTTGCACACCTGCTCTGAACACTTAGAGTTGGCAGAAGAAACTGAAGATATTTCAACACCTTCACTTTTCCCCTAAATGCTTTTCACTGTCATGGCAATCTGGCTTCCCTGGGAAGGAGAAACGTCTTTCCCTTTCTGAAGTGAGTGGGAGACAACTAGTTGCTTATGTATTATCGTGCAAGCACTTAAGGATTTCTTCCGTCGAGTAAGGAAGGTAATGTACTCACATTAATCTGAAGATCAAGGATACGGGGGAATCTTTAGTCTTTTTTTTTCTTTTTTTTTTCACCCTGAGCATAACATGAAGATCAGGCTATACATACAAAGACATCAGTGTTTGTAGCAAAGGCAAATTTGAATAGAGTGGGTTTATCAGAGGTGCTTTCTGTGATATTCTCAAACTGCCATGCTTATTTTGCCCAGGGTATAGCAACTAGCCTGCTTTTTGCTGGGCAGTTTCATTTCAGCTATCATTCTGGGCATTGCACTGACTGAATGAATGAGGGGGTGGTGGTACCCAGCTGTTCTGCAGATGCCCAGCGTGAGATGCCCCCCTACTGGTGAGTCCCTGGGGGTGTGTCATGACTCGAGAAGAGAGGAGCCGGGCTCCAGCTGGCAGCTGCCCCTCAGGTGTGTCCAGAAGAGATGCCCAGGTGGTGCCCCCCACGTGCTACGCCAGGACAAAGCAACGCCGTGCCTTAAAGCTACCCTCTCTGGAGCACACCAAGCTGCATGGCCTGAGATATATATGCTCACCAAGGTTGGCATTTCAACGACGTGCATTTTGGTTCCTTGCCTTCTTCACATCGCTGGGACTCTTACTGTCTTGGTCATCCAACAGGTTGCTCTATTGGTTATCTTTTCCATCTCACACCCGAGTGCAGCTGGAATGGAGCAAGGAGCTGGTCTTTCCAGCTGTTACCCTTTGCAACAACAACCCAGTTCGATTTCACAAGCTCAGCAAAAGCGATCTTTACTTTGCAGGTTACTGGCTGGGACTATTGTTGGCCAACCGCACAGCTCGGCCCCTGCTGGCAGAGCTGCTGCCCGAGGACAAACACAAATGGTTCCACAAACTTGCAGATTTCCGGCTTTTCCTGCCACCTCGGGACTTTGATGGGATCAGTGTCGGGTTCATGGACAGACTGAGCCATCAACTGGAAGACATGCTGCTTTCTTGCCGGTATCGAGGTGAAACTTGTGGCCCACACAATTTTTCCACAGTGAGTGCTTTCTCTCTAACTACATTTTTCACATTTTACTTTGTTCTTTGTTTTTTTGCTGTGTTGGTTTATATACAGCGCAGTCTTCTTGAGTGACACATCTATTTAAATTAATCATATTCAGTACTCATTTTCTAGCCAGCATATAAATAGAATTCTCTTAAGTATTTGTAGGCAGAGTTATAAAAAGACATTGGGAGCATTTATAAATGTAGGGCAAGTTAAAGATTGGGTCATTTCAAAACTTTGAAGAAAAAACACATCATTTTTAATTTTTAATCTTAGAAACGATGTGTAATAAAAGAATCATTACATATTAATTATATAATTATAAATGTTTAGGAAATATCTGGGGGAAAATATATATTGCAGACACAGCCTGAGCTTCGACTCAATTTGGGATTTTAAATGGCACCCATTTTATTGTGTGTGTTTGCATTTTTCAGATGTCAAACCTTCATATTTTTTGGCTAGCAGTTAATTTGCAAGTTCTACAGAGTTTACTCTAATTTTCATTTTTTTAATACCACTTTTTGACATAGCTTTCCCTTGAGTCTCTTGTACTTTCTCACGCATACTACTGAATAAAACTGTGTCTAGTAAATGGATGTAGGTTCTAATTATGGAAGAGCAAATGAAAATCCACAACATTGTCTGAATACCCAATTAGATTTTTCTTTTTTTTTTGCAATGAAGATTAGTCAGAAACAAGTTTAGTCTTAGTTTTATATCTAAGGATACCCCTATAATAGAAAATGCATTGCAGGCTCCTGGATGTTTGAAGACAGATTAATGTAATGAACTGGAACCTTAAAACACACTAATTAGCTCTCAGCATGAAAATAAACACATATGTGGTATGCTAGGCATTGTCGGTATGTGTTACACGATGCCATTAAAGGTTGAATAATGCAAAAAGAATGTAAGTGTCTCCAGAGGAATGTAAAAAGAAAAAAAAAAGCATTGTTGGACATACTGAAGTCCTAACTTTATCAGGCATGATTCCTATTCTACTGTTCCATGTAATGGGATACCAGTGATTGTGCAATTATGTGTCTGACTCTCTGAAAGATCTTGTCTGTCCTACCAACTTTGGCCCATAATGCTGATTAAGTGTGCATGTTACACAGAGAGGAATAGGGAAAGCTCCTATTGGTGAAAGCTCCCTGGTGGCTGAAGGTTTTGTTTACTGTTTCAAATATAATCAGCTATGGTGGTAAGGATGACTGGCCTCATTTAGGGTTTACTACTGAATCCCCAGGTCTTTCCAACGTTTCTTTGCTTAGGGAGGTCTCCAGTGACCTCCACTGAGACGGGGTGTTCTTTAGGGGCTTCCTCACAGCATCATTGTAGAGACTGCCAGATGCATTTAGGAATGCCTCACAATGATGTGCATGTTTGCAGTATATTGAAGGTCTGCCAACTTGTATTGTAAAGAGTATCACAAAAAAAAAGGTTAACAGATGTAGCGTGGTGCAGTAACAGTTGAATACATAGTTACATGAAGCAAAAGCCACCTCCTAAATGTTTGCTGGTATTATTCTAGTATTTCCCTCTAAGAATTATGATCTACGTTCAAAAGCCTTAGAAATACATGTTGAAATGATCTAGGACAGGGGTCTCAAACTGGTGGCTCTCCAGCTGTTGCGAAACTACAAGTCCCATGAGACATTGCAAGGCTGACAGTTACAAGCATGATTCCCACAGGCACTGGCATGGGCCTAGCATAAGGGGTTGCAGGGGTCACAATCGCAACCCCGCCCCTAGCTCCAGAGGGCCCCTGCAGCCTCCCTGTCATATTATCATATCCTCCACAAAATACAGCTCCAATCTGCCCTAGGGCCCTACAGCCACGCTCCAGTACTGGGCTTCTACTTTGTCTTCCACAGTCCACACCCCTCTGTTCCCATTGGCTGGGGAGAAGATGTGAGCCATTTCCTGAATGGAGAGGAGCACAAGGTGAGAACAGCCCAGGATGGGGAAGTGTCTGTGCTGTGTGCTGGCAACACGGAATGGTAACCAACCTCAGGGAGGCAAGAGGAGCAGAGTACCGTCCTGTAGCCATGATGGGACCGATATCACCGGTGAGGTATGACACTGCTCAGCGTCTCCTAGTCACCAGCTGGGATTCAATGTACCCCCCCCCCCACACCCGGGGATGTCTACTTACCCCACTTCCCTGACAACTGGGGAAAAGACACACACCTCTGGGAGATGACCTTTCCCCAACACCTGCCAACACTGACAGAAAAACCTTCAGAAATTGCTAAAACAAATCCCTTAACACCTCCTCAGGGGGCCCCCTGAAGGGCTGCATGCTCCAGATTTTGTGTCACATGGCTTTGCCCTCTCAGATCTAAGTTGTCCCCCCAAAACCCCCTGACCACCCAGCTGCTGAGCTCCTTTCCCATTACAGCACTCTATACTGTTCCTCTGCAGGGCTGAAATCACATTCCTTTACAACACAGCCAGTTAGCCATGATCTGCACAGGGTGTATCTGCCTATTGCAACTACACTGCCGTTCCAACCAGCAAATTTCACAGGTCAGAACAGCAACATGAAGCCCAGATACACCCTGTGAGGGCTGACAGACTGTGTGTAAAGGAAAGTGATCCCAGCCCTGTGTAGTGTGGGGGGGGAGGTGCTGTATACAGTGCTGGGATGGGAAAGGAGCTCTGCCAAGTGACCTGCTAGGGGTCTCTATCCTCTGATTCTCCAGTGGTGATCCCTGTCCTCTGATTCTTCAGTGGTAATTCCTGTCCTCTGATGTAAAGAGGAACTCTGGGAACTCAAAACTCTTAATCCACTTTGAGTATCTTGGTGTACGGTGGATGTATCTGCACACACGTTGGAAGTAGTGGGGAGGGGGGCCAGGTCAATTTTTGCATCGGGGCCCACAAGCTTTAAGCTACGACTCTGGGCAGAGGCATGATGCTAATTGTTTTGCAACAGCTGGAGGGCCACCAGTTTGAGACCCCTGGTCTAGGACTTTAGTCATAAAGTCAGCAAAAGTAAACAATATGTCAAAAATGAAATAGTAATTGAATACTTGTCTCATGGCCCACAACATGAAAAAAACTTAGATTGTAAAGAAAAATATGGATCACTAATCAATACCCCTACCCAGTAGCTCTGACCAAACTCTAACTACCCTAGAGATCTATTGCTTGGAGGATGGTGCTATGCCCCACACCTTATCAGCCATCTATCAATTGTTGATCACACCACCAGATAACCATCATCTCCGTTGCCTAGATAAGTGGGAAGGGGATCTTCAGTGCACTTTTACGATGTGTCAAAAACAAAACATCCTCCATTTCACATATAAATCCTCAATGTGCTCGAAAACGCAAGAGACTAACTTTAAAATAGTTACCGGATGGTACAATACCCCTGCAAAGTTATAAAAGATCTTTCCCTCTGCCACAGACCGTTGTTGGAGATGTCAGAGAGAAAGAGGAACGACCCTCCACAATTTCTGGACTTGTCCCGTGTTGGAGATGTTTTGGAAAACCATTCAGCAGACGATGCAGAAGTTCACTGAATACCCCATTCAAGCAGACCCGGCCCTTTTCCTGCGCCATGCTTCTGACAAATCCCAAAAGGCGTATAAAAAATCACTAATCCCACATCTACTTGACGCAGCGAAGGCTGTATAAGGCATTCCCTTATACTGAAAGTCCACACAATCTTCACCTATTAGTTTATGGCTCAGAAAGGTTGAGGAAATCAAAAAAATGGAGGACCTAATCCTTACGGCCTGTCACCAAAATCAACGGTTTACCAAGATGTGGTCCATCTGGAATATTTTCATCTTTTCAGATGAAGGTCGGGCTCTTTTTGGGAGTGATACACCAGTTTAAAATTTTCCCATTTCCGAGCAACTTATAGTCAATTGGGCTATGGATGCCGGTCGACTGGACCAGTGGGTGCACTAACTAGGAGATGGGTGAGCGCGTTGCCTCCCTGTGCCCCATTTCTTCCCCTCCCTTCTTCCCCATTCCTTACTTTCCTGCCTCTTTCCTCCTCTCTTCTCTTCTTTTCTCTCTGTCTCTCATTTTTGTCTTTACTAGTGTTGGTGTATGGGGTGCTAATTGGTGCCCCGTAGACCTACATGGTTCTGTTCTTACATTAAATTGGAAAAAAGGTGCAAGATTCACGGAATCTCTCGAGGCTACAAATAGACCTTTGGAAGTAAGATACCTTCCGCCGCAGCTAAAGTTACAGATGGCATTGTTTATAGTACCAAAGACCACTGCAATCTCTTTATAATTGTACTTCTCATTACTATCAAGTTTGTTGCTCAGCTCATATTATACTATGAGATGTCTTTCCTTTTATTTATTTTTTTCTGTTTTTCCATATATATGACTTTGAGATGTTGTATTTCGTGTATCTTTGCCCACTCTATAAATAAAGATTTGAAAAAAATGGATCACTTCCTGCTCCCAAGCCACCTAGGCTGTTCAGATCAAATGCATCTGGGTAGAAAAATATAATCGGGCTTCCTTACTCTTAATCTGTAAGTCCTGGATTGATTGGAGGACGTAGAGGAAGAGGCCTGATGATACCAATCTCCAAAAATACATCTATATGGCCTAAACAGGTTGGTTAAGTGCTGGAGATGCATTGCTTATATATTTATCATCACATTGTTCATTTTTCCTAGCCACTCTTTGCTTTTTGACTATGATGTGGGGCCATCAATTTGACTAAGTACTGTTTTCTTCTAGACTTTAGGTCCACCTAAAGCAAGACATTAAAACCTGATTTGACAATCTCTCTCCCCCATTGTACAGAGGCCAATGTGATCAGCTCTTTTTCAATTAATATGTATAGTTCAGAATCAAATAAACTAGGAATAGTCTTTGTATATTTCCTGGGAGATATTGTGGATAAATATTACTGTTTTATTTGCTTGGTCACCCTGTGCCCCTAATAGACACAGGGTTACTTAGACTTAGAGGGACATGGGGGGGCTGAAACATAGGTTTCCCAGTTCTCTCCAAAATCCCCTGTCTTGGCTAGGTTTGTCACAGTTCCCATTTGTATCTGTCACCATATATGCATTATTTAATTAAAAAAACAAAAAACACTAACATAAATGTATACAAAATGTATTTCATATTACTAATATTTCATAGAAATACATGCAAATTACAATTTCACAGATGAACATCATTGACTTGTACAATGAAAAGTGATCCTATGTACCTATGATCTGTCTCATGGGGTGTCACAGACAAGTCAATATAGAACATCCCTTTATGATACAGTATATTAAAAAGCAAGGTAAATCTTGACCCGCCATCCATGATGTGACAGGCAGCATCTGAATTATCTTTTTTTATCTCTTTGATCTGTTGTATCAAAAGGCACAAGAGGCCATTGATCTTCTTTCCTGCAGATGAAAACAAAACACGATTCACCTGTCTTAGTTGCTGATCACTTATAAGGAATGTCAATTTCATAGCAAGTAGTCTTACGGTAAAACAAAAGGCTACAATTTTACAGTACAAGCATTGGAATAGAGAGATTATTACCTAGATAGTATAACACTGCTGCTGAGAATCTCTGTAGTTATAGGCTGAAGAATTGGTGTACTTGTAAAGATAAAGTACAAATGGCCCAGTGCTGTCAATGTTGTAAGGGTCAGTGTAAATTTATGTTTGTTGCTAGCAAAACTAATATTACCTCTAATAACGTCAAGTTAATGTAATGTACCCCCCCCCCCCCCCCCCATGTGAATGTACTTATACGTGAATGAATGTTATATATTCTTCACATTTGTTATAAAATGATCTTTTTCTTTTTGGAAAAAAATCTTTATTGAGTTTTACAGCTTTAAACAAAACTACAATAGAATTTGCTGTAAACTGGCCATGCAGGGCCGTGCAACAAAACACAAATGCCTCTAACTATCTAATGATAGTGAGCATCCTATATGCCTTTAATAAATCAACCCCTAAGAGTCAGCGGGGTTGATTTACTAAAACTGGAGAGTGCAAAATCTGGTGCAGCTCTACATAGAAATCAGCTTCCGGGCTTTTTTGTTAAAGCTTAATCGAAGAAGTTGAAGTTAGAAGCTAATTGGCTACCATGCTCAGCTGCACCAGATTCTGAGTTCTCCAGTTTTAGTAACGCAACCCTTGTGACTGTTACCTTTTTGGGCATTACCTATTATCTATAAGTGTGAAAGAAATGCCATTGCTTCATTTAGACAGTGTTTCCCACATTGGTGTACCACCACCATTACCTGTTGTGTTGGAGCATCACCTGTGCTGTTGATAGACAACACAATTGCCACCCAACTATACTACCAGTACCCAGTCAGCATAGACTTTTCACTGGTGCCCACAGACGCAGTTTATTGGTTAACCAGTCTTTTGCTTTCTGTGCTAGCACCAGTGGCAGTTGTCAATTGAATGAGCCTAGTCTCCCAAAATCTACCTGAGGTTCTGGCAAGATTTTTGATGACACACCTGAGGATTCAAACACTGATCGAAGATTGGTGTCTTTGAATAAGTAGAAGTATAACATTTACCTAGAGATATATATAGACTTACATTCTATATTCTTTTCTTTGGACCCCTAGAATCCTCCCTGTATGCGTTATGTCCTGATCACCATTAGAGTTCCCCTGTTTTTTTTTTTATCTCCCACTGTGCTTTTTACTGGGGGGGGGGGGGGGTTACAGGGGAACTGGACACCCCAGACATTATATTGACTGTTCAAACTCACATGTAAGTGATATGTTCATGATGAACGTGTATCGTTATGTGTTTGTTTTAGATTTGAATGTTGTTGTAATTGTGGTACTTGTCTCTATTTCAACATGGTACAGTTTTCACTCCTGATGAAGTGGGTCAACTGACCTTAGAAAGGTGTTCATAATTTACCAGGGCCCCATCACCGCAATGAGAAGTCCTAGCATGTTCTTAATTTGTTTTACAATCTTGAGTGCAAATATTAACGGATGTGATAATCCACTAGGCTAGCCTACATTTTCATTTCGTATTCTGCAATGCCCAGCCATGAAATTTGCAGTCAGTGTCCTCAACCACTGTCCTAAAATTAAACCAGAACCAGATGGAAAGTTGGGGAGATAAAACAAACTATTTTAAGCCAGTCACATCCCCCACCGCTCCTATGCAGACCTGGATAGAACTCTATGCTTGGACAGAAGAGGCCAGAGAGGCATTCAACAAGCCCAATATACCATTGGGCTTGTTGAATGCCTCTCCGGCCTCTTCTGTCCAAGCATAGAGTTTGGTGCATTGAATTGTAGGACATGTTTTGAAAAGAGGCCTGGAATGCAGTATATGGGAAAGAAGTGGTACGTTTTTAAGATAAATGAGCACATCCCGGCATCTTCTGTCGGTGAAAGCTCTGCAGAGAATGATTTTAAAACGACAAAAGTGAATTAACCCTTTAAGCATATTATTAGTCCACATATGGACCCTGCTCGTCATAAAATCTTCATACAACTACTATAGAATTGATTAATGGCCTTGCATTCTGGATCTGCACTGTGTGGTCTACTGGGGGCCACACAGCCTCTTTATACATTTATTGGGTTTAACCAGGATTTGGAGGAGGGAGTGCTAGGGGGTGAGGCTCTATAAAGAAGCTAAAATTGCATTTATCCATTAAGCTAATACTAATAGTCCACATCTGGAACCTTCTCATCCCACAGACACCCTCTCTACTACTATAGAGGTCATTCACATCTGTGAATTATCCTTTCATCTCAGGGAATTTCTAGCTTACTAGAAAATCTTCCATGTTAACCTTTATAATACATATTTATCTCATCCCATGTCCAGTCTCTTTGCTTGAGGAAATCTTGCCACTGATGACAGCCCTATGCTTTCCCAAAAATGCCAGCCATCATAGAACCTATTAAGCTTGACTGCAATAGAAATCTCTGAACAAACTCTTCTTTGCTAGTTCTTTGCTCTTTTTTTTTTTCATATGAGTACAGAGATGTTGAATTTGTGAAATCCAGAAAATCTCTGTACAAATGAAGAAAACCAGAAATATTGCAAAAAGGCTTTATACATATTCAAGAGATCTGTTAAGTTTTTTGAGTCTATGCTACAAGAGATCTGTGTGACTTGGAAGGCTTTGTAAACTTACAAGTAGGTATTAGAAGTCACGTTATTTTATGAGAGCGTTTTGAAGCTTTCGGCGTATACCTCATTTCCGAGTCAGCAAACATGACCCAGGCCAGGCAGACACTGTACATCATAGGGAGATCTTGCATGCACTGCTGTCTCCATTTACGAAGGAAGCCGGGCAGATGGAGGGGGGGAAAGGATAGAAACAAGTGGGTTTAGCAATAAATCTAATTAGCAAGATTGCATTAAGCAGGTAGTGAAGACACAGCCTGGAAGGGGGCATTTGGTGGGAGCGGCAGGTGGGAATCATGTTAACGTAATATGAAAGACTGCTTACTGAATCTTCCTGACAGGCTCTGCAAGCTGTGTTGGATTTCAATCCCCAAACTCACATTGATCACAGAAAACGTGCGTGTATTTAAACAGCTGGATTCACGATATAGTCTGATCTTCTGTGAAAAGCTTGATATTAGAATTATTCATTGGTTATTTTATGTATTCAGATAAATCTGTTAGAGCTTAACAATTCTCATTAAATATATGCACAGGCATACATATCTGTCACTACAGCACAAAGATCACCTGTGATGTATAATTGAGGGTATACCCCTTCCGTGGTACAAGTAGTTTGAAAGCTGAGATGTTTTGTTGTCTTAGATCCACGCCGTGCTGTCACTATCAGTTCTACTGTTAGATACTGCAGTATATGCTTGCTCTAAAACAGTGTTTCTCAACCTTTTTTGAGTCAAGTCACCCTTTGAAATCCTGCACAATTTCAAAGCTCCCCATTCCCAAATGTAAAAAAAAAACGAAACTTTTGCCGCGTACACACGACCGGACTTTCCGGCAGAAAAGGTCAGACTGGATCATTCCATTGTATATTCCAATCGTGTTTGGACTTCATCGGACCTTTGCTTTCGAAAAATCTGACCGACCTAGAAAAAGAACATGTTTTAAATCTTTCCGACGGAATCAATTCCTATCGGGAAAACCGTTCGTCTGTATGCTATTCCGACGGACCAAAAACGACGCAAGGGCAGCTATTGGCTACTGGCTTTTGAACTTCCTTTATCTAGTCCCATCGTACGTCATTGCGTTCTAAACGATCAGACTTTGGTGTGATCGTGTGTAGGCAAGTCCGTTTCAGCGGAACTCCGTCGGAAAAACCGTCAGTTTATTCTGACGGAAAAACCGGTCGTGTGTACGCGGCATAATAACATAACACAACAACATCCACAGACGTAGGACACCCAACATTGGGGGTGATTTATTCCTCCTCCTTTGCAAACTGATTCTGACTAGTATTCCAGTGTCTCTCTTCTCCCTCAGTTTCTCTCCCTCACTCAGCTAATTTGACCCCAGTGCAGACAGAGGGGGCAAAGGAGGGGCAAACAAGAATGCCTATAGAGGTGCCTGACGTCCTTCATATCAACCAATGATGTAATTGGTTTGTCAAGATGCTGGCAGGGTGTAATGGTGCACAATGAAAACCTGTGGCTTTGTGTAATTAAAAGGAAAGCTTCATCCACCTGCTGGCTTGTATACAACTTTTTAGCAATGTTTAGGCATTTTGCCAAGGCATCCCTAAAGAATCCTGAAGGCACCCCATCCCCTGGGTACCCTGTTCGAAAAAGGCTGCTATAAAACACTAGCTGAGGCAGCCACTCTGCGAAGATTAAACATAAATTATATTTGTTTGTTGTCCAGTATTGGGGATTTGGACAGGTATGGAGAGGAATTATCTGCCCATAGGGTACAGAAGACCGCATTATAAATTTTTACAGAAGCCCCGTCTAAGAAAGAGATGTAAGATTTTGAATTGTCACCAGATGAATTTCAGCACCATTGGTTCCAACAAGTTATAAACATTCACTCTTGCAGGATATGATACAAACGTTTAAGTAGGTGCAAGAATAAGAGGTCAGAGCATATATAATACCAAACAACCTGCACCTAATGTCTGTGGCTTCTTATGGTGACAAAACAGAAAAGGATTTGTAAAAAAAGGCAGTGAAGGGATTACTAATATCTCTAGCAAGGTAGCCCATTGCAGTCAGTCTTTTTTTTGTGTGTATTTTAATGAAATCAGTGAAAGATGTTTTCCAGTCGGTTGATATTAGTTCCAGACTTGCCAAAAATGAAGAAAAAAAAATGATAAAAAAAAAAAGTTGTATATGGCAAGTAATTGATCACATGGTGGGTGATTGGTCTCAATCATCATGCCTATGTTTATAACTTTCAATGACCTGATCATTATCTTTGTATGATTGTATGTTTCCAGAACATTACTGCTCCCGTGCAAGCACAATTTTAAGGCCTTATTGTGCTGTACCATTTACATACTCAATAGCTTTTATTTGCTTATATATGCTGTATACTCTCTGTTAAAGTGAATTGTAAAGTCTCGTTTTTTCCTATAAAAATAACAAACATGTTATACTTACCTGCCCTTTTACAATGGATTTGCACAGAGCAGCCTGGATTCTCCTCTTCTCTGGCCCCTCTTTTGTGCTCCTGGGCCCTTCCTCCTGTTCAGTGCCCCCACAGCAAGCAGCTTGCTATAGGGGTACTTGAGCCGAGTCACAGCTCCCTGTGTCCATTCAGACATGGAGCCCTGACCCAGCCCCGCCCCCTCTCTCTCCCCCCTGATTGGCAAGCTGACTTTGATTGACAGCAGCAGCAGCCAATGGCACCACTGTTGTGTCTCAGCCA
This sequence comes from Lithobates septentrionalis, assembly GCA_037952835.1. Classification (NCBI taxonomy): domain Eukaryota; kingdom Metazoa; phylum Chordata; class Amphibia; order Anura; family Ranidae; genus Lithobates; species Lithobates septentrionalis. The sequence continues at coordinate 1,515,772 of JBBDGP010000990.1, read as the reverse complement.
ATCAGGAGGGAGAATCTCGGACGGCTGAGACACTTGTGGACATTGCTGGACAGGGAGGGACCTCAGGTAAGTGTTAGGGGGGCTGAGGGGGCTGCTGCACACAGAAGGATGCATTAAGGTGGATGTAAACCCTTACATATACCCAGTGAAGTGAACAGCCTCAGATGATACACAGAGATTAAACAAATTTCCCTACATAAGTTTTACATCTGCTGTCTTCACCTTTATATACTGTTTAGAAAGTGCACCTTGTGTTAGATTTTTCTCTTCCTGGTTCCCCTGTAGGAGTGGATTATTGTTAGACACTGTGAGACAGCTGATTGGAGGTAAGGCGCACACCCCCTCCCCACACATGCAAAGGTCGCCTGTGTATAGTTTAGCACTCTGCTAATCTATTTATAGCAACCTCCCCCGACACACACTTATCACCCGCCTCAGAGAGCTTGTCAAAAATCATCAGGCTGATAACAGAGGAGGAAAAAGCTACGGGACTCAGTGCTTTGAAGAGAAATAAGAAAACACTGCAGATATATGTACTCAGCTCAAATATCATGAATCAGGTTTAGATCCACTTTAAGATAAAAAAACCTTCTGCCTTTGAAGTTAAGAAGCTTAGCAATAAAAGCTTGGGGGGGGGCTCCCACTGGTGGAGGTTTTGCTGGTATGCAGTGAGCTCTCTCCACTGCAAATATGACAGAGAAAGCCTCCCTGCCAAAGGATTTAGTCAGGAGGATCTCCAAATACTCAGCTGAGTTGTTACCTTCTATTTTCTGGGGGAGTCCAAAGAACCGGAGGTTGCAGCGTCTTAGACGATTCTCCATATCGTCCTGGTGTGTATTGAGTTGGTGTATTTGCCGCTGTAAGTCCTCTGTGGTATTTCGTAGAGGGTGCACGATATCTTCCGCTGCGCCAATACGGGTCTCTGCCTCTGTGACCTGATCTTTAACTTTAGACAAATCTTGGCGTAATAGAGATATGTCTATTTTATCTCGTCTATTTTTGTGGTGTGTCCCCTGGAGAGTAGCTATGGCATCTAATACCTTAGCAGCGTCCGCATGTTGTTGCTCCGCGGCAGAGCACATGTCGGGGCCATCTTTGGCCTGCTGGTCTTTCTCTTGATGGCAGTATTTCGCTAGCTTATCCGTCGCCTCTGTAGTTCTTTTAGGTGGTGACATGTTCCTGACCTGCTCCCGGGTTCAATACACGTTGTGTGGGTGAGTATACAGGCTGGTTTGCATCCAGGATAGTAATTAGGATAGACGGCAAGAGGAGCTCACTCTACCTGCGTCCTACTCCATCGCTCTCCAGGCCACGCCCCAAACCTACTGCCTTTACTACCACTTTAAGTTTGCCAATGAAATACTTTGGTGCCAGAAAATTTTGGTAACTTAAAAATTGTATATAGACATCATTGATGTTCCCTATCACTATCTTATACCACTATAAGGCTCCAGTCACACTGGGCATTTAACCTGTTGTACGGGACTCCAGAGTTTAGCTGAGGGCAGAGCGCACAGGTGCACCATCCAGCCCCGCTGCCGGCATACGGTCAAACTGTATGGCAGACAGCTGCTGAGGCACCTAGCTGTATGAATGTTAAGGAAGTATGGGCACAGGGACACATGCCCAGAATGCAAGAATTCTAAGCATTCCTCCCTGGGTGCATAATGCCCTAAACGTACATACCGCTATGTGCCTCATCCACCCACATCAGCGGTCAGCTTCTCATAGCGTTTGACAGGCCACCAGCAGTGAGGCTGGATGGAGCACCTATGTCCTCTGCCCAAAAGTTAAACATCAGAGTCTCATGAATCAGGGCTAAGTGTGCATGGGGCCTAAGGCACTATAAGTCAGGAGGAGAGTTTTGTCTGACCATGGTCCAGGAATGGTGGACATTGTGGAAAATGTATTAAATAAATGGAAAAAGTTCACTTTTCACTTTCTGAGGAATTTTCCGCTTACCTTTGCAAAGAATGCCCAATCACTTGCAGGGAAAACATGATTAGATTATATAAATTCGCGCAGCTTGACCTCATTCTCTAAACTAAGTAAAACTTCCCTTGCAAATGAAGATACAAAACACCTTTAGTAAATCAACCATGTTGCCTTCACCTTGCCTTATTGCTTAAGCGGTTGGAGCAGCTGCATATCTACTACCCGAGATATGTGAACTCCCTAAATAAGGCTCATTACAATCTCACAAACCTCTAAAAAGTAGTATTCTCTTACAAAAAAGCTCCGGTCCCAAATGTTTGCAATTAATCCAAAAGGGCTAAAAAAAGACAAACTTGTATAACATTCCATGTAAATATTTGCAAATGCCACCAGCTGCTTTTTCAAGCTCAAGCTGCAAAACAGATGAAGGGACCTGCAATTTTTGAAAATAACACTGCGGTGTGAGGTACAGATTAGGGACAAAGACAGATAGGGTGCCATTTACTGATGTACGGTTTCTCTAGCATTGATTGGATTAGCAGCAGCTAATTGCTATTATCGCGACTGTAACATTTGCAAAGTGATAAAAGACCATTTATAAATAAACATGGTATGCCATTTTCAGGTCATTATGCCAAGAGGGAGGTGGCACACGTTGAAATGGAAATTTGCTATTATAATAGCATTGCCCTTTACTTGATAATATCCAAACATCAGTAAATATATTGTTCTACGTATTATGGTTTAGTTGCCTACTTTAGCCTGGCTAAGCGTAGTATCAAGTGGATCTGAACCCAGAAACCAAAAAGTGAAATATATTGCAGCTTACCAGTCCTTAGAGCAGGTGGCTGCATTCATTTAAATTTTTTAGGTTAAGAAAAGTTTTCAGTAAGTTCTCTTCTGAATCCAATTGTTATAATGGTGACCATCCCCTCCTGAGACCCCTGCGCCTGGCCTGAAGACCGCAGACAATCTTCGTCAGATAGCAGAACTCACCAAACACTTGAGATCCATGAATGTCTTATTGCACATGAGTCAAACACAAGGCCCAAGGGCCGAATTCAGCCCTCCAGGCCTTATCATGTGGCCCTTTCACCCAGTTTCGCAGCCAGAACATGGCGGAACTCCTCTGCCACCACTTCCGACTCTCACTCTTCGCCCCTGCTACCCGCTGCCACTGGTAAACACAGAAGCCTTCTGTGATTACAAGGGAAAGCTTTGCTCAGCAGACGAATGTAACAACCCCACGCCGAGGATAAGTCTCCAGGGAGTGAGAGAACGATCTCCCTGCAAGGCACACCACCTACACAGAGAGGTAGTAGAACCGGGCCAGGTAGGAGAGATCATTGCAAGGAAACTTTGGGGGGGGTCGGTTTAGGTTGCACACCCTGCACTCTACACATCACACCCCTGAACCCTGCATTCTGTACATAATGCACCCCTGAACTCTGCACTCTGTACCTAGTGGACCCCTAAACTCTGCACTCTGTACCTAGCACACTCCTGAACCCTGCACTCTGTACGTAGTGCACCCCAGATACAACTGGCCCATGCAGAACACTGAGGCAATACAATACAATGCTGTAGACTTGATATAGAATGTTTTGCGGTCCAAAAAGGAGTATTGGTTTCTCCTAGCCCCTGTGTGTGTGTCTTGTAGGTGGAAGGATTACCAAAGCTCACACACAGAAAAAGGAAATTACCTCACAAGAAGGGGAAGGGTAAAAAAAAAACGAAAAACACTTAACCAGAAAACAACATAAGCACTATAAACAAATGCAACTGCATTTTCTATACACTGAGAAGGCCGCACAAGTACAGCAAAATCATTTTCTGATCTTGCTGGGAATGCAGTGATCTTGTCCATTCCTGTTAGCTGAACTGAATGCACAAGCAGTGCTCCTATCCTTTTGTAAACTACTTAAACTACTAATCCCCTCATCCCCCACATGTAATGGAAGGAAGAAATGTGTGAAGTTCAGCCTAATGACAACCATGGTTTTCTCCATAGATACAGTGGAATGAACGTAGCCACTTTAGGAAAGTGTGTTAGTCATAGGATTACCTGATGAAAATAAAGAGGAAAAAAGGCCAGAAAAATAAAAACTAGTACAGCTATCACATCTGAGGACTGGTAAGCTGCAATATATTATTTTTTTTTAAATTAGATATACTTTAAAACAATTTTGTACCCTAACTGGGTGACCTTTTGTTTGCTAAAAATGAAAAATATATAGTAAACATTTGCCACGTTTTCCATAAAATACTTGTTTTTGCTGTTTTGTCCTCTGGCTTTATATCTCTGCTTATCTAACCTCTGTAGGCACTCCCTTACTGCTCTAATGCAGAGAAACTGCCACCTGAAGGACCTTCAGAATCCAACATCCCTTGTCTGGTGTTCCACTGCACTCACTGGTTCAAACCGCCGACCCAACATCAATACTGTGTTATGAAGGGTCATAGGGGCCACCGCAAGGAACCACCAAGTGCAGCAGGGAACCAGACATCACACATTCCTGAAGTGTTGGATTATGAATGCTCTTCAGGCAGCAGTTTTTCTTTCTCAACCAAGCAGCGGCAGGAAAGGTGTATACTATTTTCTTTGCAGGGAATTTTTTAGTTTAGCGAGTTAAATTTGCTTTAAACACAAACTTTACTGAGCAATTGTAGAAACTGCTATTGTTGACTGAAACCAGTGTGCACATTAGGATCCCTGACTTCACATCTACATCCTGTTCCAGGTCATCATTCTTCCTATCTCTAGTATATCATTATTTTCACAGACTAATTTGTCTGGGTGAGTGATCATTTAAAATGCATGCATGCATTGTTCATAATTGTCAAGTTCAGAAAGGGGATCGATTCTTATGAATACCAATGGCTATAATGAGATTCCTGACAATAGCTTTGACAGGAGTCTATCCTAGGATTCTATAGTTATTTATCAAGCATTTAGTAACCACCTACAAACAGCATAGCCCATTAACCTACCAGACTTGTTATACATACGTCACGCACTAGAGCTGTAGATCACATTGAGCGTTTAAGCTAGGAACCATGCTTTTTAATTGCTTGGTGGATGGTGGTAATAAACTAACATACAGCAGTGAGGTGATGACAAGCCATATCTGGGTGTAGAAAGAATTGGATGCACATTGCCCGACTATTGCACTGTCACTCTATGCCAGTGTTTGATCTATTTCCCTCATTATATGCAGTTAAAAAATTAATTTAGCTTCATCAGGAATCATGATGGAATCTGCAGTTCAGTAACAGTTCTAATGTTCCTCTGCTTTATCCAACTGCAGTTTCAAGGACTTTGCTCTTTTGCCAGCTTCTCTCTCGGGTAAACACTTATTTTTCTACTTTGTTTAATCACCGAGATGGTGGAACACACATCTCTGTGTACATTCAAATTAATTGCTCTGCTTTCTTGTGCCTGTCTACATCCGTTTAAAACTGGATGGAGGATTCACAGCATTAATGATAATGTGTTAACAAGGAGTGCATTTTTTTTTTCTATTCTTGCCTTCCCAGTATGACCAGAGTAGGAATTCTAATGAATCCCACTCTGCCCTGTCAACCTCTGATCTGATCTCTGTACAATTACTTTATGTTCCCGGTTTTCAGATTACATTATATACATACATGTTATTTCTTTGTGTATAAAGTGCATTTGTGTAGTTATATTACATTAAAAACTAAGTACACTAAGGGATATGTGAAACCATTCACTGTACTGCTGATGTTGTCCAGCAAATACTGTAACTATGATAAGCCTGGATGCCTCAGCCTGGATGTCACACCACTTCTTCAAACTCAATCTATCCAAAACTGATCTCATAATTTTTCCTCTTCCACGTGCCTCTTCGCCTGATTTCTCTGTCAAGATCAATAGCACTGCAATCAGCCCGTCCCCGCACGCCAAGGTTCTAGGTGTAACCCCCTGGACTCTGAACTATCCTTTCGGCCCCACGTCCAAACCCTTTCCAAATCTTGCCGTCATAACCTCCGCAACATCTCCAAAATACAACCCTTCCTAATCAATGACACCACAAAGCTCCTAGTTCACTCCCTGGTCATCTCTCGCCTCGACTACTAGAATTCACTCCTCATGGGATTACCTTTACATAGGCTATCCCCCCTTCAGTCCATCAAGAATGCTGCTGCCAGGCTCATACACCTTACCAACTGCTCAGTATCTACTACCCCTCGCTGTTAATCTCTCCACTGACTTCCACTCACCCAACTAATGTAATTAAAAATTCTAACAACTTACAAAGCCATCCACAACATGGCCCCCACCCACATCACTAACCTGGTCTCAAAATACCAACCTACTCATTCCCTTCATTCCTCCCAAGACCTAATGCTCTCTAGCTCCCTTGTAACCTCCTCCCATGCTTGCCTCCAGGACTTTTCCAGAGCCTCTCCCATCCTATGAAACTCCCTACCCCAATCTGTCCAACCATCTCCTATTCTGCTCGCTTTTAGACGATCCCTGAAAATACTTCTCTTCAGAGAAGCCTATCCGGCCCCCACCTAACAACTGTACATTTACTTTCCCCATCAGGTCATCCCCCACAGTAATTACCTTTTGTATCACTTGACCCTCCCTCCTAGATTGTAAGCTCTAATGGGCAGGGCTCTTTAATTCCTCCTGTATTGAATTGCATTGTAACTGTACACTGTCTGCCCTCATGTTGTAAAGCACTGTGCAAACTGTTGGCGCTATATAAATCCTGTATGTTAATAATAAGGTGTGAAAGCCTAAATTTACTCTAGTTGGAGTCTTCTGTAATCCATTGCAGCCAGAATCCTCACTGGATTGTGGAACATCTTCTCTTTTGGCCTTATGTATCACAATGCAGATTCAAACCTCCAAGGAAATATTTTGTGTGTGTGTAAGAAATGTCTCAGTGCCAACACAACATTAGTCTTTCTTTCTGTATGTAAAAGACAGCAAGGAGCCTTCAGTGATTGTTTTTGGCATTATCCCTTATGCATTACAAACATGTAGGCCAGGGTTTCTCAACCTAGGTTCCATGGAAGGGAGGTCGCTAGGGGTTCCTTGAGCAATGATCAATTTTTGCCTCTCAGATATGTTACCACTGACACAATTGATCTTATTCGCTATATGTAAGGGGGCAATTCTTCCCAATGACCATCACACTAATGTATCATGAGTTGTAGATCTAGTAATTTTTAGAAGGGATTCCCTGAGACTGGAAAACTTATAGCAGTTTCCCAAAGTATAATATGTCCCTTATTATGGATCATTACACCAGTTTGGTGAACTACACCAAAATGGCTACCGTGCCTCTATTTCTATTCGCTGAGCCTACCATCCAATAGCATCCCCCTGAGGAAGACACGTAATTCCCTGTGTCGACACACATTGGAGAGGGGATAGGACGGTGTTGTTGGCAACAGAAGCTCCCACGCTGTCTGCGAAGACCATTAGGTGGAGCGGCATCCTCACGGGCATACACAGACCTGTTTTTTGGGTGCACTGCAAGCACCTCATGCATGCGAGTACCCATTTGTGGAGAAGTTTTTAAATAAAAGTTTATCAAGTGATATCACACTATCCAGTCTATTCTTTGTTTCCACTACCATGAGGATACCAATTTCAAGGACCCGGGATATTTGAGCAGATGTTCCCATAGAGCCCAGGGGTGGCTCCTTAGCGTGTTTAGACCAAACTTAATTGTGTGGTCACACGCTCTAAGGTGAGCGCAACCACATAAGGGGGGCACATGAGTGCCATCACTAAATTTAAAGAGGAAGTAAACCCTGATGGATTTACTTCCTCTTTGTTTCCCTGCGAAGGTAAAGTATAATGGGCTACTATGCATTGTCTTTTTGCAAATATCTCCTAAACCATGTAGGTTTAGGAGATATTTCTTGGACCTACAGGTAAGCCTTAATCTAGGCTTACCTGTAGGTCAAAGTGGTCTGTAAGGGTTTACAACCACTTTAGGTTTTGGGCAATTTTCACAAGGACTTTTTTCTGCACAGACCCCATAGGGGAGCTTACAACATTCATTCTATATGGACTTTCACCATTATGCATGTTATATACACAATATATAGTTATGTTTGAGCACTATGGCACTTTATTGATATCATGCTATGCATAATTTTAAATTGATTTATGATTGCACCTTTTATGTATGTATATTTAGCAACAAGTATCATCATTGTTTATAAGCACTATAGCACTATTGATGTATTTTGATTGATTTATGAAATGATTATTCTATCCATACAGCATTAGGCCCTTTTATAATATTTTTTAGCACTTTATTGTTTATTTTTATATTTTTTGCACATCATGGGATAGTGATCAGTGTCAGCAGCTGATATTTGGAGGCAGGTGTAGACACATAAGTGCATCTATATCTTTTTTGTTTTGCATAAGGGCATCTTTATCTTTCCCGTATGATATTGCCATTATTAGCTTTCAAGGCTTCCTGTTTATTTCAAGGGTTCCTCTATGTTGAAAAGTTTGAGAAAGGCTGTCCTAGGCAAACAAGATTCCAAAATCCTAAGGTTTCCTACCAATGGGAGTAGGGTGGTAATGGCAGGGATATGTAATGCAGTTATGTCTGAAGATATAACACGAAAAACCCTGAGCTATCTTTCCTTTATGCATTTCAAATATTAGTTTGATTTTTAGGCTGAACTGTGCCTTAAAACAAAATGTAATAGCTTTCTTTGATAAGCATTTGCCCTGGGGCTTCGAAGTGGGCACCAGCCCTCCAATAAGAAGAAAACCACCAAACACAATAGGGGCCATTAAAAAATTTAATTTTTTTTTAAACAACTGGAATTGTTGCCAATCATGTTTCGCCCTGAATTTTTCAGGAACTTTAAACAAGGGATACGAAGAGAGAGTATGTCACTAAGGGGGGGAAAGTAAACTGCTATGGGATTCGAGTACATTTAGTCTCTTTGATCAGGGCCTTGCCTTCTTTCAATTCACATCAGTAAAAATACAATAATATAAATTGTGAAAAATATGTAAATATTGGGGTTGATTTACTAAAACTGGAGAGTGCAAAATCTGATGCAGCTCTGCATGGTAGCCAATCAGCTTCTAACATCAGCTTTCTTAACCACTTCAGCCCCGGAAGGGTTTACCCCCTTAAAGACCAGGCCATTTTTTGTGATACGGCACTGCGTTGCTTTAACTGACAATTGCGCGGTCGTGCGACGTTGTACACGAACAAAATTAATTTCCTTTTTTTCCCCCACAAATAGAGCTTTATTTTGGTGGTATTTGATCACCTCTGCGCTATAAACAAAAAAAGACTTACAATTTTGAAAAAGAAACCAATATTTTTTTATTTTTTGCTATAATAAATATAAAAAAAATAAATAAATCGCAATAAGCGTATATTGATTGGTTTGCGCAAAAGTTATAGCGTCTACAAAATAGGGGATATATTTATGGCATTTTTATTTAAAAAATTTTTTTTACTACTATCACTGATTTTTAGCGGGACTGCGACATTGCGGTGGACAGATCGGACACTTTTGACACTTTTTTAGGACCAATAACATTTATACAGAGATCCGTGCTAAAAAATAGCCACTGATTACTGTTTAAATGACACTGGCAGGGAAGGGGTTAACACTAGGGGGCGGTCAAGGGGTTACGTGTTCCCTAGGGAGTTGTTTCTCACTGTGGAGGGAGTGTAGTGACAGGGAGTAGAGAGAGATCGCTGTTCCTGATCACTAGGAACAGACGATCTCTCTCTACTTCCCTGTCAGCACGGGGATCTGTTTGTTTACATTGACTGATCCCTGTTCTGGTTCTCTGTGGAGTGATTGCGGGTGGCCAGCGGACATCGTGGCCGCTGGCCACACGCATTGGCTCCGGTGTCGTGGCGCATGCACGCCTGCTATCGCTCTTAAAGAGGCAGACGTACACCTACAGTGATTCGCGCAGCCGTGCCAACCTGCCGCAGTGTAATGACAGCGGCTGGTTAGCAAGCAGTTAATCAGGCTTTGACAAAGAAAAAAAAAACCTGGAAGCTGATTGGTTTCTATGCAGAGCTGCACCAGATTTTGCACTCTCTCTATTTGTAGTAAATCAACCCCATTCTGTTTCTGCCAGAGCTATACATAATTCCTATTCACTCCTGGCATTATTCTAACATTCATTGTCAAATTAAAGTTTTTACTTCTAAATTTAAGGCCCAATAAACCCAAAAACAAACATTTATTTTATTGCAGTTTACCAATTCATAGATAGGGTGTTTGCTTTAAGTGATTGTAAAGGTTTGCATTTTTTTCTTTAAAAATAACAAAAATGGTATACTTACCTGCTCTGTGCAAGGGCTTTGCACAGAGCAGCCCATCGGGTGCCCCCACGGGGAGCCGCTTTCCCTGGGGGGGCACCCGTGCAGGTGCGCTCCCAAGTCCCACTGCTGCATCCATTGACACAGACAGCAGGACTCGGCCCCGCCCCCCGCTCCTGTGTCACCTGATTTGATTGACTGCAGCCGGTGCCAATGGCTCCTGCTGCTATCAATCTGTCCAATGATGAGAGAAACAGGGGCTGAAGTTTCTGGGCTTATGCCCATCGCTGGAACCGAGTGAGCGCAGGTAAGTAAAAGGGGGGCTCTGGGGGGGGGGACGCTGCAGCAAAAAAGTTTTTTCCTATGCATGAAGGGGAAAAATCTCAAGACTTACAACTCCTTTGAGTTGACTTTTTTTAGAGTTTTTTTTTTTTCACCCGGTGATCTGCTCAGTAAGTCTGTTATTTTTCTACAGACCAAGCTGTCCAGCAAAAGAGGCATTTAGAAGGTTTAGAAAAACCACTTTAACTATTTGAGCTCTGGAAGGTTTACCCCCCTTCATGACCAGGCCATTTTTTGTGATATGGCACTGCGTTATTTAACTGACAATTGCACGGTCGTGCGACGCTGTACCCAAATAAAATGTGTATCCTTTTTTTTCCCCACAAATAGAGCTTTCTTTGGGTGGTATTTGATCACCTCTGCGGTTTTTATTTGTTGTGCTATAAACAAAAAAAGACCGACAATTTTGAAAAAATAATAATATTTCCTACTTTCTGCTATAATACATATCCAATAAAAAAAGAAAAAAATTAATTTTTTCATCAATTTAGGCCAATATGTATTATGCTACATGTTTTTGTTTTAAAAAAAACCCAATAAGTGTGAATTGATTGGTTTGCGCAAAAGTTATAGCGTCTACAAACTATGGGATAGATTTATGAAATTACTGTACTGTTACTGTAACTGCTTAAAACGTGTTAGGTGAAATTTGGCATTGATTTGTTAGTCAAGTTGATCATCTAAATCTGCTACTGCATCTAACACTATCCTCTCCCAAGACTGAGAATGCTGCTGTCCAAGGGTGTCTCCATTGCTTCTACATAGAGTGGGGACACCCTAAGGCAGGAAGTGAGTTACTGGACGAATCACCAGTTAAAAATATAGGAGAAGAACCTATAAAAGGGAAACAAATGTAGCCCTCATATTAAAAGGATTGGTAAGCTGCAATATATTACTTTTTTTTTTTCTTTTGAGTTTAATAACCTGTCAGTCTGTTGGCATTCATAGCTTATTGGCTATATTTAGTCAACAGTCCCCATTTTTAACACAACTTTTTAATTAGACAAAGCTTCTTGCTTACTGCACCCAACCTACTTCTCTCTCATCTGTCATTCATTAGCCAATCCCAAAAAAGGCTAATTACTTAATAACATCCAGAAATCGACAGCGCAAGTACCAGAACAGTACTTCAAAGTGCTGGAACCTTTATGTACACTTCTATGAATGTTTACTAAAGGCTTTTTATGTAAGGAAGCTTGTTTGCCTTTTAGAGTTTCTTTTTTAAAATGGAAGTGAAGCAGAATTAAGCCGTGTGATCAAAAGAAATTAAAAATGTTAAGCTTTTATGTTTTTTTTTTAAATTTGTATTTGATGAAGTCAAATTAAATGTAGGTAGGCGTAAAAATGTGAGCTACTAGTCATGTGCGTTTCAAGATCCAACATTAGACTTTCGAAAAGGTGGCTTATCTCCCAGAAGAGGAGACACTGGAAAGAAATGTTCTAGGCACAAGGACCATGTTCATGGATTTTAGGGAAGGTAATCTGTGTATAAATGCTAATGCAATACAGTTGTGTCCATATATATTTGGACACAGGCACAATTTTAGTTTTTTCAGGTGTTTACCAAAACATATTAAAGCTATAGTTATATAATGGATATGGGCTGAACTTGCACACTCTCATGTTTAATTTGAGGGTATGTACATCCAAATCTGAGGAAGGGTTTAGGAACTACAGGTCTTAAGAATAGCCATCCCCATCTCTTTTTCAAGGGACCAAAAGTAATTGGATAATTGAATGAAAGGCTGTTTCATGGCCAGGTGTGGGCTACTCCTTCATTATTTCCTCATCAATTAAGCAGGTAAAAGGTCTGGAGTTGATTCTAAATGTGATATTTGCATTTGGAATCTATTGCTGTGAACCTACATTATGCATATTCAAAAGAGCTGCCCATGCAAGTGAAACAGGCCATTGTAAGGTTTCAAAAATGAAACAAATCCATCAGAGAGATAGCAGCAACATTAGGAGTGGCCAAATCAACAATTTGATGCATTCTGAGGAAAGAAGAACACATAGGTGAGCTCAGCAACATAAAAAGGCCTGGACGTTAACGGAAGACAACAGTGGTGGATTATCGCAGGATCCTCTCTATGGTAAAGAAAAACCCATTCACAACATCCAGATAAGTGAAGGACACTCTCCAGGAGGTGGGTGTATCATTGTCAAAGTCTACAATCAAGAGAAGACTTCACGAAAGCAAATACAGAGGGTTCACCAGAAGGTGAAAACCATTCATAAGCCTGAAGAATAGAAAGGCTAGAATAGATTTGCCAAATAACATCTAAAAAGCCAGACCAGTTCTGGAAAAGCATTCTTTGGACGTATGAAACTAAGAATGATCTGTACCAGAATGTTGGGAAGAAAAAAGTGTGGAGAAGCCTTGGAACTGCGTTACTGCCAGTTTAACGCCATTTACTTCTGTGTGCGTTACTGCCAGTTTAACGCCATATAGTTTTGTTTGTTACTGTACATTTGGCGCATTATATTTCAGTATATTATAGTGTATCCGAGTAGTGTGTATGTGAAGTGTGAGTACTCTAAAGTGCACCACGCACCACTTTACATTATTAATTAATTGATTAAAGTGCATCTACGTACAGATTTCCACTTCTTCTTTACATTTGCTTATAAGCACCGTCCCCTCCCACCCAATAATATCTAGGACAACACGGAGAGGCAGACGTTCCCTTGGCAATGTAAGGGGGCCAGAAACAAATGTGTCCACAGGAAAAGGTGGACAGTTAGGCAGGGCATCATTTCCTCTGTTTAGTGAGTTTGCCCATACATATTGCAATTTTTTACAGCAAGCAATTCTTGCTTTCATCAAGATTATCTCTATAGGGTTACGGTGGGAATGCATCACCGACACTCAAAGACCAATTTTTACACACCCGTTACTCCTACCCAAAGTCAAAGTGACTCCAGAATGTATCCAAAAAATCTCTAATCTTGTTCCAAGTGCACTACATTGTGGCCTCATCATACACACTGGCTCCCCAGCTGAGCAAAATTAAGGCAGCTTGCAGGAAAAATGTCATTTTTTTTGGCTTTATAAATTCAATTATTGCTGCAGCAGATTCTAGACATGGTACAGATCTGCCCCTTTGCAGGGAGACTAAGAGGACCCCCCAGGCACTATATTGGAAGGAATTTTTCATTTTTAAGCTTTTCCGTTAAAAATCAAAAAAATACTGCTCATTTAAAAATTACGTTTTTCACGAACTTTATTTTTTTTTTTTTTTTTTTTATAATTGACAATTTTTATTATTTTTCAACAGAAAAGAAATTAACAATTACAGCACTATAGTATTGGGTACAGGAATAAAAAGAGGTCATAGTGTCACAATTCAATTTGGCACATGGTCATCCAAACATTGGACGATTAAGCCTGGTAATGTAAACAGTTAGTAATGAAACGGAGTAGGTTAACTAGACTGTTAAACGTTTCATACATTGTATCCATTAGTACCCTTTACATATATATATAGCTTCAAAAAAAAGAAAGAAAAAATTAAAAGAATAAAAATAAAAAAAAAGAAAGAAGAGGGAAGAAAAAGAGTAGATAGAGGGGGGAAGGATAAGGGGGGGGGGGAGGGGGGGAGGGGGGGGGTCGCCACCCATCGCCAATCCCGGGACACGTCTGTGGGGGACGAGTTATAGGTACACGAATGACCTATATCATTGAGTCACAGGGGTCTCAAACAGAACCCAGGGTTCCCAAATACGGTTATGTTTCTCAAGGGTATCATTTAATGAGGCCGTAAGATATTCCATTCTTTTAACATCCCTGATCCTGGAGTGCAGCTCGGTCAGTGAAGGGGTCTCTCTTTTTTTCCATTTTAGAGCCACCAGGCAGCGTGCTGCAGTAAGCACATGCGCTAAAAGTTTTTTGGAGGTTTTTGAGAAGGTGGCAGGCGGAAGGCCCAAAAGAAAGATCTTCGGATCCAGAAGCACTCCAGTATCAAAGATAGACTGGAGCAGGGATTGTACCATACTCCAGTAAGAGCTGATTAGAGGGCAGGTCCAATAGACATGAAATAGTGTTCCCCTATCTTTATAACATCTCCAACAGCGAGAGTCGGCTGTGGGATATATAGAGTGGAGCAGGTCAGGGGTCTGATACCAATGGAATAGTATTTTGTATTGATTTTCTTTATAAAGCGTGCATATAGAGCTTTTAGTAGCCTGGTTCCATATAAATTGCCAGGTCTTAAGGGGTAAATCTGAGCCCAAAGCCTGCTCCCACTTAGCCATATATGGGTGTCTTGGCCCATCTGGTGAGAAATCAGTGATCAATATTTGGTAGGAACGTGAAATCATGCCTTTAGGGGACGAGCCCTCTAAACATAGTTTTTCGAAGTCCGTCAGGGGGGAGAATCTTAAATTCGACCCCAGCGATTGCGCATAATGGCGTATTTGTAGGTAACTGAAAAAAGCTTGTTTGGGAATATCAAAAATTTTTTGTAGTTCTTGGAAGGGTCGTAGCATTCTAGTTTTAGGGTCAATTAATTGTCCATACCTAAATATAGCCTTATCCATCCAGAAATGGGACATCTGTGAGGTTAAGCTGTCTGGGATATTGGGTGTGAATAGGAATGAGGTGACTGGAGACGTCATTGTGGTGAGCGGATATTTCAGTTTGGCCCGTCGCCATAATGTACGTAGGAGAGCCATTGGTCCTAGCAATTGTACGCTGTTTGGAGGTATATCAGAGCTCCAAAGCATGGAATTTGGGTGTATAGGGGCTAGCCATAACTTTTCTATCTGTGTCCACCTATTGTAAGCGTGTAGGGTACACCAGGAGGCTATGGGTCTTAGTTGGGCTGCCAGATAGTACTTAGCTATATTGGGGAACGCCAGTCCCCCTTGGGTACGTGGGGCATATAGAACCGATCTAGCAACACGGTGTCTTTTATAATTCCAGAAAAAGTTTATTAGGTCACCCTGAAGTTTTTTTAAGTGTGGACTCGGGATGGGGATAGGAAGCGTCTCGAACAAATATAGAAGTCTAGGTAGTATCGTCATCTTCAAGGTTGCAAGTCTACCAAAAAGGGACAGTTTCAGGGATCTCCATTTATTTAAGGAGGTTCTGATAGAAGCGAATATTTGGGGGAAGTTGGCCTTGTATAGAGTGTCGTATGTGGGTGTAATATGCACCCCCAGATATTTTAAGGAAGAGGTCCGCCAAGAGTATGGAAAAGTTTGTGAAAGCGTTGAGAATGTATGGGGTGATAAATTAAGAGGGAGAACCTCTGTCTTGGAGCTATTAATTTTGTAACCCGAGAGGGTGCTATATCTCTCCAGCTCTGCTTGTAAGTTCGGAAGAGATATGTGAGGTTGGGTGAGAGTGAGGAGGACATCATCTGCAAATAAGGAGATTTTGAAATCTCTGGTACGGACTGGTATACCGTGTACATTTGGGTTGTTTCTGATGTGGGCCGCCAGTGGTTCAATGCATAGGGCATATAAAAGAGGGGAGAGTGGGCAACCTTGACGGGTCCCATTAGAAATTAAAAAAGTAGGGGAGGTTGCAAAGTTAGTGCGAACCTGGGCTGTTGGGGCCGAGTACAGGTGGGTGATAGCTCGAAGGAACGGGCCCTCAATACCAGCCCGGTTGAGAGTCGCGAACAGGAAGGGCCAGCCCAGCCTATCAAAGGCTTTTTCGGCGTCCAAACTGAGCAATAATGCCTCTAATTTGTTCCTGTTCGCAACCTCAACCAGGTCAATGACCCTCCGGGAGTTATCCCCAGCCTGTCGACAGGGAATAAAGCCCACCTGGTCTCTATGGACCAGGGACGGCATGAAGTTGTTTAATCTATTGGCCAATATTTTCGTAAAGATTTTTAAGTCAGTATTTAGAAGTGCTATCGGCCTATAATTGGACGGGAGGGTGTGGTCTTTCCCTAGTTTTGGGATTAGTGTCAGGTAGGAGTTTTGCATATCTCTGGGGATGGGTGTGTTAGAAAGAAATGAATTAAAGAGGTTTGTCATATGGGGGAGTAAGTGTGTTAGAAACGTCTTATAATAGAGGTACGGTAGTCCATCAGGCCCAGGAGCCTTATTATTTGGCAGCAGTTTAATTGTTTTTGTTATCTCCTCCTCTGTGATGGAGGCATTAAGAGTCTCGAGGGCAGAGGAAGTGAGCTTGGGAGAGTCCGCTTCCGCTAAATAGGTGTAGATGGCCTGGGTTAGGTCAGGAGGAGGTGGGTTGTGCGGGACACTCGGGTCGTTATACAATGCGGAATAAAAATCGTGGAAGAGTTGTGCTATTTTGTCGGGGTGGGAGTGGAGGACGCCATTTGCCTCTCTAAGTTGTGTAGTGGTAGCGGTTGCTGCCTGGTCGCGAAGTTGTTTCGCCAAGAGTGTGTGTGACTTGTTGGCTTTGTCGTAATAGGTCTGTCTAAGCCTGACTAGCGCCTTTTCAATCTTCCCTATTTCGATATCTCTCAGTCCAGCCCTTACACTAGTGAGTTCTCTAAGGGTTGTCAGGGATGGGGATTTGAGCAAGCGCATTTCTAGATGCTTGAGTTTGTCCAGCAGAGCGCTGCGTGTGGCATTGGCATTTCTTTTTAAGGCCGTGGAAAGTGAGATACATTGGCCTCGTAAGACCGCCTTATGGGCTTCCCACAAAGATGGGGCGGAGATCTCAGAGGAGCAATTTTCCACAAAGTATTGCTTCAAAGTTTGTTCTAGTTCTATTCTGGATGGGTCATGTTTAAGTAGGAAGTCGTTTAGGCGCCAGTGGCATTTGCGAAGGGAGTTCGGGGAAAGTGTCAGAGATAATGTAATCGGTGCATGGTCCGACCAAGAGATGGCCTGAATGTCTGATTTCGTGCATGTTCGCAGCGTCGGGGCGTTAACAAAGAAATAATCTAGTCGTGAGTGGGACATATGGGGATGGGAATAAAAAGTAAATTGTTTAGCTGATGGATATGCGGTGCGCCAGGTGTCAAACAGGGCATATTTCCTAGTGAGTTGGCGAAACTGGGTGGCTGTTCTGTTGGTGTTTGCCTGAGATTTCCCCCGGCCCATTGAGTGTTTATCAAGACCTGGAGAATGGACAAGATTAAAGTCTCCTCCGATCACCAGGTATTGATGGGGGGCCCTAAACAGGCGGTCAAAGACCCTAGACAGAAAAGGGATTTGATTCGTGTTTGGGGCATAGATATTGCATAGAGTGATACTCACTCCTCTCCAAAGGCCTCTGAGGATGAGGTAGTGTCCCAGGGGGTCAGAGTATTGGGATTGCAACTGGAAGGGGGAGCCTTGCTTAAAAAGGATTGCCACCCCTGCCCGTTTGTGTGGGCCAGAGGTCTGATATATATGAGGGTATGGCCGTCGTGCGAATGTCATGGTGCCTGTTTTATCAAGGTGGGTCTCTTGAATGAAAATAATGTCCGCTTTAGACCGTTTGAACTCCCGTAGCGCTAGGCTTCTCTTAACGTTTGAGTTAAGGCCCTTTACATTTAGTGAAAATATATTAATCATGGTGGGTGTTTAGTGGAAAGGTACAGTAGCTTACCTAGCAGGTGCAGCAGAGCCTTGGAGTATAGGAGGTCCCTATAGTGAGTCTCCATGGTGGTTGTGGTATGAAAGCCTATGGCCCCCTGAACATGAACCTGGTCCCGGAGATGGGCGACGGCCAGGGAGTTGGAGAGGGAGTGAGAGATAGGAATAGTAGTGGGAGAGAAACATAAGAAAAGGTACAAAAAAGAGAAAAAGAACACAAAGGTTAGTGCAACGTTAAGGTCATTCAACCGTTCACAATATAACCCACCTACACAGAGTGATGGGATGGGAGACTCCGAAGGGCCCCCTCGGACGTCGGGGCCAAAAATACCAGCGTCAGAGAAAATAAAAAAGGGAGCCATTCGG
The DNA here is from genome assembly GCA_037952835.1 of Lithobates septentrionalis. Classification (NCBI taxonomy): domain Eukaryota; kingdom Metazoa; phylum Chordata; class Amphibia; order Anura; family Ranidae; genus Lithobates; species Lithobates septentrionalis. The sequence continues at coordinate 1,497,311 of JBBDGP010000990.1, read as the reverse complement.
AGAGTCCCGGGGGGGAGGAAAGGATGGACCCAAGGGGAAGAGGAGAACCTCCTTCCGGGCCTGCCTGCAGCTAAGAAAAAAAAAAAAAAAAAAAAATAAGAAAAAAAAAAAGTTTTATGAAAACTTAAGTAACAGAAAAAACAGGGAACCTGCATGCATAAAAATGGCAACCGACATGTCTATACTTATGTCACTGATCTGAGTAATAGAATAGACCCATGAGGCTTTTGGTTCGTGGAAGTTGAGGCAAAAGTAAGATAACTTCTATGGGTTCAAAAATGATGGTATAGAGGTGTACGTATAGGAAATTTCCTCTGCGTAATAGTATTCTCCTATAGTTTAACCTCCAACAGGGAGGAGGGTAAAACAGAGAGGGGGTGCCATGTCCCTCCCCTGAAACAGACAAACAGAGAAAAAAAGGGGAGAGAGTGAGAGCGAGGAGCAAGTGTAGATAGATGTAGGAGAAGGGGGAAGGAGAGAGGGAGGGAGAGGAAAAAAGAGGGGGGAGGAAGGGGGGAGGGTAGAGAAGAAGAGGGAGTGGGAGAGATAGGGGGAACATGGGGGGGGGAGATGGCACAACCCGATTAGTTATGTAAGTCCTATCTAAACTTTATAATCTCGATCAAGCATGTATTGCTAAGTAAAGAGAGAATCCGTTTGCTGAGTAAGTCCATATTATAAATGAGTAGGGTGAACAGGAGATGTCTCCGGGTTCTCAGGTAGAAAAAGCAGACATGAACAAACCGTACGAAACTGAAGTGAAACAACTGGGTAAGATGAGAGTTCAGATGAGCAGCAGTTCAGCGCTGACGAGGTGGAGGAGACGGACCCGCGGATCGTGGTCTTGTGCGTTTCCGACCTGTAACCTGGATCCAAGGGTCTGGGCGAGGTGGGGGAAGTGGCAACGGTTCCCATCCGGGGGTGGGTGGTACCGGTATATCCAGTTCTCTGCAGAAAAATTGAAGATCCTCCGGGTAACGAAGGGTTGTGGACTTTCCGTCTTTTTTTGCCGTGAGGCTGAAGGGGAAACCCCAATGATAGCGAAAGTCGTGCTCTCTTAGCAGGGTGAGGAGTGGTTGCAAAGATCTTCTCTGTTGGAGGGTGATCCATGAGAGGTCTGGAAAAAGTTGCAGGGAAGCCCCGTCAAAATCAATAGCATGCATATTTCGCGCCTTTCTCATAATGTCCTCCTTGAGGGTGTAGTTGTGGACTCTGCAGATCACGTCTCGTGGGCGAGATCCTGGCCCACGGGGACGCAGAGCTCGGTGTGCACGGTCCAGTTTAACCCGCTGGTGTTCTGGGCGACCTAGAATGCTGTTGAAAATGGCTTGCAGAGTCACATTTAGGTCTTCTTCTTGTGTCGCCTCTGGTAGACCCCTGACCCTAATATTGTTACGTCTGCCTCTGTTGTCGAGGTCCTCAAGGTGGCGTTGGAAGTCCCTGAGTGTGGTAGCTTGTGAAGCTAAGCGGTCGTGTATTTGTGAGAGTTCAATTTTCGTGTCATTTGTTTCTTCTTCTAAGGATGCAACTTTAGTGGACAGTTGATGAAGATCAGTGCGAAGCATATTAATCTCTGTTCTACATGTGTCACGCACTTCTTGAATTAGCATTCGGAAGTCCTGTTTTGTGGGCATGCAGCGGACGTAGTCTCGCCAAGATGTACACGTTTCAGGGTCAGGGTCAAAGTCTGGTGCAGCGTGGGTATGAGAGCCCTGTACTACCGCAGAGTAGGAAGCTGGCGTGGGGGGTCCCCTCTGAGGTGGTGGTGATGGGGCAGTAATGCTGGAATGTTTGGCTAACAATGGGCCTTGCGAAGTCCCCGTGTGTGGATGAGCCTCCTGTGATCCTGGTGGCCTCAGGGCCTGGGATGGTGCTGGAGCCTGGACTGTGTCCCTCTGGAGAGGGGAGAGAGAAGGGGCTCTGCCCCTGTGAGGCTGGGAACGTTGTGGCAGGGAGCGGGGGTCCCATTCTGGAGCATATGAGTCCCAGGGGGGGGATGATTGGCCGGATGACATAGAGGGCGCAGGCCCTATGAGGCATGGGGGAAAAGTCTGTGATAGACTGCCCAGCATGTGGCCTCCAGAGGAGGGAGCGATTAAAAGTTCAGCAGGGGGGGTCGGAGGGTGGGTAGAGGGTAGGTCACCCTCGGATCCGTACCTGTCGCTTCTGCGGTCCGCCGTAGCTCGGAGGGAGGAGGATGGTGAGGTTGCTGTATGTGGCGCCGGCGCCATCTTGGCCTCGTGGTGTCCGGCCGTAGCTCCTTGCCCGAAGTACTCAGTAATGAGTGGCGGAGGGACCGAGGAAGAACGGGTGGTGTGTCCTCTGGGGTCCGTTTCCTTGTTTTTGCGCGGTTTGCCCATGTTTAGTGGCGGTAAGGTGCAGGTCCCAGCTCTATGCAGGCAGGCCGGAGCGGGAGCTTCAGTGAAACACGTCCGCTCGGGAAGCCATCCAAGCCACGCCCCCACGAACTTTATTTTATTGATTTTATTGTCCCCCAGGGCAGGACCCAGACCCCTATAACCATTGTATGCCCAATTACTTGCATATAAGCCTTCAAAATGGGCACTTTTGATTTTTTGACGCTCGGATCCCATTGACTTTAATGGGGTTCGTTATTCGGTGAGATTCTGGTGCGAACCGAACAGGGGTCCGTTCGGCCCATCCCTACGTGCCAGTAATGGATTCTTAACAAAATATTAAAAACTAACATTTTATTTATGATTATATTAATTTGTCCAATTACATTTGAGCCCCTGAAAATCAGGGGACTGTGTATAAAAATATTTGCTGTTCCTAAAATTTGTACTTGATATTTATGTTCAACCCCTTGCATTATAACTGGAAGTCTGCACTTCAATGTTTTGTTTTCGTTTTATTCTGGTGGCATACAGAGCCAAAAGTATGCAATTGTGCCTGTGTCCAAATATATATGGACCTAACTGTCAGGGGCGGACTGACCATTGAGCCACTCGGGCACTGCCTGAGGGCCCTTGGCCACTAGGGGGCCCCATCAGGGTTGTCAGCCTCAGTAAAACCAGGGACAGTATGTATAAATCTGTGTTTTCTTTACATCTGTCTGTGTATACTGTGTGATTGTATACTGTGTGTGTGTGTGTACTGTGTGGCCCCATAATCTCTGATTGCCTGGGGGCCCCATAATCTCCTATTGCCCGGGGGCCCCATGAGTTATCAGTCCGCCCCTGCTAACTGTATATTCTCAGGAACTGACCCCTACCTGGCCACTGCATTAGCCTGAGTTTGTTTTACATCCATGCTTTCTCAGATATGCTTTCTAGCAAATTTCACAGCTACTTGATTACAAAACAGTGATGTAGCAGTATGTGCCAGTGGTAATCCTACAGCATGATCAAAAAATATGAAATATTCAGATCAATCATGGAATCATAATCTATTCTGCCTTTTACTGTTGCCATGTAGCTTGAAATTTAGCATGTTTCCTTAATATCAAGAACTCTGTGCATGTGCAATATAAGCCTGATTGTATGGATCAGTGTAATATCAGGTCTGTGTAGAGCATAACTGTCCCAGAGCCTCGGAGGTGTGCACGTACTATCAAGTCCTTGAAGGTATGAAAGAGGTATACCTGTCTGTGGAGCTATGGAAGTGATACCGAGTAGGTACACCTGTTTCTGAAGGTTTGGAGGAAGTGTAAATGTCCCCAGAGTTGTGGAGGAGGTATACCTACCTGTGGAGGTGTGCTTGAGGTATAATTGTTCCTGGAAGTATGGCGTAAGTGTAACTGTCCCTTGAGTTGTGCGGAAGGTATAACTGTCCCTAGAGATATGGATAAGTTTGCTTGACAAATGGTGCTGATTTGTGGTGTAATTATGTTAACCCCTTGATGCCAGCCGGGTGAGCCTTACAGTGGAAGTAAACCCATAGATTCAACAGTTTCAAAAACAGTTACATTTCCGGCACATGCTGGGAATGTGGCTGTCACATTGGATGTGCTCTCAACCAAACTTTCAAACCATCCAATGGCTGGTGTCATAACTGATCACATGTGCATTGTGCAGCATAATGGCAGTTGAAGATTTAAACAGAGGCCAAGATGGCAGTTTCCTTGGCTGAAAATGGTAGGGGGGTTACTTCCACTTTAACACCAAGTGGATGCCTATATGCGGCCTTGTGTAAACCTCTTACCATGCTGACAGTGCGCTCCCAGTGCGCTAGCTGGTGAAGATCGGTAAGCTCCTAATGCATACTTGCAATCGGGAGCTTTCCAATCATGTGACCGCTTTGACAGCCAACACAGTGGTCACATGACCTGAAATGCCCACCTCCAGGCTTTTGAAATTCTTAAAGGGTCAGGAGATGGTCAGCGTGAAGGGGTTAATACCTTGTTCTGAAATGTCAGATGCTATTTGAGGCACGGAACAGCCTTGATAAGTGGTTGTCAGCTTTTTGCCCAGAGGCTTTGTGTGCTTTACTATGCCTCAGACATCTAAGAAGGCCTCTTTTGAGAATTACATTTAGAGCAGGGGTAGGCAACCTGGGACCCTCCAACTGTTGTGGAACTACATTTCTTATGAGGCATTACAAGGCTGGCAGGTACAATTACTCCCAGAGGCATGATGGGACTTGTAGTTCTGCAACAGCTGGAAGGCCCTGGGTTGCCTACCTCTGACTTATGGTCTGCAATTGTGCCACTTTTTAAAGATCACTGGCTATCACTCTTTGCTTTTGTAATAGAGATTGAGAAGATTCCTAGTCTTAGCAGAGCCGGGAAGGAATATATTGCGTTTTTAGGTCCCTGCTAGAAAGGTTGTAGAAAGTGGTTGTAAACCTTCACATGTACCCAGTAAAGTGACTAGCATTATCTGATACACAGAGATGAAACAAATCCCCCTACGTAAATTGTAGTTTTTTTTTTTGCCATTTCTTCTGTAGATCATTCTGAAAACACGCAGAACATACAATTTATCTTTAGTTTTAGGGGCTTGGGAGAATCTAAAGTCTTCACACAGCCCCGTGTCACCATTTTAGCTCTTGGTGTTGGGAAAAGCTGTCAGAACTGAGTCATGCTGATAACCGTGGAACCAGGCAGCAGAGAGAAATAACAGAGCTTTTGAGAGAGACAAGTACACAGTAGAGAAGTGTGCTATTTTCATATTTCATGTCTGAGGTTTACAACCACTTTAACTCTCTCTATTTGTTACTGGGACTAAAAGTGAAGAAAAATGTAAAGTTTTTTTATTGCCACCAGAACAAAAATAGTGGAGGAATCTTCCAATGAGGACATATTTGCCCAAGAGTTTTCTCTCTCTTTGGAGATGTTTGCTCTCATTTACTTCTGTATCTAAAAGACAGTAAGTGAAGGAACATTTCTTAAATGGGACACAGGTGGCAAATAACTGACAGGTGTTTAAACTCTTTCCTACTGTATCCAAAATAGCAAAAAAAAAAAAGTTTTGGCACTAACAGCAGTGCTACATCTATAGTGTTAGCCCTATAGATGCAGCACTGCTGTTAGTGCCAAATAAAGATTTGTTATGCCGCGTACACACGATCGGACTTTACGGAATACTTGGTCCGGCTTTCGTCGGACAATTCGATCGTGTGTGGGCTCCAGCGGACTTTGTGTTCTCAAAAGTTTGACGGACTTAGATTTGAAACATGTTTCAAATCTATCCGACGGACTCGAGTCCGGTCGAAAAGTCCGCTCGTCTGTATGCTAGTCCGACGGAAAAAAAACGACACTAGGGCAGCTATTGGCTACTGGCTATGAACTTCCTTGTGTTAGTCCGGTCGTACGTCATCACGTACGAATCCGTCGGACTTTGGTTGATCGTGTGTAGGCAAGTCCGTTCATTCGGAAAGTCCGTCGTAAAGTCCGTCAAAGTCCGTCGGGCAAAGTACTGTATGCCGTAAAGTCCGGTCGTGTGTACGCGGCATAAGAAGAAGCAATGGTGTTTTTTGCTATTTTGATGTTTAAGGGACACAACAAGCCTGAGCACTAATATTCAGCTCATTGCTTAACAATTGTGCGGTAGAGCTTGGGTGAGTCTTTGTCTACAAAAAAAGTTTTGGTTTTAGGTATTTTTTTTGGCATAGTATATATCAGGTCAAAGCAACTATAAATAAAATTGAAAAGAAAACTCAGTACTCAGAATCCAGTAGGAGCTCTCCTTTCATTTAATGTTGAGATGATGCAGTAATCTCATAGCAGATGGGTGCAAGTGACAATTTTTTCAGCATGTCCTTTTCAGGCGATCAGCTTATCCATATAGCCTCCTAGCCTCCATAGTCCTCCTAGCTTCAGAGACCGCAACATTTCTGCCATAACAGACTTAGAAAATGCTATAATTAAATTGAAGGATCTGAGACTCTGCTTGGATTATCATTACAAGGCCTAGACCCTGTGGCACTAATGCGGGGTAAAGCTCTGCTGCCAATGTTGTTAAGGCAGTAGATTATTTTTTGTAATAAGAAAATGAAGGCCAGCAAAAATCTTTTTTTTGGCACGGGCATTATAACCTTTGTCAGATTTCTGTTGCTGTCTGTGCCCTCATTAAGGCTGGGTTCATATCGGTGCCGGATGCGGCTTAAGGCATGGGGTCAGGTGCGTCCCTGTTCTCCATTTCAAGGACGAATCAGGGCTGAATTTTTGCCTGAATTCGGCCCTGAAACAGAGCCAAAGACGCACAGGACCCCATAGAGAACCAGCCACAATCTTCTGTCATGCGAATTGGATGCAGTGAACTAGTGTGAACCCAGCCTAAAGAAACTGACCTGTACTCCCAGTGTCAGTGGTACATTAATGGCAAGTGTCCTGTTGGAGAGATTTTTCCTTGTTTCCTTTATTCTTAACACAATATAAAATAAAGTTTGGACACAGACAGCAAAAGAAACATGAAACAATCTAAAAAAAAATTTGGCTGATGCTTTATAGCATATCAAATGATTTTTACACAAGTTAGAGAGTAAAACAAAAAAACATAAAGTAAACTTTATAGTAAACTTGAATTTGAGGACCTATTGTACCTAAACTATCTAATAGTTCACATCCAGTCAGGCAGCCCCTTGCTCTTGGTAGATCTAAAGGTGCTGGTAACTCGTGCAGTGGAGAGCTCTGTATAATTTGTTAACTTGCATTGGTTACTGAACACTGTCCACAGAGCTTGGGCCACACAGGACACATTACACTGTCTAAGAAACCATTTGTAGGTTTTACTTCCAGTATTTCTTTTTAAAATAGTCCAAATTACAATATTAGGAAGGTGAACAATTTAAGTAAGCTTGACATTGCTCCTACCTGTGCCACGCTCTACCCAGCAATACCTACTATTCCTATGGAAGCATACTTCCCTATACCACTACCACACCCGACTGCAGTCAGGCCTGCTGGTAGGTTCTGACCACTACATTATGGGAGGCAGTAAGTGGTACCATGTGTGCTCAATCATTGGCGGTACTGATTTATTTTTTATGGGGTTCCTGCACAGGAAAGGTAGGATTAGGCAGCTTATGATGCCTCTGGGTTGCACATCAATGACGTCACTCCTGCTGACCATCTTTATTCACCTTTATGGGGCTTATTTAAAGATCTCTACAATGACACATGCAAGGATGAAATGCATCAGTTAAAGGCAGCCTCCAGGTGGGGAATATCAACATGTGCTAATTGATGAATCAAGCTTGTCTGCAGGATTGATGCCATTGTTGTGCGACCCACTTCTTTGTACTGAATTCAAGACCTAGAACAGTAAAAACCTTGTGCATAGCTTATGATGTCTCTTATTTATGTAGGGTTGGCCCATTCGAGGCCAACTATATACATTGCGAGCTAAATCTTGGGTCCTTGTTTGAATTTTTGAGAGAATTTCTCAGTCCCCTTGTTGAAATCTTCCAAGCTTAACAGGAACTGTGAGGTTCTTTACCATATTCACGTGATCACCCTTTGTTGTAATGAGGAACACTGCACCTACCCCAGACAACCCTTTTAGATGTACTGCATTGTGTAATATTTACACACAGCAATAAACCTAAGGCTATTTCCAGGTTTGCTGCATTCCATGCAAAGGACTTTCTTTTGACCTTAAGCTGTCTGCGGATGTCTAGGAGAGATAGTAAGTAAATTAGGGAAGCACTTTTTTGACAGTTATATATGACTGAAACAGAAAGGTCATTTTTTTTTATTAGCGTTGGTTTTTAAAAATAACTTTTTTCAAAAAGTATATTCTTTTATCCAAAAGTGAATTGCTCCTTTAAGCCAGCAAATGGATTATAAAACTGTTATTCATAAGATTATTTCTTATGCCGCGTACACACGGTCGTACTTTTCGTCTACAAAAGTCGGACAGCCTGTCCGACAGACTTCCGGCAGACTTTCGGTGGACTTGCGGCGGACTTGCGGCCTACTTTCTAACGAACGGACTTGCCTACACACGACCACACAAAAGTCTAACGGATTCGTACGTGATGACGTACACCGGACTAAAATAAGGAAGTTCATAGCCAGTAGCCAATAGGTGCCCTAGCGTGGCTTTTTGTCCGTCGGACTAGCACACAGACGAGCGGATTTCGGGGTCCGTCGTAGTTACGAAGTAAAGTTTTAAAACATGTTTCAAATCTAAAGTACGTCGGATTTGAGGCTAAAAAAGTCAGTTGAAAGTCCGGAGAAGCCCACACACGATCGGATTACCAGCCAGCTTTAGTCCATCAGCGTCTGTTGGACTTTTGTAGACGAAAAGTAGGACCGTGTGTACGCGGCATTAGAGAATGGTTCTGATTATAATGCAAACCTTCCTTAATAAGATCCCCTGTATTATTTATCTCTTTAACAAAAATTGAATGTATATCAGCAACACAGTGAGCAGAACAATTTGTATTCATCACACACCCTGCAAGCATTTAAATTCCTGTAATAACACTAGCTTGTAAAATTCACACCCGAACAATACAAAGTATAAAACTGAGATTGGATTGAGACTAATTACCCAAATAACTTTAATTTCAAGAGAAGGATTTAATGATAATGGGGCATGGGCATTTTAATTTATAGTCTTCTGTGGTGATTAATTAGCAGAGACAGGAATGTAAATAAAGACATGCTGTGAATTTACTGCCTCTAAATCCTTTTTGCTCTGTTACCAGCAAAGTTGGACAAAGTGAATGGGGACAGAGGCATCTGAGGACAGAGCTGTGTATGTAGCACTTGGTGGCTCTTTGTAATACATAGCTAGAAATCTTGGCACCCTCTATGCATGCTGTCCTCCCACGATAAGAGTTGTGTGCACCCTAAGAAAAAAATGATTTGCAAAATTGCATGACATTATTTCAGGCCTTGGTCTATATATTTGGCTCTACCCTGCAGCCAGATTCCTGCGAAGGTCTGGGGAGCAGCTTCTTCTGAGTGGTGAGATTAAGTTGACTCTTTTGGTCCCCCCTCTTAACCTACAAGTCCACGCGGATTGACCTGTCCGACCAGTGCATCGCACTCACCGGATATTGGATTTCTGAGGCTGGAGCTCTGGGAGAAGCCAGGCGTGCGAGTTGGTTGCAGTGGCCACTTGGAGTAGCGGGAGACCCTTCACTACCCAGGATTGGGTGAAAAGCTCTTCTCAGATGGTTATCTGGTAAGCCTGTGATAGGGAAAGCCCAGAACTTAAGGACTTTCAATAACGTTGACTGCTGAAGCCAAATTATAGATGATGTATTTAATATACAAGCCCATAGTTTTAGCTATAGGCAGGGAGAACAATACAGTAAGTACATGGTGACTAGGGATGAGCCGAACACCCCCCTGTTCGGTTCGCACCAGAACATGCGAACAGGAAAAAAGTTCGTTCGAACACGCGAACACCGTTAAAGTCTATGGGACACGAACATGTATAATCAAAAGTGCTAATTTTAAAGGCTTATATGCAAGTTATTGTCATTAAAAGTGTTTGGGGACCTGGGTCCTGCCCCAGGGGACATGGATCAGTGCAAAAAAAAGTTTTAAAAACGGCCGTTTTTTCAGGAGCAGTGATTTTAATAATGCTTAAAGTCAAACAATAAAAGTGTAATATCCCTTTAAATTTCGTACCTGGGGGGTGTCTATAGTATGCCTGTAAAGGGGCGCATGTTTCCCGTGTTTAGAACAGTCTGACAGCAAAATGACATTTTGAAGGAAAAAACACATTTAAAACTACCCGCGGCTATTGCATTGCCGACAATACACATAGAAGTTCATTGATAAAAACGGCATGGGAATTCCCCACAGGGAAACCCCGAACCAAAATTAAAAAAAAAAATTATGTGGAAGTCCCCCTAAATTCCATACCAGGCCCTTCAGGTCTGGTATGGATATTAAGGGGAACCCCAACCAAAATTAAAAAAAAAAAAAGACGTGGGGTTCCCCCTAAATTCCATACCAGACCCTTCAGGTCTGGTATGGATTTTAAGGGGAACCCCGCGCCAAAAAAAAACAAAAAAACGGCGTGGGGTCCCCCCAAAAATCCATACCAGACCCTTATCCGAGCACGCAACCTGGCAGGCCGCAGGAAAAGAGGGGGGGACGAGAGTGCGGCCCCCCCCCCTCCTGAACCGTACCAGGCCACATGCCCTCAACATTGGGAGGGTGCTTTGGGGTAGCCCCCCAAAACACCTTGTCCCCATGTTGATGAGGACAAGGGCCTCATCCCCACAACCGTGGCCGGTGGTTGTGGGGGTCTGCGGGCGGGGGGCTTATCGGAATCTGGAAGCCCCCTTTAACAAGGGGACCCCCAGATCCCGGCCCCCCCCTGTGTGAAATGGTAAGGGGGTACTTACCCCTACCATTTCACTAAAAAACTGTCAAAAATGTTAAAAATGACAAGAGACAGTTTTTGACAATTCCTTTATTTAAATGCTTCTTCTTTCTTCCTTCATCTTCTTCTGGTTCTTCTGGCTCTTCTGGTTCTTCCTCCGGCGTTCTCGTCCAGCATCTCCTCCGCGGCGTCTTCTATCTTCTTCTCCTCGGGCCGCTCCGCACCCATGGCATTGGGGGGGAGGCTCCCGCTCTTCTCTTCATCTTCTTCATCATCTTCTTCATCTTCTTCTTCTTCTTCATCTCTTCTTCCTTCTTCATTTCTTCTTCGGGCCGCTCCGCATCCATGCATGGAGGGAGGCTCCCGCTGTGTGACGGCGTCTCTTCGTCTGACGGTTCTTAAATAACGGGGGGCGGGGCCACCCGGTGACCCCGCCCCCCTCTGACGCACGGGACATGACGGGACTTCCCTGTGGCATTCCCCGTGACGTCACAGGGAAGTCCTGTCAAGTCACCGTGCGTCAGAGGGGGGCGGGGTCACCGGGTGGCCCCGCCCCCCGTTATTTAAGAACCGTCAGACGAAGAGATGCCGTCACACAGCGGGAGCCTCCCTCCATGCATGGATGCGGAGCGGCCTGAAGAAGAAATGAAGAAGGAAGAAGAGATGAAGAAGAAGATGAAGAAGAAGATGAAGAGAAGAGCGGGAGCCTCCCCCCCAATGCCATGGGTGCGGAGCGGCCCGAGGAGAAGAAGATAGAAGACGCCGCGGAGGAGATGCTGGACGAGAACGCTGGAGGAAGAACCAGAAGAGCCAGAAGAACCAGAAGAAGATGAAGGAAGAAAGAAGAAGCATTTAAATAAAGGAATTGTCAAAAACTGTCTCTTGTCATTTTTAACATTTTTGACAGTTTTTTAGTGAAATGGTAGGGGTAAGTACCCCCTTACCATTTCATACAGGGGGGGGGCCGGGATCTGGGGGTCCCCTTGTTAAAGGGGGCTTCCAGATTCCGATAAGCCCCCCGCCCGCAGACCCCCACAACCACCGGCCAGGGTTGTGGGGATGAGGCCCTTGTCTTCATCAAAGACAAAGAGAGAAACAAGAGAGCGCACCAGCCTAGTGCATTATCCTTAGCGAGTTTATTAGATTAAAAACAAGGTAAAAGCTACTCACAAAAGTCGCAGGTAAAATTGCATATCGAACGCACAAAGGCAATAGTTCCAGTGGTAGGCAGCTGTCCAGGTCCCGGGAGGGAGGCACACGGACTGCCGCTGGCTTACGCGTTTCAAAGGTTTGACCTTCTTCCTCAGAGCCTTAGTGGTGGCAGTCTCCTGCCGACTTTTTATATACACATGTTAGGCTAAAACAGACTGATCAGGTTGGTATCGGGGCTCCTCCCTTAATTGATGGGCGGTCCTCTGGGGGGAGGGGGGGGTGTTGTTTTGTTTTGGATCTTGGCTAGGTTAACATAGTGTTAGTTGGTATGCTTCCATATCCATTATTGTTATCACCAGTAAAGTCAATCTAACCCATAGTGGGTGAGCTGATAAGATCGTACCAGTAGTAATCTGCTCTTCTACCCTCGCATTCATATGTCACATAAATGATACAGAGTAATGTGCAGTGTTCAGAGGGTTAAAAGCATGAGAAAAAAAGGGGGGGGTGTACCTTATCATATGTGGATCTAATGCCATCTCCTCTGCTTGAGTGCGTTTGTCTCTGCAGGGGCTGTGTCTGTGTGGGCTGCCATTGCTGACACGTTCGCTCCTAAGCCCCATGGAACCGGGTGGAACGCACACCGCCGATTAACTTCCGGGTTGCGGTCCACAGGGCGGAAGTGCGGTCGTGATGTCACATCCCGTGCGTCTTACGGCGCCTGGGATGTGACTCAATAGAGTAAACAGTGGCCTCCATCTTGCCGTAGACACAGATAGAGGTCAAAGTCAGACTGATAGCGTCTGACTTCAAGTTAGAGAGAGTGGGAATGATAAAAATATGTAACTAGATTGAATATATAAGAGAAAACAATATTAAATAGTGGTAAGCAATATTATGTAGTGATAACAGGGAAATTCAAGGGGGACCAAGGGAGGGGAGTGGTGAAGTCTGGTCTGGAACAATAGTTGAGGATGGCAGTGCTCAAAACATGTGTATTTATAAGCCGGCAGGAGACCCACTTACATTGTATTTAAAAGATAATAAATGTAATAAAATACATATAAAATATTTTCTATAAAAAGTGATAATATATATATACACATATATATAGAAAATAAAAGCCTTATACACATCAATCACATATCCATATATGTGCATACGGTGATTATTAAAAAAGACAAATCTTTTTAAAAAAGGAATTTTTTGTTAAAAATAGAATCCGTGTATAAGTACAACGGACTGTGTACCTTGCCTATCTAATCTAGAAAGAGAGAGGGGAGGGGGGGGAGGGGGGGGGGAGGAGGGTTTTTGTTGTTAACACCTCAATAGACATTCATATAGTGGTTTTTGTATATTAGAACAAATGGCCCAAAGGTTGTTTAATATAAATCGGTGAACGAGATATTGTATGGGGGGGAGGGGGAAGGGAGGAGGGAGGGGGGGGGGAGGGAGGGGCAATCCACAACACTTAATGTCAATATTATTATACTATTTTATGTACTTCTGGATCCTCATTTAGGCCTCCTGGAGCAAGACTACCGAGGGTAAAGATCCAGAAGGCTTCTCTTTTGCAGAGCCTCTGGTACCTTCTTCCTATATCCAGCTCCCTTCCAATCGACTCGATCCCAAATACTTTCATACCAGCGGGGTCCCCTTGATGCACTTCTACAAAGTGTCTAGGGACTGGGTATTTATCTCTTAAGTTTATAATACCGCATTTGTGTTCACCAATTCTCACTCGCATAGGGCGTTGCGTGCGGCCTACGTATAAACGCCCGCAAGGACAAACTATACCGTACACTACATACTCTGTTCCGCAGTTGATAAATTGCTTAATTGGGTGGATTTTTCCGTCTCTCCCTACTACCGTTTTTTTCCTATGCCACATGTAATTGCATGTGCCACAGTTCCTGATGCCGCATCTATAGCAACCTTTTTGGTCAAAAATTGTTGCCCAGCTGTTGGTTGGTTTGCTAGTACATGTTTTTACCCTGCTTGGGGCTATCAGGCTTCTAAGATCTTGGGGTTTCCGGAAAACTATATTCGGGTGATCAGGGAGTGTCTTACCCAAAACAGGGTCATGCTTCAGAATATTCCAATTCTTTTTGATAATACTCTGGATTTCGAACGCTTTACTTGTATATTGGGTAGAGAAGCAGGCCTGTTGGATAGCTGGGGTGGTCTGGTGTCGGGGTTCTGTGTTGTTCGAATCATTACTAGATTGTTCGTCGTAGAGAGCCAAATATTTAGAAAAGGCTGATTCTATGTGGTTAGCTTCATAGCCCTTCTCACTGAATTTCTGCATAAGGAGTTTGCTCTGTTCTAAATAATCCTCTTTCTTGGTACATGTTCTTCTGAGGCGGCAAAATTGGCCAAAGGGGACATTCTGTATCCACCTGGGGTGGTGGTTGCTTTTAGCATGTAAGTATGAATTGCCCCCGCTGGGTTTAAAATGAGTTTTGGAAAAGATGTTGCCATCTTGATCACTCTGTAGTTCCAAATCCAGGAAGACTAGACATTTCTCATCTAGGACATGAGTGAATTCTATTCCAAATGGGTTGTTTCTGCAATGTTCCAGAAAGCTCTGGAGACTTTGATCTGACCCATCCCAGATGATCAAGATGTCATCAATGTATCTCGCATATAGGACCAGGTTTGCCCCAAAGGGATTGTTCTTCCATATGAAGTGTTCTTCCCAGAATCCCATAAAGATATTCGCATAACTGGGGGCAAACCTGGCTCCCATAGCTGTACCTTTTATTTGCAAATAATGGTCACCTAAGAAGGAAAAATAGTTGTGTGTGAGGGAGAATTCCACACAATCCAATAGGAACTTAGCCTGCCGAGGATTCATCCTATCATCCTTTAGTAAGAAATGGTTAATGGCTCTTAGGCCAAATGTATGATTTATTGATGTATATAATGAAGCTACATCCAAAGAGAGCCATCTGTAACCAGGTAGCCAGGTAGGATGACAGGATGAATCCTCGGCAGGCTAAGTTCCTATTGGATTGTGTGGAATTCTCCCTCACACACAACTATTTTTCCTTCTTAGGTGACCATTATTTGCAAATAAAAGGTACAGCTATGGGAGCCAGGTTTGCCCCCAGTTATGCGAATATCTTTATGGGATTCTGGGAAGAACACTTCATATGGAAGAACAATCCCTTTGGGGCAAACCTGGTCCTATATGCGAGATACATTGATGACATCTTGATCATCTGGGATGGGTCAGATCAAAGTCTCCAGAGCTTTCTGGAACATTGCAGAAACAACCCATTTGGAATAGAATTCACTCATGTCCTAGATGAGAAATGTCTAGTCTTCCTGGATTTGGAACTACAGAGTGATCAAGATGGCAACATCTTTTCCAAAACTCATTTTAAACCCAGCGGGGGCAATTCATACTTACATGCTAAAAGCAACCACCACCCCAGGTGGATACAGAATGTCCCCTTTGGCCAATTTTGCCGCCTCAGAAGAACATGTACCAAGAAAGAGGATTATTTAGAACAGAGCAAACTCCTTATGCAGAAATTCAGTGAGAAGGGCTATGAAGCTAACCACATAGAATCAGCCTTTTCTAAATATTTGGCTCTCTACGACGAACAATCTAGTAATGATTCGAACAACACAGAACCCCGACACCAGACCACCCCAGCTATCCAACAGGCCTGCTTCTCTACCCAATATACAAGTAAAGCGTTCGAAATCCAGAGTATTATCAAAAAGAATTGGAATATTCTGAAGCATGACCCTGTTTTGGGTAAGACACTCCCTGATCACCCGAATATAGTTTTCCGGAAACCCCAAGATCTTAGAAGCCTGATAGCCCCAAGCAGGGTAAAAACATGTACTAGCAAACCAACCAACAGCTGGGCAACAATCTTTGACCAAAAAGGTTGCTATAGATGCGGCATCAGGAACTGTGGCACATGCAATTACATGTGGCATAGGAAAAAAACGGTAGTAGGGAGAGACGGAAAAATCCACCCAATTAAGCAATTTATCAACTGCGGAACAGAGTATGTAGTGTACGGTATAGTTTGTCCTTGCGGGCGTTTATACGTAGGCCGCACGCAACGCCCTATGCGAGTGAGAATTGGTGAACACAAATGCGGTATTATAAACTTAAGAGATAAATACCCAGTCCCTAGACACTTTGTAGAAGTGCATCAAGGGGACCCTGCTGGTATGAAAGTATTTGGGATCGAGTCGATTGGAAGGGAGCTGGATATAGGAAGAAGGTACCAGAGGCTCTGCAAAAGAGAAGCCTTCTGGATCTTTACCCTTGGTAGTCTTGCTCCAGGAGGCCTAAATGAGGATCCAGAAGTACATAAAATAGTATAATAATATTGACATTAAGTGTTGTGGATTGCCCCTCCCTCCCCCCCCCTCCCTCCTCCCTTCCCCCTCCCCCCCATACAATATCTCGTTCACCGATTTATATTAAACAACCTTTGGGCCATTTGTTCTAATATACAAAAACCACTATATGAATGTCTATTGAGGTGTTAACAACAAAAACCCTCCCCCCCCCCCTCCCCCCCCTCCCCTCTCTCTTTCTAGATTAGATAGGCAAGGTACACAGTCCGTTGTACTTATACACGGATTCTATTTTTAACAAAAAATTCCTTTTTTAAAAAGATTTGTCTTTTTTAATAATCACCGTATGCACATATATGGATATGTGATTGATGTGTATAAGGCTTTTATTTTCTATATATATGTGTATATATATATTATCACTTTTTATAGAAAATATTTTATATGTATTTTATTACATTTATTATCTTTTAAATACAATGTAAGTGGGTCTCCTGCCGGCTTATAAATACACATGTTTTGAGCACTGCCATCCTCAACTATTGTTCCAGACCAGACTTCACCACTCCCCTCCCTTGGTCCCCCTTGAATTTCCCTGTTATCACTACATAATATTGCTTACCACTATTTAATATTGTTTTCTCTTATATATTCAATCTAGTTACATATTTTTATCATTCCCACTCTCTCTAACTTGAAGTCAGACGCTATCAGTCTGACTTTGACCTCTATCTGTGTCTACGGCAAGATGGAGGCCACTGTTTACTCTATTGAGTCACATCCCAGGCGCCGTAAGACGCACGGGATGTGACATCACGACCGCACTTCCGCCCTGTGGACCGCAACCCGGAAGTTAATCGGCGGTGTGCGTTCCACCCGGTTCCATGGGGCTTAGGAGCGAACGTGTCAGCAATGGCAGCCCACACAGACACAGCCCCTGCAGAGACAAACGCACTCAAGCAGAGGAGATGGCATTAGATCCACATATGATAAGGTACACCCCCCCCTTTTTTTCTCATGCTTTTAACCCTCTGAACACTGCACATTACTCTGTATCATTTATGTGACATATGAATGCGAGGGTAGAAGAGCAGATTACTACTGGTACGATCTTATCAGCTCACCCACTATGGGTTAGATTGACTTTACTGGTGATAACAATAATGGATATGGAAGCATACCAACTAACACTATGTTAACCTAGCCAAGATCCAAAACAAAACAACACCCCCCCCTCCCCCCAGAGGACCGCCCATCAATTAAGGGAGGAGCCCCGATACCAACCTGATCAGTCTGTTTTAGCCTAACATGTGTATATAAAAAGTCGGCAGGAGACTGCCACCACTAAGGCTCTGAGGAAGAAGGTCAAACCTTTGAAACGCGTAAGCCAGCGGCGGTCCGTGTGCCTCCCTCCTGGGATCTGGACAGCTGCCTACCACTGGAACTATTGCCTTTGTGCGTTCGATATGCAATTTTACCTGCGACTTTTGTGAGTAGCTTTTACCTTGTTTTTAATCTAATAAACTCGCTAAGGATAATGCACTAGGCTGGTGCGCTCTCTTGTTTCTCTCTTTGTCTTTCACTATTAGGATAATCCCATCCTTTGAGAGCAGCAAAGCCGAAGTCCATGGTCCTTCTTGAACTTTTTCAGCTAACACACCAGTGCGCAAGAGTACTTTTTTCGTCTTTCTATACAATTTCTGGGAACTCTAGCAGCAAGGTGTGCCAGCTTAAACGACCTCATTGGTCAAGGCTACATACATTCTACAAATGGCGAAGGTCAAATCAATAGAGGAAAGACAATTAAGAAGATCCTCTCTAGCAAAAGGTTTTTCAACCAGTATAAACACCTTTGAATTAGAAACGACTATGAACGAAGAAACCACAGAGGAAGCCACTGGGAAACAGACTCCAGCCAGGGAAGATACAATGATATCATTGTTTCACAGACTTAAAGATTTACTAGAAAGAGAGATGCTGCAGTGGTGGGATATACTACTTCTGCAGAAATACCTAGAATTTAAAAGAATACCCAGAGGTTTAAGAATCACAAAAATATGTACATTTTTAGACCTAGACCTCAGAGAAAAGTGGATTCTAAGTCTGCGCGAGTACAATCAGAAATGGTTACAATTTATTATCACTCAAAGAGAACGCAATCTCTCTGCGATTCGGGCAGACTTACACACTCTTCAAGAGGAATTATCCACTTTCTCTGACGTCAGTTCCTTCGAAAGTTGGGACCAAAAAGTGAACAAACAGATAACAGATTTTGAGACCAATCTCATAAGTAAAAAATCGGGCAAGTTTGAACGAGATAGATTGGATTATTTAAATGATCGAGAATTCAATTGGAAAAGGCCTAACAATAGGGAAAGTGATATTAGAAATAGAAATGACAATAGAAGTAAAAATAGAAAGGGTATGACAAACGAACAATTGTCAGGACACAACACATACGGTACACAGTTTCAGGGAAAACATCAAAAAGAAACACCAAGAAACCGCAATATCAAAGTAAAATCAAATAGGAACAGAACAAGCAATAAAACTAATACTGATCACAAAAAAGATCCCCCTGTGAATCAGACCACTTCAGGGGAAGGCCATTCACACAATAGACCCCATCATCAACAACACTCTAATATTAAAAACCAACAAAATCCCAACCTCACTACCCTGTTTCCCCGAAAATAAGACCTAGCGTGATTGTCGGTGATGGCTGCAATATAAGCCCTACCCCCCAAATAAGCCCTACCTTGTTTCCCCGAAAATAAGCCCTACCCTGAAAAGAAGACCTACAAGGACTTTAACTAGGGCTTATTGGGGGGGTAGGGCTTATATTGCAGCCATCACCGACAATCACGCTAGGTCTTATTTTCGGGGAAACAGGGTATGTCTAATCGAGTAGCTACAACTACTATGAATAGATCATCTGTATGTAACAGTAAAAAGATTAATACTATGGATACTAAGGCCAATCCACCTGAAGAACCACTAACAGAGAATCCTCCAATGACAAGAGACCCCATAAACATAACCACCACTAATGTCAGTGAAAACCCACAACTAGAAAGAGGAACATTCATCATACCATCAGCTAACGGGAGGAATATTTTACCTCTACTCGCCAATTGTACCCCAGGCGCTTTACCTGAGAATGTAGATGTTGCTTCCGATATCGACAGTCAATTGCTTAAGGACATTCCCACGTATAATCCGTTTTCCACTCTTGGCGATCTAGAAGCCAATAGTACAAGCATTTCAGACATCACACCCCCTTTGGTTTTTTTAGAGCAAGCAGTTGCAACCCTGGGGGGGTCTGCAACAAACCTTTTACCGGATCCTCTATTACATATACTGTCCACGGGGAAGAAAATAAGGAAAAGAGAAGAAGAACACGAAGAGGAAAAAGGGGAGGAGAGAGATACAAAAAGAGGCAGACTATAGAAACCGCTCACTCTACTATTAAGATCTATAATCTTTCTAGCTCTGTTTTTTCTGAAACCGAGCTAGACCTCCTTAGGAAGGGCCTTAACTTCGCCCCACCTAGTGTACCAAATTTGTTTGAACTATTTATAGATCTAAATAAATATATACATAAGCTTACTATACAAAGATACTACACATTAAAAGAAGCCAAGAATGTGAATAGCACGGTTAATGTAAGAGTCGAGTCAGAAGAGCCATTACCATCCGATAGTAGTATGGAAGAGGACTCCATACTCAATATTCTCGAAGAGCTCTACCAAGAAGCACACTTTGAGGGTCAAACAATTTTCGAACCCAAATTTGCCCCCACATGTGAAAGTGCTATTGTCCATACCTCTTTCAGACCAAAATCCACCTTCTTTCCCCATTGGGCCAAAGGGAGATTCATCTCTACCTTTTATGATACGGTTTTTAACACGTTTAAAACAAAGTTTGATAAACCTATGAAGACTAATATGAATATAGACAAAAATGCTGTACCTATAGATGCCCTCAAACAAAATAAGGATATAATTATCCGAAAGGCTGATAAAGGTGGGAGTCTAGTCATTCAAAATAGAGATGAATATCTATCTGAGGCAAGAAGACTCCTGGGCGACACTCAAACATATGCTGTACTTAAAAGAGATCCCACTCTGGAATACACTAAGGAGCTTAAAATACTTCTAGATGATGCTTTATCCAAAGAGATCCTCACCAAAAATGAGTACCTCTTTTTGTACAATAGACATGCTGCCACCCCGCATTTCTATCACATACCGAAGGTACACAAAAGCCTTCTTAATCCTCCAGGTAGACCTATAATATCTGGGATTGACAGCCTCTCTAGTAACTTGGGGTGCTACATTGACCACTTCCTGCAGGATATAGTGTTCGAGTTGCCATCCTTTGTCAAAGACTCTGGCCATGTGCTGGAGATACTGTCAAACTACAAATGGCTACCTGGTTACAGATGGCTCTCTTTGGATGTAGCTTCATTATATACATCAATAAATCATACATTTGGCCTAAGAGCCATTAACCATTTCTTACTAAAGGATGACAGGATGAATCCTCGGCAGGCTAAGTTCCTATTGGATTGTGTGGAATTCTCCCTCACACACAACTATTTTTCCTTCTTAGGTGACCATTATTTGCAAATAAAAGGTACAGCTATGGGAGCCAGGTTTGCCCCCAGTTATGCGAATATCTTTATGGGATTCTGGGAAGAACACTTCATATGGAAGAACAATCCCTTTGGGGCAAACCTGGTCCTATATGCGAGATACATTGATGACATCTTGATCATCTGGGATGGGTCAGATCAAAGTCTCCAGAGCTTTCTGGAACATTGCAGAAACAACCCATTTGGAATAGAATTCACTCATGTCCTAGATGAGAAATGTCTAGTCTTCCTGGATTTGGAACTACAGAGTGATCAAGATGGCAACATCTTTTCCAAAACTCATTTTAAACCCAGCGGGGGCAATTCATACTTACATGCTAAAAGCAACCACCACCCCAGGTGGATACAGAATGTCCCCTTTGGCCAATTTTGCCGCCTCAGAAGAACATGTACCAAGAAAGAGGATTATTTAGAACAGAGCAAACTCCTTATGCAGAAATTCAGTGAGAAGGGCTATGAAGCTAACCACATAGAATCAGCCTTTTCTAAATATTTGGCTCTCTACGACGAACAATCTAGTAATGATTCGAACAACACAGAACCCCGACACCAGACCACCCCAGCTATCCAACAGGCCTGCTTCTCTACCCAATATACAAGTAAAGCGTTCGAAATCCAGAGTATTATCAAAAAGAATTGGAATATTCTGAAGCATGACCCTGTTTTGGGTAAGACACTCCCTGATCACCCGAATATAGTTTTCCGGAAACCCCAAGATCTTAGAAGCCTGATAGCCCCAAGCAGGGTAAAAACATGTACTAGCAAACCAACCAACAGCTGGGCAACAATTTTTGACCAAAAAGGTTGCTATAGATGCGGCATCAGGAACTGTGGCACATGCAATTACATGTGGCATAGGAAAAAAACGGTAGTAGGGAGAGACGGAAAAATCCACCCAATTAAGCAATTTATCAACTGCGGAACAGAGTATGTAGTGTACGGTATAGTTTGTCCTTGCGGGCGTTTATACGTAGGCCGCACGCAACGCCCTATGCGAGTGAGAATTGGTGAACACAAATGCGGTATTATAAACTTAAGAGATAAATACCCAGTCCCTAGACACTTTGTAGAAGTGCATCAAGGGGACCCTGCTGGTATGAAAGTATTTGGGATCGAGTCGATTGGAAGGGAGCTGGATATAGGAAGAAGGTACCAGAGGCTCTGCAAAAGAGAAGCCTTCTGGATCTTTACCCTCGGTAGTCTTGCTCCAGGAGGCCTAAATGAGGATCCAGAAGTACATAAAATAGTATAATAATATTGACATTAAGTGTTGTGGATTGCCCCTCCCTCCCCCCCCTCCCTCCTCCCTTCCCCCTCCCCCCCATACAATATCTCGTTCACCGATTTATATTAAACAACCTTTGGGCCATTTGTTCTAATATACAAAAACCACTATATGAATGTCTATTGAGGTGTTAACAACAAAAACCCTCCTCCCCCCCCCTCCCCCCCCTCCCCTCTCTCTTTCTAGATTAGATAGGCAAGGTACACAGTCCGTTGTACTTATACACGGATTCTATTTTTAACAAAAAATTCCTTTTTTAAAAAGATTTGTCTTTTTTAATAATCACCGTATGCACATATATGGATATGTGATTGATGTGTATAAGGCTTTTATTTTCTATATATATGTGTATATATATATTATCACTTTTTATAGAAAATATTTTATATGTATTTTATTACATTTATTATCTTTTAAATACAATGTAAGTGGGTCTCCTGCCGGCTTATAAATACACATGTTTTGAGCACTGCCATCCTCAACTATTGTTCCAGACCAGACTTCACCACTCCCCTCCCTTGGTCCCCCTTGAATTTCCCTGTTATCACTACATAATATTGCTTACCACTATTTAATATTGTTTTCTCTTATATATTCAATCTAGTTACATATTTTTATCATTCCCACTCTCTCTAACTTGAAGTCAGACGCTATCAGTCTGACTTTGACCTCTATCTGTGTCTACGGCAAGATGGAGGCCACTGTTTACTCTATTGAGTCACATCCCAGGCGCCGTAAGACGCACGGGATGTGACATCACGACCGCACTTCCGCCCTGTGGACCGCAACCCGGAAGTTAATCGGCGGTGTGCGTTCCACCCGGTTCCATGGGGCTTAGGAGCGAACGTGTCAGCAATGGCAGCCCACACAGACACAGCCCCTGCAGAGACAAACGCACTCAAGCAGAGGAGATGGCATTAGATCCACATATGATAAGGTACACCCCCCCCTTTTTTTCTCATGCTTTTAACCCTCTGAACACTGCACATTACTCTGTATCATTTATGTGACATATGAATGCGAGGGTAGAAGAGCAGATTACTACTGGTACGATCTTATCAGCTCACCCACTATGGGTTAGATTGACTTTACTGGTGATAACAATAATGGATATGGAAGCATACCAACTAACACTATGTTAACCTAGCCAAGATCCAAAACAAAACAACACCCCCCCCCTCCCCCCAGAGGACCGCCCATCAATTAAGGGAGGAGCCCCGATACCAACCTGATCAGTCTGTTTTAGCCTAACATGTGTATATAAAAAGTCGGCAGGAGACTGCCACCACTAAGGCTCTGAGGAAGAAGGTCAAACCTTTGAAACGCGTAAGCCAGCGGCGGTCCGTGTGCCTCCCTCCCGGGACCTGGACAGCTGCCTACCACTGGAACTATTGCCTTTGTGCGTTCGATATGCAATTTTACCTGCGACTTTTGTGAGTAGCTTTTACCTTGTTTTTAATCTAATAAACTCGCTAAGGATAATGCACTAGGCTGGTGCGCTCTCTTGTTTCTCTCTTTGTCTTTCACTATTAGGATAATCCCATCCTTTGAGAGCAGCAAAGCCGAAGTCCATGGTCCTTCTTGAACTTTTTCAGCTAACACACCAGTGCGCAAGAGTACTTTTTTCGTCTTTCTATACAATTTCTGGGAACTCTAGCAGCAAGGTGTGCCAGCTTAAACGACCTCATTGGTCAAGGCTACATACATTCTACAAATGGCGAAGGTCAAATCAATAGAGGAAAGACAATTAAGAAGATCCTCTCTAGCAAAAGGTTTTTCAACCAGTATAAACACCTTTGAATTAGAAACGACTATGAACGAAGAAACCACAGAGGAAGCCACTGGGAAACAGACTCCAGCCAGGGAAGATACAATGATATCATTGTTTCACAGACTTAAAGATTTACTAGAAAGAGAGATGCTGCAGTGGTGGGATATACTACTTCTGCAGAAATACCTAGAATTTAAAAGAATACCCAGAGGTTTAAGAATCACAAAAATATGTACATTTTTAGACCTAGACCTCAGAGAAAAGTGGATTCTAAGTCTGCGCGAGTACAATCAGAAATGGTTACAATTTATTATCACTCAAAGAGAACGCAATCTCTCTGCGATTCGGGCAGACTTACACACTCTTCAAGAGGAATTATCCACTTTCTCTGACGTCAGTTCCTTCGAAAGTTGGGACCAAAAAGTGAACAAACAGATAACAGATTATGAGACCAATCTCATAAGTAAAAAATCGGGCAAGTTTGAACGAGATAGATTGGATTATTTAAATGATCGAGAATTCAATTGGAAAAGGCCTAACAATAGGGAAAGTGATATTAGAAATAGAAATGACAATAGAAGTAAAAATAGAAAGGGTATGACAAACGAACAATTGTCAGGACACAACACATACGGTACACAGTTTCAGGGAAAACATCAAAAAGAAACACCAAGAAACCGCAATATCAAAGTAAAATCAAATAGGAACAGAACAAGCAATAAAACTAATACTGATCACAAAAAAGATCCCCCTGTGAATCAGACCACTTCAGGGGAAGGCCATTCACACAATAGACCCCATCATCAACAACACTCTAATATTAAAAACCAACAAAATCCCAACCTCACTATGTCTAATCGAGTAGCTACAACTACTATGAATAGATCATCTGTATGTAACAGTAAAAAGATTAATACTATGGATACTAAGGCCAATCCACCTGAAGAACCACTAACAGAGAATCCTCCAATGACAAGAGACCCCATAAACATAACCACCACTAATGTCAGTGAAAACCCACAACTAGAAAGAGGAACATTCATCATACCATC
Source organism: Lithobates septentrionalis (assembly GCA_037952835.1). NCBI lineage: Eukaryota > Metazoa > Chordata > Amphibia > Anura > Ranidae > Lithobates > Lithobates septentrionalis. The sequence goes on along the minus strand of JBBDGP010000990.1, from coordinate 1,472,311 downwards.
AGCTAACGGGAGGAATATTTTACCTCTACTCGCCAATTGTACCCCAGGCGCTTTACCTGAGAATGTAGATGTTGCTTCCGATATCGACAGTCAATTGCTTAAGGACATTCCCACGTATAATCCGTTTTCCACTCTTGGCGATCTAGAAGCCAATAGTACAAGCATTTCAGACATCACACCCCCTTTGGTTTTTTTTAGAGCAAGCAGTTGCAACCCTGGGGGGGTCTGCAACAAACCTTTTACCGGATCCTCTATTACATATACTGTCCACGGGGAAGAAAATAAGGAAAAGAGAAGAAGAACACGAAGAGGAAAAAGGGGAGGAGAGAGATACAAAAAGAGGCAGACTATAGAAACCGCTCACTCTACTATTAAGATCTATAATCTTTCTAGCTCTGTTTTTTCTGAAACCGAGCTAGACCTCCTTAGGAAGGGCCTTAACTTCGCCCCACCTAGTGTACCAAATTTGTTTGAACTATTTATAGATCTAAATAAATATATACGTAAGCTTACTATACAAAGATACTACACATTAAAAGAAGCCAAGAATGTGAATAGCACGGTTAATGTAAGAGTCGAGTCAGAAGAGCCATTACCATCCGATAGTAGTATGGAAGAGGACTCCATACTCAATATTCTCGAAGAGCTCTACCAAGAAGCACACTTTGAGGGTCAAACAATTTTCGAACCCAAATTTGCCCCCACATGTGAAAGTGCTATTGTCCATACCTCTTTCAGACCAAAATCCACCTTCTTTCCCCATTGGGCCAAAGGGAGATTCATCTCTACCTTTTATGATACGGTTTTTAACACGTTTAAAACAAAGTTTGATAAACCTATGAAGACTAATATGAATATAGACAAAAATGCTGTACCTATAGATGCCCTCAAACAAAATAAGGATATAATTATCCGAAAGGCTGATAAAGGTGGGAGTCTAGTCATTCAAAATAGAGATGAATATCTATCTGAGGCAAGAAGACTCCTGGGCGACACTCAAACATATGCTGTACTTAAAAGAGATCCCACTCTGGAATACACTAAGGAGCTTAAAATACTTCTAGATGATGCTTTATCCAAAGAGATCCTCACCAAAAATGAGTACCTCTTTTTGTACAATAGACATGCTGCCACCCCGCATTTCTATCACATACCGAAGGTACACAAAAGCCTTCTTAATCCTCCAGGTAGACCTATAATATCTGGGATTGACAGCCTCTCTAGTAACTTGGGGTGCTACATTGACCACTTCCTGCAGGATATAGTGTTCGAGTTGCCATCCTTTGTCAAAGACTCTGGCCATGTGCTGGAGATACTGTCAAACTACAAATGGCTACCTGGTTACAGATGGCTCTCTTTGGATGTAGCTTCATTATATACATCAATAAATCATACATTTGGCCTAAGAGCCATTAACCATTTCTTACTAAAGGATGACAGGATGAATCCTCGGCAGGCTAAGTTCCTATTGGATTGTGTGGAATTCTCCCTCACACACAACTATTTTTCCTTCTTAGGTGACCATTATTTGCAAATAAAAGGTACAGCTATGGGAGCCAGGTTTGCCCCCAGTTATGCGAATATCTTTATGGGATTCTGGGAAGAACACTTCATATGGAAGAACAATCCCTTTGGGGCAAACCTGGTCCTATATGCGAGATACATTGATGACATCTTGATCATCTGGGATGGGTCAGATCAAAGTCTCCAGAGCTTTCTGGAACATTGCAGAAACAACCCATTTGGAATAGAATTCACTCATGTCCTAGATGAGAAATGTCTAGTCTTCCTGGATTTGGAACTACAGAGTGATCAAGATGGCAACATCTTTTCCAAAACTCATTTTAAACCCAGCGGGGGCAATTCATACTTACATGCTAAAAGCAACCACCACCCCAGGTGGATACAGAATGTCCCCTTTGGCCAATTTTGCCGCCTCAGAAGAACATGTACCAAGAAAGAGGATTATTTAGAACAGAGCAAACTCCTTATGCAGAAATTCAGTGAGAAGGGCTATGAAGCTAACCACATAGAATCAGCCTTTTCTAAATATTTGGCTCTCTACGACGAACAATCTAGTAATGATTCGAACAACACAGAACCCCGACACCAGACCACCCCAGCTATCCAACAGGCCTGCTTCTCTACCCAATATACAAGTAAAGCGTTCGAAATCCAGAGTATTATCAAAAAGAATTGGAATATTCTGAAGCATGACCCTGTTTTGGGTAAGACACTCCCTGATCACCCGAATATAGTTTTCCGGAAACCCCAAGATCTTAGAAGCCTGATAGCCCCAAGCAGGGTAAAAACATGTACTAGCAAACCAACCAACAGCTGGGCAACAATTTTTGACCAAAAAGGTTGCTATAGATGCGGCATCAGGAACTGTGGCACATGCAATTACATGTGGCATAGGAAAAAAACGGTAGTAGGGAGAGACGGAAAAATCCACCCAATTAAGCAATTTATCAACTGCGGAACAGAGTATGTAGTGTACGGTATAGTTTGTCCTTGCGGGCGTTTATACGTAGGCCGCACGCAACGCCCTATGCGAGTGAGAATTGGTGAACACAAATGCGGTATTATAAACTTAAGAGATAAATACCCAGTCCCTAGACACTTTGTAGAAGTGCATCAAGGGGACCCTGCTGGTATGAAAGTATTTGGGATCGAGTCGATTGGAAGGGAGCTGGATATAGGAAGAAGGTACCAGAGGCTCTGCAAAAGAGAAGCCTTCTGGATCTTTACCCTCGGTAGTCTTGCTCCAGGAGGCCTAAATGAGGATCCAGAAGTACATAAAATAGTATAATAATATTGACATTAAGTGTTGTGGATTGCCCCTCCCTCCCCCCCCCTCCCTCCTCCCTTCCCCCTCCCCCCCATACAATATCTCGTTCACCGATTTATATTAAACAACCTTTGGGCCATTTGTTCTAATATACAAAAACCACTATATGAATGTCTATTGAGGTGTTAACAACAAAAACCCTCCTCCCCCCCCCCTCCCCCCCCTCCCCTCTCTCTTTCTAGATTAGATAGGCAAGGTACACAGTCCGTTGTACTTATACACGGATTCTATTTTTAACAAAAAATTCCTTTTTTAAAAAGATTTGTCTTTTTTAATAATCACCGTATGCACATATATGGATATGTGATTGATGTGTATAAGGCTTTTATTTTCTATATATATGTGTATATATATATATTATCACTTTTTATAGAAAATATTTTATATGTATTTTATTACATTTATTATCTTTTAAATACAATGTAAGTGGGTCTCCTGCCGGCTTATAAATACACATGTTTTGAGCACTGCCATCCTCAACTATTGTTCCAGACCAGACTTCACCACTCCCCTCCCTTGGTCCCCCTTGAATTTCCCTGTTATCACTACATAATATTGCTTACCACTATTTAATATTGTTTTCTCTTATATATTCAATCTAGTTACATATTTTTATCATTCCCACTCTCTCTAACTTGAAGTCAGACGCTATCAGTCTGACTTTGACCTCTATCTGTGTCTACGGCAAGATGGAGGCCACTGTTTACTCTATTGAGTCACATCCCAGGCGCCGTAAGACGCACGGGATGTGACATCACGACCGCACTTCCACCCTGTGGACCGCAACCCGGAAGTTAATCGGCGGTGTGCGTTCCACCCGGTTCCATGGGGCTTAGGAGCGAACGTGTCAGCAATGGCAGCCCACACAGACACAGCCCCTGCAGAGACAAACGCACTCAAGCAGAGGAGATGGCATTAGATCCACATATGATAAGGTACACCCCCCCCTTTTTTTTTTCTCATGCTTTTAACCCTCTGAACACTGCACATTACTCTGTATCATTTATGTGACATATGAATGCGAGGGTAGAAGAGCAGATTACTACTGGTACGATCTTATCAGCTCACCCACTATGGGTTAGATTGACTTTACTGGTGATAACAATAATGGATATGGAAGCATACCAACTAACACTATGTTAACCTAGCCAAGATCCAAAACAAAACAACACCCCCCCCCTCCCCCCAGAGGACCGCCCATCAATTAAGGGAGGAGCCCCGATACCAACCTGATCAGTCTGTTTTAGCCTAACATGTGTATATAAAAAGTCGGCAGGAGACTGCCACCACTAAGGCTCTGAGGAAGAAGGTCAAACCTTTGAAACGCGTAAGCCAGCGGCGGTCCGTGTGCCTCCCTCCCGGGACCTGGACAGCTGCCTACCACTGGAACTATTGCCTTTGTGCGTTCGATATGCAATTTTACCTGCGACTTTTGTGAGTAGCTTTTACCTTGTTTTTAATCTAATAAACTCGCTAAGGATAATGCACTAGGCTGGTGCGCTCTCTTGTTTCTCTCTTTGTCTTTCACTATTAGGATAATCCCATCCTTTGAGAGCAGCAAAGCCGAAGTCCATGGTCCTTCTTGAACTTTTTCAGCTAACACACCAGTGCGCAAGAGTACTTTTTTCGCCTTGTCTTCATCAACATGGGGACAAGGTGTTTTGGGGGGCTACCCCAAAGCACCCTCCCAATGTTGAGGGCATGTGGCCTGGTACGGTTCAGGAGAGGGGGGGGCCGCACTCTCGTCTCCCCCTCTTTTCCTGCGGCCTGCCAGGTTGCGTGCTCGGATAAGGGTCTGGTATGGATTTTTGGGGGGACCCCACGCCGTTTTTTTTTTTTTTTTGGCGCGGGGTTCCCCTTAAAATCCATACCAGACCTGAAGGGTCTGGTATGGAATTTAGGGGGAACCCCACGTCTTTTTTTTTTTAAATTTTGGCTGGGGTTCCCCTTAATATCCATACCAGACCTGAAGGGCCTGGTATGGAATTTAGGAGGACTCCCACATAATTTTTTTTTTTAAATTTTGGTTCGGGGTTTCCCTGTGGGGAATTCCCATGCCGTTTTTATCAATGAACTTCTATGTGTATTGACGGCAATGCAATAGCCGCGGGTAGTTTTAAATGTGTTTTTTTCTTCAAAATGTAATTTTGCTGTCAGACTGTTCTAAACACAGGAAACATGCGCCCCTTTACAGGCATACTATAGACACCCCCCAGGTACGAAATTTAAAGGGATATTACACTTTTATTGTTTGACTTTAAGCATTATTAAAATCACTGCTCCTGAAAAAACGGCCGTTTTTAAAACTTTTTTTTGCATTGATCCATGTCCCCTGGGGCAGGACCCAGGTCCCCAAACACTTTTTATGACAATAACTTGCATATAAGCCTTTAAAATTTGCACTTTTGATTTCTCCCATAGACTTTTAAAGGGTGTTCCGCGGCATTCGAATTTGCCGCGAACACCCCAAATTGTTCGCTGTTCGGCGAACTTGCGAACAGTCAATGTTCGAGTGGAACATGAGTTCGACTCGAACTCGAAGCTCATCCCTAATGGTGACATTCAATATGATTGTTCTGAAATGGCTGAGAGCCTCAGTACAATTTATACATTCTACAGGGGGTGGCACCTTGAATAGGACTCTTTTGAAGTACCATTCAACTCTTTGGTGATATTCATTGATATACAAATGGTCATTTCACATATACACGTCACTTCCCAAGTTCTGTGAGAAAGCCAGAGATAGAACTTTTCACAGCTGAAGGTGTGAATGGCATTTGATCACCAAAACAGCTGTTAACTCATATGACTTCTAAACATTTGTAAAAAGTACCTCTGCTTAATCAGAATACATGTTTTGATAATCATAACTAAATGTTTGATAAATAAATAGTTATTCCATTTACCCTATCACCTGCATTGCTTAAGGTGGTGGAATCACATTGTTCCTTGACCTATGAAGATTTGTCACAGGGTGTCGCAACACCATCATCGTGTTGATTACTACTATCGCTGACTGTCTGTGCTTATTTGCTTTTTTCACCAGCAGCATTGACTTTTTTATGCAATTTTGTTTATGCTAATGCTCATTGGCATTTTGACAATTTTGGTGTGAAATACATCTACACATACACATTGCACTCCAAGTTGGTGTATTTATATATCAGATTTATTCTGGTCTTCATTTACTGTTTACTCACCACTAGCGCAGCTCCTTTTTGTTCCATTGTTTCGTTTTGTGTTGTATATCACTTCGAGTTGCAGCTCTAGCACTTCATTTAAATAGCGCAGTTCTTTTTTTTGCCATATATTTATGGATACCAGCAGAGTTCCACAGAACCAGCCAACTGATCTCAGAGGAAATTTTGAATGGACATGGTAATTTTCTTTTAGCCACTTGCTATTGCTTTGCCCAAGGTGATGTTGATGAATATGTTCTGCTTTCTCGCTTCCATAGCTGTAAACATTCATATTGATCCATCAAATCTGATTATGGCTAGATCTTTCATGTCTGACCTTCCTCTGATGTCTTTGGAAAGCTTTAGAGATGTTGTTCTTGGTGTTTGTAGTTGAAGATCTGCATCAATAGATAAATGGTATTTCTGTGAACCTAACCATATTTCAGATAAATTGGACCCATTAAGGGCCAGATTTATACCTCAGGCGCATATATGAACACGAAATGTGCCCCCTAAAGGTGCATTATACCAGTGAGGCCAAGATACCAGAGGGGATCTATACCAGTGGGGGGGCATGATACCTGTAAGGCCATGGTACCAGAGGCGCACTATACTAGTATGGACATTGTACTGGTGAGGCCAAATTACCAGGGGGTCAGTATACCAGTCGGGGCACTATTCCAGTAAATCCATATTACCAAAGGGGTGCTATACCAGTGAGTCCAAGTAACTAGAGGGACACTTAACCGCTGAGACTATGTAAATGCATTATTGTAGACCAACCATGGAATACAGTTTACCACGAAAACAGTTTTTGGTGTGAATAGAATACAGATCTTTGTTATATTTGTTATTTTTACACAGACTGTTGAGTGAACTAGTTCCAGTATTCTCCTTTTTCTGTTCCTTGTACCACACATGGAAAATATTTTGGAAGGTTTCCCTTAGAACTCATTCTTCCTGACACGATGGGAGTGTGTCCTTTTTCAGTCTTCCTATTTGTCTGGGAAATATTGTCAGATAATAAGATGAGAGTTGAGAGTCAGAAGAGAGTTTTATTTATTATAGTTACAAATACTGTCTTAAAGTGGATGTAAACCCGAATTTTTTTATATATATATAACATACTATAGAGTATAAGATTTCCTATCATTTGAGCCCAGTCTTGCCACACAGAGTTAATCCATCTCTGAGCAATCCTCTTTTATTGTTCAGTGAGATAAATCTTGACAAACAGAGAAAAACTTTGTCAAATCCTTCCCCTTGCTGTGAGTGACAGGTGATTTACATATCTTGTGCACTAGCACAAGACATGCATTATTTTTTAATTCCCTCCCACTCCTTTCTTCAGCAGCTCTGCAAGGATTGGCTGTTCCACACCTCAGCATGATTTGGCATGCTGAAGTCATGTGGTTACTTTCCTGTCTTTTCACTGGATGTTAGAGATCATAGCAGTTCAGTGTTAGAAATACACAGGAGAAAATGCATATTGACAAGGGGAGTGTAGAGGTGGGCGGGGAGTCTACTGACATCACTACTCCACCCACCGAGCTCCAGACAACAGACCCACCCACAGAATATGCAGTTTTTCGGGTCTAATAACAGACAGAGGGGAGACATTTGACAGGTAAAGATACATGCAGGAGGCATGTATATCCTTATAGATAACCCCTATGGCAGTAGTTTAGAAAGGATGACATTGGGTTTACATCCACTTTAAGTATTTGTGCTTTTTTTTTTAGGTTCCTTTATTTCATTCTATATGCACTTAGGTTTGTCTTGTTTAAACAATTTGTAGCTGTTTTTCTTCTGTCTTTCTTGGTGTAACCAAGTACTTTTATGCAGCGGGCCATGTCAGCTTTGTTGTATTATAGAGTTCAGCTATATAACCTTTGCTTCAGACAGCAGCAACAGTTTTGACATAATTTTTGTGCACCAAAAATAACTAAACTCGACTAGATGAATGCATGCTGAGAAATCATAGACAAATTGTGGAAAGAATGTAAGTTGCATAAAAGCACAAGGCAACATTTGAAAGAACTTTGATGCATATAAAACATTTATGTCCTTTTACTCCGTGTCAAAAGCAGCCAATATGTTTCCCAATATCTGCAACCCTTGAAAGTTAAAGTGTGTCAGAAACCATGAAATCAGGCCAAGACAGAAGTACAGTTAAATCACACTTGTTTAATAATAAAAGTAAAAGAACAAACGTAGTCAAAACATAGCCAAAGTTCAGTAACCGGAACGGATAGTCAGCCAAGCCAGAAGTCAGGGATCTATGCAGTGGAACAGCAAGCAGGATCTAGAGCCAGAAGGGATGTCAGCAAAGCAAGTCTTTAGACCTCTTTCACACTGGAGTGTTTTGCAGGCGATATAGCGTTAAAAATAGCACCTGCAAACCGCTCTAAAACAGCTGCTTCGTTCACTCCATTTTGAAAGCCCGAGGGCTTACACACTGGAGCGGTGCGCTGGCAGGGCATCAGAAAAAGTCCTGCCAGCAGCTTCTTTGGAGCGGTGAACTCACCGCTCCTCCACCGCTGCTCCCCATTGAAATCAATGGGGCAGCGCTGCGATACTCCTGGCAAAACGCTGCTCCGGCGGCGTTTTGCTGGTGGATTTAAGCCCTTTTCGGCCGCTAGCGTGGGGTTAAAACTGCCCCCGCTAGCGGCCGAATAGCACCGCTAAAACGATGGTAAAGCGGCGCTAAAAATAGGCCCTAGGCGGCATAGTGTGAAAGGGCTCTTAAACAGGAACACAGCAGATATTCTCTGTGATGTTGACCAAGGCGAAGGCAGAGCTCCTCTGGACTGGACGGTATAAGTAGGCAGGACTGACGAGCAGGATCATCAACAGCTGAGTAACTGTGGAGAGATGGGACCTGGCAATTAGCCAACAGCTAAGCGGCCAGCTCAGAGAAGGAAGGGCTGAGCCCTGACAAAGTGGAACTGATATGAAAAAAAAGTTAAGATTTCCCAGGTTGTAGAGAAGTTTAGAAGTTTAGTTTAGAAATGTTAATTGTAGAAACATAGAAAAGTGATGGCAGAAAAAAGACCAAGTGGTCCATCGAAAACATATATATATAGTATGTGTGTGTGTCTGTGTGTTTTTTATATTTGTATTTTATTAATTTTTTTCGTTCACTTATTTTGTTTGAGTATGCTTGTTCCATCCATGTTTGAAACTACTTACTGTTGACTGACTCACTACCTCTGCTGGAAGCCTATTCCAAGCATCAACCACTCTTTCAGTAAAATAATACTTTTGAAGCTTAAAAGAGAAGTATGGGTTTTCTTTTTTTTTTTTATCCATACTTACGTGGATGCAGCATCAGTCTGATGCTGCATCTGTCCCCTGGCGCCTCTAACACTGAGAACCGAGCGATTGAACACCGCCGATCGCTCAGTTCTCACAGCTCCCCGAGCAGAGAGCCGCTGACTGCCACCCCCTGGAGCATTGGGCTGTGGAGGGGGCAGGAGCGGCTGAGCCAAGTGCCGGTCCAGGAATCTGGGCAGATCCTGACTCCATGGCATGATGACTTCTTAGCTTAGACCGACTCTGTGACGTCAGCAGAGAGCGGACTTCAGCCCACTCTCTGCTGAAAATGGGTCATAGGAGTGCAAAATAAACTGCACTCCTGTAATCTATAGGAGAAGTACAGCCAAACGGACTTTGGCTGTACTTCTCCTTTCATTTTGAATTTTCCTCCAGTTAGTTTGAGATCATGTCCCTGTGTTTTTGATCTTGGTTTCATGTTGAAAATACTGCCCTCTTAAATCTTATTCTCACCCCCTTGATGTATTTTATGGTTTCAATCATGTCTCCCCTTTCCCTTCTTTCCTCCAGACTGTGCATATTAAGTTACTGATGTTGCTTTCGATACATTTCATCCCTCAGACCTTTCACCATATTGTTTCCCATCTCTGGACACGTTTTATCTGATCAATATCTATTTCAAAGTGAGGTCTCCAGAACTGGACACAGTATTCTAAATGAGGTCTGACTCAAAATCTATATAGGGGAATCCGAACCTCCTTCCTCCTACAGGTGACTCTTCCAGTGATGCATCCTAGAATTTAATTCACTTTTCCCACTGCCTGGCCACACCGTTTGCTCATTTTGCAATCATCTGAAATAAGTGCCCCCCAAATCTTTTTTCTTTGTATTACTGGCCAACACTGTACCCCCAATGTTGTACTCTCTCACAGGATTCTTTTTCCTTAGGGGCATTATTTTACATTTAGAAACATTATATTTTACCATGTTACAGACACCTCCAGGGATATCAACCCTATTTCACACCTTTGTATCAGCAAAAAGACATACATTGCCCAACAAACCTTTAGTTAAAGCACTGACATATATATTTAATAGAACGGGATCTAGTACAGAGCTTTGTGGTACACCACTAGTGACTGGTCTCTATTCCGAATAAACCCCATTTACAACCACACTCTGGTATCTATCCTTTAGCCAACTTCATATCCACTGAACCACCCGAGGGTTGAGTCCTAGCTTGTACAACTTTTTTATTAAATGATTATGTGGAACTGTATCAAATTGCTCAAGATTTGCTATTTCCACAGCACCACCCTGGTCCAAAATATTGGTAATATAGTCAGAAAATCAACGATTCTTCTTTTCAGGAGTGATTCCATTAACTTAATTACAACTGATGTTAAACTCACTGGCCTGTAATTGCCAGCTTCTACCTTGCTGCCCTTCTTGTGGATAGGTACAATATTGGCTATCCGCCAGTCATGGGGAACTTCTCCCGTTAGAAGAGATTGACAAAAAAGATCCATTAGCCGCCACCCCCTCCACCTTCTAGCGATGCGATGCTCAATTCATCGCCACCCCCTATTCATGTGTCCGGCCCCTTTCAGGATGCCGGGCACCTGAATTACAGCGGCGGAGGCTCTAATAGGCATCAAAATAGGGTGGGCTCATGGCGCAGAGCATTGCGCTACGAGCCCACCCAGGTGTTACAACAGAGAATTAATATTCACTGTTCCAACACTAATTCTCCTCCTGGCCATTCGGGAAGCGAGTCTGATACCTGTCACCTGATTGGCTGAAAGGACAGGCGGTCCTTTTGGACGCCTAGGAGGAGGGGAGGAGACGCACAGCGTAAGCGAGGAGGAGGGAGGAGGAGAAGACACAGGAGCCACTACCTGATGCCCCAATGCCCGCCGCAGCCTGATGTCCGCCAATGCTCCGATCCCAGCCACTCCTTGATGTCCACTGCTGCCTGATGCCCTGCGCCTAGATGGGGTAAGTGGACTGACCGGCTGACAGTGAGTGGGGGGGGGTATTGAGGTGCCGCAGGGGGGTGCCCCCCAACAAAAAAACACGAGCCGCCACTGTTATTGAAATTCAATTTAAAGGGGAGAACTGTGGTTGGGTTTTAACACATGCTCCTGATCACATGATGGAGCATCAGAACAGTTGTTTTTTATAGTCTTCTTTTCATTCACAAAAGCAAGTGCTTAAAAAATATATATATATATATATATATATATATATATATATATATATATATATATATATATATATATATATATATTGTGAATTGGTAAAGCTGATATTTGTGTGCTTTGAATGCCATAAATTCTTTTCTAAGGATTAAACATAGGAAAAGCATAGGTGGGGGAAAAACACAGGTGCCTGTCTAAAATGTTTCCAATTTGAGCCTGCACAAAGACTGAACATGTTTTTGTGTTACTGTTCTTTTAATCACTGTGCATGCATTAGTGCACATAAAACTTCATAAGCATATTGCTGAATATGCATTCAAAATGGGTTGAAATGTACCTGAAACTGCTGTTAAATATGAATTTATTCATTTCAGTTATCTTGTATAGCCCCTGGTAAAACTGTTTAAAACTTAAAAAAATTCCTTGATCTCATTGTTACTAGATGATTGCTGATGAAAGGGAAGTAATGTAATGCTCTGCCAGTGCTTGTATTGTTAATTAGTCTTTTTTGTTGAATTTTACATTTTCTTTTTCATTTGTGTCTGATTAGTTTTTGCTTGTTGCGAACCTAAGCTTCTAAATTGGAAAGCTGTGGGCCTATATTTTTTTCATCCCAAGCAGAATCCTTCATTGAATCAGGTACCTACAATACCCAGACTAAAATGATTTTATGGATACCTAATCCACTTCCTAAATTAAAACTGAGTTTATTTAGACAGATGTAAAAAGAAACAGAGGTCAGCTATATTTAAAATAAAAAAAGCTTTCGTTGCTGTATTCATCTGCAGTTGTCTCCCACAGGAATTCCTTTCCAACTGTGGATGTAACGACTGTAACTTCAACATCATTTAGCCCACTTTCTCTGAGCCTAGGCTGTCATGGAACCTTAGGTTAAGGTGACCAGATTTTTAAAATGAAATCCGGGGACATATTTTTTTTTTTTTTACTAGTAATGGCAGCAATCGACGACTCTTTGCCCGTCTCCGCCGCCGTCGCCCGCCTCACAGCCTGTTAAGTCTAAAGCCCCATACACACTATCAGATTTTCTGCTGATTCTTTCCTTCAGATTTACCAAAACCATATAATATGAGGTCAAACCTTAGGAGTTTCAATTTGTATGCAATCAAGCAGGACCTTGCACTACATGGTTTTGGTAAATCTGAAGACAAAAATCAGCAGAAAATCTGTTAGTGTGTATGGGGCTTTACTCTTCGGGCCCCGGCTACTACTGGGTGGGGAGCAGAGGAAGATCACTCCACCAGGGAAGGCAAGGAGATAAGCAGGCAGGCGGCTGGCCGGGACTTGAGCCAAGGCAGAAGAACATGCGAGTGGAGCTGAATGGGCATGCAATTCAGATTTTTTTCTTTTTATGCTGCACGGGCTGTCTTTGAAATTGCCCCAGTCCCTGCTCAAATCCAATCCGGGGACAAAACTGGGGACGGATTTGGTCCGGGGACAGTGTCCTCAATCCGGGGACTGTCCCCGGAAACCGGGATGTCTGGTCACCCTACCTTAGGTTGAAAAGGAAAAAAACACTTTTAAGCTCCAGGATTGTGCCTACATGTAGTGGACACTTCCTATTGAATGTCCAGTGTTGGGGTACTCTCAGGATCCAGAAGAGGATGATGTCATCACAGGATAACTGTGATCTCTGGGGGAGCATCACAGCACTGGACCAGTGGTCCTCCACCGGGAACCTCCGGGAGGGGAGACTTGGGTAAGTATATCTGACTTTATAAGGCAAGGAGGAATAATGCATAGTAGCTGGGGTCAGAGAGTGGTGGGGCTTTAAGCAGAAACAACACACACACACACAAACAAAAGTTTTCTAGTACTGAAAATCACATGTTCAGGACCTGTAGCACTTGTACAGATGAAGGTCATCATCCAGTCATCCCACCACTGGTGTTAATACAGGGGAAGAGACCAGCAAAATGTAGGGCTACCTTAGATGACAAGCCCAGTAGCTGTTATGCTACATCTGTTGCTTGAGCCCTGACTGTCTCTTCTAAAGTGTTTTGACATAATATATTCTGTGTGTTAGTAATGGAACTTGTGTAAAGGAGGTTTTGAATGAGCTTGTATTTCAAATATTTTGGTCTTTTATCTGAAGAGTGACATTCATTCAAACTAATTATATGGCAAAGATGATGACTTATCTTCATAAGTTACACTTATGAGTTATAAGTGTTATACAAAAATAAATTGAAAGTGTATCTTTTATATACAGTAAAGGAGGTTTATTCTGTTTTTTGTAACGTGGAAGATCTAAAATGTGGGTGAATAAAGCAGAAACCGAAAAATTGCTTTTACAATTCATTGACTCTATATTTGATAAATCGCTCATCGCAGGGCAATGTGTGTTATTGGGTTAGGGAAATGGCATTTTAAAGTTAAGTGCTTCCCCTGTGCTGGAGACGGGAGGACTGCAATATGCTGCTTTGTAAATGTCCTTTTTAATGGATTCTCCTGGAGCGACCGGGCAGATTCCAGAGAGTTAAATAGAAAGCTCATTATTTTCAGTTATAACCTGCTGATAACATTGATTAATGACACCAAAGCTTCAAAATAAATGAGCACTGTGTGAAGCTGAATGCGAATGGAGGCTTTATTCACAAGAACAGAGATGTCCCTTACCTGGGAGGTGAGCTTTACACCCCTCTCTGCTAGACATCTGAAACCAGCCATTTCACCTGCACTTCAGAATCCACAGTAGCTTTGCAAGTTGCATCTCTTCAGTTTGTTGTATATAACATACCCCCCCCCCCCCCCCCCCCCCATAAATAGGCCAAATTTATAACCCCTGCTGTATGATGTCTACCTGACCTGAGCCTGTTCAAGCATACTCTGGTTTAAAATGTTCTCTCTTTTTATACAGTAATATACTGTATAGTGTTGGGTTTTATTTAATTCAATGGTAGTGCAAAACAGTGAGTCCAATCTACTTTAAATGTGCTTTTTAGGGCCTTTTCTGAACACTTTTATTTAAAACCGCAAAGCAAAGTTCAACAAAAGATATCAGTTGTCCACACAGGTGGTTTTGTCGTTGAAACTTACACAATAAAAATACTTCAGCCTCATGCTCACTCTCCTTGGTAATCCTGCTGCTCAGGCTTCATGCCTTGGTTCTCCTGACCATCAAACACACACCCCAAAGCTCTTGCACAGAAGCTGTACAGCTTGTCTCTTTCCTTTTCCTGCAGTTCCCTGCTGCTATGTCCTTCACCCAGGCTCAGGCCTTTGTTTGTCCTGTCCTGGACAGCATGGTGCACCTCTCTTCTCCCTTGCAAACACACGGACCCCTGGGAGGGTGAAGCCCTGAACTCTAATCCTGGCTCTAATATGAACCCAGCATACAACTACACTTTTTATTGTGCCTGTTTTATGCAAATACTGGCCTAGACCCACATTTTACACAGTGGCATGGCCCTGCCACTATATATATAGTTATTCATTTATTTCTCATAACACCGTTATTACCAGTGATCCCAGATAAGTGTTTCTGTTTCTTATATAATCCATTTCAGTGTTTGAAGGATTCATCGGTTGTATCCCCTTCCAGGGTGACAGTGTGTGATTACAGCCTGGCATGCTTATATCTCAGGCCAGCTGTCTTTATAGCAGAGGTGGCGGTGCCTCTGCCAAGAGAGGGCAGCCCAGGGCGGGTAAGAGAGAAGCTTGAAACTTGTTGGTGTATTAGTTCAAACTGCTTCCCTCAGATCTCTCATCCCTACATGAAGCTAGTTAGTCTGTAGCCGGGTTCGTCTGCCAAATCTTGCATCTGTTCCACAAACAGACTCCAAAATTAGCAATATTCCAAGCGCTGAGCTGCACCTGCTTCTGACTGTGTCGTCTGTCTCCTCTGTACACGGGTTAATCAAGTAAATGCTGCTGCTCACTGAGGAGGGACTTAGAAAAAAAAATAACAACGTGAGAGCAAAGATTAGGGGGTTAATGAGTTTCTGGAACAATTATTTGTTTGCCAAAATTCAGAGTGTACCCAGCAATAGAGGACAATATACCCACCAGATATGTCTTTACTGCTGGACGTCATTGTACATTTCTGTTACATTGGATATCATTTCCCCAACATGACCTTAAAGTGGGGTTCCACCCAAAAAACAAAAATACCTGGAAAAATTCTAAAAAACAAAACAAAAAAACATTTGGATATTTTTTTTTTCACTTACCTCTAAATGCCTGTTGCTAGGTGGTCCCTCGTAGTCTGCCTGTTCCTTAGCCTGGGCTGGTGACATCACTTCCCCCTTGGCACAGGAAGGGCTCCGCTCTGCTCCCTCCCTCCTGTCAATCATCTGGGACCCATTACAGGTCCCAGGTGATTGAGCGGCCAATCACGGCGGGCGGCGCCGCTCGCGCATGCACAGTGGGTGCCAGGCTGTGAAGCCACAGCCCGGCGCCCACAGTTGAAATGCCGGCGCCGACGAGCGGAGGGGGGGGACGAGCGGGGCTTCGATCCCCCGCATCGCTGGACCCAGGGACAGGTAAGTGTCCAATTAAAAGTCAGCAGCTGCAGTATTTGTAGCTGCTGACTTTTAATTTTTTTTTTTTTTTGACGGCCCCCCTGGGTGGAACTCCTCTTTAACGTGGATAAGTAGAGATTAGCATATCTAATATATCTGCTTGGCAAGCCCCATGTCCCATTTTGCAAAGTCCAATATTTTCATTTTACTGGCCTTTGAAGTGCACTGAGAAAGGGGTCCTTTGCACACCATTCCAGTTTACTAATAAAGCCCACCACCTCAGGTTATATACTGAAGGTGCCAATAGGGAGCCAATGTCATGGTTATGCAATAGAGTTTGCCGATCAGCATACCTGTCTCCATGTGTTCATCTCTAGAGACCAGCTGACCCTCACCTGACTGCTTTTGTAACCTCTCCTCTAAGCATGGCCTCACCCCAGGCCCTATTAGGGAACCCTATATTAACCTGTGCACTGCAAGCCTGCAGTGCTGATCAACCATTGTGTGTTAGCCTCTGTGTGTACTTGCTGTGTTTCCTACAGCTGATTCCTGTTACCGACTTTGGCCTGTTCTTAACTATTCCTGTCTGCTCGTAACCCTGACCTTTGGCGTGTTCCCGACCATCCCTGTTTGCCTGTGACCCTGAACCTTGGCGTGTACTCTGTTGTCCTTGTCTGCTTGTGGCCCCGACCTTGGCTTGTCCCTTACTTTCCTTGTTGTTCCAGCCTGCTGCCTCCTTCCTCTTCTCCTGTAGTCTACCATGAGCGTGAGCTGTGAGACCCTGGGGGCCGCGACCTGGAGCCAGACTGCAGCGCAGTCCATCCTTACCATTAAAGGCTCTGGTGAACACCTGCTGGCTCTTAGACTCCGTGCCCTGGGGAATCTATGCTCTAGCTCCCAGTGGGATCTGTGTCAGTGATCCAGTAGACCTGCTTCCTGAACCTCCCAGGGTTCATTCCGCAGCAGTCAGCCGTAGGGTCCACTACCTTGCGGTGCACTCCTGATCCCAACGGTGTGCATCTGTCACCCAGCCTCTAGGTGACCTGACAGCCAATATATATTAAACTGCCAGTATGTCCATATGCTGCACTATTTATTCAGTAGGAAAAAATTTGGAACCCTATGACAGCACAGGAGCAAGGTGTGGAACACCTAGGAGATCAATGAAATTCTAGATATTCGGTTATTTATACATGCTGTCACGGTCTAGGGTCAGGCTTAGAGGCCAGTGGCTGTAGCATTAGAGAGGTTCACGAGTAATGAGCTGGAAATATACAAGCAGTTCCCCATAGCAGATGATACAGGTTCACCTAAGGTGCAGGGTCCTAAGCCCAAGCTGGTCTTCCCCAGAGCTCCTGATGGTAGAGATGGGTTTCACTGCATGCTAATGCCAGGCTGTGGCCTTCTGGATTGCCCAGCAGGGAAAGAGCTATCGGGGTCAGGTAATGGATGAAGCAGATAAGGAACAAGCAGAAGCACAGTCAATGCACAAACCAAAAGGTTAATAACGAGTAGTAGCTGGATGGGATCAGATGGGAGCGTAGTCAGTGAACAAACTAAAGGCAAATAAGAAATGGTAGATAAGGACAGCAACAGGTATGCATAGAGCAATATATCAGCTGGAGGGAGCATAATAATCTGGAAAACAGGAAGTGCAGAGACATGGCTTAAATCAGGAAGTTCATGGAAGAGCAAAGAGTTCAAGGTTCATTAGAAACTGGATACAAGGCAAAATTGGCCAAGGGATTGGACAGGGAGCTACCCGGCACCTCTGGTGGCACAGCAAGAAGAGCTACAGCCAGACCCTGCAGAGGTCCCAGGTTAGATCTGGACTTTAGCACGTGCCTAAACAGGGCTTGGTTTGCTCATCAGCAAATGCAGCGCTATGATGCTGCCATCTTATGAATGTCAATTTGCCAAACTCCACTTTTGCAATTCGGTGTCTGAATGATACCTTTTTAGACTTGAAGTCAAATATGACCCATACAAAGACCAGTTGGCTACAAGGTCTGAAACTGTTTTTTCTGCAACCACAGCTGGTACATGGCATTGTCCACAAAGCATCTGAAGTCTGCACTCATAGTTATAAGATAAACAGATAAGTATTTCAGTCTCCCAACATTAGCAGTGCTGTAGAATATTATAATGCTCAATCAGTGCATTCTATACACAAATAGGGCTGTTTGCATGGCATTGTTTTGCTTGAATAGGTGCAAGAAGGCCTGCAAAGTCTCTAAACTGTGCTTTGTTGTTTCCTGCCAGGATAATCCTGAAGCTTATTCCTCCTTGTATGTTTGATAGAGCATCTGGTAAGAGTGTTGTGAATGAAATGATCTGAGACTTGTTCTCTGTATACTAAACTTTAGAGAGCGATCAGCATGCGTTAAATTCATCCTCCACACACAATAAAACACAAATGCAGCTAAAGAGGCCAGATTACTGCCCATTACATACTCAGACCATAAAGATGGAAATTCACAGTGACAAAAGCACAGTGCTCCTAGGCTAGACTTATGAGTTAACTCTACATCTTGGTGTCTGCAGTGCTAGGAGATTGTGACAGTAAAAGCAAACATAAAGCTCTGCAGATGTTCCATGCCTCCAGGAGAGAATACACCAGAGACTGAATAGACAGAGCCAAAGCTCACACCGTTTACCAAGGTCACCAACAGTGTTCGGAAACCAACTAATTGACTAACTTTCAGGTCTCCAGCATTGTTTAAATGTAGCATAACCTCTGCTTTAGCAAAGATACACACATCCAGCACATCTCCAGCTATAAATAGTAAGGTTCATTCGGGGGATTTGGGTTTTAAACCGGACAGACAGCGCACATTTCTTTATATCACCAAACCAGGCTAAGTATTGTAGAGTAAAAAAAAAGATATTTAAAGTTCAGCTTGATCCAAAAAGCTAAAAGAACAGTTGAAACTCCCATATCAGAATTATGTTATTCTCCAAAAATGTTTTATAGTATTGTGCATGAAGGCCTCTTGAGCCCCTCGGGAAAGAGAGCCTTTACTGATGGGGGCATGGCCAGGGAGGAGTTAAGGTGACTTTTGGCTCACTTGGGATTGGTACAGGAAGGGACAGGGGCTGGGCCTGAGCTCAGGAGTTTGGCACCCCAGGGGATTATGGGCCTTTTCGAACGGAAACATGGAAGAGCTGCCCATCCTCCCGCCCTATTTATGATGGTATGTCACAGCGTGCTGCGGTTTTGGTGACCTTGCCAGCAAATATGGAAGCTTTGTTATGCCCTGATGGTAATTGGGAGATAGACGGCCGGTTCGGCACTTATGGTAAGGACAGGCCCCTCCTTCATCTCCCTTTTACATTTGGAGTTGAGTGCTCACAGTGCAACTGTGACTGGCACGGTTTAAATATTTAATGTTATGTTTGAGTTAAATAAAGCTGTGGCCTTGCCCTTTCCAACGTTAATGGTTGTATGTGGTTTTTTATTGGATGGGAAGAAGGGGTAAGGTATTCTAAGTGGTCGTGGTAAGTTATGGTATGGGACCTGGGCTTATTGCACCTCAGCAGTCATGCTTTAGTATTCTACTAACCAAGTTTTCAAGCGACACGTTTGTCCAATACAGGATGTTTGGAACTGTTTTTGACTTACTCCAATGCCTTTTTGGGGCCCATATAAAAAAATAAATTGGAGCTATGGTGAATTAGAAGAAGGATCACTGTGGTTGAGTAGTCCACAGAAATTCCTATCAACCCACAATACATTTAGTACTGCTTGCACAAGACTGAACCCATTACCAGGGAGCCATTCTAAATGTGATTATCTTTTTCCTACTACGAGGATACAATGGTCATTGCTTTATTTTGAATTTGAAAGAATTTTCCTGTTTTAAATACCATGCCATTGTACTGGCACAACTTGATTTTTTTCCATGATTCTCTCTATTTTTTTTTTTAAATGATTCTTTAAACAAAAATTTTAAAGTCACGCAACAGGGTAGTGTACCTGAAGTTAGAAAAGCTGAACTGTCAATGTGAGTTTCTATTCCTGCTGGCACTTTGAACTTCATATTTTCCTATTTCAAGTGATTTGCAATGGCAGATTGACTCCTCTGAAGCTGCAAATGACGTGCCGAGGAAGGAGGAGGCATTCACACTAAAAACTGCTCCACATGCGAGAGAACTACACATTAAAGCCTTTAATATAAAAAAGGGAGTGAGAATAGTGATGTTTAGGCCCACGAGAATATTGTGCTCTGCACCCTTTGGGGTGACCTGAAGCTTTGCTTTAGAGGTCAGGAGTAACAGGTGCCCTAAGTGTCTACTGGCAGTTTAGGGTTTTAGGTAGGCCAAGGCTGCCTAGAGTCATGCTAAATTTGCTTTTGGTTTGTATCTTTCCGATTTAAATCTAGACATTTTGTATCACAACATCTGTTTTGTATAAAATTACGCTGTAACCAATGGCAATCAGACAGACTATTTATCTGGCCTGAATCTGTTACACTGAAATTGGTTCTTACAAGGATGTGAATAATACATCTTTGCACTGCTATTTAATTAGAGAGATTCATTTCTGTGGAAAAAGCTGCTCAGACCTTACAACACTCCAATATGTCTTTAAACAACTTAAATCAAATCAAAGGGGGTGTAGCACTATATGTTAGATCAATATCACACCAATCTTACACAGAACTTATATCATGCATCAAGCTATTTATATGTCTGTGAAAAAGTCCATCATGTGTGAAAAAGTGCATCAGTCTCTATGCCTTTTGCTTTATATAACTTAATGTGCTATTTATACTCTTGCACCCAATGTATCCTTTCTTCCACTCCTCCACCCTGAGTGCTCCACCAACACCAGTTGTGCAGTCACCTGGTATATATGACCTACAAACATGTAAGGTCAGAAACAGCTCAATTCTTCTTTAAATAAAATCCT
Organism: Lithobates septentrionalis; assembly: GCA_037952835.1. Taxonomy (NCBI): domain Eukaryota; kingdom Metazoa; phylum Chordata; class Amphibia; order Anura; family Ranidae; genus Lithobates; species Lithobates septentrionalis. The sequence goes on along the minus strand of JBBDGP010000990.1, from coordinate 1,451,411 downwards.
TTATGTCCAGCAGATTAAGGCTCCTGCCCCCTTTAAATGGAATCACATACTGTGTGTTCACTGGATTATAGCACCAGCATATGCTCAGTGCATTCCAGTATCCATCCTATTTAAATGGAGTACTGTATATCCAGTAAATTAGACCAATCCTGCTCCTCGCCTCCTCTTTCTAGCATGTTATCCATTAATGAGCTCCCATATACAACCATTAAAAGTAAATACACTGCCTGTATTAATTTCTTACTGGCTATAATAAATACCACACTTCCTGGACTTGCCTGATAACATCATCCAAATTTCCCTGCCCCTAAGTGTTTCGTCTCAAGCCACGTGACTTCCTCAGGAGACCGTTTCGGTGCATAGCTGGGGCTATAATCCACCAGATTTATGTGATTTCGTTTAAAGGGGACCTGTACCTTAATCAGCTGAAACGTAAGGGGACTTGAGCTGTTTATGGCCTTACATTTTTGTAGGTTCTATAAACCAGGGGAGAGCACAACTAGTGTTGATGGAGCAGTCAAGGTGGAGGAGTGTAAGAGAGGATATGTTGGGTGCAAGAGTATAAATAGCACATTAAGTTATACAAAGCAAGAGACAAAGAGACTGATGCACTTGTGACTTTTGCACACATATAAATTGCTTTATGCACGATATATGCTCGGTGTATGATTGGTGTGATATTGATCTAATAATAGTATATATGGTGCAACACCACTTTTGTTTTGATTTAAGTTGTTACAAGTATGTTCTTTTATCAAAATGTTATTCATTATATCAATTGAGTACAGGCTGTGTGATTGTAGTTGGGCTACTTCCAATGTATATTACAGAGTAACAATGGAAAAATCCAGAAAAATCCTGAAGGATTACAGATCCCTCAAGAACAATTTATTATCAAACAGCTAAAATCCAGTGAGGCCTAAATCATTGCTATCTGTCATACTCTCTATATCACAGTTTAATACCCTCAACCCCCTATCCATTAGAGGGAGGGATTACATATTCCGGCCTGTGCTACATCATAATCGGACATGCAAAAACAACATACATCACAAGAACAACATGTATAACTGGACACACAGTACAGTCATCCTGCAGTGCTTGTTTCCTGTGCTTGGGTCTAAATAGTTTATTAATAGTAATAATAATTAATATTCTTTATTTCATTGTTAATTTTTTTTTTTAGTATCTCACAAAAATGAGTACACCCCTCATATTTTTGTTAATATTTTATTATATCTTTTCATGTGACAACACTGAAGAAATGACACTTTGCTACAATGTAAATTAGTGAGTGTACAGCTTGTATAACTGTGTAAATTTGCTGTCCCCTCACAATAACTCAACACACTGCCATTAATGTCTAAACCGCTGGCAACAAAAGTGAGTACACCCCTAAGTGAAAATGTCCAAATTGGGCCCAGAGTGTCAATATTTTGTGTGGCCACCATTATCTTGGGCTTGGAGATCACCAGAGCTTCACAGGTTGCCACTGGAGTCCTCTTCCACTTCTCCACGATGACATCATGGAGCTGGTGGATGTTAGAGACCTTGCGTTCCTCCACCTTTCAGGATGTTCCACAGATGCTCAATAGGGTTTAGGTCTGGGGACATGTTTAGCGAGTCCATCACCTTTGCCCTCAGTTTCTTTAGCAAGGCAGTAGTCATCTTGGAGGTGTGTTTGGGGTCGTTATGTAGGAATACTGCCCTGCGGCTCAGTATCTGAAGGGAGGGGATCATGCTCTGCTTCAGTATGTCACAGTACATGTTGGCACTCATGGTTCCCTCAATGAACTGTAGCTCCCCAGTGCCGGCAGCACTCATGCAGCCCTAGATTATGACAATCCCATCACCATGCTTGACTGTAGGCAAGACAAACTTGTCTTTGTACTCCTCACCTGGTTGCTGCCACACACGCTTGAAACCATCTGAACCAAATAAGTTTATCTTGGTCTCATCAGACCACAGGACATGGTTCCAGTAATCCATGTCCTTAGTCTGCTTGTCTTCACCGATTATGATGTAGCACAGGCCGGAAAATGCAGGCTTTCTTGTGCATCATCTTTAGAAGAGGCTTCCTTCTGGGACGACAGCCATTCAGACCAATTTGATGCAGTGTGCGGCGTATGGTCTGAGCACTGACAGGCTGGCCCCCCCCCCCCCCACCCCTTCAACCTCTGCAGCAATGCTGGCAGCATTCATTCATCTATTTCCCAAAGACAACCTCTGGATATGAAGCTGAGCACGTGCACTCTACTTCTTTGGTTGGCCATGGCGAGGCCTGTTCTGAGTGGAACCTGTCCTGTTAAACCGCTGTATGATCTTGGCCACCATGCTGCAGCTCAGTTTCAGGGTCTTGGCAATCTTCTTATAGCCTAGGTCATCTTTATGTAGAGCTACAATTCTATTTTCAGATCCTCAGAGTTCTTTGCTATGAGGTGCCATGTTGAATTTCCAGTGACCAGTATGAGAGAGTGAGAGCGATAACACAAAATTTAACACACCTGCACCCCATTCACAACTGAGACCTTGTAACACTAACAAGTCACATGACACCGGTTGAGGGAAAGTAGCTAATTCCGCCAAATTTGGAAATTTTCACTTAGGGGTGTACTCACTTTTGTTGCCACCGGTTTAGACATTAATGGCTGTGTGTTGAGTTATTTTGAGGGGACAGCAAATGTACACTGTTATACAAGCTGTACACTCACTACATTACATACCATATTACAAAACTTAACATATTTATAAAATGTGAGGGGTGTACTCACTTTTGTGAGATACTGTTTATAGTGTATAGTTAACGTGTCATTCAACCTATTTGTGTTATTCAAGTTATTCGTAGAGTCTGATAGAGTGACTCCCCTTTCATTTCTCTGCTTCCTACCCCACTTGGGCTGTTACTGCTAGTTGTTACTGCTTCTCTATTTGTAGTCTCCATATTATAAGACCTAAAATTCAGTTTGGACTGTGGGACCCACTTTTTTTATTGCTATGGCTGGTGTATTGACCAACAAATTCCAGTGCAAAGATATCACCACTGGAGTTCTTGAAAAACCTAGGAAACCTTACAGAGGTAACATTCCAGCTTTGGCAAACCCTGAAATATGAGCCTTGGATCTACTAATTAAAAATTCATACAGCTATTACATATAGGTGATATTCCCTCTCCACATACGTTCTGTCATTGGGTACAATTACATTTTTTGGAAAATCCCAGATTATATTTTTTGGAAGCTTAGTGACATTTTTTCTTTGTCTTGAAATTACAGTCTCGTGCAGTCACTATAAAACTTTAAATATGTGATCAGCTACTCAAATTCTGTTTCAGTTTTGGAAAAAGGTTTGTAAATTTTTGTCTGTGTTCCTGAGTGACACCACAGGTCCATGTATATTAAATCTGCATAGGTTAAAGAAAAAAAATTAATAAATAAAATGGCGCCATCTGTTGAGGACTACTTTTCTGACTGCTTTAGTAACTTGCAAGCTTTTTAGATTAGCTTCAGGTCACAGCCATTTACAGAAAGGCAGATGGTGCTCATAAGCTTCACCAAGCAGGTTTCTACTATACAAACAATCAGTAGCTGCCACTGGCAATAGTATGTTCAGGATCTAACACTCCTATTTTACTTGATGCCCCAGGATAATTCATAACATTCTATTTTAGGCCATTGGAAAGAAAACTAGAAACAGAAGAATTCTCTTGCACCAAACTTCACAAATTGTTCTACCTCTCACTGTAAAAACAAAGAGTCTAGTAGATAAGCTCACCCCCATTTGTACAACAGCCTCATAAAGTAAACCAAAAACTGAAGAAATAATACCAGACTTTACTGGTACATATTAGATGACACTATATTATTACTATTACTAATTATTATTATTACTATATTTTATATTTATTATTCTTGCTCTTAAAAAATATGAATACAAACAATATATGTTGCTGTGGTCCAATGTTAATGTCTCCAATTTTATATTAAAGGGAATTTCCAACATATGCACAAATATTGCGTTTTTAGATCCACAGGGTCAACACGTTTGTCAAGTATAGCTTCTTTAGGACAATATTGTGGAATTCAAGCAAGAGTTGAACCTGGCAAAATAAGAATACAAATTGCCAATTCAAAAAAACATTATATTGCATAAATATTAACATCACCATTTGCACATGTCTCCATCTACCAAAATTGGAGCAATGCTAGTGTACCAAGTACAGGAGGTGAGGAGGGACAGAACACACCCCCGGGGGTAGTTTTGGTAGGTGGAGACATGTGCAAATGGTGATATTATTATTTATGTAATATAATGTTATCTTGAGATGGTGATTTGTACTCTTATTTAGCCAGGTTCAACTCTTTTGTTTGGATCCCAAGATATGGTCCTGAAGACGCTATACATGAGAAACGCATTGACCTCGCAGATCTAAAAACGCAATACAAATTATGTGATTTGTGCATATGTTGGAAACGCCTTTTTTATAAAATCTGAAACTTTAACATTGAACCATGGCAAAATATAAATCTGTTTTTACTCATATTTTTAAAAGGCAAGAATAATCTAAAAATATTTATTTTTAAATAATTTTGTATGTGTACCAGTAAAGTCCATTATTTCATCACTTTTTGGTTTATTGTAAGATCAAAGTAAAGGTTATAGTTGGTAGGATTGATGCCTCCTGTCATATGATTTTGTGCAGCTTTCTTCTCATGCTGCAGGTGATGGAGAGGTTGCAGAATGTAAATTTGGAGTCGTAAATTGTTGGCAAACATTTCATAAAAACGCAGAATGATATCTTATTTAGTTTAACTTATTTTGAGACCGACACTTTAGTTTAAGAGTCTGGGGACAAAGTTCATTGAATGTCTGACAGTTGCTGCCTTATAAACATGCCATGTCTCCCATCTCCTGAGTTTATAACTTTGACAAATATTTTGGCCCTGCCATTATTCACATTTAGTTTGGGTCTTTAGAATGTAAGCAACTTTATATTTATATTTTGCTACTGTGATGTGCTCAGAAGTTGGGAGGCAGCGCAAGAGGCCCTGGCCAGTATCAGAAATTCCCATTCTCCAATATGGATTTTTTATTCCTTTTTACATTATGGAGAAAGCATCAGGAAGAGCTGTAACATGCAATGGTGGATGGGGACACCCAAAATGACCAGGGGGGCAGTAAGAAATTTAGTAGGGCTGTTACTGATTAAAATTTTCATGTTCGATTAATTGATTTTTTTTTGTTAATCGATTAATCGACTAATTTCGATTAATCATTAAAGCACATACAGATCCAACTACTTTTAGCTGATCTCCTTGCATTGCAACTCTGCATTAGTCAGTGGTAAATGTGGTATACACTATATACAATCACCCGACACTAGTTAGTTTCCACAATCCATGACTTAAAGCGGTTGTATACCCGCGTTTTTTTTTTTTTTTTCCTATACCTGCAAGGGAAAAGGCATAATGAGCTAGTATGCACCGCATACTAGCTCATTATGATATACTTACCTTAGAACGAGGCGCCGGCATCTCGTCCTGTCCACGCCGAGGGAGCTGACATCTCCCCTCGGCGTGTCTTCCGGGTATCGCGGCTCCGGCACTGTGAGTGGCCGGAGCCGCGATGTCGTCACTCCCGCGCATGCGCGCAGGAGACTTCTGCCCGGCAAGTTCCGGAGTTTGCCGGGCTGTCAGCCGAGAATCCCCTGTGCGCATGCGCCGCTGGAGTCAGCGGCTCATTGCGAGGGGAATATCTCCTAAACCGTATAGGTTTAGGAGATATTTTTTTTACCTACAGGTAAGCCTTATTATAGGCTTACCTGTAGGTAAAAGTTAACAAAAAGGGTATACAACCACTTTAACACTTTAAAAAAAAAACTTTTTAAAAAAAAATTTAAAGAGTCTTTTAATGTTAAAATTGTTTTTAGGGTGGACCTCCACTTTAAGAAGACATTTTCAAACTTGCAGCTCAATTGCTTGCTATCTGGGTAATGCCTCCAATGGGTATACCAGTCCTGTTGACAACCATGTAAAATAGGAATGCCATTTCACTTCCCGTTGTGTCTCTGGGAAAGGAAGTGAAATGAAAGCTCCACACTGGGATGCACAAGGCAAAGCCTAAACCGAGAGGTGTTTTCTCTCTGCATGACCTAATCTAAAACCAAAATACAGATTCAAGCTGTATATATACTTTAAATCACCACGATTCCTCCTCCACAATTGACCTGTCCAGTACAGACAACACACTCACCTTCATAATGCTTTCAAGGGCTTGTTTATTCCCAGCAAGGGCCACGTATCATCAGCATGGGGCAATCACAAAACCGGCTCGCAGCCACACCTCTGCAATTCGTGGACACGCCCACTCGGTCGAAGCCTTTCAGGCCACGATCGGATCGGTCAGGCGCCTGCTGTATTCCATTACTTTACCATTGTCCAGCGGGGGCACCGTCAATGACTGGGGAAGGGGGAGGAGTCCGTTGATGTCGATGTCCATGACATCACTGGATCTCCGACGGAACTCCCTGAAGACCCGGAAGCCGGCGGAGAGGTGAGTACTGATCAGAAGAATTTTGATTGATCAAAAAAATTAATCGAGGAATTAATTGTTAAATTCCGCAGCCCTAAAATTTAGGCAAGAGAATGTTGTTGTTGGAGGATCTAAAGCCTAACCTGAAAATACTTGTTCATTGGCTTTCATAAATATGCACTGGCTTTGGCACTTGCCTCTGATTTGAAACAAGTATGCAGATTTCAAGTTTTGACTTGATTCTGACTTTCCTAATCTGTATGCTTGTTCTGCCAAACCCAAGCCATAAAGAGACTAGTATTTTCAGAAGGATGTCTGGAAATGGTAGCCTATGTATTTCCCTCAACATAGACAAATTACTACTTGTGTTGGCAGAAAACGTCTAACAACTGAGTTTCATAAAACAAGAAGACTCGGTAACAAATATTTGTATTTTAGAGAAAGGAGGTGAATTCTGTGATTGCGAACAAGCAAATTGTAAAGCACTGTTGGAAACACTTGGCTTGCAGCTATGTATTTAAACTATGTGTAGAAAGCAGGGTTTGTCAATTGTGCATTTTGTACACCGTGATGTCTATGAATACAGATGCCTTGGCTTGATGTCCTAAGCAACATCAGAGTTGCTACAGTATTTTGAGTGTGGGGGGAATATTTTTTGCTTCAACAATTAATGATTAACTTTTTTTATTTTATTTTTTTCTTTATTGGAACAAGTGTGAAGGTTGCCTTTGGATTCTGGGGTGAAGCTATTGATGTAGAAAAAAAGTTAGTGTGGTCTACAAGAGAATTATAGAATAAGTATCCTATGGTGGGCATATATTTATTGATGCCCTCCAATTTTTCAGTCAGCAGTAGTTAAAGTAAGTTCAGAGAAATTCCTGCAGTAATTTTTCTGTTTGCACAAACGTTCTTTTGTATACAGATCAATGGCCACCATATCAGAAAGAAAAGTATTGAGCTATAATAACCTAGTAAGACAAAAAAAAACATACAAAAGAATAAAAAGAGGATGCACAGCAAGCATGTACAGATTTAGAAAATGTAAAATGGTAAACTTATAATTTATTGTATACCTGTACAGGGAGAAATTCAATGGATGCTATTACTGAAACCCTTTTGAAAATGCATGGCTGTTTCTGGCATTAGTATTTTCATTGATCCAGAATAAACAAGCTGCCAGCGAGAGGGAAGCTAGGTATCTGGTCTTCATCTGAACCCCTGGTGATAAGGACGAGTAAAGCATCAGGAGTAGCATGAGGTCCTCAGGAAGAATTGCCTTGCTGCTGACAACAGATCCTCACACAGAACACGCCGAGTACAAATAATAGGGCAGAGCTGTACTCATGTTCAGACCTGGATAGGTGTCGAAAAAATTAGGCTGGAGAATAAAGCAAAAAATCAGGGCAGACTACAGATAACAGACAACAGCATTCACTTGTAAGCAAGTACAGCTGACTAAAAGCACTGGACAGAAAACAAGCCAACATGGGAGATCAGTAGCAGATATCAGATGTATGCCAAACCATAACTAAGCATCAAATTAATTACTGGAATAGCTTCCAGTAATAGACCACAGATAGATCTAAAATTAGCACCTGTATTGATTCTTGCATTCATCAGCTGCAGAATTGAATATCAGCCAGACGATAGAGCAGGCACATGCCTAAGCACAGCATACCTGCCTGAACCTTCAGAGGAAATGAAGGTGAGGGGGTAGCTGTTGCATGTAGGCTGCAGGAGATATGTAACTGCAGGCGACACATCATTCCCCGGACTGATAAAAGCTAATTTGGTGTAAATGACCTTTAGTGTCTCCTTACTATCCCATAAATTCATAACTTAAGTTTCTACTGTCAAATTACTTGTTTACTTTACAGTGAGAGAATCTATTGCAGTAGTGTGACACCATCATTTGACGTTGCATTGGTTGCTGGTATAAGGGAACATCCAAGGAAAATCCCTTTTGCTAGAGATATGCATTACATTTGAATAAACTTTTTGATCATCCAGAATTGAAAAATAACTCCAGAATTATTATTATATAGGATTTATATATCGCCAACAGTTTGCGCATCACTTAACAAAATGAAGGCAGACATTACAGTTACATTACAATTTGGTTAGAAGAATCAGAGGGCCCTGCTCGTTAGAGCTTACAATTTAGGAGGGAGGGTCAATTGATACAAAAGCTAATAGCTGTGGGGGGGTGAGCTAATGGAGGAAGTAAAACAGTGTATTATTTAGAAGCAGGCAATGGCGTCCCTGGGGGGCCCTGACCCTCCCAACATTATGCTGTGCCCCACCATGTGCCCCCCCAATTAAATTTTTTTTTTTACAAAAAGGCAATGTCTTTTTGTTTGCATTCGTAGCGGATGCGCCGCATCTTACTCGGGCCGCCGCTGGGGTAACACAGTCTCTATTGAGAGGGAGAGGGTCCCCAGTCAGCTCCTGCGGGTGATTCCTCCCCCCTCCTTCTGCTCGCTGACACTGCATAAAAAAGCGCTCACACAACCACGGCCGCTCGATCTGCTCCTTCCCCTGCATCCTCATTGGCAGGGAGAAGAGCGAGTTGCAGGACGGACTCCACCAGGACTCCCAGTTACTGAAAAAACAGACTGATTTCTCCCATCTTTAGGACAGGAGAACCAGCCTGTAAATTCCAAGAGATGCCAGACCAGCGCTGTCAATAGCAGGGGCAGGACAGCAAGAGGAGGCTGGGGAATCCCACAGAACACCAGGGCACGTAGGCAAGACAACCTTTGCAACCCTGATAGTTCTCCCACTGCTTTGGACCCTTATATTTTCTTGGTATGCTGGTGACATATATTTCTTGTTTTCTGCCACCCTTAGGGGCCCCAATACAGTGGGAAGGGAGCTCACTGCAGAACATGTGAAAGGGATCGTAGTAAAGGGCCCCAGCATATATATATATATATATTTGCATTTTATAGTTGCCCCCCTACTTTTGTCCCTGTCCCCCCATGTGCCCCCCTTAAATATAAAAGTTGGAGACGCCACTGGAAACAGGATAGGGGTTTTTTAAAGAGAAGATTTTTAGGGATCGTCTAAAAATGGATAGATTAGGGGACAGTCAGACAGATTAGGGTAGGGAGTTCCAAAGGATGAGGGAAGCTCTGGAGAAATCCTGGAGTCGAGCATGGGAGGGGGTGACAAGGGAGCTAGAGAGCAGGAGGTCTTGGGATGACCAAAGAGAGCGGCTTGGTTGGTATTTTGGGACTAGGTTTGTGGTGTAGCTGGGGGCAGAGTTATGGATGGCTTTGTAAATTATTGTTAGTACTTTAAATTTTATTCGTTGAGTGAGTGGAAGCCAGTGGAGGGATTGGCAGAGAGGGGTGGAGGACACTGAATGGTTGGTAAAGTGGATGAGTCTTGCAGTGACATTCATTATGGACTGAAGGGGCATAGTCTATGTAAAGGTAATCCAATGAGGAGTGAGTTGCAGTAGTCGAGGCGAGAGATAACCAGGGAGTGAATTAGAAGGTTGGTGGCGTCATTAGGTAAAAAGGGACTTATTCTAGAAATGTTGCTTGGGCTAAGGTGGCATGATTTGGACAGGGATTGGATGTGGGACTGAAAGGACAGTTCAGAGTCTAAGGTTACCCCTAGCACCCTGGCATGTGGGGACGGACTGATAGATGTAGCATTGATCTTGACAGAGAAGTCAGGGCAAGGGGCAATTATTATTATTTTTTTTTTTATTATTTCATATGCATGGGTTAAGACGACAAGATATAGCCATGAAGTGTATTTCCCACAGAGCGTTGGTGACCACTGAGACTAGCTGGATGCTCAGCGCAGTAAATAGCTGACACAGCTGGGGATGTTTGGTCATTGTCACAGAAGCCAGTGGATACAGCATCGAGGATTGTGAATCTGCAGATAGGCATTAGTAGACAGGCCTGTGAATATTTGCTCAGCGTGTGATGAAAAGCAGACATGATTGGGGATGTTTACATGCTCAGCATGCAGGAAGGGAACAGGCAATGGAGATTGTCTGGCTGCCCAACCATTCATTCATTAGGATAAGAAGCTACTGGCTTTCATTTTTAAGCTAAAACTAATTGACACAAAGGGGAATTCTTGGGTGTAAATAGCCTGATATACTTTAATTCTGCTAAGATATCCATTGTATTAAGGAAACCATAAGAAGAACTATACAAAGGGATTTTCAAGGTGCATAAACTCAATAATAGCACCGGCTTGTTATAAAAAGATCTTTACAATTCCAATTACTTTCCAAGGATTTTTGGTAATCGCATTAAGACAAGACGGTTTGTATTTTTGTTAATAAAGGAATTCTGTGCTGAAAGCAAATAATGGCATTACCTATCTGCAGATGCCTCTTTACCTGACTGCCATGATGATTTAATGGCTTTGGTACTTTTCTAAGTCACTGGTCAGGAGGCAATACACAGATCCAGATTTCTTACTTCACTCCGATTTGCTTGCTTTATGTTTATTCCAGTTTGGAGACTCAGTATTGCACCCATTGGATCAGCATGAGAGCCAGGTAATGGCAGCACCTGGATATCTCACAGTACATATTTTATGAGAAGTGACTGCTTGTGAATGGTTTTTGGTTTACAATAACAACTGTACATAGCACAATGGTGTTCTGTGCATATCATTTAGCCCTCAACCAATGAAGTAATTGGTGCAATAAATATTATTGTACCTATGTATTAACTTGTCTAATCCCATAGTTAGCTAGTCTATTAAAACTCTGATCACATGTTACTGTTGATATCACAATAATACAAGGTTAGCTATGAAACCAAGCACACGGCTTAATAAAACTAAATCTTATTTATTGCCCAAGAAAATAGGAAAAAAAACGCTAACATGAGAATACTCAAGAAATCATATTACAAATCATATAACCAGAATATATAATACAAGAATCAAAGATACTTATCACAAGGCGCTCCGCAAGACTTGTTTCTTCTGAAAGCTGAGCTCAGATGACCAAGAGAAATAGCCATGTGGCTCAGGCAGCCACTCGGCTTGAACCAACAGCGAAAAGGGACGAATTTCCTCATGTGTGCCCTTTTTACACATTCATCCAGACCCATTCGTAACCACCCCCCCCCCATCCTCCTGGCCAATGAGATATTGTCAAGAGGTAGTTCTTTTAACATACTGCCCGTCCTGCTGTATTGGCCTCTGGGGGCAGCATTGTCCATGTATTATCTCTGGGTGCCTTTTGATCCTTTGATCTTTGCCACCCACCGTCATCAATCATCCGGGCAGCCATGGCTCTCTTTGAAGATTACTTGCAATGTATTGGCAGCAATAGACGTTCCGGAGCCAAGCGAACAGATGACGATTCTGATGTGCTAATGATCAAAATCAGAAGAAGTTCTGGACAGCCGCACTCCAAACAAGTTTTTGCCTTTTATTCAAAAAATGTCATGAAAAATACACACCACAGCAGAACGGACAAAAGAGCTTACGCGTTTCACACTACAAACAGTGCTTAATCATAGCGTCTATGATCACACACGGTCGGATTGTCCGACGGATTCGTTCCGTCGTACCAGTCTGGTGGAAAAGTCAGTCCGTGTGTACACGGCATAAGTCTCCAGCAATTGGCGACCTTCCAGGTGGTCAATGGTTGGCAAGCTCCTTTGGGTGGATGTGATGTAAGTTGCTTGGAACCAGGAAGTATACCAGGGGAACACGAGGAAGAGCCAACAGAAGTATCAGACTGTGTTTGTATATATGACATGGATGAGAACTACTGTGGACAGCAAGAAAGTGTTGCAGGCCAACTAGACGGCCATGATGACATCATATGTGATGTAAATGGGCATAGTTCTGTTTCGGACATGGCCCCCTTTGTCAGGAGACGGCTATAGCAGGCTGTCATTTCCCCTGGTAGCAGTGGCTGGAGGAAGGGCTGGCTCTCTGGTGTGTTGGCACCTTAAAAGATTGTAGGGAACAGTGGGCTTGGGCTAGGCAAAGGCATACGACTGGGAGTTCTGCGGTCACATCCCTAGGGTAGTCTACTGAGCTAGATATTTGGAATAAAATCTGGGGAGCGCGGGTCAGGGGCAGGGAGTGTTTGTACTGTCAGTGGACAGAGGGTGGGTTGTGGTCAGTGCAGGGAATTTTCGAGTTCAGTGAGGTGGTGGGAATGTCAGCAGAGGAAGTGGTGTGGAAGTGTCATGGAGTGCAAGTGATGAAGGAGAACATTTCTTTTGGGTCTGTTCATGCATGATGGCTGTGCAATCACCCCTGGTGAAACAAAGCTCATAGTAAGGCATGATCTCCAGAGTGAAAAGAAAAGCAGGTTGAGAAACCAAAACTGTAACTGAGTTTTTATATTCTAAAGAAAGACCTTTAAATTTCAACCTATGAAAAATGCAAGCCGTGTTCCCAAGTTTCAGGCCCCACCCCCATCCCTTCTAAGAAAAGGCACGACACATATTGATGGCAAGAATGCTCAATTCCACCCAGAAGCACTAAGAAATGCCTGAGGGATCTGGCTTCAAGTGATTATGTAGCACATAGATATAAAGTAAATTGAATGGACTTTATGATATTAGCACAGTGGCTGGTGTCATCAGCACTGATTGATTGTTGCCTGGAGTTCTCTTTAAATGTCAGAGCAAGCTGATATCAATTATGCCCAGCTTGTTTGTAAGGGAAAGTAGTAGTGGTATAAATATTCACTTTGTTAACAAGCTTAAGGAACATATATTAATGCCAGTATTTAATCGCACAGTATGAGAGAAATGGGCAGAGCTGGAAATATTTTGATGTTCAGAGTGCAGTGAAGCGGTAGACAGAATTGCTCTTTCTCTGCTATCCTGGCAGAACAAACTGAGAGCAGCAGGATGGAAAAGAGCGACTGGACTGAATGCCAGGCTATAGCTGTGCTCATCTAATGCGCACATTCTGTACATGTGATTCTGATAGCAGACATGGGGCCACTTCTGCTCACAAGACCGAGCTACACAGAACGTTCCTCTACGGAATAAAGAAAGATTGTTATATTGTGATTACATGTGTAAAAATAACAGCATATAGCTTGATATTCACTCATCGGTGTACACAGATCTCTCATGGAATACAGTCGTTTATTCTTTTTAAGATTGCTTTGCTAAATGTGACAACTCCTGCATTCATCCACACTACTAAACTGTCTTCAGCTACAGCTTTATGATCAGTGACATTCTATTCAAGTCATACAGATTATATATTTACTAAGTATTGATTTTTTTTCTGAAATTCTGCAGTGCTTTAGATACAGAGATAAATTGCTATAGGTACATAGACAATGTAATATCCCTACCACAGGTACACAGGCAGATGAAGAATTTACTGTAGCGCCCACTTGGGTAGAAATGTATCAGTCTGACAGTGTTTTTAGATTGTGGGAATAATGCAGATCATATAAAGAAAACACATTCAAATATGTGAAGAACATGCAGTGTTTCTTAAAGCGGGGTTCCACCCAAATTTTGAACATTATCTCTATGCATTCTCTTCCTTGCCTAGATGCTGACATGCTGTGTAAAAAAATTTAAATCGCCGTAATTACCTTTTTTTTCTAATCTTCTTAGCACTTCCTGGTTTTCCTCCCATGGGAGTAGGCACGTTTCTAGCCTCTCCCAGACCTCCCACAGTCCCCTGGGAGCTAGTCTCAGGCTTCCCAGCATGCATTGTGCAACAGCGTCATCACAACATCTCTGTGAATGCTGGGAGCACAGCATTCACCGCATCCAGGAAATACATGCTTGTGGGCTTCAAATGCCCACAATGAAGATGGAAACCGCCTTCAGTGAATTTTATAAGTTATTTTTTACAACGAAATCGGACACAGGCGGACTTATTACACAGAACATGTGAGTAGATAATCATGAGAAGAAAAGTTTGTGAATGAACTCCAAAAAAAAAAAAACGATAGATAGGTGGACCCCCGCTTTAAGCTATTGCCTCTAGGACACCAGTGTTGCAAAGAGAGGGCAAACTACAGGAAGTCCCCGAGTTATGAACACAATAAGGACTGTAGGTTTGTTCGTAAGTCGCAACACTGCATTTGTAAGTGTAACTTCCGGTCAGAACACTGCGTTCGTAAGTGTAACGTCCGCCTGTGCATGGATGTGGGATGTTCCAGGCGCTTGTTATGTTATCTGGGGCGTAGTACGGCAGTGTGGGATGTATCCGGAAGTGCTGGAAAGGTATCCAGGACCAGCGTGGAGCACAAGGGGCCGGCATTTGAGGCCGTTCGTAAGTAGGAGTCGTTCGTAACTCGGGTGTTCGTAACTCAGGGACTGCCTGTAAAGATAAGAATTAAAAGGAACAAACACCCTGGGAGGAATTATGAAGACTCTTTAGGTAAAGGTGAAGCGTAGCTAAAACAGGTTTTCTCTACAGCTTTAGTTACATTACTTACCTATAATGAAGTATGCTCTATGATGTGCAGGCTGCTGGATTCTGTAGAAATCTTCATTGCCATGCTGCCCGGTCCTCTTCCTGCTTCTGAACTTCCATTGCTGTGTGATTTAACAGCTTTGGGTCTCCAGGCTCAGCTGCACTAAAGATGATACGTTTCTTTCTATTGATCTATCAGAATAATGAGCTGCTTCACTGGCCAATAGGGATGCTAAAGCTTCACCGGGGATTTGGGGACTTGCAATTAACCATACACACATATACAAGTTTCAACACTTTCATATTGACCACTTTGCAAAAACCTTTGATTATTATTATTTCACAGGATTTATATAGCGCCAACCATTTGCGCAGCGCTTTACTAAATGTACCATTAAAGTGGATGCAAACCCTGCTGGGTTTTACTTCCTCTTTATTTCCCTACAAAGGTAAAGCATAATGGGCTACTATGCATCGCATAGTAGCCTATTATGTGTCGCTTGCCTGAAACCGAAGCCCGCGATGTCACCGCTGTCCCCACTAGCAGGGAGTGTCCATCTTCACCCCTCTTCCTTCCGAGGCCGCAAACTCCGGTGTGCCCTTTCTAAAGTCCGCATGCGCCGATGACATTGGTACATGTGCTGTAGTTATCGGCGCTCGGCTTTTTCGTAAATATCTCCTAAATCACGGGGAGGTTTAGGAGATATTTGCAGCACCTACAGGTAAGCCTTAATATAGGCTTACCTGTAGGTAAAAGTGGTTGTACAGGGTGTACAACCACTTTAAAGTGGATGTAAACCCTCACATATACCCAGTGAAGTGAGCAGCCTCAGATGATACACAGAGATGAAACAAATCATCCTACATAAGTTTTACATATATATCTGCTGTCTTCAACTTGCTATATTCCTTTGAAAGTGCACATCGTGTTAGAGATTTTCTCTTCCTGTTCAGCACTAGGAGTGGATTCTTGGCATACAGCCAAGACAGCTGATTGGAGGAAAGGCACATACCCCCTTCACGTAAGCGAAGGAAGGAATGTGCAGTGCTGTGCTGTGAATAGACAAGCTCTCTGCTAATTTATTTATAGCAACCTCCCCCGACACAAATTTCAGGCTGCTTTTATCTCGATTCGATGGAGAACTTGTCAGCAGTTATCATGCTGATAAGAGAAGAACGGAGCAGCAGAAAAACACTGGACTCAGTGCTTTGGAGAGAGAGAAGAAAACACTAGAGATAGATGTGCCCAGGTCAAATTTAGTGAATTAGGTTTACATCCACTTTAGCCTAGGTTCACACTGACAGCGGGATTGAAATCAGATTTCATTCCCGCATGTCAGTCCCGACTTCGGGGGGGGGGGGGGGGGGGGCGATTTCAGAGACATCTGTGCAGATTGCTGCATAGATGTCTGTACAAATCACACCCCGAAGTCGCAAAAAGTAGTACAGAAACTACTTTTGGGAATCAGCGCGGCGCGGTGCCGCAACGATTCAGACAGTGCCATTGCCGGCAATGGCCGCTGATTTAGCATGCAATTTGACATGTCAAATCGCTGCAATGTGAACCTAGGCTTAATGTTATAATATATACCCTGTAAAAATGTCATTACTTTAGAAGCAGTCTGTATTTTGAAGAGGGATGTTTGCCTGCATTTCTTAAGGAGTGTTACCAAACATCTCCTTATTTGTATTACTTATTTTACAGAACTGTTGAAAAAATATTTAACTCATGTGCAGCACTACCATTGAAACGTGCAATCTGCAATTCATAAACTTGCAGAGAATGTCGAGGTGACTAGAAGATTCTGAGTTACTTAATTTGCAAATAATCCTCTTGCTCCCCTCTGCAGTTGCATTGGCTCATAAAGGTCCAAATATATAAAAAAAAAATGAAAAAAAAGCAAAACCACATGATAAACGGTTTGTTTTCATACCGTCCTCTTTCCAAGATGCCCTAAGCATTGACCTTCTGTTACCTCCATGCATTGTAATTCCACTGCTGTGTGCAGAACCAGCCCCATACTGCTTCTTCTCTCCTTTCTGTGTTGAATATTATTACACATTTACATACATACATTATTTGATTAGTTAATTACTTTCTGTTTTGACACATTTTGAAGACAAGTCCCCGCATCGGAGGACAATATAGGGTTTTTCTTTGCTTGTTTGTATATTAACAAATTCTTTTTTTTCTAGAATGGAATAGGCTGCAAAGGACTATATAATTTTAGTGATGGATAAATACTAATCTAAAGCTGGCCATATTCAGAGAAAATTGGTTTTGTGGAAACAACTAATCAGACTCGTACAATCTTGTCTACACATGCACCTTTTTAGCGTATATCAGATGTTCTGCTTTGTCCCCATGGATGAACAAAACCATTGGCTGAAACTTTATAATCCATCAGATCCCCTGTGTCACCAATGTCCATCTCCCAATGTCCTTTGTTATGACTGATCTCTTTGCCTGAATGGGAAGATTTTCACGTGGATGCTCAAATAAAATCCATATACTCTAATAATCACCGGTTTATGGATGCTTTTAATACTAAAGTTATTATCTGTAGTTCCTAACCAACACAGAGAAGCACCTAAAGATGAATTCAAGACATGCTATATTTTACATAGTTATATGGGTCCATGGTCCAGAGAACCACTATAACTGTAACGGATCCCCGTCGCACTCCACCTAAGTGCTTCCGTCAGTACACTGCTTCCTCCAATCTGGACCTTCAGATATCAGATTTTACAGCCGAATATTGTAACCAAGAACCAGACGAGACTAGCTCAGTTACAAAGCTGGAACATGAACTGTTTATTGAAACACAGTTACACAGAGGTAACACTCGGGACAACGCCCCCCCCACCCCCCCTTTTCATTCAGGGTGAGGTAGACTGTGGAGAGCATGACGTCACTGCACCTTGCCTGGAATTATTGGGAAGAGATGTCTCAAACAGTCTTTATTGCCTCATAGCCACCAATCATATTCAAACCTGTTCTGGAAAAAGAGTATAAGAGAAGACACATTAGAAGCTCTTTGGGGGTTATGTAGAAGTGCAAACAGTATTTCCTTTAGGTAAGGCAATATATATGGGCCAATTTGACCTCATTTCCAATTAGGGGGTTTTGCTAAGGAAACAATAGCTGCATGGGGTGTAATTAGCTGTGGTAGGACACTCTCTAAATTGGTGATCCACAACTAGTAGTAGAGGGGTGCATGCAGCTCTCTAGTACATCTTGGTCAAGATTGGTAGCCTTGCTAATATATGTTAGTGTGTGTTATGCCGCGTACACACGAGTGGACTTTTTGACTGGACTGGTCTGACGGACCAAGTCCGGCGGACAATTCGACCGTGTGTGAGCTTCATCGGACCCGCAGCGGACTTTTTCGGTCGAAGATCTGACGGACTTTAGATTTGGAACATGTTTCAAATCTTTACGTCGGAACTCCGCCGGACCCAGTTCCTATCGAAAAGTCCGCTTGTCTGTATGCTAGTCCGACGGACAAAAAGCGACGCTAGGGCAGCAATTGGCTACTGGCTATCAACTTCCTTATTTTAGTCTGGTCGTACGTCATCACATACAAATCCGTCGGACTTTGGTGTGATCGTGTGTAGGCAAGTTCAATCGTTGGGAAAGTCAGTTGGAAGTCCGCCGAAAGTCCGTCGGATAGTCCGTCGGACCAGTCCGGTCGAAAAGTCTGCTTGTGTGTACGCGGCATTAGTGTGTAGGTCTACTGAGTCAGGGGAATCCCAAGCCCACTTATCTTAGGGAAAATCACTGGGTGTGGAGTCACCACAAGATTTATTTTGGGTAGGCACTTTGATACTAGCCTCTTTTGGGACATAAAAGAGCAAATACAGCAGGGGTGCCCAACCTTTTGAAGGCCGAGGGCCACTTAAGCGACTTGGTAACCAGTCGCGGGCCACAATGAGCTAAGTGGCCAGATAACAGGTCTGTTATCAGTCTGCATATGCAATGCAGACACAGACCAATCTACTCTATGGACCCTCTGATCCAATCAGATGGAAGGGGACGGATCCACTTCTGTTTTTTTTTTAGCAGATTGGATTGGAGGTAGGTGGGTGTAAAGGGACGCAAGTCTGTTTACATCTGCCGCTCCATAGAGTTGAATGGAGGGTCCGATTGGGTCAGGCCGATCATGTGAAAGGGGCCTAAGGCTGCTTTTACACTGTTGGTCTGCGGTCTACCCACACAGTGGGTGCGGCGCAGTGTACCTGTGATTTTTCCCACCGGTTAGCTGCACTTTGCCATAGACGTCTATTATATCCTGCAGGTGTGGTGCACTTTATGAAAAGCCGCTTGCTTCCTCTACCGCCGGCTTCATTCACAACATTAATGCTCTGGGATGGCAGGTCGACAACCTGCAATTTGGGCTTGCCAACCAGCCATCCCAGAGCAAGGAGGTCGTGGGCCACATCAGAGGGCTCCGTGAGCCACTGGTTGGGCACCCTGATATACAGTATATGAGCTGTTTGGCAACTTTGTTGTTCGATTTACTAAAGGCAAATCGGCTGTACACTTTGCAAGGGAACTCATAGTATAATAAGTTAGAATTCACTTTACAAAGAATATCCAATTATTTGCAAAAAAAACCTGTATTTTTGCTTGCACATGACTGGATGATGGAAGTCAGCATAGCTTCACCTCATTCATTTAGCTAAGGGAAAATTCCCTTGATAAGTGAACGGCCTATTTGCCTATATCAACTTCATTATGTTCACATTTATTAAGGTGGATACACACCACTGGAAAATAGCACACTGGATGCTTGTGCTTTATATGTTCGTATGCTGCTTGTTTATGGAAATACATTAACACATAATTTATTGGTAATTGATTTGTACAGTAGTGTTTGTTTAAACCTGCCTGGTGCTGCACTTTTTCCATATACTTTGTTGCACTTGACAAATCATTGATTGTTGGTGCCAGCTAATTAATCCCTTTTCAAAAAAGTTACATGAAAAAAGTGAATTATATAAAATATAAAAAATTAATAGCCCACCCTGTTGCCCCGTACAGGCCCAAATAAAGAGTGCACATGTGTATGTAAACTTAAATTTCACCAAACCTGTGAAGTATTGTCACATTATTATAATTCACAGTTCGCTCTGATAAAAGTAAGCATCTGTAGGTGTACAGAGGTGTCCGCAGTTCAGTGTAGTAGGACGCCTCAGAGACTGGAAATCACAAATTTTAAGCTTGCATTGGCACACTAGATGTGCCCCCTACATACCATGTGTGGCATCAGCGGCTGCTGGGATGCCTCATAGGTAAAGAAGCGTTCTGTGAAGGCAATGTATTTCATTTTACTTATGCAGTTATGATGTTTAACTGCCGTTTTTAATTTTGTAATCTTTTTAAAATGTGTTATTTTTATTATATTGAGCATCACATGCACGCTATTATGTCTTGGTAAATCATTCCCTGTTTGTTTTGCTAGTCTGGGCTGTGTAGTCTCCCAATCTACCCCTGAAACGCGTTGCCCTCACAGCACACATTGTTCTACCCTGTGAGGTATCATATCATCAGCTGCTGACTCCACATATGCCATCTAGAGAGCGTGTCCAGTGCACCGGTGCCAACACAGCCTGATGATGATTTCTAAACTGCAGCACAATCCTGCATTGCTGACACCTCTGTACACCTACTGATACTTATTTTTATTCTAGATTACCCCTGGTCACAGAGGAGCTGCAGGATTTGTTGTGACCAACATTCTGAAAATTACCAAGGACATTATGGACTGACAGGGTTGTGCAGTTTACTTTACATGCACTATTCTGTCCTTTATAAAACATAAATTGATAACCTGTAAAGGCTTTTAAAGCCTTGCTTATGGACAATTTGGGGGGCATCACAGTTTTTTGCAATTTCATAGGCACACGCAATTTTAAGACTTGACATGCTTGGTATCTACTGTATTTATCGGCGTATAAAATGAAATTTTTTCCCCTGAAAATAGGGGGGAAATCGCGGGTGCGTGTTATACGCCGACAGCGTACCTCGGAGGGAAAGGAGGGGTCGAGTGCCACCAGAAATAACCAAGCCGTCATCTCCTCTCCACTCGGCTCTCACTCGGCTCTAACTCGGCTCACACGTCACACACACAGTCCCGCCTCCGCCACCGGCATTGGATCAGTTTTCTGTCTATCACAGGAGCTGGTCCAATGGCGGAGGCGGGACTGTGTATGTGACTGCCGACTGAGAGCCCAGTAAACAGATTACGGCTCAGTGATTTCCTATGAGAGATGGTGAGCTGCATTGATGGGGGAGATGGGCGTAAATCAGGCTACAGATGGGCACAAATTAGGCTGCATTGAGGCTGCAGATGGCCACTAATCAGGCTGCATTGATTCTCATTGACCATTATTTTGCTTTAAAGTGGTTTATTTAAAAAAGGAGGGGGACGAGTGCCACAGGAAATCACTGAGCCGTCATCTCCTCTCCACTCGGCTCTCACTCGGCTCTAACTCGGCTCGCACGTCGCACACACAGTCCCGCCTCTGCCACCGGCATTGGACCAGTGTTCTGTCTATCGCAGGAGCTGGTCCAATGTCAATGGCGGAGGCGGGACTGTGTATGTGACTGCCGACTGAGAGCCCAGTAAACAGATTACGGCTCGGTGATTTCCTATGAGAGATGGTGAGCTGCATTGATGGGGGAGATGGGCGTAGATCAGGCTGCAGATGGGCACAGATGAGGCTGCACTGAAGCTGCAGATGGGCACAGAACAGGCTGCAGATGGACACAGATTAGGCTGCATTGAAGCTGCAGATGGGCACTAATCAGGCTGCATTGATTCTCACTGACCATTGTTTTGCTTCAAAGTGGTTTATTTAAACAAAAAATGTTTTTTCCTGAAACTTCCCTCTTAAATTGGGGTACGTGTTATACGCCGGCGTGCGTTATACGCCAATAAATACGGTAATTACTAGACACAGCCCTATCTTTTATATATATATATATATATATATAAATATAAATATATATATATATATATTTATATATATATATATATATATATATATATATATATATATATATAAATATATTTATATTATATATATATATATATATATATATATATATATATATAATATAATATAATATATATAGAAAATCTTTTTGTTTGCGTATAAAAACATATATATGGTATAAAAGTAACATCTACTAAAAAGTAGCCTGTCACAGCTTCATTAAAGGACCTGCGCAGGGGTATACTCAAGAAGGTACATTGCAAGGGATCACCAATTACTGCATAGGTGCCGTGACACAGCATAACCGTATAGCGTAGTTGGCTCGTGCTCAAGAGAAGGAACTCCAGTATCTTGACCTGCAAATGGAGAGGGACATCAAGAGGAGTCCAGAAATAACCTCAACAGGGGTATATACTCTTATCCAGTAGACCACTCAAGCAGATGTTGCAGTGGATGGTTCAGCTAACAATTTCCATCATTTATATTTTACCAATAATTTGGGATTCATAATGTGTTTTCATGCACTAAAGTTCTTTTTAGTGTATTTTTTTTCCTGAAAATATGTGTTTGATAAACAGTTGCACAAATATCATGCAGCATTTGCAAACTGTGAATTTACAAAATTTTGTTTTTAACTTGTGAAAATTTAAAAAATTGCCATGATTGAAAAGTAGTTACATTACAGGATTCATACTTGGAATATGTAACTTTTTTGCAGGCTCCTATTTAGGAATTTTGTCTTGGTGCTCAGCCTAACTATGGCAGGAAAACATAATTTCTTCTCTTTCTTCATGCTTTGATTTCTGTAAGAATGGAGAGGAGAATTCAATCAGAACCTGCGAGCGAAGTGCAATTTGAAATTTAAATTTAAAATGTATTTAACCTGTAGAGCAGTTGAAGCTGCATATGCAGTCCTTGCTCTCTAACTAATTGCTCATCCCTATTCTATATCAAGAGTACTATACAAGTGTTTATGCTGAGGCCGTGTTATAGAATTGAGAATAGGGTGTCATCAGAATTGCTGGAATGTATAAAACCAGCATTTCCTATTGTACTAATATAAAACAATTCTCATATTCAGTCTTCAGCATTGTATTTGTAAATGCACCTATAAACAGTGATCATTTTGTGCCGGATCCAAAGATGACCGAGGACTGATAGCTATACAATTGACATCACTGTGCCGTGCCTTCACTGAACGCTATCCTCGTGGTTCTGTATCTCAGACTGTTACTGTGCTGGTGATTCCTCATGACAGGTGGGCTGTAGGTCAGCTTTTGTACTAGCGCCCCGGGGACTTTAATTTCCCCCGCTGCTTGTCGTGTGCAGTGATCTTTACTAATCACGTTAGTTTAATTTAGCATCATGCAGCTCATATGATGAGTGAAAGATTTCCAACACAAGAACAAATGTGCCACAACCCAGACTAATGCCCCGTACACACGATCGCACATTCCGACAACAAAATCCATCGGATTTTTTCCGACGGATGTTGGCTCAAACTTGTCTTGCATACACACGGCCACACAAAGTTGGTCGGACATTCCGAACGTCAAGAACGCGGTGACGTACAACACGTACGATTAGCCGAGGGAAAATGAAGTTCAATAGCCAGTGCTGCTCTTCTGCTTGATTCCGAGCATGTGTGGCACTTTGTGTGTTGAAATTGTCTACACACGATCAGAATTTACGCAAACGGATTTTGTTGTCGGAAAATTTTAGAGCCAGCTCTCAAACTGTGTGTCGGAAGTTCCGAAGGAAAAAGCCAGATGGAGCCCACACACGGTCGGAATTTCCGACAACAAGCTCTGATCGCACATTTTCCGTCGGAAAGTCCGATCGTGTGTACAGGGCACTAGGCTTTATGTACACGGGGCATTTTTACAACCTATCCTGAACGATTTAACTTAAAAACCGCAGAGGTGATCAAATTCCACCAAAAGAAAGCTCTATTTGTGGGGAAAAAAAGACATTTGTATGTGTACAACGTTGCACGACCGCACAATTGTCAGTTAAAGCGACACAGTGCCATATCGCAAAAAATGGTATAGTCATTAAGGGGGCAAATCCTTTCGGTCCTTAAGTGGTTAAAGGAGTTTATTAAATGCTGTTATCACTCCTAAATAGGGATATTTGGGGTTATAACTAAGGATGACCAACTTTATAGAGCAACAGTTAGACCCCTTTCACTGGAGGTGTTTTTCAGGTGCTACAGCGCTAAAAATAGCGCCTGTATAGCACCTAAAAATAGCCTCAGCTGCAAACCCAGCGTGAAAGCCCAAGTGCTTTCACACTGGGGCGCTGCGCTGGCAGGGCGTCACAAAAGGTCCTGCCAGCAGCTTCTTTGCAGCGCTGTATACACAAAAAACCGGGGAGGTTTTAACCCCTAAAAAAGGGTTAAATCCGCCCTCAAAACGCCGCTGCGGCGGCACCCTGCCGGCGGTATGGCAGTGCTTCCCATTGATTTCAATGGGAGGAGCGGTGGAGGAGCGGTGTATACACCCATTACTGCCCATGGAAATCAATGGGGCAGCACTGCCATCTGGCCGGCAAAGTGCCATCTGGCCGGCAAAGTGCCGCCGCAGCGGAGTTTTGAGGGCGGATTTAACCCCTTTTTGACCGCTAGCAGAGGGTTAAAACTGCCCCCTAAGCAGTCGAATAGCGCCACTAAAATGACGGTAAAGCGGCACTAAAAATAGCGCAGCTTTACCGCTGATGCTTGGGCGCTGTGAGTGTGAAAGCACTCTTAAGAGTAATATCACAAGTGAGGAAATCGGATCAAAATGCCAAGCTCTTCTGGGAGGGATGTATTACTGTAACAGCTGGAAAAGTATGTTGACATTTTTTTCGACTCTATTTTTTTAATCATTTATATTTCATCTACAGATTTGTAAATGCTCCATCTAGTGCCCATCTGTAATCAGGGAAGGACTCATTTACACAGGCGATGATGCCCAATTGCCCGTATAGCGTGAATGGGCTGTTTTTTTCAAAGTCTGTAACATTTGATGTAAGTTTTTTTGTAACTTCCAGGTGCTGCATGCAGGCAGCTCATTGAAACCTATTAGCATGCATGGCAACACAGACACAGATGCTTGCTCTAATGGGACAGGTGTGTGTGGGTGCAGGTGAGCGGCCCCAAATACAGGCAGTTTACGCTTACCTGCACACCTGTCACATTAGGACAAGTGACTGAATCTATGCAGCTGTGCATCTTAATAGACTTCACTGGGCTGTCTGCGTGGAGCACCTGGAAGTTGGAAGCTGCAGGTTCCCAGAACACTATGAGTTAGCTATATAAAAGGTAAAATGACTTCAGTTTTAGGCAGGCTGTCTTATTTACACATTCTACATAAAGACATAGCTCCCAAATGTCCCTGATTTCGAGGGACTGTCCCTGATTTAGAGCAATGTCCCTCTGTCCCTCTTTCTCCCTCATTTGTCCCTCATTTTGGTCTGATCTATATAGATGTACACTACCGTTCAAAAGTTTGGGGTCACCCAAACAATTTTGTGTTTTCCATGAAAAGTCACACTTATTCACCACCATACGTTGTGAAATGAATAGAAAATAGAGTCAAGACATTGACAAGGTTAGAAATAATGATTTGTATTTGAAATAACATTGTTTTTACATCAAACTTTGCTTTCATCAAAGAATCCTCCTTTTGCAGCAATTACAGCATTGCACACCTTTGGCATTCTAGCTGTTAATTTATTGAGGTAAGCTGGAGAAATTGCACCCCACGCTTCTAGAAGCAGCTCCCACAAGTTGGATTGGTTGGATGGGCACTTCTGGCGTACCATACGGTCAAGCTGCTCCCACAACAGCTCAATGGGGTTCAGATCTGGTGACTGTGCTGGCCACTCCATTACCGATAGAATACCAGCTGCCTGCTTCTGCTGTAAATAGTTCTTGCACAATTTGGAGGTGTGTTTAGGGTCATTGTCCTGTTGTAGGATGAAATTGGCTCCAATCAAGCGCTGTCCACTGGGTATGGCATGGCGTTGCAAAATGGAGTGATAGCCTTCCTTATTCAGAATCCCTTTTACCCTGTACAAAGCTCCCACCTTACCAGCACCAAAGCAACCCCAGACCATCACATTACCTCCACCATGCTTAACAGATGGCGTCAGGCATTCTTCCAGCATCTTTTCATTTGTTCTGCGTCTCACAAACGTTCTTCTTTGTGATCCAAACACCTCAAACTTGGATTCATCCGTCCACAACACTTTTTTCCAGTCTTCCTCTGTCCAATGTCTGTGTTCTTTTGCCCATCTTAATCTTTTTCTTTTATTGGCCAGTCTCAGATATGGCTTTTTCTTTGCCACTCTGCCCTGAAGCCCAAAATCCCGCAGCCGCCTCTTCACTGTAGATGTTGACACTGGTGTTTTGCGGGTACTATTTAATGAAGATGCCAGTTGGGGACCTGTGAGGCATCTGTTTCTCAAACTAGAGACTCTAATGTGCTTATCTTCTTGCTTAGTTGTGCAACGCGGCCTCCCACTTCTTTTTCTACTCTGGTTAGAGCCTGTTTGTGCTGTCCTCTGAAGGGAGTAGTACACACCGTTGTAGGAAATCTTCAATTTCTTTGCAATTTCTCGCATGGAATAGCCTTCATTTCTAAGAACAAGAATAGACTGTCGAGTTTCAGATGAAAGTTCTCTTTTTCTGGCCATTTTGAGCGTTTAATTGACCCCACAAATGTGATGCTCCAGAAACTCAATCTGCTCACAGGAAGGTCAGTTTTGTAGCTTCTGGAAGGAGCTAGACTGTTTTTAGATGTGTGAACATGATTGCACAAGGGTTTGCTAATCATCAATTAGCCTTCTGAGCCAATGAGCAAACACATTGTACCATTAGAACACTGGAGTGATAGTTGCTGGAAATGGGCCTCTATACACCTATGTAGATATTGCACCAAAAACTAGACATTTGCAGTTAGAATAGTCATTTACCACATTAGCAATGTATAGAGTATATTTGTTTAAAGTTAGGACTAGTTTAAAGTTAGCTTCATTTAAAAGTACAGTGCTTTTCCTTCAAAAATAAGGACATTTCAATGTGACCCCAAACTTTTGAACGGTAGTGTATATAAAATGCACTTTTTATGTTTCAAAAAGTGTTTCCCAGTGCTAAACCTTTCATCCAATTTCTAAATTGCTACATTTGTAAATTCCAAAAGTCAAAATAAAGGAATAGTAGTGGTAAAAAAAAGCACTTGTGGGTTTATCCAATCTTGTTTTTTTGTACAATTCTCCCTTAAGGGGGTGTGGCAGGGGATGTGTCCTATGCCTGCATACTTTTGCTGATTGGTGTCCCTCATTCCCATCTCAAAAAGTTGGGAGGTGTGATAAAGACATAGCTTTGAATTCACTGGAATTCTTTGACAGTGGCATACCTTGCATGCTTGACACCCAGATCAGATCACATATATGTAACAGAATTATTTTTGGTAATAATTATGTAATTAAGCAAATAATAATAATGTCCAGATAAGAAATTAATATGATATAGTTGTCAGGAGTATGTAGTGTACAGCACAGCTTACAGAGTGTGGTAGTCTGGAGTGCATTTGGTGTTTATATTGTGCTTAGTGCTCTGTGTAGTGCCCCTTTTTATTGGTTGTTACTGGTGTAGTGTCCCCTTTCATTTATGGTTAATGGTGAAATGTCTCTTTAAAATGGTGGTCAGTGGTAAAGTGCCCCCTTTACAATAAAAATTAGTGAGCTTCCTCCTTACATTGGTGGTCAGTGACTTGCCGCCTTGTATTGGTGGTCAGTGACTTCCCCCTTGTATTGGCGGTCAGTGACTTCCCCCCTTGTATTGGTGGTCAGTGACTTCCCCCTTGTATTGGTGGTCAGTGACTTCCCCCTTGTATTGGTGGTCAGTGTTGATGAATCTCCTTACATTGGTGGTCAGTGACTTCCCCCCTTGTATTGGTGGTCAATGTTGATGAATCTCCTTACATTGGTGGTCAGCGACTTCCCCCCTTGTATTGGTGGTCAGTGTTGATGAATCTCCTTACATTAGTGGTCAGTGACTTCCCCCCTTGTATTGGTGGTTAGTGTTGATGAATCTCCTTACATTGGTGGTCAGTGACTTCCCCCCTTGTATTGGTGGTCAGTGTTGATGAACCTCCTTACATTGGTGGGTGCAATGAAGTGCCCTGTGTCATTGGCGTTCAGTGTTGACAAGCCAACATTGTTGGTCAGCGATGGCATACATACTTTGACTTTGGTGCTCATGTGTGCAGATGGCCAACATGCTGGTAAGAACAGAGGACCGAGCACAGAGATGAATCATTAGTGTGCTACTTTTCCGACATGCACAATTAGCAGGCTAAGAGGTGTGTTCGTGACTAAGCCCACGTTCACGTTGGGCGAATTTGGCATGTGATTTGAAATCACATGCCAAATCGGCGGCTATTGCCGGCAATGACACCGTCCGAATCGGTGTGACGCCGAATTTGCGGCACCGCCCCAATTCCCAAAAGCAGTTCCTGTACTACTTTTGGCGACTACAAGGGCGATTTGAATAGACATCTGTGCATGAACCCGCACACATGATGTCTGTGAAATCGCCCCCGAAGTCGGACTGCATTGCCGATTTGAAATTCAGCTGAACTCGCGCGATTTCAAACCCGCCTGTAATGTGAACCTGGGCTATGGTATGCTTCTAATGCATTCGATGTATTACACCTGGCTTTTTTTTTGTTTGGCAGGGGAGCCTAGATTACAGAGCTGGCTGAATAGAAATGTAAACTCTTCAGCAGATAAAATACACTCCCATGCAGTGTATGGGTTTAGCAGCTTGCTGGGAGTTCAGATGTAAGCTTACATTTATATATGCTAGATAAAAAATGTAAAAGGTTGCAGTTTTATTTTAATTAGTAACTCTTTGTTAAATATTGCCATGAGCTTTAATAGTGTTTGATAATACAAACATAAAATTCATTCTTTCTTTCTCCTTCATTAACCCCTTCCTGCCGCCGCCTCCCGGGCCTCTTAAGAACTTCTAAATGTTGGGAGGCAGATGCGGGCGTCAGATCATGTGAACACTGTGATTGGCTGTCGCATGATCGGAAAGCTCCTGATTGCTAGTATGCATCAGGGGCTTTCAGTCCCTGCTGGTGTCTGTATTGTTAGAAAGCAGGGCACGTGCTCTCAGCACAGAAATGCGTTTACATTCCAGGTAGCATAAATTGTGCTGCAAGTTTGAAAATGACTTGCTAAGCTATTGCTAGACTTGCCAGGCTTCACAAGTTTGTTGCACAATTACAGCAAGTCTGCATTGCATAACTCCAGATCAACTTTCTGTGCAAACATTCTGAAAGTCTGATGCAAGTTCTGGTTCAGTTATGTTGTGCAATAGTCATCCCATCACAGGGGTCACTGTGGCTGAATTTTCATGCTGTAGACTTGCAGAGCTCTTGCTGTAGACTCACCACTGCAACTTTGCTCTTGCTAGAGACTTGCCACGTAAATTTGCTACAAATTGGAAAAAGTGTCAACTAGAACTTGTAGACTTCAGTGCTCTGCAATTCTATAACTTACCAGTGAAAATGTGCAGCAAGTTAACAAAACTTACAATTCAACACTGCCACAAATGTGTGGCAAGTTATCCTTGCTATCTGGAATAGGGCTGCATAAATGCGGCCTCTCTGCGTTAAAGTCCACCTGCCGAAAGGCCCCATGTATGAGCTACCTTGACAGGAAGAGGTTAAAGGACACATAATTCAGTTATTCTGGGGCAGTTGGGTTTTACTGCCACCTACAGGAGAAATTGGACAATGGCAAGCAAAAAAGTCCTTGACCAGTTAAGTATAAACCCCTCCTGCTCAGCGTGTTTCAGTTTTTTTGCTAGTGTCCTAGGAGGATGGATGTAGAGAAAATATTAACATTTTTCCTAGCCATTTTCTCCCTTCTGAGATTTTCTTCCTTCCCCTTCGCTGTCTAGCTCCAGTACACCAGAAACACATTTCTCTTCACTGCCTTGATGTAGGTCATGATGTGTGGTTTTACCTTTCAGCCATTGCTTCTCTTTTGTCATTCCTGATATACACCGTAAAGGTGAACCAGCTTCTCATTCCACCATTTCTTAAGAGTCTTAAAGTGTTAATAAACCCACAACAGTAAAATCAGTCTGTATATGCAATAAATCATGCTTCTTATACTCACTGCGGAACTTAAGGGGTTAATCCTCTGTATGTGTAAAAAGGCTCTTTGATCCTGTATGAACAGATCCTCCCCCTCCTGCAGGGTCTCTCCTGGCAAGGCCAGATAAGACACAGTCAAAGTAGTAAAGCTGCACATGCTCAGTGTGGTCTCTATTGCTGAAGAGAACAGTTCCTTGTTGAGCTGAGCTTTTCAGGTCACATGGTATTGACATCACACATTTGGGCGTGTATACAGATCCTAAATGACAGCCCAGTCCCTCCCCCCTCCTCCATGCCCAGTAACTAAAAAAGAACACAGTGGGTGGGATGTCACATCTTGATTCATGGATGACCCGCCTCCCATAACAGCATGAGGACACAGGCTGTAGTGGAAATCTCCTCCTACCTGAACACTCAGCACTCGAGCAAACCCTGCAGTTTATCATGTGACTGTGGTATACAGATTAGCCAAAAAGGTATATAGTGGCAGTATTTTAATGTAAAAAGAAGATTTATAAGCTGTAGGCACTGCGGAGCGGGGGGGGGGGGGGGTGACAGATTAACTATTTTATTATTACTGGGTTTAGTAACACTTTAAGGATTGGGTGCCACCCTTTCCTGTCATGGCACACTCTACTAGGTCTCTCAGTGCTTTTTACATCAAGAAACTGTTTCCCAGATCTGCAAGGCTGCCCGCTGGTCTTCAGTTCACACTTTTACGTTTTAACAGGTGGGAATTCAGGCCTCTTCTGATTTCAGATTTTGGTGTAAGGTCCTTTTGGGCAGTTTTTGAGCTACCGACTACCCCCAGCTATTGTTTTGCTGGTGTTGCCTACCTCTCAGTTGGACTGCGTTTTGACATACAAGTTGTCTGACAATAACTGAATCCTGTGTTCTTTAAGGCCCCATCCTGAGCATTTTTTTAGCTTAAAGTTCAAAGCTTTAAAATCCTCAACAAGCCAAATTCTGTTGTTTTTAATAGCCCCTGTTCACATATAAGCATTCTGTTACTTGTAGCTGAATGCCTGATGTTGAGAAAAGTACATGAGCTACTTTTCAGGCACATTTTGGAATTTTTGGTTCCATTTTTGGAATGCCTGAAAACACTTGATTCATGTGTTTTTCAGACATATTTCGGACGTTTTTTAGCCTATATTAACTTATGTCCTCCCCTTAGTGCTTTCCATTGGCTAAAACAAATGTAAAACACTTGTAATACACAAATAAAAATGCCTAGAAATTTTTATTCTTTTGCAATAACAATATTTTTTTTGGAGTACATTATGGGACTCTATTATAGGTCTCGCCCCTGTGTTTGTTATCCACTCCTAATGCCCCGTACACACGGTCGGACTTTGTTCGGACATTCCGACAACAAAATCCTAGGATTTTTTCCGACGGATGTTGGCTCAAACTTGTCTTGCATACACACGGTCACACAAAGTTGTCGGAAAATCCGATCGTTCTAAACGCGGTGACATAAAACACGTACGCCGGGACTATAAACGGGGCAGTGGCCAATAGATTTAATCTCTTTATTTATTCTGAGCATGCGTGGCACTTTGTCCGTCGGATTTGTGTACACACACGATCGGAATTTCCGACAACGGATTTTGTTGTCGGAAAATTTTATAGCCTGCTCTCAAACTTTGTGTGTCGGAAAATCCGATGGAAAATGTGTGATGGAGCCTACACATGGTCGGAATTTCCGACAACAAGGTCCTATCACACATTTTTCGTCGGAAAATCCGACCGTGTGTACGGGGCATAATACTGCTTTTCTTAAAAAAAAAAATGGGAGTGGGGGGTGTTTAACTGGTTGACCAATAGCTTTTTTATTTGTCAGTGTCTAATTCCCCCTGTAGGCGGCAATATAACCCAGTTGTCTAAGAATAACTGAATCCTGTGTACAAAAATATGGTTTTAATTGTGAGCAAATAAATGACTGTGCTATGGTTTTTATTTTCCCACTTCCCATTAGTCATGTAGGCTTTCTGTTTACATGGGGAAAGGCTTGCGTTGGGACTGGAGTTGCTTTGTGTTTAAGGCTGGCTTCACAGCAGGGGTGCGGTGCGTTCTGGTTCACCGTTTTCAGGTCCGATTTCAGCCCAAATTTTTGGCTGAATTCGGATCTGAAAGGGACCAACGGATGCACAGGGTTCCTGTGCAAATTCGCACCAGAGCCACAACGGAGATATGTGAACTGTCTCCAAATATTAGCAGGTTGTTTGAGATGAACCACATTTGCTTATCCAAGACTTCACGGAGCATTCTGTTTTCATTTAATGAGTGCATCCAGAGTAAAAAGAAGACCTGGGTAAATTGCTATCCTGTTTACATAGTTGTTATTGAAATGTGAGTTTTCTCAGAATTATCCTTGAAGTTTGTTTTATTTTAGAGTTGTGTCACAGAATTTTGTCAAGTACAATTTCTAAGAG
This sequence comes from Lithobates septentrionalis, assembly GCA_037952835.1. Taxonomy (NCBI): domain Eukaryota; kingdom Metazoa; phylum Chordata; class Amphibia; order Anura; family Ranidae; genus Lithobates; species Lithobates septentrionalis. Next base: position 1,418,884 of record JBBDGP010000990.1, on the reverse strand, counting down.
CAAAATTGTTCTTCGTATTCTATTGGTAGACATGGCATATTTTTTTATTTTTTTTACCAATTACAAGCAATCTGTTTAGCCAAGCACAGTTCTTTGGATGTGTTTTCATAATAATTGAAAAGTTGCATTGGGTTCTTTAGGGTAAAGGCAGTGCACTGAAGGACAACACTGCCTTGTGTTTTTCAGTATAGCACCTACGTTGCTGCACAATGCAATCATTGTTGTAGGATTAACACAGCTATTCCTGTGTTTTATGAATCTCTCCCCCAGCGCCAGCTGTAAAATTAACTGCGCCTCTCATTGCCTCCTTTCTGCCATTAACGGAGGTACTTGCACAGAGAGGGGGTTGTAAAATTTACACTTTATTGCATACACTAATCACTGAAGTTGTGCATATCACAGAAATGCCAGAGAATCATAGAACATAAGGGCAGGTAAAGAGTCAGGTTGTGCTTGTGCTTGTTTAGCACCACTTTCTTTTGTAAAAAGTTCTAATTTAGGAGTGTTGTAAATCTTTGAGCTAGGCTACACCCATTTTCCTTATTTATGTTCATTTTTGGGTTGTTTTCTTTGTTAAAGGAGTTTTTTTTTTTTTCTTTTTTTTTTTTCATTTGTTGTCTTTTCGTTTTTTTTTACATTTAAAAAAACCAAAAAAAAACCCCATCATTAACTAGGTGGATGCAGCATGGGTCTGATGATGCATCTGTCCCCCACCAGCTCAGACTGAGAACTTACCGACCAAACTATTGCTGATGGTTCAGTTCTTAGAACTCAGTGAGCAGGGAGCTTGTGACTGTTAGTCACCGCTGTCTGTTTGTCTGCTCTGCCCCCCCTTCCCCCCGTGCTCACTGGAGCCCTGGGCTGTGGAAGGTGCAGGAGCGGCTGGCTCAGGCTCTCAGCAACTCACTGAGTGGCTGAGCCAGGTGCCAGTCCAGGCTTCTGTGTGGATCCTGACTATATAGGCGCGATCTTTCCCGAGCCTGGGCCGGCTCTGACGTCAGCTAACAATGGGCTTCGGCCCACTGCCAGCTGAAAATGGGTCACAGGAGTGCAGAACGATCTGCACTCCTGTGATCCACAGGAGAGGTACAGCCAAACAAGCTTTGGCTGTACTACTCCTTTAATAGATTTAAAAAGGAAGTATTGTTTTTTTCTTAGGTGTATTATATATTTACACAGGGAAATCACAGGCATGGTATATTTTTACATAGTTACATTGGTCCAAGCTAGACCATACCTGGCCAATGCCCCTGGAAGCTGGAAATCACTGAAGAAGACACTGCTCCAGTGCTCCAGGCAGTGGTGTATTTAGGTTTTGTGCTGCCCTAGGCCTGAAAAACTTGTGCGCCCCCAATTTAAATACGATCCACCGCTTCCTGTCAAGGCCACACCCCTTCCTGTTTAAAACCCGCCCTGTCAAATACATTTTCTATATATATATATATTTTTTTTTAGTTTTTTTTCTTCTGTGTTTTATTATTTTTTCTTGATTGTAATTTAATTAAACTAAAAAAACAGTCAAGAAAAAAAAAAAAAATATATATATATATATATGCTATAAAAGAAATGCATATTTAAAAAAAAATTAATAAAGTAATAACTACAAGAATTAACAATGAGAAATTCAGTTTTATATAATACTGGGTTTTTACATGGATAATATAATATGCATTGCACATTGTACAGTATGTTGTAGAGGAGAAATATTTATTTATACTACTGATCTTAGCTAATACGTAAGATATTATCTGGCACTTTGTTTTAGTTAAACTAGGACCTGCTCGCCTATATGTGCTATCACAATATGTCCCTGGTTTAGTAAGATTACTCCTATCTTGTAAGATATTTCGGACTTATGTTTGCTGCCACTGATTGTAATCATAGGATTATTTCACTTATTTGTATAATGACTAGGAATTCCCCAGTCATTATACAAATAAGTAAAATAATCAGCCCCCCGCCACCCCCCTGGCCCAGTCTGCCCCATAAGACTGGCGCTACACTAAGTGTGGCGTAAACCGGCAGGGACTCTTTTCGTGTGGGAGTCGGGAGGAGGCTGTTTTTTTATGTGCAGTGGGGGGGGCTTTCTTGCTGCCCCCCTCCAAAGTTCCGCCCTAGGCCTGGGCCTTGTTGGCCTAGGCCAAGATACAGCGTAGGCTCCAGTGAACCTCTGGCCTGATGCATTGTGAACACACAAGGTCAGCTGCTTGGCACTGGTGCCATTCAGAAAATGCTTTGCTTTTTCTGAATGATTGCAAAGCATTTTCCAATTAGCTGAGATTGAAAGTGTGATGTCACCACCCCACCTCTCCACTTGTCCAATCAGAGAATGCTTTACATTCATTTAAAAAGTAATCTTTAAATGGCGCCAATGCTGGGTGGTCAACCTCCTGTCTTTACGATGAATCATGGCAGCCACTCAGCACAGGACCCAGAAGCAAGTGGAGATCACTGGCATAGCGGTGCCTACTTCAGTGATCCCTAGATTCCAGGGGAATCAGCTAGGCATGATATATACATAGTTACATTGGTCCAATCTGGTCCAGTTTATTAGACCATCAGACCAGACCACCTTATTTCATTGCTGCCTGGTCCAGTTCTGACGCTCAAGTGCCCATTGTGGGCACTTTTGGCTGTGGACACCGGTCAGCATGGGCGCCCTGACTGGTCTGTGGCTATGTATCCCCGTACATAACAAACGGCAATGCACTCTGTATTCTGACACCTTTCTATCGGAACCACCATAAACTTTTTTTCAGCAATTTGAACTACGCTAGCTCCTCAGATGGAGATGGTCAGGTTTATTATATACTAAACAACCAGTGACTGCATGGCAGAAAGCTCACTATGATAAACCCATTTGTATAACACCCTTTTGACATTTTCTGGCCCCTTAGGAACCAAAGGAGCCCATTAAGTTAAAATTTGTGTTTTAATTTAACCTGGAAACCTCTTTTAAAGCCTCATAAAGAATAGCTGAAAAAGCTACTGCTTTACTTAAAAATGTATCCCTGGCTGTGTTACAAGACAAAGAATTAAATTAAAGCTTGGCTGTCTACAGAAGGTACGCTGCTGGTGGAAAACTCCATTAAATGTGCCAAAATATTTTCATTTTGTGAGGTGATTCTTGGCTGGGCCAGAAAGTTGATGTAAGCCCCAGTCATTGCTGCACTATTGTGATGCAGTGGGGCATGTGACCAGAACTTGACTTGTGATCACCATATTTCTTTTCAATGTGCCTCATGTTATTGTATCGTTTCTAACTTTGTGTCCTGCCCAGCGGTCTAAGATACTTTCCTGAAAGAGCCAGCCGATAGTTTAATGAATGATGTTTGTGGTGCTGTGTCATTACGTTGGCATATTGCTTCACTCAGATCTCTGCAGGGTGGGGCAGGCAAAACACTGCAGGGTGGGGTTCAAATGTATTGCTGCCATATAGATTATTATTGTTTTGGGGGTTATATTAATATACCATGTTTGGGGGACTTTTTAATAAAGGATTTTTGCCTGGGAGTTATTTTAATAAAAAAACGTTTCTGGTATTAATGTACAGTATCTCACAAAAGTGAGTACACCCCTCACATTTTTGTAAATATTTTATTATACCTTTTCATGTGACAACACTGAAGAAATGACACTTTGCTACAATGTAAAGTAGTGAGTGTACAGCTTGTGTAACAGTGTAAATTTGCTGTCCCCTCAAAATAACTCAACACACAGCCATTAATGTCTAAACCGCTGGCAACAAAAGTGAGTACACCACTAAGTGAAAATGTCCAAATTGGGCCCAATTAGCCATTTTCCCTCCTTGGTGTCATGTGACTCGTTAGTAATACAAGGTCTCAGCTGTGAATGGGGAGCAGGTATGGTAAATTTGGTGTTATCGCTCTCACTCTTTCATACAGGTCACTGGAAGTTCAACATGGCACCTCATGGCAAAGAACTCTCTGAGAATCTGAAAAAAAGAATTGTTGCTCTACATAAAGATGGCCTAGGCTATAAGAAGATTGCCAAGACCCTGAAACTGAGCTGCAGCATGGTGGCCAAAACCACACAGCGGTTTAACAGGACAGGGTTCACTCAGAACAGGCCTTGCCATGGTCGACCAAAGAAGTTGAGTGCACGTGCTCAGCGTCATATCCAGAGGTTGTCTTTGGGAAATAGACGTATGAGTGCTGCCAGCATTGCTGCAAAGGTTAAAGGGGTGGGGGGGGGGTCAGCCTGTCAGTGCTTAGACCATACGCCACACACTGCATCAAATTGGTCTGCATTCCTGTCATCCCAGAAGGAAGCCTCCTCTAAAGATGATGCACAAGAAAGCCTGCAAACAGTTTGCTGAAGATAAGCGGACTAAGGACATGGATTACTGGAACCATGTCCTTTGGTCTGATGAGACCAAGATAAACTTATTTTGTTCAGATGGTGTCAAGCGTGTGGCGGCAACCAGGTGAGGAGTACAAAGACAAGTGTGTCTTGCCTACAGTCAAGCATGGTGGTGGGAGTGTCATGGTCTAGGGCTGCATGAGTGCTGCTGGCACTGGGGAGCTACAGTTCATTGATGGAACCATGAATGCCAACATGTACTGTGACATACTAAAGCAGAGCATGATCCCCTGCCTTCGAAGACTGGGACGCGCGGCAGTTTTCCAACATAGCGACCCCAAACACACCTCCAAGACGACCACTGTCTTGCTAAAGAAGCTGAGGGTAAAGGTGATGGACTGGCCAAGCATGTCTCCAGACCTAAACCCTATTGAGCATCTGTGGGGCATCCTCAAATAGAAGGTGGAGGAGTGCAAGGTCTCTAACATCCACCAGCTCCGTGATGTCGTCATGGAGGAGTGGAAGAGGACTCCAGTGGCAACTTGTGAAGCTCTGGTGAACTCCATTCCCAAAAGGGTTAAGGCAGTGCTGGAAAATAAAAGTGGCCACACAAAATATTGACACTTTGGGCCCAATGTGGACATTTTCACTTAGGGGTGTTGTACTCACTTTTGTTGCCAACGGTTTAGACAATAACTGCTTTGTGTTGAGTTATGTTGAGGGGACAGCAAATTTACACTGTTATACAAGCTGTACACTCACTTCTTTACATTGTAGCAAAGTGTCATTTCTTCAGTGTTGTCAAATGAAAAGATGTAATAAAATTTTTATAAAAATGTGAGGGGTGTACTCACTTTTGTGAGATACTGTATATCACACAATCCAAACGCTTCAACTTCTAGAAATCATGCTCACTCAATGCAAGCTGGGCCACAGTGGCCATACATATATAAAACAGAAAGCATACACTTACTGCTTCATAGTCCAAGTTACTTGCATCATTCTGGTTCCATGACTGAACTGCAATGATGTTGAAGTCATCACAGTCATCACAGGGTAGGCAAAAGGTAGTGGTATGTTGCTCTGAATACGGATGATTTGCCTATCTGGGGTCCTAGCCACTGCCATCTCATCAGGTGAGTGTTGTGGTGCCAATCCTGCTAATGCTTTAGAGCTGTTCTGAGTGACATCACTACAGGCCTCAAAATCCCTGCTTACACATTTTGATTGTGTCAATAACCTTTCTCAATATTTCAATTTATTGATGCCTAGGGTGTGAAATATTAATTCACTGTAACCTGGTTATGGTCATTTCTATAATTTTATTGCCACCTGGGAGTGGAAGGTATTGCAATTTCTTGTTGTACTGTATGGGATAATTATTAAATTGCTTGAAGATATACCCTGTTGACTAAGGTATATAGCCTAGTGCTGGACGTTGTTATAATGCTGCAAGGGTTTTTTGATGAGGCGCGCCTGTTATTTACCCATGCCCTTTAAACTCCTCCCGACCGCTCGCAGTAAATATGCTGAGAATGGGCGGCAGGTGCAGACACAATCATGCACCTGGACATCGGGCTTCTCCCGGGTTCGGGGCGAACATGTGCGCGCCCCCTGCCGGCCTGAAAAGCAGGGAGGAAAAACAGCCAGATAGTAAAGTACAAGCAGCACATATTACACATATTACACATTGTTAGGTACACAGTTAACCTCTTGATTGCCCCTAGATGTTAACCCCTTCCCAGCCAGTGTTAGTAGTACATTGTCAGTGTACAGTATTAGCACTGATCACTGTATTAGCCATGTCAATGTCAGTGACCCTCCCGGATAGTGTCTGTTAGCACTGGATTTCCCACAACCTTATCACAGTCTCACTATGAGTCGCTGATCACCGCCATTATTGCACAGCGTCTATAGCTGTGTAAATTCCAGTATATATATCATAGTTTGTAGACGCTATAACTTTTGCACAAACCAATTAATATATACCTACGGTATTGTTTTTTGGGTTTTTTTTGTTTGTTTTTACCAAAGACATGTAGCAGAATACATTTTGTCCTCAATTTATAAAAAAAAATTGATTTTTTTTTTATTGGATATGTTTCATGACAGAAATTAGAAAATATTGCTTTTTTTTTCAAAATGGTCAGTCTGTTTTCATTTATATAATAAAAAATACCTCAAATAGTTGAGGTAGATGGTAGGTGAAGGGTGAAGGATCAATTTCACCTACCATCTACCTCAATTATTTGCAATATCAGTTATGGCTGATATGTACACTCCATGATCCATGTTTTTATCTATGTATCTTCAATAAATATATGACTATTTTTCTGTTTCATTGATTTTGTGACCTTTATCTAAGTGCCGCTAAAGTCCTACCCCAAGGGGAACCGCTCTCTTTCTGTAGCCTTACAATTGGATGTTGGCACCGTGAAACAATCATCGCTACCCTTCCATTGTTCTCAACATGCCACTCCTTGGCTCATTAACATGCAATATGTGAACAATTCTTAAGCTGCAACTTGTTTAACAAAGTCGGTGTGAGCTGTGGCACCGCAGGTCAGTGTCAGCAAATGACTGCTCTGGAGAGCAGTGTGCCAGCATTATTTCATGGCTCTGCAGGGGGCCGCACAGCTTCATCAGATGTTATTAACTGAAATTAGACAAGCTGGAGGATGGAGAAATTAAAAAGAACATGTCTACAGGAGACGCACTTAAGAGAGAAGTGGCTGAAATGAGAGTGCCTTACAAAACATTGCCAATCTCTCGGCATGAGGCCGTTTACCAAACGTCAAGATACGATGATTGAACCCTTACGGGATCTGCGGTGACTCATTGTTCTAAATTTACACATCGACATCTGTGTTCATACCGCACAGCATCCTAAGCACCCGGTGTGCAAAAGGAACGCAGAGCAAGGTCAACAGAGCTGACACTCAACAGGAGTGTCTTTCTAATGCAATCCAGGTAATACAGGTAATGCATCTTCTAGAGCTTGTGAATTCTATTGATGGTAAGTATATTTCATGGTTTACACTACCCTCACAGGAATGTTTTGAGCTTGATTTAGAGAAACGTCTGGAAGAGGCATGGTGCTGGGCTAAAGAATGATCTGTTATTTCTGGATTAGCTGCTCACCGACAACACAGCAGAAAAGCAAGCTGTGATAAAGGTTTAGGCCGGATTAAAGCTATCATGCAATTTCCTGAGTCAAAGTATGATTCTTGAAAGCTTTTCAAAACCAAGAGGAGTGACTTAAAAATACCAGTACAAATAAAAATTTATTTGTGCCTATAATGATCAAACAGGTGTAAAAAAAAAAAATAAAGATGGAACCTAATGGCAGCAGCTGTAGTTTTCTTTGCTGAAGTTTTTCTTAAAACCAGCCAGTATCAGTAGGTGAAAATGGGATTTGGTATAAGACCACAAATGCTCATTGATACACAAGGATGAAAGCAAAATACATCTGTAGCACCCTCTACCTAGGTAGGAGCTAAAGTTAGGTTTTTTTTGTAGTGCAGGTAAATTTAGGCAGGCCTATCAAGAAGCTAGGCCTGTTTGTTTTGATCTATGTGGGCTGGGAGTGGCACAGTGTAGGCTGGTGACTCACAGGGAGCATCATCTTTTGGTTACCTCCCTCTGACTTCTAGAGGATTCTAGAAGAAAGGAGGGGAGGAAAGGTGGAGCAGTCTGGGGAGCCCTGAGCAATCCCCAAGCTGGATTGGCGGAGGGTAGGCCTCCTCAAATACCTAGAGTCAGCCCAGCTGGGGAGGAGAGTTTGGGTGGAAGAACTGGTCGATGAAGTACTAGCTGTCGGGGCCTTTGAGGGAACTCCCCATTCTGGGGGGGGGGGTGCCTGGCCTTGGGCCTGGAGCTTAGGAGTGGAAGGGACCCTCGTACAAAACACAAGGGTGTGCTGACCAGGAGCAGGGGAGCTCAGTGGAAGGTACTGCCAGGCAAAGTCTCCAGGAGGGATCCACCAGGTGTCGGTGAGTGGCAGGCACAGTCGGGAGAGCTGGGGAGGCATGCAGGAGCTGACTGGGAGTGTGCAGTGTAAGATTGATGTAAAACCAACAGGAGAGACTGTGATGTCATGGGCAGTGGAGTCGGGCAGCTCCAGCCAGGAGGGCTGGCAAGGCCTGAAGAGGACTGACTGGGAGCAATAGTCCACAATGGGTCAGCTAGCACTAAAGACTTCCTATTTTGCTGCTACATCAAAGAGACCCATGGTCCCTGCCTGAAAATGGAGGTTGCTAAGGCCTGACTATGTCGGTGTTGGGCCTAACCATGTGCTAGCTGTACCTTCAGTGAAGTGTTGTGCAGGAGAGAGAGAGAGAGTAACAGTCGGCAAGCAAGTGATATGCTGGAGGAGACTGGAGTTGGAATGTATACATAGAAGTTCCAAGTGATCATATACTGATCCAACTATTCATCTTTGGGCATCCCATAAATCTCTTACCCATCCAAGTTAAAATTCAAATCCCCTCAATAAAAAAAAAAAAAAGAAACAAGCATATGACTGTTCATTGTCTCAAGAGTGACTGAGAGGTGAAAGAAGGGCTGGGCAGGGGGGCAGGGTGACAGGTGGACCACAACTTTCTGCAGCCCCTACGGGGGTACCGCTACACATCTAAACAAACTCAGGGCCGGTCCTGGCCGGGGTGCACGGGGTGCAATGCACACGGGCGCCACAGAGGTGGGGGCGCTGAAGCGCCAGAGTGCTCCCCTCCCTCCTTCTCCTCCTCTCCATGTCCGTAGGCGGCTCTTTCCGCCGGTCACCGCAGCCGCCGCCGTCGCTTTGTCTCTTGCCGAAGTCCAGCCATCCCCCCTCCCTCCTCCTGTCAGAGGAGGAGAGCGGAACCAGCCACAGATCGTAGCGGCTGTGTCTCTGTGTGCAGAGAGACCAGCCGCGCAGTGATGTCACGGGGGGGCGGTCCGTTCCCGACGTGTTCCAGCTCTCCTCCTCCTGTGTAACTCCCGCCTGCTGCCCAAGCCTGACACGCTCAGTTCTCCACCTGGGCGGCGCGGCTGTACACTGTCCTCTCCTCTCCAGCTGCCACCCGGGTGTTTTTTAATTAGCTCAATGGAGGGGGGCTGCTTTGTCAGCGGTCTATACTAATGGAGGGGGGTTTGTCCTGGGGGGTCTATGCTAATGGAGGAGGGGTTTGTCCTGATGGGGTCTATACTAATGAAGGGGGGGTTGTCCTGGGGGGGTCTATACTAATGGAGGGGGGGTTTGTCCTGGGGGGTCTATACTAATGGAGGGGGGTTTGTCCTGGGGGGTCTATATTAATGGAGGCGGGGTTTGTCCTGGGTGGGTCTATACTAATGAAGGGGGGGTTGTCCTGGGGGGGTCTATACTAATGGAGGGGGGTTTGTCCTGGGGGGGTCTATACTAATGAAGGGGGGGTTGTCCTGGGGGGCTCTATACTAATGGAGGGGGGGTTTGTCCTGGGGGGTCTATACTAATGGAGGGGGGGTTGTTCTGGGGGGTCTATACTAATGAAGGGGGGTTTGTCCTGGGGGTCTATACTAATGAAGGGGGGGTTGTCCTTGGGGGGTCTATACTAATGAAGGGGGGGTTGTCCTGGGGGGGGTCTATACTAATGGAGGGGGGTTTGTCCTGGGGGGTCTATACTAATGAAGGGGGGGTTGTCCTGGGGGCGTCTATACTAATGGAGGGGGGGTTTGTCCTGGGGGGTCTATACTAATGAAGGGGGGTTGTCCTGGGGGGTCTATACTAATGAAGGGGGGTTGTCCTGGGGGGTCTATACTAATGAAGGGGGGTTTGTCCTGGGGGGGGTCTATACTAATGAAGGGGAGTTTGTCCTGGGGGGTCTATACTTATGAAGGGGGGTTTGTCCTGGGGAGTCTATTCTAATGAAGGGGGGTTGTCCTGGGGGGTCTATACTAATGAAGGGGGGGTGGTTTGTCTTGGGGGGGTCTATTCTAATGAAGGGGGGTTGTCCTGGGGGTCTCTAAACTAATGAAGGGGGGTTGTCCTGGGGGGTCTATACTAATGGAGGGGGAGTGGTTTGTCTTGGGGGTCTGTACTAATGGAGGGGGGTGGTTTGTTCTGAGGGGGTCTGTACTAATGGAGGGGGTGGTTTGTCCAGGGGGGGGTCTGTACTAATGGAGGGGGTGGTTTGTTCCTGGGGGGTCTGTACTAATGGAGGGGGTGGTTTGTTCTGGGGGGTCTGTACTAATGGAGGGGGTGGTTTGTTTTAGAGGGGTCTGTACTAATGGAGGGGGGTGGTTTGTTTTGGGGGGGTCTGTACTAATGGAGGGGGATGGTTCTGTACTAATGGAGGGGGGTGGTTTGTTCTGAGAGGGGTCTGCACTAATGGAGGGGGGTGGTTTGTTCAGGGGGGGTCTGTACTAATGGAGGAGGGGTGGTTCTGTACTAATGTAGGGGGGGTGGTTTGTTCTGGGGGGTCTGTACTCATGGAGGGGGGGTGGTTGTCCTGAGGGGGGTCTGTACTAATGGAGGGGTGGTTGGTTTGTCCTGAGGGGGGTCTATACTGATAGAGGGGGGTGTTTTGTTCTGGGGGGGGTCTATACTGAGGGAGGGGTTTATACTTAGTGGGGGGTCTGCACTGACGGAGGGGGGTCTATACTTAGTGGAGGGGGATCTGTACTGAGGGGCGATACCATGTTTTACCGCACCGGGTGACACCCCTCTCCCTCTCTGCGCGCGCGCTGCTGTACTAGTGAGCGGCGCACTATGTTTCTTCCCCGCCTTCATATTGGCCAGGGAAGAAAAAAAAAAGGAGCAAAGAGGAGGATTGTGGGACATGTAGTCCCGAGGATTGGCAGCCCCACTATAACACGGAAACTGCAGCCCACACAGCATGCCCAGCTGAATGGGAGAGAGAGAGCCAGGAGTCCGGGAAAGCTTTCAGGGAAGTACACCCAGGACTCCAGAGGGAGAGGACAGTGCTGAGGGAACACCATCAGAGAGAGAACCCCGCTGACCTGTGCCACCAGAGGGAAAGCCACACAGCCTGGCGCCATCCCTGGCGGAGAAAGGAATGGAGTCATTACAGATCTGGGTGCTACTCAGCGGACTCGCCACGGGCAATTCAGAGTGAGCTGACTCCTGGTCAGAGGAACCGTTGTTGCTGTTTCGCTGGGTCAGGTGAGAGGGCCAATCGGCCATTATTTACTAACGTCCATCTTGTATCATGTCTGCAGTCTCTGACCATCTCCTGTACTATGTCTGCAGTCTCTGATCATGTCTGCAGTCTCTGACCATCTCTTGTATCATGTCTGCATTCTCTGACTGTCTCCTGTAATATGTCTGCAGTCTCTGGCCGTCTCCTGTACTATGTCTGCAGTCTCTGATCAACTCCTGTACTATGTCTGCAGTCTCTGACCATCTCCTGTATTATATCTCCAGTCTCTGACCATCTCCTGTAATATGTCTGCAGTCTCTGATCATCTCCTGTAATATGTCTGCAGTCTCTGACCATCTCCTGTAACATGTCTGCAGTCTCTGACCATCTCCTGTATTATGTCTGCAGTCTCTGACCATCTCCTGTATCATGTCCTCAGTCTCTGATCATCTCTTGTAACATGTCTGCAGTCTCTGACCGTCTCCTGTACTATGTCTGCAGTCTCTGACCGTCTCCTGTATTATGTCTGGGGCCTCTTTCTAACAGACTCTCTAACAGAAGCCCTCTGTGTGCATCAGAGAGACTCCCCTTCAGGTCTCATTAGTGTACACTCTTCCTGTATTTTCTTTATTGTTAAAAGATCATGGGAAGATCCTAGGGTAATGAAGACTTCTTAGGGGAGCATCTCTGTGTTTGAGTCGTTGCCATAGTAACATTTGTAAAGGGGAGGAGTTGGTAAGATGACCACACCCACGTGGGGGCGCCAGAAATATTTCTGCACCCAGGCGTCTTTGACCCTAGGATCGGCCCTGAACAAACTAGTTGGTTGTTAAAATTGTTTGTATTTTATTCTCTCAATATTAAATAGGATGATTTGGTTTCTTACAGCTCGCTTCTGTGCAAGTCAGAATACAGCAGCTTTTATCTTGGCTGCTTTAATAATATATGTTGTTGAGTGGCTGATACTAATAGGATAAAGCCAATAGATTTTCTGATTACTAATGAAAGGACCTTAAAGGATAACTGTATCAATTAAGAAAAATACTAACTCTGCCACAGGCAGCATTGGAATGCTTGCAAACGAGTCTAGTAGTTATGCAGCCTTACTATTGGACTGTGAGGCTTGCAGCGCCTCCTTTGCTGGTGCTGAAATAATCAATTATGTGTACAATTATTCTTTATGCAAAGGTTATATACTAATGTATACCTCTTTTGGTTCCTTGTTATGCCGTGTACACATGGGCGGACTTTTTGGCATCAAAGGTCAGACGGTCTTTCCGACGGACTTTCGACGGACTTTCGATGGACTTCAGACGGACTTTTGAGCGAACAGACTTGGCTACACACGATCACACCCAAGTCAGGCGGATTCGTACATGATGATGTACGACCGGACTCTAATAAGGAAGTTCATAGCCAGTAACCAATAGCTGCCCTAGCGTTGGTTTTTGTCCGTCGGACTAGCATACAGACGAGCGGATTTCTCGATAGGAACTGGGTCCGGCTGAGTTCCGGCGGAAAGATTTGAAACATGTTCCAAATCTAAAGTCCGTCTGATTTTCGACTGAAAAAGTCCGCTGCAGGTCCGATGAAGCCCACACACGGTCGGATTGTCCGACGGATTCGTTCCAGCGGACCAGACTGGTTGAAAAGTCCGGCCGTGTGTACACAGCATTAGCTCTAAGAAAATCAAACTCAGTGATTTATTTGTAGTTGGTTTGCACTATACATACTATAGTCCAGTGTTGCTCAACCTTTTTTCAGTCAACACACCCTTCAAAATTATGCACAATCTTGAGGCATCCAATTCTAAAATGTAAAAACAAAACAAATGGTTTTAACATAAAGCAACAACCTTCACATATGTAGGGCACCCAATATTAGAGGTGATTTATTCTTTCAAAGCAAATACACCTTTGCATACTGGTACTGATTAGTATTCCAGTGTTTCTCTTCTCCCTCAGTTTCTCTCCCTCCCTTTCTTTCCAAATGTGGCCCTAGTGCTAACAGAGGGATAGGGGAGGGACAAATAATGGTGCTGTGCAGTCACCTGACATCCTCCTTATCAACCGATGACATCATTGGTTGTTAGGACGCCAGCAGCTAGAAGGTTGCAATGGTGCACAATGAAAACCTGTGGCTTTGTGTAGCTGAAAGGCAGGCTTGATACATCCACTGTCTTGTATACAAATTCTTGGGCAATTTTTAAGCATTTTGCCAAGGCAACCCTGAAGAAACCCTGGTTGAAAAAGGCTGCTTTAGTCAATACTGCAATTTCTGTCATGAGTGGGGCCCACCAGCCATCTAATGAGAGTTCATCAGTGGCGGCCCGTCCATAGTGACAAAAGTTCGGGCGCCGGTCACCGTGCACTATGGGAAGCGTGACGTCAATGAAATCACGTGATTGCAGGCGAGACACTACATTTGCAGGGTTTTGTGATGCTTTGTGGTGCTACGCTAAGCGCCTCTAAACTCCCAATAGTGTCATTCTTCTTGATGGCAGTCTATTTGATGATTGGCACCGCCGTAGGACATGGGTGGTGCTTTTCCTGGGCAGCCGCGTCACTTCCGGTTTCTGTGCCAGTGGGAAATCGGCTCCATGAATGAAGAATCAAGGTAATGTGATCTGACACTCCGTCAGTGTCTGTCCACCCACATACAGTGAGGACAGAAAGTATTCAGACCCCCTTAAATTTTTCACTCTATGTTATATTGCAGCCATTTGTTAAAATCATTTTTCATTTTTTTCTCATTAATGTATACATAGCACTCCATATTGACAGAAAAACACAGAATTGTTGACATTTTTGCAGATTTATTAAAAAAGAAAAACTGAAATATCACATGGTCCTAAGTATTCAGACCCTTTGCTCAGTATTTAGTAGAAGCACCCTTTTGATCTAATACAGCCATGAGCCTTTTTGGGAAAGATGCAACAAGTTTTTCACACCTGGATTTGGGATCCTCTGCCATTGCTCCTTGCAGATCCTCTCCAGTTCTGTCAGGTTGGATGGTAAACGTTGGTGGACAGCCATTTTTAGGTCTCTCCAGAGATGCTCAATTGGGTTTAAGTCAGGGCTCTGGCTGGGCCATTCAAGAACAGTCACGGAGTTGTTGTGAAGCCACTCCTTCATTTTTTTAGCTGTGTGCTTAGGGTCATTGTCTTGTTGGAAGGTAACCCTTCGGCTCAGTCTGAGGTCCTGAGCACTCTGGAGAAGGTTTTCGTCCAGGATATCCCTGTACTTGGCCGCATTTATCTTTCCCTCGATTGCAACCAGTCGCCCTGTCCCTGCAGCTGAAAAACACCCCCACAGCATGATGCTGCCATCACCATGCTTCACTGTTGGGACTGTATTGGAGAGGCGATTAGCAGTGCCTGGTTTTCTCCACACATACCGCTTAGAATTAAGGCTAAAAAGTTCTATCTTGGTCTCATCAAACCAGAGAATCTTATTTCTCACTATCTTGGCATCCTTCAGGTGTTTTTTTTAGCAAACTCCATGCAGGCTTTCATGTGTCTTGCACTGAGGAGAGGCTTCCTTGGGACCACTCTGCCATAAAGCCCTGACTGGTGGAGGGCTGCAGTGATGGTTGACTTTCTACAACTTTCTCCCATCTCCCGACTGCACCTCTGGAGCTCAGCCACAGTGATCTTTGGGTTCTTCTTTACCTCTCTCACCAAGGCTCTTCTCTCCCGATAGCTCAGTTTGGCCGGATGGCCAGCTCTAGGAAGGGTTCTGGTCATCCCAAACGTCTTCCATTTAAGGATTATGGAGGCCACTGTGCTCTTAGGAACCTTAAGTGCAGCAGAAATTTTTTTTGTAACCTTGGCCAGATCTGTGCCTTGCCACAATTCTGTCTCTGAGCTCTTCAGGCAGTTCCTTTTGACCTCATGATTCTCATTTGCTCTGACATGCACTGTGAGCTGTAAGGTCTTATATAGACAGGTGTGTGGCTTTCCTAATCAAGTCCAAACAGTATAATCAAACACAGCTGGACTCAAATGAAGGTGTAGAACCATCTCAAGGATGATCAGAAGAAATGGACAGCACCTGAGTTAAATATATGAGTGTCACAGCAAAGGATCTGAATACTTAGGACCATGTGATATTTCAGTTTTTCTTTTTTAATAAATCTGCAAAAATGTCAACAATTCTGTGTTTTTCTGTCAATATGGGGTGCTGTGTGTACATTAATGAGGAGAAAAAATGGACTTAAATGATTTTAGCAAATGGCTGCAATATAACAAAGACTGAAAAATTTAAGGGGGTCTGTACCTTGTAGTGTAGTCTTCTCATCCTGTGATCTGTGATTGGACTGAAGGTGGAGGGAGGGGGA
Source organism: Lithobates septentrionalis (assembly GCA_037952835.1). Taxonomy (NCBI): domain Eukaryota; kingdom Metazoa; phylum Chordata; class Amphibia; order Anura; family Ranidae; genus Lithobates; species Lithobates septentrionalis. The sequence continues at coordinate 1,403,105 of JBBDGP010000990.1, read as the reverse complement.
CGGTGCCCTGCTTCTTCTCGGCCCGGGAATTAACCTGCAGTCCGGACATTCACCTAGCAATCTGCAGGAGCATTTCATGACACATGATCTCCTGTATGTCTCCTGCACTGTGTCCTGCTACAGCCATGCTACACAGTATATCCTCACCTTCACCAGGTCTATCTATCTATCTATCTATCTATCTATCTATCTATCTATCTATCTATCTATCTATCTATCTATCTATCTATCTATCTATCTATCTATCTATCTATCTATCTATCTATCTATCTATCTCTATCTGTGTCTGTCTGTCTCTATCTATCTGTCTGTCTGTCTATCTGCCTGCTTATGGATATGCCTGTAGGCCCTATCGCGGGCAAGTGACGGGTTGGGGGGGGGGGGGTTGGGGCTCTGTTTGCACCCCCCCCTCAAAAAAATTTGAGCACCAGCCACCACTGGAGTTCATCGAAGGAAAACAAACATTATTAGGTACAATATAATTGTATTCACTGAATTTAAGATTTCTGCAAACATTTAAATCAGATTATATGTTTGTTTTCATTGTGTAATACAGCATTATATATGTTTAAGGCCCATTAAGTAATCCATTAAAAAGGATCTTCTAACTGTGTCTTAACTGACTTACACCTTTAAACAGATTTATTAAAGGATTTGTAAAGACATGACCCAGATTTACCCCAAACCTCCCTTTCCCTTTTAGAGCATGTCCCAGCACTATTCTTTTCTTTTACCTCATTCCCACTTTTGTTACTTACTGTGATGTCATCATGGAGCTTGCAAACTTCATGCAGTGATGTCTGCTGGGTGGAGGGATCAGCAAGGTGCCCTATGTTAGTTCCTATTGATGTAGGCACATCCCCCTAAAACTATATCTCCCATTGTCCATGCAGCTAATGCCAAAACCAGGAGGTATGTTTTCCATATCCTGTTTGGGATGACTACAATCCACTGAGAGATGGGTGGGGACTGGGAGTCTACTGACCACCGAGTGCCGATCAACAGCTTACAGAATCCACAGTTTTTCGGGGCTCAAAACAGACAAAGGGGAGACATTTGACAGGTAAGGATACATGCAGGAGGCATGTATATCCTTATAGATAACCCCTGTGGCAGTACTTTGGAAAAGATGGAAGTGGGTTTACATCCACTTTAAGCACTTTTGGTGCCTAAAGCACCAATAAGTTTCCAGTATTCTGATGATATTATACAGGATATTTAGAAAATAAACCACCTGGATTTTGGCACCTTTCTTTTCCTTTCATAGTGGACTTGGCAGCCAAGCAGGGCTGGAGTGTCAGTGACATACTAGAGGTGGATGCGGGCTGGATCCCTTAGCAGCAGCTGATCTGTTCTCATTACATATCCCAATAGTTCCTTCCCTAGACACTATTGGATGAATTCACAAAGAGTGTCATAGACACCCCTGAGAATTCTGTTGGGGCACAGCACCGGAAGTGTTGGTGCTTGCGCCCAATTCATGCACCTGTTGCAGACCGGTACATGACAGGTACTTGAATCTGTGCATGGCTGCACTGGACACTACATTCTACTGGACACACCATTATCAGTGCACTTACTCCCACCCAGCCCAGCATATGGGAACTCAGACAGCTCTGATAACACTGCTTGGGATTTCAGTATAATAGAGGCATTTAGGAGCTTTAATATTAAAAAAGAAAAAAAGTGGTTTCCATGTTACCAAAATTATTTTTATTAAAGCTAAAATGCACTTCAAATTAAACCATTCCATAAGCGTAATAGAAAAAAAAGCTCCAAATAGATCAAAACCATTGAGCTTACAAATATTAAAATTCTGAGAAACGTTGCCCCAGACAACCACACATACAAAGAAAGCACACACATGGTTCTATCTAAGGATTTTCAATCCTAAGCAAATTCTCACGTCGGTAGCTCTAATGCTTAGCGGATGTGTTTTTGCCATCATTAAACAAACGGGGGATTGGTTATAGCACTACCAACAAATTTCCGGTGCTATGGCTGTTTAATCACTTCTCGCCCGCCCTATTGCAGATTGACGTCCGCAATGTGGCTCCGTTATCCTGACTGGACATCATATGACGTCAGCAGGATAAGCCGCTCGTGCGCGCCCCTGAGGGGGAGGGAGTGCGGCGATCGGCGGTGCTGTGCGTTACTCTGACACACCACATCTCTGACATAGGCTCTTTACCACGTCATCAGCTTTGATCACAGCAGTAACCAGGAAGTGCCGGTAAACGGCTTTCCTCTGTTCGTGTTGACAGGGAGAGCCAATCCCTGGCTCTCCTGTCAGAGGGAGGGGGGTCTGCGCTGATAATCATTGCCACAGTGCTTCACAATAAAAAAAAAAACATCTTCAAAGTTGTGGGCATGTTCTGTAAATTAAATGCTACAAATCCTCAAACAATCCATGTTAATTCCAGGTTGTGAGGCAACAAAACACGAAAATTGCCAAGGGGCGTGAATACTTTTGCAAGGCACTGTCCATGGCCAGGGTAAATTATTTATGCAATGTCAGGTTCTTTTTTTTTTTTTTTTTGCAGCTCAGATTTCACTGTACGCATTTGAAGCTGAAGGCCCAGCATGTATTCACATTATTTAAAAAAAAAAAATAGATATAATAAATGACATTACATGTTCGTAAGTGTTAGCTGAGCAGTGCTGGTGCCACAGACAATGAAATTCTGAGATCCAGGTCTTGATGAAGGCGCCATGTTTAATATAAATCATGGCTGCTGGGTTAATGAACAGTTTGCCAGAGAAGGTGATAAAGGTTAACAAAATTCATGCTTCTGACTTTTTTTTTCTTTCCAGCACCTTGTTCAGAGGGCATTTCATATACCTCATTAAAAAATGGAGCACTCCTTGGCAATGACTGTGCCTGCCGGCCTCTTAGAGATATGTTTTACAAGTGAAAGTAAAAGCTTCTTTCATTTCATGTGAAATGGGGACCTGTAGATCATGAATGCCAATCTTTTGCTTCTTTTTTTTCACTTGCTGTGAAGTGAAACTCTCAGAAGTATTTTATCAGTGAGAGCAGGATTATAGGTCTGCTGTCAGGCTATGCCATGCCCCTTTCTCTGGAAATGGCCAGCTAATCTGTTAATCCCCTGGCCTTAAATGCACCTTAACACATGGTGAAATTGCACAAGGAAAATGCCTGGAGCGTATATAGCGAGAACTTAAGCAAAGGAAAATATTTTCCTCGACTCTCCTCAACCTCTGGAGGCTGACTGTACAGCATACCCGCCACATACTGTGCGTCTCCCCTCCTAAATGCCGCTAATTCTCTTTATGGCATCAATTCATCTGTCTGAACTTCAGAATGACTTTTCCCAGGGTATTACCGTATTCTAGTTTAACAGCAATAAAGTGGGTAAAAAACATAAAAAGAACTGCCATAAGGGTGCTTAGAGGGCTGCACCAGCCAAAAAGCTAGACAAAGGTAAAACGCACATGTATTGATATTATTGGCTGCCAAAAGGTTTGTAAAGTAAATAGCACACTCTTTTATTTTAACCACCTACCTCTGCTACATGGGGTAAAAAGGGCAGCAAAGCTTTTAATTTCACTACTGCAGTTGTGGCATCTCAGTAATTAGATTCAGGCCCCCTTGGGTCCTTTTTAGGCTGTCCTTTGGCCTCATTGGACAGCGCTTCCCCTCCCCCCTCGCTTCTATTTTTTCCAAAGTGCAGGTGGCATTGCAAGAACCTTTCATTGTTCTAAAACAGGCCCATGTCATCGGGAGAAAGTGCCCCATCATCTGTGTCATTGTGCGGAATAGTGAATCGTTGTGGGTGTCAGTGGGAGAAATTGAGCCACATCGTTGGTGTCAGTGGGAGGAATAGCGCCCCATCAATGGTGTCAGTGGGAGGAATAGCGCCCCGTCGTTGGTGTCAGTGGGAGGAATAGCGCCCCATTGTTGGTGTCAGTGGGAGAAATGGCGTCCAATTGTTGGTGTCAGTGGGAGGAATAGCATCCCATCGTTGGTGTCAGTGGGAGGAATGGCGTCCCATCATTGGTGTCAGTGGGAGGAATGGCGCCCCATTGTTGGTGTCAGCCGGCTAGAGGCTTAGGATTCCATTGGTGGATTGAGCATATGTTGTATATTGGGTGATGTACTTATCCCAAGTGAGTTTGACCCTGTTTACACAAAGAGGTCATATATTTATGGTGAGTGCAGAGTGTTACTAACTTGAGGAAGAGTACTACTTATTGTTTTGAGTAGGGTTGCACCGATACCACTTTTTGAAGACCGAGTACAAGTACTGATACTTTTTTCAAGTATTTGCCGATACCGATTACCGATACTTTTTTTTAAATGTCTTTCTTTTTTTTTGGGGGGGGGGGGGGGGTGGACGTTGTAGTAATTTTTATATTTTATTTTGTATTATTTTTACAATTTAAAGTGATTGTAAAGTCTTGTTTTTTTCTCCCAAAAAATAACAAACATGTTACACTTACCTGCCCTGTGGATTTGCACAGGGCAGCCCAGATCCTCCTCTTCTCGGAGCTCCTGGACCCTCCCTCCTGTTCAGTGCCCCCACAGCAAGCAGCTTGCTATGGGGGCACCCAAGCCGAGTTACAGGTCCGTCTGTCTATTCAGACACGGAGCCCCGACTGGCACCGCCCCCCTCTTCCCTAATTGGCTAGCTTAACTTTTGGGGCCGCTGCTGTGTCTCAGCTGATCAGGAGGGAGAATCTCGGATGGCTGAGACACCCATGAACATCGCTGGACAGAGAGGGACTTCAGGTAAGCATAAACCTTTTGACTTTACAGCCACGTTAACCTTTAACTACTTCCCACCCGGCCGTTTATGTACATTGGCCGGGTGGGAAGTAGTTCAGGAACGTCCCTCAGAAGGAGCGGGATCGCGCGCGTGCCCGCGCAGCGGCGCAATCCCGATGCGCTCGTGTCACCCGGACATGGCGCATCTTGGATCGGCAGGAGGGCTCTGTGATTGGCCCTCCTGATCACATGACGGCCGTGTCCAATCACAGCTGTCATGTGATGTAAACACAGCCGGTTGCTAGGCGATCAGCTCTCCTCTCCTCACACGGAAGTTGTCGCTGAGGAGGAGAGGAGAGGGGATCGCTGCAGCCGGCTGATGATCAGTGAGTATGAGCTGTTTTTTACTGCTTTTAACTCACTGATCACCAACCTAGTGTCAACACACATGTAAATACATACATGTAAAACACACACATGTCCCCACATAATGTAAAACACACATGTCCCCAAAACACATGTCCCCAAATAATAAAAAAAGCTGTCCCCCACATATGTCCCACTAAAATCACATGTCCCAATGGTAATCTGCACACACATGTACGTGATCACCTGCACACATCTGTACATGATCATTTGCGTACATATGTCCGTGATCACACAAACCAATTATTATACACTTAACAGGATTTTTTTTTATCAAAAACATGTAGCAGAATACATTTTGGCTTAAATTTATGACAAAATTCGATTTTACTGGATTTCTTTTAAAACAGAAAAAAGAAAATATTGTTTTTTTTTCCAAATTTCCACTATTTTTGCGCTTATATCGCAAAAAAAAAAAATAATGGAGTCGTAAATAAATACCACCAAAAGAAAGCTCTATTTGTGAGAACAAAATGATAAAAATTTCATTTGGGTACAGCGTAGCATGACTGAGTAATTGTCATTAAAAGTGCGAGAGCGCTGAAAGCTGAAAATTGGTCTGGGAAGGAAGGGGGCGAAAGTGCCTAGTATTGAGGTGGTTAAATATATAAATATATATATATATATATATATATATATATATATATATATATATATATATATATATATATATATATAATACAATTCTTTCTTTCTTTTTTTTTTATCAGCCCTGTTGGGGGTGACTTTGGTGAGATATCGGTGGTCTCAACAGACCCCTGACCTCTCCCTTTTGGGACAGGGAAAAGGACTGAGGACACAGATTCCCCAATCCCTTTCTCTGCAGCCTCAGCTGCACTGAAGACGAATGAACAGAGACAGAGGCTCCTGTTCATTCATAAACGGAAGCATCGTAAACAGTTTACGATGCTCAGTTATGAATGGACAGTCAGTGATCACTGTTCATTCCGAAAAGGAAGGAGCCGGTAAATTAAATATTTACTCTCTCAAGGGACGAGGGGGGGGGACCCGAGGAGCACAGAGGGGGAGCCAGGGAAGAACATTTCCATGTCCTGGGTACTGTGGAAGACCAAATATAGTGAATGCAGAGTCCTGGGTTTAGTAACACTTTAACACTAAATGTGGTCATATATAATTTATGAATGAGCGCTGTATTTTTCAATTTAAAGTAACATCTATGGCTTTCTCTGAAGCAGCTCTATTTATTTTTATAATTATTAGTTTGTTGATTTTAAGGTTTTCTTTTATTTGGCACAGTGGATGTTATTGTTGTATTTTTAAGAAAGTGTGGACTGTCTGGTGACGGAGACATTTGTTTGCTGAGCTCCTGCAGTCTTTGCGGAACCTTAAACCCAAGTGTGGGACTAGCCATTATGTTGTCTTAATTATACCAGATCATGGACTGTTTGCCTTTTACTTTTGCTGAAGAAAGCTGTTGTGGTTTGCTTGTTTAGAGAATCCAATAAAGACTGTTTACTTTTACGGCTGGCTGGTGGTCCCAGGCTCCCCAGATTACAATATATATATATATATATATATATATATATACAGCATATAAAGATTTAAGAATTTGCTATATTAATAAATGTAACTATTGCCTATTTGGCTTGCTTGTAGTTTTATTGCAAAACTAAAATATGTGTACAGTAAAACCTTGGTTTGCGAGCATAATTCGTTCCAGAAACATGCTTGTAATCCAAAGCACTTTTTATATCAAAGCATTTTTTTACAGGGTATAAAAGAGAAGAGAGGCACCTCTAAGTGTAGCAATAAGTTGCTAAATGTTGAACCTTCAATAAATGTAACCATATTGCTACACTTAGAGGCTCCTCTCTTCTTTTTTATACTCCAGTTGTGATATAACACTACTCTTATATCAAGACATCGCTTGTATATCAAGGCAAAATGTATTAATACATTTTGCTTGTCTTGCAAAACGCTCTCAAACCAAGTTACTCTCAAACCAAGGTTTTACTGTAATGAATTTCTGCCTATATGTCAGTTTTATGAAAAGGATGAAGAATTTGTTTGCAAATTGACAGTCTCAAGGAGTTCCCAGATTCCTGCTGCTATAAAAATAAGTTTGGATACCTTGTAACTTCCGTTAAATTCTATGTTAATGCTTTGCAAAGTCAGCAGATAAATAATGCTATACATGCCGATTATGAATTTTGCAACCTTATTTTTTTTTACCGGCATATCCAATACCAGTTTCTAAATATTGCTAGTATAATATATGCGCACATTTGCTATTGCTTCTCTTGATGATCTCCTAGCTAAATAAAAAAATGTGATTATATATATATATATATATATATATATATATATATATATATATATATATATATATATACAGTGGGGACAGAAAGTATTCAGACCCCCTTAAATTTTTCACTATTTGTTATATTGCACTCTTTGTTTTTTGTAACCTTGGCCAGATCTGTGCCTTGCCACAATTCTGTCTCTGAGCTCTTCAGGCAGTTCCTTTGACCTCATGATTCTCATTTGCTCTGACATGCACTGTGAGCTGTAAGGTCTTATATAGACAGGTGTGTGGCTTTCCTAATCAAGTCCAATCAGTATAATCAAACACAGCTGGACTCAAATGAAGGTGTAGAACCATCTCAAGGATGATCAGAAGAAATGGACAGCACCTGAGTTAAATATATGAGTGTCACAGCAAAGGGTCTGAATACTTGGGACCATGTGATATTTCAGTTTTTCTTTTTTAATAAATCTGCAAAAATTTCAACAATTCTGTGTTTTTCTGTCAATATGGGGTGCTGTGCGTACATTAAGGAGGAAAAGAATGAACTTAAATGATTTTAGCAAAAGGCTGCAATATAACAAAGAGTGAAAAATGTAAGGGGGTCTGAATACTTTCCGTCCCCACTGTATATATATAACCTCTTAGAAAGAGCCGGTATTATGCTCTCCAGTCCCTATTGATCTCTAAAAGTAACATTTCTCCTCTTACCCTTTCCCTCACTGAATTGAGGTTTTAAGGAAGCAGAACTATTAAACGTTCTTGACAACCCTTTTAAGAAAAAAGTACTTGGCCGCAACACAAGGCTGAGCCCCAACATCAGAAAACTAAAAATGGTGTCAGTGGGACATACAGAAAAGGCTTTCCTAGCCAACAAATACAATAGCAGGCATTTTTTGATATATGCTATTAAAGCGGTGTTCCAGCCACATTTTTTTTTAAAAGTCAGCAGCTACAAACACTGTAGCTGCTGACTTTTAATAAGGACACTTACTTGTCCAGGGAGCTGGTGATGTCGCCCCCCACCCGAGGCCCATCTGTCCATCGGATCGGGTGCAGGTGCCGTCATTCCAACCAAGGGAAACCGGCAGTGGAGCCTTGTGGCTTCAATGCCAGTTTCAGACTGCGCATGCGCGAGTCCCGCGGCACTTTGTGAATGGCCAGCTTGTCTTCTGGGACACACAGAGGTCCCAGAAGACAACGGGGGTGTTCGCCAAAGAAGAGGATGCAATGTTCTGGGTCATGGCCCGGCTAAATCGGAAGTACACTTGTACATCCAAAAAAGGTACTAAGGGAAAAAAAAAAAACATTTTTTAATATCCTAAAACGAGGGGTGGAGAGGTGGTCTTTCGTTTAAGACCACCTCTCAAAAGTGTGTGGAACTCCGCTTTAACCACATCCCATCCGGGCCAATTCTGGCACTTCGCTCCTACATGTAAAAATTATCATTTTTTTTTTTCTAGAAAATTACTCAAAACCCTCAAACATTTATATATATATATATATATATATATATATATATATATATATATATATATATATATATATGTTTTTTTAGCAGAGACCCTAGGGAATAAAATGGCGGTCATTGCATTTACGTATGCTTTCTCTTCTGTGCACGGGACGGGCGCGCTTTACATTTTTTTTTTGTTTATTCTTTATTGTACTTTTCACTTTCTCTTAAAAAAAACCCATTTTGATCACTTTTATTCCTATTACATGGAATAGTGCGTGACAGGTCCTCTTTTTGGAGAGATGTGGGGTCTTTAAGACCCCACATCTCTCCTTCAGACTGGGAAGGCTGAGATAAAAAAGAAAATGTCTTGGCCTTTCCAGCCTAGTCCACGGCATTGTTTACCTCTACCGGACATGACATCATAACGTCAGGCCTGGGCCTCTGAGGGTCATAGAGATGACTGTGGACCATCTGGTTATCAGAAATCTCTATTGTCAACTTCTGGCGGCGACCGATTCTGACTCGCCGATCGCAGGGGAGAGTCAGTCGAAGCATCGGAGGGCGGTGGGAGGGGACGCCTGTAAGAACGATGAAGCTGCTGAACTGCTGCTATGATTGTTCTTATGATGCATAAGAATCTCTGGCTTTAAAAAAATGATATCTGGATGATGCCTGTAGCTTCAGACATCATTCAGATATCCCCACTTAAAGTCCAGGACGTCATTTGAACGTACCTTGGGCAGGAAGTGGTTAAGCAGGAAATTTTACCTTATAGAATCTCCTCCTATATTTACTAAATCTGTGTAATGTGATAGCCCACATAACAATTCAATTTCTGTCCAATCAGGCAGACCTCTCCACTACACAAGAAATTGTACAAATACTGTATATTACAATGTGTATGGTCAGCCTAAAGCCTGGTACACACAGGAGACATCGGCCGGATCAAAAAACACCGTCCGTCATTCGGCCTGTGTGTATGCCACACTGTCCGAAAGCTGGCCATTTGGCTGGCTTCTGTCGGACGAGCATGCTGGAGAACCAGCATCCGACCAACTCCTGATCGGCGCTCTCAGCCAATGGGGTTTTCAACAAAGTATCATCATGACAGTCCAGTAATAAGCCCTTCCAGAAACAGGACTGCAATAGCTTATAGTTTGTCTCATGCCAAGTTTCCTTTAAAACTACTGATATGTTTGCTTTATGATCAGTTTTATGTAGCAGGATGAAGATGTTTGTGGTCTAGAACAGGGGTCTCCAAACTTTCTAAACAAAGGGCCACTTTACTGTGCTGCAGACCTTAGGGGGGGCCGGACTGTGGCCAGCAGGAATTTAATTCTTCTGGCATCAGTGGGAGTAAACAGTGCCCTATCTTTGGTATTCAGATGAGAAATATGCCCCATTGTTGGTGTCTGTAGCAAGAAATATACCCCATAGTTGGTGTCAGTGGGCAGGAAATATGCCGTATTGTTGTTGTCATTGGGCAGGAAATATGCCCCATTGTTGGTATCAGTTGGCAGATTAGTGTCTTATATCGGGGGATAAATAGTACCGCTAAGACCAGATAAAGGCAAGTAAAGGGCTGCATCTGGCCCCCGGGCCGCGGTTTGGAGACCCCTGGTCTAGAATATGGAGAAAGACATCAACATGTATTTTTATTGACCTCTGTCTGCTTGTAAGCTTCCTATAGAATTGTAACAGTTGGTTTTGTAAACTTTGCAATGCACAGAATGTAGAACATTTCTCTGTCGTGTATTATTATGCACATTGTATCACTTCTGCTGAATGCCACCACACGGGCTGGCTATGAAGTCTGCCTAGCCTGCATTTCCCTAGTGACAAAGGGTTATATTTATGTATAGGAAACAAGAAGTATTTTTATCATGATGGAAATGAATGGAGATGGTACAGTATGGATGCTCCACAGTGCACATCCGTCAAATTGTCTTGGCGTGTCTGGATACCGCCAAGTTGTGGGACATGCAAATTGGTGGGAGGTCTTAGAGTGACATTAATAGGACACCGCAGTTCCAAAACAAATGACAAGTGGAATTTCATGCAGGCAAGAATCATTTAATTTACTTGATAAATGGTGAAGAGACATGCTTGCATTTTCTATTAAACAATATCAGGTAAACAGCTGTCTGCATTTGTAGTGATAAGTGAAATAGAATACATATACCATTCTGGCTGACAGAAGTAATAGGCTACTCAAGTGCGATGGGAAAAAAGTTTATACATTGTCTGGAGAATCCCAGAGGACTACACAAGAATAAAGTGGAACACTATTTTTTAAATATACAGTGCCTTGCTAAAATATTAACCCCCTTGGCATTTTTCGTGTTTTGTTGCCTCACAACCTGGAATGAACATGGATTAATAGAGGGTTTGCATCATTTACTTTACAGAACATGCCCACAACTTTGAAGATTTTTTTTTTTATTGTGAAGCAAACAACAAATAGGACAAAATAACAGAAAAATTCAATGTGCATAACTATTCACCCCCCTAAAGTCAATACTTTGCAGAGCCACCTTTTATGGCTATCACAACTCCAAATCACTTTGGATAAGTCTCTATGAGCTCGCCACATCTTACCACGGGGATTTTTGCCCATTCCTCCTTGCAAAACTGCTCCAGGTCGTTCAAGTTGGATGGTTTGTGCTTATGAACAGCAATCTTTAAGTCTTTTCGATTGGATTGAGGTCTGAGCTTTGACTAGGCCATTCCAACACATTTACATGTTTCCCCTTAAACCACTCAAGTGTTGCTTTAGCAGTGTGTTTGGGGTCATTGTCCTGCTGGAAGGTGAACCTCCGTTCTAGTCTCAAATCACACACAGAGTGGTACAGGTTTTGCTCAAGAATATCCCTGTATTTAGCACCATCCATCTTTCCCTCAACTCTGACCAGTTTCCCAGTCCCGACTGCTGAAAAACATCCCCACAGCATGATGGTGTTCTTTGGGTGATGTGATGTGTTGGGCTTGCGCCAGACATAGCGTTTTCTTTGATGGCCAAAAAGTTCAATTTTAGTCTCATCAGACCAGAGCACCTTCCGCCATACATTTTGGGAGTCTCCTACATGCCTTTTTGCAAACTCAAAATGTGCCATTTTGTTTTTTGGTGAGCCCAACTCTATGGAGCGTATGGCTTATTGTTGTCCTATGGACAGATACTCCAGTCTCTGCTGTGGAACTCTGCAGCTCCTCCAGGGTTACCTTAGGTCTCTGTGCTGCCTCTCTGATTAATGTTTTCCTTGCCCGGTCCGTGAGCTTTGGTGTGCGGCCGTCTTTTGGCAGGTTTGCTGTTGTGCCATGTTCTTTCCATTTGGTTATGATAGATTTGATGGTGCTCCTAGGGATCACCACAGATTTGGATATTTTTTATAACCTAACCCTGGCTTGTACTTCTCAACAACATTGTCCCTTACTTGTTTGGAGAGATCCTTGGTCTTCATGGCAGTGTTTGGTTAGTGGTGCCTCTTGTTAGGTGTTGCAGCCTCTGGGGCCTTTCAAAAAGGTGTGTATATGTAATGACTGATCATGTGACACTTAGATTGCACACAGGTGGACATCATTTCACTAAATATGTGACTTCTGAAGGTAATTGGTTGCACCAGAGCTTTTTATGGGCTTCATAACAAAGGGGGTGAATACATACGCACATGCCAATTATCGTTTTTTTATTTCTGAAAAATAGTTTTATGTATATATTTTTCTAATTTTACTTCACAAACTTAGATTATTGTGTTCTGATCCATCACATATAATTCAGATTTAAAAAAGCATTGAACTAAAGGCTGTAATGTAACAAAATAGGTAAAAAGCCAAGGGGGTGAATACTTTTGCAAGGCACTGTATAATATACATTTTATGTTGAACAAAATAAAACATTTTTTTCATGTTTTTGTTCATGACTTATTAAAGGATATGCTCTAAATAATGGTGTGCAAATAATTTTGGTGTGCAAAGTGCTTAAAACTTTATTGTTGAATAAACAATAAAAATGTGCTATCTGGTCTCTCCACTAAAAGCCTAATTATAACTTCATATCCTGTGGCATACAACATTATAATTATAATGTCATACCTGTGACACATGCTTGTCACAGTTGCCAGTGTACTTTTGTCAGCTTTCAGATGAACTTTCAAGCCTCAAATGGCTGGTGTCATGGCTGATCACACTTGCAGCATCGTGACAACTTCAGATCCTAATAGAGGACGGAACAGTCTAGCTGTAAAGGATAGCAGGGTTTATGGCAGTCTCTTGTTAGGTTCTCTTAAGTCAGTATCATACAATGTATTTTTACCACCTTACTTTACCAGTATATGATGAACTTTAGTATTAGTACTTTACTCGGTTACATTTAATCCTATTTTGGGAGCATTGTGACCCTGTAAGAAAGCTGTGCAGCTCCAAGCAACTGTGTATGTTCTCCTGGAGACTCCAACCACAGAAGGTGCAGGCATCCAAGGGGCCCGTCCGGTCTGATACTAATCATAAGCACTAAAGAGCGTGGAGCTGCACGCTGTAAATCAGCCCGATAGTGGAGTGTACACAGCCAGCTTCAGCTAGTCTCCTTCTATGCCATGCCCCGCTAACGCATTTCACATTTCCATGGGCTTAATCACCTCTATGGTAGGAGACTAGCTGAAGCCAGCTTTGTACTCTCCACTATCGTTCTGATTTTATAATGTGGAGTTCCACACTCGATTTTGGCAGCATACACACAAAATTGTGGCACACCAGTTCCAGCAGCATCTTTTTGCCTTCATTTTTTGCAGATGAATAGTTGTCAGCTCTAGAATAAAGGTATCCAGAGTACTTTACAACACTTGCAATATCACTTGATATTCTTTGTGGATACGCAAGATTGATGTGAAAGCAATAATAAACAGCTTGCTTTAATAATTGAAAACATAGCTGCAAAGGAAAATTAAATTAATTTGCACTGATCCCTCGACTTATGGTCCCGGTGCATATATTCTATTCTGCTAAGTGTCAAATTTATATAGTTGTATTTTTTATGAATGTATGTCTAAAACCTACATTTTTCCTACTCACTTAGCTTTTGACTGCATTTTCCTCCATTGAATATATGGAAAATCCCCCAAATGGCTTTAAACAAATGTGGCTTTTACTGATTTCTATCACAGCTTATATTTCTATCACTCTGTGTGAATCCATTTTGTACATTCATATTCTTCTTAACTAAAGGACTTGTGTAGGCAAAATATAAAAACGTTCTCAGAAAATTTCTAACGATTAATATTATACAATCATCGTTTTAACACTCTATATGCAACCTTTCCCACCTGTCAGTCACCGGGTTCATATCCTGCTGGGTTTTCTGCTGGGATTGGTACAATACAATATAATCACCGGGAGAGCAGAGGAGGACGTAGCGGTCATTGCAGGCCAAAAATAAATTTAAAATTATCCTGTCAGAGGAAAAAAAAAACGTGAAAAAAAGCTCTATCTGCAAAAGCAGAAAGTAAATACGTTTCCCACTGCCCGTGCCACTGAACACTCTGTTCAGGAGGAATCTTCCTTTAATGTCAACTCCGAAACCGTCACTTCCGGAACTGCCGATCTTTCCCTCCTCCCCCAGTCATTGTCCTGTAGTGACTTGGAGGTCAGTGGGAGTGCAACAAAGAGCGGCAGGGGTCCAAGGAATTTATAATCCCAGAAGTGTTCATTTTTAGGTAGACTTTGGAGGAAAATTTCCCCTCAATAGAGCAGCATTCTCTGCCATAGGTATCAGAATAGGCCATTACTCTTCTTTTACAGGTAGACCATTTTTTCCCTGACAGGATCACTTAAATTACACTGGATGTAGACAGAAAATGGGCCTTGTACCCTCATCTCCTGCACCTTAATACTTCCAAAACTTATAGTACAGGAAGAACACAAGGTAAAGTTAGGTTAGAGGAACATACTACAATGTGATTGAAGAAGGAATGAATTTGCAGTTATATAAAATGGCTTAATTTGTGCACAGCAACTCAGTTACCATGTTCATGACATTTTATTTCTGCTCAAAGCGATTATTATAATTACTCCCAAATCATGCATAAACAGTTGTTTTTTTTTTTACTACCAGGAAATGCAAATGCAGCATTAAAATAGAAAAGGCATGATAGATGAAAAGAAATCAGCTTGTGAAAATTCAAAAGGGTTGGGACAGCCTGAATGCACAATATTAAATTTGTGATTTTATCTAACAATACGTCAGTATTTAGAGTAAATAAAGAGCATAAAGTTTCGGTCAAAAAGAAAAAACAATAATTCATTTTCCACATAGCAATAACCCACTTTCCTAAAGTAAAATGGATGGAGGCTAAATTCTTAATACAGCGGCAGCATGAACAATGTATGGCCAAAAGTTTGTTAATACCTGGCCAACACACATACGATATGTGAAATTGTTGGGTTTTACATTGAAAAACCATGGACATTAATATGAAGTTTGAACCCCCTTTGGGACTAAGTCCACTCTTCGGGGAAGGCTTTCCATTAGGTTTTGGAACGTGTCTGTAAGAATTTGTGGTCATCTAGCCAGAAGAGAATTAGTCAATTCAGGTACTGATGTTGGACAAGAAGACCTGAAATTGGCAATTCCATTTGATCCAAAAGATGTTTACTAGGGTTGAGGTCAAGACTCTCAAATTTCTCCACACTAAATTTGTGCTGTGCACAAATGGAGCCATTTCATATAACTGTAAACTCGTTCCTTCTTCAATCATATTGTAGTATGTTCCTCTAACCTAACTTTACCTTGTGTTCTTCCTGTACTATAAGCTTAGGAAGTATTAAGGTGGAGGAGATGAAAGTATGAGGCCCATTTACTGTCTACAACCAGTAAGCTGACCAAAAAAAAAGTTCCCAATTACATTCCAAACAGGCGAGGTTGAAGCTTAGCTGCTGCCACTGTGAACATTTTCTAAATAGTTGCAAATTGTGAAACAGAGGTTAATCTAGATCAGGGTGGTTGGTGTGCTTCATCTCCAGGTGCAAACATTAAGAGGGTGCACTGACTTTTTTAGTGTGTAAGCCATTCGGGCAAATTTAGCTCTTGATGGTGCCCACATAGTCCCTGCACTAATATCGTTTAGCAGTGACAGACCAATCAGGCACTCTTCTCACTTTCACATACTCAATTACTCATGCCAATTAGTTGTACTCATTCTTCCCACTGACCCCCAATGTAAGGAGAAAATATCCGCTGACCACCAGTGTAAAGGGACACTTCTGTACTAGCCACACATGTAAGAGGCCCTTACATTTTCACACTCTGCATTCCATTTTTTTACTTTTTTTATTTCATCATTATGACTGAAAATATTTTTGTCCTATAGCTGAAAGGGTGGTCCCCTGGGTGTCAAATATGCCAGGTACATCATTATCATTATATAGTATGTACAGATTGAAGGAGTTTACAGGTACGTGACGGACCACTCAAGGGTTAATATTGCAGACCACCGAAGACCCCCGGTACCGTGAGACACATCAATGAACATGAGATACAAGAAGTGAGTTTAAAAAAATGTCTGCTTTATTGGGCATGTATACAGCTTATATTTGGTTCAGCTTACCAATCAAAATAGGGGAGGGGGGAGTGGTCAGTAAAGGAATATATTGATATCAAATATATGATTTCAGACAGGTCAGCATTATATGGTTATACAGGTCTATGACCCTTAAAACACATTCAGCATAAGGTTACAAAAGTGAACAGACCATCTGGTTATGAGTCATAAGTCATGCATCCTGTCCCATGGCCCATAGAACAGGGAACAAGAAATGGACAAACCAAACCACAATTATATATAGAGTATAAATGCTTGGGCAAGCAGTTTTCTTGTGTGTTTTTGCAAAAATGCAGTTACAAGCTGGAATGACAGAATAAGCTAGAATGACAAGTCTGTGACTAATTTAAAGTCATATGAACTTAAAATCACAAGATGGAGTCACATTGGTCATTGGTCATATTACTACACAGATTGTGCAGCTCTAGATGATGAATAAATAAATAAACTTGCATATGATCTTAGCAACAGTTCAAAAACGAAAATTTCAATCTCAGTATTCAGATAAGACATGCAGAAACTGAATTAAAAAGTCCCATATCAAAAGTCCATGTATTATGTGGTGAACATAGAATCCTCATCCGTGCTCCATGTAACAAGCACACATCAAATGAAGAGAAGGCGATAATCCTTAAACCAACCCGTAGGGATGCCGCAACTGTTCTTTGACACACTGGATTTTACTATATGCTGGTTTTATCTGGAATCTCCTGTAAGCACGGTCATTTACTTTTATCAATAAATCATTGTTTGATATACTGAACTATGGAAGTGCTTTCTTTTTATCTCCGAGTTCCGTGTGAGTGGTGGGATTGAAGAGAGCATTTAAAGTGGTGTTCCGGCTGAAATTATACTTTTTAAATAAAAATACCCCTATAATACACAAGCTTAATGTATTCTAGTAAAGTTAGTCTGTAAACTAAGGTCTGTTTTGTTAGTTTATAGCAGTAGTTTGTTATTTTATAAACTTACAGCAAGCCGTGGCCATCTTAAGTGTAGGCATCTGAAGCCAGACTGTATTTCTTCCTGGATCTCATCCTTGCAGATATCGCACATGCTCAGTGCAGCACAAGCAGTGTAATAGGTTTCAGGTCAGGTTTCCATAACAACAGCAGTGTCAGAGGAAGTTGCTGCCCCTTCCCAGAAGGCATTGCAAACAGGAAATGATGCGATGGGCCGCGGCCAGGGAGGAGGAAGTGAAAAATGAATACAACAGATATACAGTAGGTGCTGAGAATTTTTTTTTAAAAATATCCAATTCGTTTACAGTGCACAGTTTAGTGAGGGATGCTGAAGAGTTGTAAAAGTGGGTGGAACTCCACTTTAAGGTTCTGGGTAGACCTATTTCCCTATGCCCATCTGGACCACCTATAACCTAGTGCTCATATACAGCTGGTAAGCAGGTTGTATTACTTTACACTGGGTGTGGAGCGGGATTATCTCTGGTTTAAGGATTATCACCTTCTCTTCACTTGATGTGTACTCGTTACATGGAGTACAGATGAGGATTCTATGTTCTCCACATACTACATAGACTTTTGATATGGGACTTTTTAAAATTCAGTTTCTGCATGTTTTACCTGAATACTGTGATTTAAATTTTCGTTTTCAGGACTTTGCTAAGATCATATGCAAGTTTATTTATTTATTCATCTTCTAGCGCTAGAACAGGTTAGTATAGCACTTTGTTTCTTTACAGGGCTCGATAGATTAGGCTTAGAATGTGGCTGAGAGTAAGTTTAGCGTTAGTTTGGTTTTTGTCTTTACTTTCACTTTACCCTTTTCAGGCCTGGGTATATAAAGAAAAACAACCATCAATCTCTGTAATTGTCTCTTGGAAAAGAGCTGCTTTATCAATGTGCTTCTTAGCTAATCCACTTATTCCACTTACTGAACAAATACATGCGTTGTTTCTTTTGTCAACCTGTAAGTAGATAACCTGTGATAAAACTCATCCTATATTCACATATGCTAATTCACTAAAATGCAAAATGAATATTCATCTCACGAATATTATATTTCTATGTGGGCATCATGATTTACAAGAAAGGGGACAACTGGGAAATGAGATTACAATCAAATCGCCATTAGCCATCATGCTAGATTGATAGCGGTAACATTTCTATTGTAGTCTAAATTTAGCTTATTCCAGACAAGTTGGGTACATTGGCTTCATTCTGCAGAACAGTTATGATGAACTTTTTATGAGGACATTTGCTATTTGTAGGTGTTATTATATTCTCTAGCTCACAGTTGATTGCATGTATGTGGTTTTGAAGGGCACCTGTTAGTTCTCTCTCTGTATGCTGAATGCAGTACATTACAGAGGGAGCCTAAAGTATATGCAAACACTCACCTTGTAAAACAACCCATTCAGTTTAAATCAAAATGAAAAGCAAAATATTTGTGTAAAGATATAAAGAAAAAAACATTATAAATACTTCCCCCCTTTTTTTTTCTAAGTGATCACATAACCTCTGTTCTCAGCCGCATAGAAAGCTGGAGAAGGAGAAGCAGCAGCACACTGTTCTTCCCAGGGAATGGCTGTGCAGGATTGGCATTAGTCAGGACAAGTCTGATCATTAAAGGATAGCAGGCTGACTTCCCAGCATAGCTAGAGAACTTATTATGGTGTGTTCTCCTGCCTAGCACGGTCAGTTTTTAATAGGACAGCGGAGGGACTGGCAGGAACACCAGGGATTTCATACAAAGGAAGCAATACAAAGAGAACAGGATACTTTTTCATACAGATACAGTATATGGTACAGCAGGCACATATCAGGAATATGAAATGCTGGGTTTATATATTGTTAAAACTATGCTATCCACCTTCTGCTTAGAGCAGTGGTTGTCAACTTCTGTCCTCAGGACCAACTAACAGGCCAGAATTTATGTATTACCTTGGGGAGATGCAGGCTAGAATACTGCAATCACTAAGCAGCAAATGATATCACCTGTGATGTATTTCAGTTATCTTGCAAACATGGCCTGTTAGTGGGTCCTAAAGACAGGAGTTGAGAACCATTGGCCTAGGGGAATCGGAACAACTCGGATTTTCTGTAAGGGACAGATGTACATCTTCACTGCCCACCCTACTGATGTCTTGTCACCTCAGATTGCCTACTTTCCAAGTTCTTCTAAGACAAAGAAGTGTGATGGCCTATTCTGTCATTCTGAGTTAAATCTGGCTTGTTAATAAACACCTTAGCTGGTATAATTCATTTTGAGAACACCAGCTATGAGATTCGCCTTTCTCTATGCTACAGTTTTTCTTTTGACTCAAGCATACAAACGTGTTCTTTGCTGAATTCTCAGTGACATATTCAGAGCCGTCTTTAATATTGATTGTACCCTGGGCAAACGTTTTCTTGGGCTCCCCCCCCATACAATCTCGCTCTCCACCTGCTCTGAGACATACAATAAATAGCAGCTAGACTTAAAATCAGTTTACTGTATCAGATCAGGCAGCGATTGTGATTGGTTGCCAGAGGTTACAGTGTATCATTACCGCTTCCTGACTGGTTGCTAGAGGTTACAGCATACATTACAGCTCACTGATTGGTTGCTGGAGATTACTGTACAGTTATGCCCCATACACACGGTCAGACATTGATCGGACATTCCAACAACAAAATCCTAGGATTTCTTCCGAAAGGATGTTGGCTCAAACTTGTCTTGCATACACACGGTCGCACAAAGTTGTCGGAAAATCCGATTAATCTGAACGCGGTGACATAAAACACGTACGTCGGAACTATAAACGGGGCAGTAGCCAATAGCTTTCATCTCTTTATTTATTCTGAGCATGCGTGGCACTTTGCGCGTCGGATTTGTGTACACACGATCGGAAATTCCGACAACGGATTTTGTTGTCGGAAAATTTTATAGCAAGCTCTCAAACTTTGTGTGTCGGAAAATCTGATGGAAAATGTGTGATGGAGCCCACACACGGTCGGAATTTCCGACAACAAGGTCCTATCACACATTTTCCGTCGGAAAATCCGACCGTGTGTACAGGGCATAATACTGCTCACTGATTGGTTGCTAGAGGTTACAGCACATCATCTCCTCACTGCAGGGGGCATGATATACATATGAATGCCGCCTTTATTTACATATCTATGCCGCCAGATGCAGCTATTTACATATGAACTCCTCCTCTGTTTACATATGAATGCTGCTGCTATTTACATATGATTGCCGGTTATTTACATGCACACACAGGGTCTGCAGGTGAAGTCATTTGTACACAACAATAGGGCAGAGCTGGGCCTCATTAGTAGCAGCACTTCTAACTGCGATATCAGGACACAGCACGGGACTAAAACTGCAAGGGACAAGGGAATTTAAACTGGCATAGTTGGCAAGTAGAGACAGCTGCTTTGGGCCCCACCACAATGACAGGGCCCAGGGCAGCTGCCCCTTTTGCCCTGCCTTAAATACGGCCCTGGACATATGCCATTTGAGAACGTAAGAATGGACTAGCACACATAGTTTATTTATAACATGGAAAGAGCAGGCAGTGGCATTCCAGGATAGCATGGGACATTCAATTGGTGTCTATCAGTGCTGAAACCAAATAAGCAACAACAAGGTTCACATGTTTTCATGTTAGGGGGAATATGTGCTGAGTTTATTGAAAACATTTTTATTCTTATATATGTATTGCTATAGCTTGTTAAGCAGTTGGGACCAGGTTTAGATCCTTCTCTGTTGTACAGAGAAAAGGAAAAGAAGGTGTTAACTCTATATGTGCTGTTTATGTTTGCCCAGTTCACCGTGGAAGATTTGAGGGCAGAAAGCTATTTCATCACCGTTACTTTTGATGAAACATCTGCCTAGTTATAGGTAGCCTTATGTGCACACTAGGATTGAGCAGACAAAGGAGCACTTATCTCCTGAGGTCCCAATTTCACAAACATTTTATACACTTTAATCATCTGTCACTGAAAGTTACACTAACCTTTCACAGTACTTGCTGCCATTATCTTGAAAGCTTTCCATGGGAGAAGTGTTTGATATTTTAGAGACTCCATGATTGAAACAGCCTAGTTTCTGCTTTATTTATCTTGAATCGTAGAGTGTCACATGGAATGTTGGTGTGTGAGATAGAATGGAGTCCCCCTCCCCCCTTTTTTTTTAGCCATAACTGTGTATTTGTTCTTGGTTGAATTGCATATTATACGCTGTCATTTTTTAAATTTTTTTATGTTTACTTCGGAGTTGGGCATTAAAGAAACCTTCTTGCTAAGTGCTTGGTCAAATAACACAATCCTAGGAATACAAAAATGTTATTAAGCCCCCCCCCCCCCCTGTCTACATAAGTCAACTGTGGAAGAATTAAAGCAGTATTAAACCCAAAATCCAATTTTTTTAAATATTGCAGCTTACTAGTTTTTAGAAGTTGTGGCTACATTTTCACCTGTTGATTTGTGCACTGGTCCCAATCATTTGGTGGAGGGGGGTTATGGTGTGGTGTAGTTTTTCAGGGGTTAGGCTTGGCACCTTCAGTAAAGAGAACTTTTAAGGCGTCCGCCTACCAAGAAATTTTTGGCAAATTCATGCTCCCAACTTGGTGGGAACAGTTTGGGGATGGCCCCTTTCCTGTTCCAACATGACTGCGCACCAGTGCACAAAGCAAGGTCCATAAAGACATGGATGAGCGAGTTTGGCCTTCAGGCCAGGCCTTCTCATCCAATATCAGTGCCTGACCTCACAAATGCGCTTCTGGAAGAATGGTCAAACATTCCCATAGACACACTCCTAAACCTTGTGGACAGCCTTCCCAAAAGAGTTGAAGCTGTTATAGGGGCCAACTTAATATTGAACCCAACGGACTAAGACTGGGATGCCATTAAAATTTATATGCATGTAAAGGCAGGCGTCCCAATACTGTTGACAATATAGAGTGTGTGTGTGTGTATATGTGTTTATATGTGTCTTCTGGAAATGCCTAAGGCAGGCCATAGATGGCGCAATTTTCTTTCTTTGCAGGAAATACAATTGCTTGATCCCCCCAATCAGCACAATGATGGTGGGTATCCCTCCCGTGAAGCTATTGTCTTCTCCTGGTGAGAAGGCAGAGGGGGGTCACAGGGAGCCATCCCTACTGGGAGAACACAATGATTTATAGCCACTTGCAATAATTGCATGAAAAAAATCCAACACGCTGGCTGTACCCAAGTCAGTCGATGTATTGACTTGGGTACAATCAGCCTGCTCATAGATGGTTAGAATCCCATCCCCGCTGAAACATTTGAGATCTAAACCATCTATGGCCAGCTTAAATCTAGCAATGATTCTCATTCAATGGGTTCATAACCTCTGTATGATAGTAATATAGATAATGATCTGTGTACTTAATTTATCTAGCTTCAATGCAAAATCAAAGTAATGGTCATCTAAATGATCCTTAAAGTGAATGTAAACTATAACGATATGTTTCTCTTGCTCTCTATGCTTTGTTTTAGCCTGTTAAATATACCTATACCTTTTAAAAGTATTTTACAATATCTGTTCCACGAGTGTATAAAAAAAAAAAATTGCTGTTCAACCAACAATAAATCTTGTGAGATGATTACTTCTAGTACTCCTCTGCCTCTGGATTGTCATC
The DNA here is from genome assembly GCA_037952835.1 of Lithobates septentrionalis. Classification (NCBI taxonomy): domain Eukaryota; kingdom Metazoa; phylum Chordata; class Amphibia; order Anura; family Ranidae; genus Lithobates; species Lithobates septentrionalis. The sequence goes on along the minus strand of JBBDGP010000990.1, from coordinate 1,380,026 downwards.
AGTCAGCATTGTTCCTTGCTCTCTCCGTAAACGTCAAAGCAATTTTGCTTGGTACGGTTGTCACCCTAGGACTGAAAGTGTGTTAATAGCTGGATTACCAGGTTAAAATAAAAGAAATAAGAGTGAAAATAGAAAAAACAAATTCAGCCACCATATCCAGGACTGGTAACCTTCAATACTAACAATTTCTGATCTGGGTTCATATATCAAGGACACCATATCTGTTTTCTGCTTGTTTTATTTGCAGCAGAAAATGGGCATCTGCATTATCATTTATGCAAACTGACTTATGGACTGCAAAAAATACTGTATACTTACTGCTTTCACTGTATAGATTTCCCATACAGACCACATGCGGTCACACTCTTCACTGACACCTTCATTTAGAGCTGGTTATAAGCAAGATTTTACTAGCCCCTTCCCCAGGTGCCTTTCCTATCCTATCTGAACACTCTGTAGCGTTCCAAATTCATTATTTAGTTATGGATTTCATAGACACAGACTTCTGTTATGTCCACTGTTCATAATTTTTTGTCTAGAATCAGCAATTCCAGTTCATTAATTTTATTTGGATGACTTCTTGCATTTGCTAGCATACATTTTATACTTTCACCACCGCATTTTATTCTTTAGTGCAACGTGAAATTTTAATCACCTCCTTACTGAACCATCACATTAGGGCACAGCTTGCCATTTGAACCTACAGTAGACTGAAAAGTGAACTGGATTCTCAAAAATCAGGCTAATAGGGATATGAAATTGTGAAATATTATAATTCTGCAAAAATAAACAGCTTAAAGTAGGCATAAAGTCAGAAACTAACATTGGGTTTACCTACCTCCATTTAGCCTTAGTTAATCAAAGGCTAGCAGTAACTGAAATAATTGCACGTGACCCAAAGCAGTCTCCTCTCAGGTCTAATGGGTACCCCAATTTCCTGTTATGTTCCATCTAATGTAGGGTTCCAGAAATATGTAAGGCAGAAACAATAACTGGCTGCCTCTGCCTTAGCAGTCTATCAGTGCATTTATCATTTATATTTCCAGTTTCCCAGCTGCAGTGATGTCTTAGGAGACCTATAGTACATATACCTTTAGCTGTCTTCATAAGTCAGACTTTGCAAAAAAGAGCTCCCAATGATTTGGCTCTCCCAGAGCGCATGCCAGCTGGAAAGGGGTGAGGCAGCTCCTAACTTCTGAATTTGCATGTAGTGCCCCAGGTTTTTGGGCCTCGTTAACCTACATGGAGATGGTTGTAGATATTCTACTCTTCCAGATAGTTGTGGTTTCTTTTGATAATTTGATATTATGAGACACTCGCGCCTTGGTGGTATATGGCAATATGAGCTGCTGCTGTCCAATATTGTCCCCGCTCTGGGGCAAGATTCATTGAAATGAAAGATAGACAGCGTCTGCTCCACCTTAATGCTACTTATCAATGTGACTATGCCTGTATTGGGATCCTATGGGTGTCTATATCTTGGGATGTATACTAATAGGTGAATTTAGCTGTAAAAATAATAATAATATAATAATACGTAGCATAATATATCTATGTGAACCAAATCCAAAAATAAAGTAATAATACTTCTATCAAATCAAATTAAAGTGACAATGTTAAAGTGCATATTGTGATATTGTGCACACATAGTCTCTTTCAGTGCGAAAAGTGCTGTTGTGCTCCGTGTCCCATCAGTATCAATGCATCCACCTCCTGGGAGTAGTGTAATGGTCCGCACTCACCACATGTGATGGACTTCATTGCGTTATAGAAAAAGCAGTCTGCCGTGCTTGTTGGTCATTACTGGGGACCAATCCCAATGTGATGTCCTCTGGTGTATCCTCTGTGTTGAATGGCCTCCAATGTTGGCTCAGGAGCTCCAGGGATATGTGATGTACAGCATGCTGTATATGGAAAGAAAACTCCTCATAGTGTAACATCCTCAGATTTATTGAAAATTGCAGCTTACAAAATGAACTAATGATTAAAAACTGCCTAATGCGTTTCGTCATAGAGATGCCACGTTGTCAAAAGCTTTTGATAACGTTGCATCTCTATGATGAAACGCGTGAAGCTGACTCCCTTACACATCCCTACCAGCCCTAAGAGTGGAACGCACACTGTGTGCTGAATAGCGACCACGTCTTCCACACAAGCAGGACCGTTTTTTCATATGGTGACGCTAGTTCTGTCATATAGACAGTTTTTAATCATTTATTAGTAGATTCTGTAAGCTGCACTTTTAAATAAATCTGAGGATATTACTCTATGAGGAGTTTTCTTTTCATATACCGCTTGCTGCACATCACATATTTCTGGAGCCAACATTTGAGCCTATTCAACACAGAGGATACACCAGAGGACATCGCATTGGGATTAGTCCCCAGTAATGACCAACAAGCACGGCAGACTGCTTTTTCTTTAAGGCAAAGGAGTCCTTTATAATCGTTGAGTGCGAACCATTACACTACTCCCAGGAGGTGGATGCATTGATACCGATGGGACATGGAGCACAACAGCACTTTTTGCACTAAAAAAGACTCTGTTTGCACAATATCACTATATGCACTTTAACATTGTCACTTTAATTTGATAGAAGTATTATTAATTTTTGGATTTGGTTCACATAGATATATGTATGCTACATATTGTTATGTTATTATTATTTTTTATAGCCTAAATGCACCTATTAGTACACATCCCAAGATATAGACATCCATAGGATCCCAATACAGGCATAGTCACATTGATAAGTAGCATTAAGGTGGAGCAGGCACGGTCTATCTTTCATTTCTTTTGATAATTTACTTATTGATTTTATTCTGTGTGGTTCTTTAACACAATTACCTACACACTGATAAATCTAGAAATATTACTCTTTAAAAACGGAGTCAAACTATTAGGCTTGATCAGAACTCCTTGCTGCAGAGCCTCTTTAAATTCAGCTCTTTGTGGTACCTTACACAATTACTTTATACTATTACTATGTATTTTTCAAAGCAAGGGAATTGGCTTGCTATAAATGTGATAATACATTTCTCTGTATGTTACCCCTGGCTACCTATGCAATGCACCAAAGGTTAATACGCTGCTCTGCATAATTGCCCAATGCACTGTGGGTTAATATAGTGCTCTGTAGGTCCATCATCCATCACTTCAAAAGTATTTTCAAAGAATAAAACCAAAAAGGTGATCTCGGTGACTGTAAATATCCCCCCAATTACATTGATGGGGTTGAGTATGTTAAACGCCCGGGGGACGCAGAGAATGGTATATGGGCTTGGAAAGATTAATGGCCATTTTTATAGATGACTGTACTTCTCAATCTAGACAAATAGGAGCAGAAAGTGCTGCTGTCTCCTTCTTGCACACCAGCAATAAATAAAATATCTGCTGCCAGGGGAAGGAACACGGGACTTGCCAATTCAAGCTGCCAGTCAGAAGGCACCAGCAAGAGTTGGGTTAAAGCTAGACTCTATTATTAAGCTTGAAAATAACTGAGCAAGCTAGATGATATCCTAATTTGAATGTTCAGCATGCTGCACTTTACCAGTAATTAGCAAAGGAAAGTAATATACAAACGGTGGGAAAGTCAAAGGCTTTATAAATGTATAATGGTGATTCCAAAGCTTCTTGGTGCTGGATAATTATAACACTGTTTAAGAGCTAAAGCAGCATAAACATGCTTGTTTAAATTGCAATCAGCCTATTGGGTTTTTAAATATTAGTCTGGTTTTTTTTTTTTTGTTTTTTATGAAATACCCAGATCCCCTTTTAAATATTGGTAAGTACGTTTAAGGCTCGGTTCAGACTTCATGCCGATGCGGCTCACAGCAAGGGTCCTGTGCGTCCTTGTTCACCGTTTCAGTTCCAATTTCAGCCAGAATTTTGGGCTGAATCCGGACCTGAAACGAACCAATAGACAGACAGGGCTCCGGTGCAAATTCGCACTCGAGTCGCATAAGAGATTTGTGAACCGGCTCCATAGAGAGCCGGTCACAATCTCCTGCTATTGCGAATTGGATGCGGGGAATCCTGCATCCAATTCGCAATAGTGTGAACCCAGCCTTAACATGATAACAGTGAGTCCCCATGGACAGGCAAAGATCTATTTGAGAATGGTTTAAACCAGCTTTTCTCAAACGTTTCAACACAGAGAAACCCTTGAAATAAATTTCCAGTTTCAAGAAATCCCTGCTAAAAGTTTCTATATCTACAACTCATGATTAGTGTGATGGTCAATGGGAAAATGCTCCTTACACTTCTGGTCATTGTAAAGATGGCTTACAGATGGCAAAAAAAGATCAATGGTGTCAGTTGGAACTTATCCTGATGCCGCATACACACGAGCGGACTTTCCGTCAGAGTAGACTCTGACGGTCTTTCCGACGGACTTCCGCTGAAACGGACTTGCCTACACACGATCACACCAAAGTCCGATTGTTTAGAACGTGATGACGGGACTAGGTAAAGGAAGTTCAATAGCCAGTAGCCCATAGCTGCCCTTGCGTTGTTTTTGGTCAATCGGACTAGCATACAGACTAACAGTTTTCTCGATAGGAATTGAGTCCTTCGGAAGGTTTGAAACATGTTCTATTTCTAAGGTCCGTCAGAATTTTCTAAAGAAAAGGTCCGATGAAGTCCACACACGATCGGAATGTCCAACGGAATTATTCCATCAGACCTTTTCTGCTGGAAAGTCTGGTCGTGTGTGTGCGGCATTAGAGGCACTAATTGCTCGTTGCTCAAGGAACCCCTAGAAACCTCTGGAAGAACCTGTTGGTTCCATGGAACCCAGGTAAAGAAACCCTGGATTAAACCTTTCATTCAACCTCTACATGTCTGTTTGCTTTATAATGGCTTTCCAAAACAATGCATTGTGGCAAAAAAGCACTTTGGGGTTTAACCAATGTCTTTCAACAAACTGAAGTATATCTAAACTCAAAAACATTTTTTTTTAAATAGCTTAGTTCTTAGATGTGGTGGCTGCATTCGTTTTATATTTGTAAGGCTTTTTCCCATCATTTTCACCTAGTAATCCTGCCAGCAACACACTTTCTGTTCTAGAGTGACAACGTTCACACACTGTATTCTGTGGAGGAAACAATGTTGTCAACCTCAGCTGCTCTTCCCATTTGACTTCCCCCGTCTCCTAATCATCACTGCATGGGGCTAGGTTTTAGAGTTCTAGTTCACAGAAGGCATCTGTTATGCCGCTTACACACGGCCGGACTTTCCGTCAGAAAAAGTCCGATGGGAGCTTTTGGTCAGACATTCCGGCCATGTGTATGCCCCATTGGACTTTTTCTGTCGGCATTTCCGACGGACTCAGATATAGAACATGTTCTAAATCTTTTCGTCGGAAATGCAGACAGAGTTTAGCCCGTTTGCAAGTCCGCTCGTGTGTATGCGGCATTGGAGCTGATAACATTGTTTGGGGTTTCAGTTCTTGACTGTCTGTCATCATAGGTCTAGGAACTGTGGCACCTCCTACACTATAGTAGCTGATGTATAGTGGACTTGATACTGCTCTTTACCCTGCTGGCTTAAACACCGTCCAATGAGTACCTAATGTCCTTTTGGTGACAGATACTGTCATAAAGCAAACCTGTAAACTTATTGCTAAATGTTTTCAGAACAGCAATAGTTTCTAACCTCGATCTCCTATTCCAGTGCTAGAGCCCTCACTGTTTCTTTGCTTTTGCTGGTCCATCAGACATTACATCATGGGTAGGAATGATTATGCTTAGGCTAATGGTGACTTTAAGAAAGTTATCATTTTTATATCTGGTTTAGGAGACTTCAGACAGCACTGGAGAATAATGCCCTGGTTTTGCCGTCGGAATAAACTCTGAAGGTTTTTCCAACGGAATTCCGCTCAAGCTGTCTTGCATACACACGGTCACACCAAAGTCCGACCGTCAAGAATGCGGTGACAGACAACACGTACAACGTCTCGTACTTGCTTAGGAGCTTGTGTCATTTTGGTACATCGGAACAGCATACAGACGAGCGGTTTTCCTGATAGAAATTTGTTCCGTTGGAAAAATATGGAACATGTTCTCGAAGTCCGTTCGAATTTTGGACGTAAAAAGTCCGATGGGGCATACACACGGTCGGAATATACGAAGAAAAGCTCCCATCTGACTTTTTCTGTCGGAAATTCCCACTGTGTGTACGGGGCATAAGATTCAGCCACAGGAATTTACGCTGACAACTTATGCTGTCAGATCGCTTTTTCATTTCTTATATTTATAATCCAAAGCAGAGTTCCATTCAAAAGTGGAAGCTCCGGTTGCCCCCGCCCCACCCCACCCTCCGGTGCCACATTTTGTTTTTGACAGGTACCCGTCCCCACTTCCAGGAGATCTGGAAATTCTTTTTTTTTTTTTGGAGTGGGGGCTGGAGCTCCGCTTTAAGTTTGAACATAGCTTCACTTTAAATCAAATTTACAGAGCAGGTGATGCTAGCAGATCGGAACTTGCCTGTGGTCAAAAGATTGTGCTGCTGATGTGATTATAATTAGGTAGAAAATAAGATCATTGTACGAGGAACCAAAATGAGGATAAATTAGACTTTGTATCTTGCCCTGTTTAAGAAAAGATAGAGTCTAACAACAAACGTTAATTTAATGCATTCAAAGGTAATCACCCTTGCCACAGCAATACAAATGCCATTCTGTATTTTACAGACTTCTTTGACAATGAGTGAGTTAACTCGGATATGAAGAGTGGGCAACAGTGCGATACGAACCGTTATTAATCTTTTTTTTTTTTCTAAATCCTGGAGCCGCCTGTGGACATGTCGACAAGATCGATACTCGCCAAGACAGATGAGAGAGCCTATTTTTTATAAAAAGAGACAGGAAGTGATGTGTTTTATGAGGAGAGAATGTAGTTCAGCAAGACAGATCTTTCTTTTCCTCTTTTACTGTCATACAGTAACTGTGGAGATTGAAGTAAAGAATTTTCCTCTTGAAATAGGATCATTTCTTATTGTCTGTTGGCAGATAGAATTCATAGAGCATGGTACCGAGAACTAGGGCACAGCCTTTTGTGCTTGCTCTTCCCTTATATAATACAATGCTTCATATACTTTGAAAGTCCTTTTGGGACAGTATTGTTATTTTATTCTCACGCTTCGTGCCTGTTTTTCTACTTGCATACCCTATGCTTATTTTGTCTGACCGTATTATAACAATGCTGTTCTTAGAAGTAATAGCCACACATCATTGTCCCATGAGACACAAGTCTAAAATCCAATTCATTGTCATGTGTTAGTGATCATAGCAGACAATTTCTGTCCACTTCAGGTTTCAGTCTCAGCAAAGTTTTCAGCAAGCTTCAAGCAACTTAACTTCAGCTCCAGTTTGGTGATCTTAACATATGTTGGGAATGCTGGTTGTCACTTTATAAAAGCTGCTGGCAGGATTCAGGAGATTGCAATCAGCTACACGTAGTACAGAAGTTTCATGAAACCTGCAACTAGCTTGGTTGAAGATCTAATACTCCCATTATAATCTCTGTTTAACAACCCAAAAAGTGAGCTGAGTATTGGTGCTTTGTAGGAAAAGGGCCCCCTTATGCCGCGTACACTTGAGCAGACTTTTCGACCGGACTGGTCAGACGGACCGAGTCTGGCAGACAATTTGACAATGTGTGGGCTTCATCGGACCTGCAGTGGACTTTTTCGACCGAAAACCTGACGGACTTTAGATTTGGAACATTTTTCAAATCTTTACGTCGGAACTCCGCCAAACCCAGTTCCTATCGAAAAGTCTGATCATCTGTATGCTAGTCCGACGGACGAAAGCCAACGCTAGGGCAGCAATTGGCTACTGGCTATCAACTTCCTTATTTTAGTCCGGTCGTACGTCATCACGTACGAATCCGTCGGACTTTGGTGTGATCGTGTGTAGGCAAGTCTGTTCGTTGGGAAAGTTTGTTGGAAGTCCACCGAAAGTCCAGTCCGGTCGAAAAGTCCACTCGTGTGTACGCGGCATAAGGCTGGTAGTTAGTGAAGGCCCCTGTTGCATTGGTTGCTTGTGTAGTGCTTTTTTCAGGGACGTGCAGTGAGGTCAGTGGCTGGTGAGGCACTGGTTAGTATCAGAACCAGATACACACAAGTTACATACGGCGATCATTAGAGCGAGAATAATAATTCTAGCACTAGACCTCCTCTGTAACTCTAAACATGTAACCTGTAAAAAAAATGAAAGCATTGCCTCTGGAGATTTTTAAGTACTAAAGTTTGGCGCCATTCCACAAGTATGTGCAATTTTAAAGCATGACATGTTGGGTATCTATTTACTCGGCGTAACATCATCTTTTATAGTATACAAAAAAATCAGACTAACTTCTGTGTTTTTTTATTTTTATTATGGGAATGCAGATTGCACTTTCTCCCTTTTGTTTATAATCTAGCTTAAATTTACCAAATAAATAACACAGACACCACTGAGCGGCAAAATTATGGCCGTGGCACATTTATTGGTTTTAAATACAATTTTCAATGAATAACAACTTCATATAAATATATTATTTTTTAAAACATTTTCTTGAACTTTATTAATCTGCAAAATAAGCCATAAAACGACTCGAGCACAAATCTCCTAAATCAAGTCCCCAACCGCCGGACTTGCATCTTCAAGTCTGGCCCCACCCCAAGACCGTGGCCGACTCAATACTAGACTGTAACCCTAATTTAAATATATCCAGCCCTACCTCAGATAAGTGCACTCCATCTGATCTGTATAGGCCACTAAAGTCTCCTTCTAGATCTAGGTGTCTGTATGAAAATCCGCCCATAATAGGCATACATTTTTCCATTGTTTTATTTATTCTACGTCTAATTTTTTCCAAATTTTTAAGGTTAGGATTGCTTAACCACAAAAGTCTGCGAACAATTTCTGAAAAAATTACTCTAGTATTTGGGGATGACATAGTGAAACTATGTTAATCCTGCTTCATTTTATACATGAGATCCAGGGTATAGACTTTTCCCACATCATTACCCCTGAGGTGGATGATTACAATATCAGGGGTTGGCCAAACTTCAAACAATGTGCAAATATGAAAAGACAAATTAGCCCAGTGGAGACCTCGGATGCCTTTCCAGAATATTTGAAAATTATCATAATCCAAGAACAGATTAGAGTAGCAATGTAGTGCAGCTCTTTTAAACGCCCAGTAAATAATAGAGTGTCCTAGAATCCAAACAATTCTTCTATCACCCTTAATTTAAAAAGAAAGGTCAATTTTAAACATTGGGATTCCCACCTTCCCAACCTTTGTATGATGGAGTCCTCAAGTCCCATTCTTCCAGCTAAAAAATGAATTGTGGGAAGCACTGTTTTTTCAGCTGCCAAAGGAATACCAAAGTATTCAGCAATCTTGTCAAAGAGCTGAAGCATGAGATAACAGATAGGGGAGTCTGCAGGACCTATGAATAGGAAGTCATCCAGATAATGTAGGATTCCTTCATATCCAGACTCAAGTGTTACCACCCATTCCAAAAACGTGGCAAATTTTTCGAAATAGGCGCAAGATGTTGATCAGCCCATAGGTAGGCACATATCATAATAAGTTATTTTCAAAATGAATACCTAACGAATTATACAGTATGCTTCTGGAGCAATTGGTAATAAGCAGAAAGCCGACTTTATATCCATCTTTGTTAAGCTGCCCTACCGAATTTTCTGATTTTAAAAACTGCTTCTTGAAATGTGCAGTATGAAACCGAAGACAAACTTTCTTCAATCTCATCATTTAAAGATGCCCCTTTTGGGTATGACAGGTGGTGTATAGGCCTGTATGAGCTGTGTTCCTTCTTAGGGATAATACCTAACGGCGAGATCCTAAAGTTGATAAATGGAGGATTTTTAAAAGGACCCTCCATACGGCCTTCCGATACCTCTTTATTTAATTTTTCTTTTACTATATAAGGGAATAGATTAGCCGACTTTAGATTTATTTTCAACCATATTACAACCACTACCACTGAATATGGGCAGTGGGAAACCATGTGAAAATCCATTAATTAAAATTTTGGCTGTCTCCTGGTCTGGATAAATTTCCAACCATTGAAGCATTCTTGCTAATCTCACTGGTGTGCGTGCTTTTTGAATATGTTCTCTCTGTCCTTGAAAATTACCCTTTTTGAAACACTTAGCTAATGGGTGTGTACCTGAACATTGTGAGCATTCATGCCTATATTTACAGGCATTACCCCATCTGCATTGTGTCTCATTAAATGCATAGCAGAATGCATTTTGCATTTTTTTGTATGGCGAGATAAAAGACATGGGTGCTGGCTTAAAAGATGGATAAATAGACCTTTTTTGTCTGAATGATTTGTCATAATTATACCATCCTAATACTCCAAAATTCTTGTATGCCTCCAATACAAGTTCTAGGTGCTGAAAAAGCCTGAAACAGAAATCTGGGTGCTTTTCACACAGAACGCTTGCATAAATTGTGAATGACTGAAGCCAGTTATGAAAAGATCTCACCACTGGTCTACGCCTATCATCTTCACATTTTTTCTTCGAGCTTTCTTTCAGATTTTGTTAAAAAATCTTTGGAAGATGGCAATAGTGACAACATATCTACAAACTCACCCTTCCAGATTTTTTTCTTTAGTTTGATTGGAAAGATGATATCCCAGTGGCGAGATCTCTCACGACAGCGCTTCTTTCATACATGTTTCAGGAACTGATGGAATAGACCGAGAAATGGCTAGAGGAAACAGGAATTTCTACTACAGAATTTAAACAATTAGAGTTTGCCGCAAAATTATTGCTACTTCCATCTTCAACTGTATTCATGTTACTTGTATTACTAGACCATACTGCTGCATAATTAGGACTCACATTCACATTTGCAGCCATTTTGTTAGATAAGTGCAATGGATTCATTAATATTATTTAGTATGCTGTATAACAGTCTCCTGAATCCCGTTTTTTAACCTATTTCAATCTTTGCATATTTAAAGTGGTATTACCCTATAAATGATGTGTATATATATATATATATATATATATATATATATATATATATATATATATATATATATACTTTTTTTTTTTTAATTATGAAAGGGAGGGCAACCGCATGCCCATGTTGTCATGCCCATATGCTTGTGCCCTCCTTCTCATTATTCATGAAACAGTTTTTCCAAAAAAAATGCGTTTGAAAAATTGCTGCGCAAATACCGTGTCACATAAAAAGTTGCAATGACCACCGTTTTATTCCCTAGGGTGTCTGCTAAAATAATATATATAATGTTTGGGAGTTCTGAGTAATTTTCTAGCAAAAAATGATGATTTTTACATGTAGGAGAGAGGTGTCAGAATTGGTCTGGGTGGCAAGTGGTTAATTACCATAAGTAAGTAATATACAAATAATTATTATATATTGTTTTTAAGGTAATGTACTATATTTTCAAAAACTGTACTGAAGAAGGTGGTTTATTGGACAAATTACTGAAGTTTGCAACTTCCAACCAGCAATGTCACAGTAAATCGATAAATAATAAATTATTATCTTATAATATATAGCATAATAATATAGGATTTAGCTTTTCAGCAGCAGATTCTCATTCTCCCTCTTAACTGCGTGAGAAAAACATGGGATTATGGGAAAATGATTACCCATAAACCCATGTTTTTTCCTTGTAGTTAATAGGGCGGGGCTGGAAGGGAGCATTTCCTCTTTTAGACACATGCCCCTGTTACCCGTTTATTACCGTATATTTAAGATTTAATATCTCAAAGATATGATGTGGGTAAATGAGAGTTCTTTGACCAAGAGTGAAAGCTTTAACACAATAACAACATTTATTGGTGAGTAGTTGAAAGTCTATCTAATACACAACCATCTATCTATAGTCTACACCAAGGAAGAAAATATTGGGTTAAAATAAAACAATACAGAGTGTATTCATCAAAATACAAACATCAAACAAACAAACATATGACAAGCAGGTATACCTTAAGTGCTGGGAGCTGATCTGATATTTACCGGTAGTGATGAGTTTAGGCCCACGTCAGACTCATGACTCCTCTATGTGAAATCCCACTAATATAGGCCCATCTCTCATTGACTTGAACTGATTGGTAATTCTGTTACCCCTCTCCTCCCTCCGGGCGTATATCCTCCAAGATTGGACAATTTCCTCTTCCCCTTAATTTAGCATAGCTCAGCCCCTCAATAGCACCTCCTCTCTTGGGGAGATATTTAGTTTGAAGAGAAATTAATTAAAGAGAAGGTCATCGCCTTCTCATAGCCGGAGCAAATTGTCTATTCCTGAACAGATCAAAGAAATATTCTCAGCAGGGTTGGTTAACACAGGGGACTACAACGCCTTTATCTTAGCTAATGAATTCGGCCCAATCAAGTCTCCACTACAGTATTCAACTCAGATGGTATTTCTTCCTTGCATTTTAATTTATGACAGGTAAATAGCAGAGCATCTCCCATAACACACACACGCCTAACATTCTTGCAAGTCAAAAGGAACTGTTAAATGAATTAGATACTCAAGCCCAAAGCCACTGTCATATATTTACATCTAGATAGGTTAACCCCTTACCCACAGCAATATTTCATACACACTAATCTTATTTCTTATTCTAAACTATATATACATATATATACAAATATTCCAAGTTGCTCATGGATATTACTCATAAATTCCTCATAAGGCAACACCCCCTTCTATGACACTGCAGTGACAGGCGTGCCTCCACATTGCCTTCCACATGCATTTTTATTAGACAGCTGGGGCTAATGGTACTTTACCATTGGTCCAAGGCTCCAAGCTGTCCATTGAGCTCAGTGCCTCTGACAAGAACTGAGGAGAGGCACTGTGAGCTCATTCTCTCAGTCTGCTGCAAACAGTGTGTGCCAGCTTGTATTTAAACTGGCTGTTCTGTATGTAGCTTCTGACAGGCTGCACAAGGAGCCCCGTATCTCCAGAGCCATAGATGATAGGAGTCCCAGTGGTTGGGTAGGACTTCAGCTACCTAGGTCGCTGAGTTACGACCCTTGAAGTCAATTTTTTTTTGTTTTTTTATGTTCATGGCAGGTGAGGCCCTGGCTTCTTTATATTGTTGGTCAGTGGGAAAATGGCTCCCTGATATTGGTTGCCAGCACATTGTTGTTCAACCTGGAACTGGGCACTAATACTGTTGCTGGCTGTTCTTAAAGACATTGGCACCAAAACTTTGAAGGTGCCAGAGATCAATCTGCTCATGTGGTCCACATTTATTGGCAGGACTCTGGCTGGTGTTTAGCCTCTTAGAAGCATATTATTAATTTTAATATCATAAAGGATTTGGTGTCGAGAGATTGTGCAGAGCTTTTCAAAATTAGGAGAGACAGAACAGTGCATGTACAGGACTGTAGTAAGACTAACTTTGTCCACTGGCATCTAAGTTGCCTAGTGGACAATTCAGCTTTACTCCAACCTGCTCATTGGACTATGATTGGGTTATACCATATTAAGGTTCTCCCTGTGCCCCCCCCCCCCCCCCCCACACTAGCAGGACTACCCAAATAACCTCACGTTAGTTCATAATGCACAAAAAAATGTTACAATGGCAGTTCTGGCAGGACAATAAATATAAGTTGCTCACAGTGTTACTCCCTCTGCTTGATGTTTGTGGTGTGCAGAAGAAGAAGTTGATATAAACACAGATTTAATAAATCGCACTAGTGGTATACACTTACGTTTTTTTTTTTGTTTTTTTTTAATAACTAGACTAAAGGATCATTTTTGTATATGCCTGAAAATTTGTTAATGTTGCATATAAAACTTTGTGTCTTTGTTGTGTGCTCCAATAGAGAATTAATTGGATAGTGTTCTATCTCTAACAAGGTCTGCCTTCTGCAACAACAAAACAGTTGACACACTGCAAATTACAGTGCCAAATATTTTGAGATGTGCAGGCTGATTAACTGCCGCCAAGTGTATATTTTTTGTGCACTGAGTTGCAAGGTTGTTTTGGTAGTATGGAATAAAAAATATCTGATATTTTCTCACAAACTTAAATTAGTGTTGTAGCCTTAGGAAATGCTGAGCAACGCATCCAATTTAGTCACGAATTCTGGACGTAGACATGCAAATGAGTAGCCGGCCGTGCGAGTCATGTCAATTGGAGGCTCCAAGCATAGAGATGTCTTTGGAGTCAAAAAACTGAATGTAATGTTACAAGCTTTGCAGGGTTTGACATAGCGAGCTGTGGAGCCTTCACGTCCTGCAGCTCATTATCAGAGATATCTGCAGGCATGTCCTGGGGAGAAGAGCTGAACATTACACAGTCATCCCATGAGAAAAGCTAGGCTTGTCGTTAGGAAAGTGTACCTTCTGGGTAACAGGAACATATACTCGATAATATAAATTGGGCTACAGCTGCTGCTTCAGTAGGTTACCCAGGTAAAGCATTCGGTAGAACAGATCTGCACTGTCGGTAGGCTTTAGACTTCCTCCATTTCTAAAGAAAGTAATCCTTAAATTGAACTTTTTTTTTTCTTTTTAATGTTCTTTGTGTCTGTGTTTGTAAATCATATTCCAAATAAATTTTTCTCTTTATGGGCTCATTTACAATCAATGTGCTGGGCCTTCAAAAAAAAAATACATAGCGTTTGGGGTCAGTAGAAGGAATAGTGCCCCATCATTGGTATTAGTGGGAGGTATAGTGCTCCATCATTGGTATCAGTAAAATGAAAGTGCCCCATCCTTGGTATCAGTGAGAGGAACAGTGTCTTTGGTACTATTGGGAGGAATATTGTTCCATCATTGTTATCAGTAGGAGAAATGGTGCCCCATCATAGGCATTAGCAGGAGGGATAATGTCCCATCATTAGTATCAGTGGGAGGAATAGTGTCCCATTATTGGTGACAGTGGGAAGAATAGTGTCCCATCATTGGTATAAGTGGGAGGAATAGTGACCCATCACTGGTGTCAGTGGGAGGAATAGTGTCCCATCATTGGTATCAGTGGGAGTAATAGTGCCCCATCGTTGATGTCAATGGGAGTAATAGTGCCCCATCATTGATGTCAATGGGAAGAATAGTGTCCCATTACTGGTGTTAGTGGGAGGAATAGTGCCCCATCGTTGGTGTCAATGGGAAGAATAGTGTCCTATCACTGGTGTCAGTGGGAAAAATTGTGACCAATCATTGGTATCAGTGGGAGGAATAGTGCCTCATCATTGGTGTCAGTGGGAGGAATAGTGTTCCATCATTGGTGTCAGTGGGAAGAATAGTGCCACATCATTTGTGTTGGTGGCAGGAATAGTTCCCCACTGTTGGTGTAAAGAATAAAGTATAGTGCCTTTTATCAGTGGGAACTAAACCCTAATTGTAATGTGTATGACCTGCTTTAGATA
Organism: Lithobates septentrionalis; assembly: GCA_037952835.1. Lineage (NCBI taxonomy): Eukaryota > Metazoa > Chordata > Amphibia > Anura > Ranidae > Lithobates > Lithobates septentrionalis. The sequence continues at coordinate 1,364,634 of JBBDGP010000990.1, read as the reverse complement.
TATGTTATCAAGAATGCAGGCTGGATTCAGAACAAGCAAATAGTTGTCATTGCAGATCAATTGTCAGAACACCATAAAGGATCAAAGGTAACCTATTAAATGGTGGGCTTATTTGGTGTACTTAAAATTTTTTAAACTTCGCACTTGCAGTATGTCTCTCATGCACTACTTAAAGCAGTTTTCAACTCCAAAGCAAACATTTATTTTATTGCAGCTTTCCAATTCTTAGATGCGCCCCCTATCCATACGTCCGACCCCCTGATCTACATATGAGAGTGCCGGATCATGGATTCCAATGCGGAGTGGGTGTTTGTTTTTTTTAAGCACCTAATTAGAGCCAGAGGCTCTAATAGGCTTCAAAAAAAGGTTGGCCTTGGAGCGCAGAGCATTGTACTCCGAGCCCACCCAGTTGTGTGATGATAGCAAATAAATTTTTGCTATTTTCACACTAAAGTTACTCCCTGCCAATCAGGAGGCAGGTCTTGAAACCTGTCTCCCGATTGGCCAAAGCATCAGGCGATCCTATTGGATGCCTAGCACTTTGATGGAACAAGAGACACACAGTCGAGAAATCGTGAGGTACGGATACCAGAGCTGCCGCTGCCCGCACTCCAGGAGAGGACACCACAGCCCCACAGTGCCACGTGCGGGAGGGTGCCGTCAGTGCAGTGGCGCTGGGTGGGGCAGAGGGGTGTTTGTTTGCCGCCCCCCCAAAAGAAGAACCCACTAGCGGCCACTGCTTAGATGTGATGGCTGAATTTGTTTCCCTTTATTAGGCTTTCTTCTATCTTCATCTGGTGATCCAGCAAGCAAGTCTGTAATTTTTCAAAAGCTCAAGCACTCCAGCAGAATGTATAAGTTTACATGGATAAGACAAATCACTTAACACTCACAGGAGTGATTAAAATGTTCAGCTCTTATTTATTCATGCAAAACCTTTATCCCAAAGGGAAAAGAACATTGCTGTAACTGAGTGTAAGCTGGAGTTTGGCATCTAAATCTGCTAATACCGTTAACAGTACACCCCCCCCCCCCGCTTTCCCAGATTGTCAATGCTGTTCTCTGCTGTGCTTATACCTTCAGAGTTATATCTCAATAATAAAGGAGGTGTGTTACTGGCCATCTGGTAAGCTGCAATATACAGTGGAACCTTGGTTTACGAGTAACGCGGTTGAAAGACAAGCAACTTTTTTTTTTTATAAATCCCTGACTCGGTTTGCGAGTGTTGTCTCGCAAAACGAGCAGGATTCAAGCTAATGGGGTGTGCAGTACCGCATTTGACCAGAGGTGCGGGGGGCGCCGGTGACACTTGGAACAGTTCGGAGCCGCTTGGAAATACTCAGAAATACTCCATTGCGCCCCCCCCACCTCTGGCCATATGCAGTATTGCATGCAATAGAAGTCAATGCAGAACAAATAATCTTTGTTTCCATTGACTTTTATGGGGAAACTCGCTTTGATATGCGAGTGCTTTGAATTACAAGCATTCTCCTGGAACGGATTATGCTCACAATCAAAGGTTGCACTGTATTACATTTTTGATTTTGGGTTTTATACTGCCTAAGACCATAGGTAGTACATGTAAATGGTTATAAGAAAGTGTGCTGGACTAGGTAGAGGGTGACATTATGAGCAAAGCCGACATTTTGTTTGAATGCTGTTTCTATTTCAGACTCTGGCATTTTGTTCCAAGGATTTTCTAAGCGTATTAGTAGTGTTTAGAAATGAACCATCAAATCCCCCTGTGTAAGGCCAGCTATACTCTCATCAGTTCTCCTAAAAGTATTAGAAAAAAAATCGTACAGAAAATGTGTCACAAATGAAAAATGGGTTAGCTCAAAGTAAAGAAGCTGACTAGATAGGACATGTGCCTCTGATCTGCATTTAAATTCTGTGTTCCTAGCCATACCTGTCTGGGTAGATTTGTCATCCATATAGAACAAGGAGCAGATTATTTCACTCCGTCATCCCTCTGACAAATTAATAATTTTTAATAAGCGCCAAACTGAAGCAGCCGGTGAGAGCAAAGGGAACAATGCTTGGCTACGAGGGAGGAGAGGCGTGAATTTTGTGTCTTAAACTTATTAGAAATGGAGCAAGAATGGGGGATCAAAAAAAAAGACATTAAATGGCCGAAGGGCGTTTGTTCAAAGGATGTCGCTCTGTGAGGTCTGATAACAGCTTCTAGCAGAGGGTTCAGAAGTGCCAGCGTCAGCATCTTGAAGTAGGTGTTCCATGTCTTGCAAATGAAACTGTCTCTTGTGTACAGAAAAAAAATGGACAAGTTTAGGTCTTATAGCTTTCAGAGTGAACAGATATCCCAAATAATTTACTCGTTGTTCTCCTTTCAAGTGAAATGGTACCGCAAATACAATTTTGTGTCCATGTACAGTATTTTAGTTACTTAAAGGGTACCAGTGTATTGCACTGCAATCCATAGAACCACACTTAAAGCGGGGGTCCACCTATCTATCGTTTTTTTTTTTTTTTAGTTCATTCACAAACTTTTCTTCTCAGCATTACATACTCACATATTGTGTGTAATATGTCCGCCTGTGTCAGATTTCGTCGGAAAGAATAACTTATATTATTCACTGCAGGCGGTTTCCATCTTCATTGTGGGCATTTGAAGCCCACAAGCATTTATTTCCTGGATGTGGTGAATGCTGTGCTCCCAGCATACACCGCTCGTTCCCGCACATGCTCAGTGGCATCCTGGGAAGCCTGAGACTAGCTCCCAGGAGTCTGGGAGAGGCTAGAAACACGCCTACTCCCACGGGAGGAGAACCAGGAAGTGCAAAGAAGAATAGAAAAATAAAAGGTAATTACGGCGATTTAAATTTTTTTAAATGGCATGTCAGCATCTAGGCAAGGAAGAGAATACATACAGATATTGTTCAAAATTTGGGTGGAACCCCGCTTTAAGCCCCGTACACACGGGCCAAATGTCGGGGGGTATGCCACCCTGTCCAACAGAAGCCGGAGTGTTCTGGCACACGGGGGGTGTCCCCTGTCAGAACACAACAGCTCAGCAGGCGAGATCGCTATACTAACTTTGCATAGTTAGTACAGTGGCCGGAGCTGACAACCTGCTGGGTTGAAGGGGAAAAAAACTCAGTGTGTACCAGGCTTTAGTCAGTTGTGCTTACAATTTAAGCTGCCAATATCATAAAAAAGAAAGAGGGGCAGGGAGAAGACTTGACTGAAATGCAAAGAGGGGCCCTCCTCACTTGGAAAGAGTAGGTCCCCACTGTTCTCCGGTTTTAGGTCAGGTGGCTTGAATTAGACTTGATAGTTACATAGTTACATAGTAGGTGAGGTTGAAACAAGACACAAGTCCATCAAGTCCAACCAATGTCCAATGTCAGTATTACATTGTATATCCCTGTATGTTGCGGTCGTTCAGGTGCTTATTCAATAGTTTCTTGAAACTATCAATGCCCCCCAAAGACCACTGTGGAAGGGAATCCCACATCTTTGCCACTCTTACAATAAAGAACCCTCTACGTAGTTTAAGGTTCAACCTCTTTTTGTCTAATTTTAATGAGTGGCCATGAGTCTTATTAAACTCCCTTCTGCGAAAAAGTTTTATCCCTATTGTGGGGTCACCAGTATGGTATTTGTATATTGAAATCATATCCCCTCTCAAGCGTGTGATAGATCACATGATCCACAGCAGCTCTGCTTTGTTGGTGTTGACATCAGCAGGGTCTTCATTCATTGCCACTCAACACATGACCTATGCTGCCTTGACTGAGACCCAAGCCTGAAGGCATTGGACCCACTGTATATTTTTTATATAGTGCAGCACTTGCACTACACCCCCCCCAGCACTCGCTCCATCGCCGATCCACTCGCAACCCCCCCTGGTGCTCGCTCGATCGGTGCTTCCTGAGCCCACCCTTTTTTTAAGTCAATTGGAGCCTCAGGCTCAAATCACGTGCTTAAAAAAAAACCAAAAAAACATTGAAATACATGTGTCCGGCCCCTGCATGGAGATTAGGGGCCGGGCCCCAAATAAGCAGGCTGCTGCTGGTTTCAGGGTAAAAGTATGGAGACTGCCATTGCAGAATAGTAGGTGCCTGGCTGCGACTGCCTTCACTTCTACTTTCTGGCTTCCACTACTGTCTCATAGCTCTCACCTGTCCCTGATTTTGAAAGACTGTCCCTGATTTGGAGCAATGTCCCTCTGTCCCTCGTTCCCCCTCATTTGTCCCTCATTTTGGTGTGATCTATATGGTTGTATATAAAATACACTTTTTATCTTTCAAAAAAGTGTTTCCCAGTGCTAAACCTTTTATCCAAATTCTAAATCGCTGCATTTGTACATTTAAACAACCAATATAAAGGAATAGTAGTGGTAATAAAAAGCACTTATGGATTGAATTAACTTTTTTTTTTTAGTTAATTCTTCTTTAAGGGGGTGTGACAGGGGGCGTGTCCTATGCCAATATACATTTGCTAGTAGTCCCTCATTCCTATCTCAAAATGTTGGGATGTATGCTTTCAAGACACAAACCTGGAGGTGACATCGTGTAAATGAGTATCACAAATGTGTTAGAATTTCCTTTATGACAGTACAGAGACTCAGAAAGTGTTAAAGCTAAATTATCAGCATGTCAGCTAGCAAAGTAACATTCTCAAAGGAAGAGGTCAGCAAAGGCAGCCCCCATACTTTTCTCATCATGTCAGGGTCACCTTAAACTTTGAGTTATGATCCACTTTAATCTTGTGTCGATTGACAGACTTATTTATGTGACTTGCATGGTTGAATTTATCTTACCTGGGGCAGCCTTTATAAGTAGGATCTCAAAACTGAGCTACAGACATATATAAAAAGCACACTTTATTCTTGCTGTATATTTCCTTAAAACTGTACATTTCTTTAAACTATCTACTAGTCTAAAGCTGGCCAAGCAAAAAGGATAGCGGAATCCTCCCTGTTAGGGACAGCCATTCTATCAGAATACACTGGTCAGCGGCTGTATCTGGCTGATCGAGAAAACATTTCCAATAAGCCTGTTTGACAAATTCAATCTATTAATCGACTTATATCAATCGGGTACAGATACACATTACATACAGTATCTCACAAAAGTGAGTACACCCCTCACATGTAAATATTTTATTCTATCTTTTCATGTGACAACACTGAAGAAATGACACTTTGCTACAATGTAAAGTAGTGAGTGTACAGCTTGTATAACAGTGTAAATTTGCTGTCCCCTCAAAATAACTCAACACACAGGCAGCCATTAATGTCTAAATCACTGGCAACAAAAGTGTGGTCAAAACTGGGCCCAAAGTGTCCAAGAGTTTGTGTGGCCACCATTATTTTCCAGCACTGCCTTAACCCTCTTAGGCATGGAGTTCACCAGAGCTTCACAGGTTGCCATTGGAGTCCTCTTCCACTTCTCCATGACGACATCACAGAGCTGATGGATGTTAGAGGCCTTGCGCTCCTCCACCTTCCATTTGAGGATGCCCCACAGATGCTCATTAGGGTTTAGGTCTGGAGACATGCTTGGCAAGTTTATCACCTTTACCCTCAGCTTCTTTAGCAAGGCAGTGGTCGTCCTGGAGGTGTGTTTTGGGTCGTTATCATGTTGGAATACTGCCCTGCGGCCCAGTCTCCGAAGGGAGGGGATCATGCTCTGCTTCAGTATGTCACAGTACATGTTGGCATTCATGAGGGATGTACCCACTTTTGTTGCCAGCGGTTTAGACATTAATGGCTGTGTGTTGAGTTATTTTGAGGGGACTGCAAATTTACACTGTTATACAAGCTGTACACTCACTACTTTACATTGTAGCAAAGTGTCATTTCTTCAGTGTTGTCACATGAAAAGATATAATAAAATATTTACAAAAATGTGAGGGAGTACTTACTTTTGTGAGATAATGTAGTTAGTAGGGATGAGCCCAATGTTTGAGTCGAACGTAAGTTTGACTCGAACATCGGGTGTTCGCCTGTTCGCCGAATAGCGAACAATTTGGGGTGTTTGCGGCAAATTCGAAAGCTGCGGAACACCCTTTAAGTCTATGGGAGAAATCAAAAGTGCTAATTTTAAAGCCTTATATGCATGGTATTGTCAAAAGTGTTTGGGGACCCGGGTCCTGCCCCAGGGGACATGTATCAATGCAAAAAAAAGTTTTAAAAACGTCCTTTTTTTTGGGAGCGGTGATTTTAATAATGCTTAAAGTGAAACAATAAAAGTGAAATATTCCTTTAAATGTTGTACCTGGGGGTGTCTATAGTATGCCTTTAACACTTTCCAGTGTTTAGAACATGCCTTGCACAAAATGACATTTCTAAAGGAAAAACAGTCATTTAAAACTACTCGCGGCTATAATGAATTGTCGGGTCCCGGCAATACAGATAAAAGTCATTGAAAAAACGGTATGGGGTCCCCCAGTCCATTATCAGGCCCTTTTGGTCTAGTATGAATATTAAGGGGAACCCTGAACCAAAATGTAAAAAAAAAATGCATGGGGGTCCCCCCACATTCCATACCAGGCCCTTCAGGTCTGGTATGGATATTAAGGGGAACCCTGCCCCATAATTTTTAAAAAAATGGCGTGGGGGTCCCCCCAAAAATCCATACCAGACCTTTATCCGAGCACGCAACCTTCAACGCCCATGTTGATGGGGACAAGGGCCTCATCCCCACAACCCTTGCCCGGTGGTTGTGGGGGTCTGCGAGCAGGGGGCTTATCGGAATCTGGAAGCCCCCTTTAACAAGGGGACCCCCAGATCCCGTTCCCCCCTGTTTGAAATGGTAACAGCTACATTGTACCCGTACAGTTTCACAAAAAAAGTGTCAAAATGTTAAAAAAAAAACAAGACACATCTTGGGACAAGTCCTTTATTAAAAAATAAAAAAATAAAAATGTCCCATGAAGTCTATTCATCTTCTTCTATGGCTCCGCCGATGGACCGAAAAATAAAATAAAAAAGATCCGCCTCCATGGGAGGCACCCGCCATATGACGATGCAGCGCTGATGATAGTTCTTTTATAACCGAGGGCGGGGCCACACGGTGACGTACCTGGGTGACCCCGCCCCCCTCTGATGCACCGGGACTTCCCAATGGCTTTCCCGTGGTGTCAGAGAGGGGCGGGGCCACCCAGGTACGTAAACCGGTGGCCCTGCACTGAGCTGAACTTCCATTTAAATGCACTCCTCAATAACCACAAGTGATATAAATCCACTTTGTGAGCTTGTTCGGATATTGCCTTGAAAACGTAGCAGTGACATCACAGAGCTGCATACAGCCTGGGCCCTGAAGGCCCACCCACTACAGGATGCCTTCAGAAAAGAGGGGGCCAGAGAGGGCAGCAGTGACCGGCAGTGGCGGTGCATTCATAAGGGCACACGGGCGCCACCCCCTCTCTCCAGCCACCCCCTCTGTGACCAATGGATAGATTGGTGCATAGCATGAATCTATCCATGACCGCCGCTGCCACCCCTATTCGGGTGCCCGGCCCCTTTTTGGACGCCGGGTGCCTGAATTGCACCTGAAACACCTGATTAGAGCCATGCTCTAATAGGTGTAAAAAAAAAAGGTGCACTGCTTGGCGCTCGCAGTCCACCCAGGTGTGTTAGAGAAGCGAATAAATATTTGCTTTCCTAACACTGAACCGCCTCTCCGCCAATCAGGTGCTCAGGTCTGTTACCCGTCACCTGATTGGCTGAAACGACAGGCGATGTGATTGGACACCTGATGTTAGAAGAGGACGGGAGGAGATGCATGGAGGACACCGCTCGCCACCGTCACCCGCTGCCCACTGAGACAGGGTAAGTGCCAGACAGACGGCGGGTGGGGGAGTCACAGTAGCGGCATTCGATGGCACAGTGGCGGCATTTGATGGCACAGTGGCGGCATTTGCTCAGCAAAGTGGCAGCATTTGATGGGCACAGTGGCTACATTTGATGGCACAGTGGCCGCATTTGATGGCACAGTGGCTGCGTTTGATGGGCACAGTGGCTACGTTTGATGGGCACAGTGGCTGTGTTTGATGGGCACAGTGGCCACGTTTTGATGGCACAGTGGCTGCGTTTGATGGCACAGTGGATGCGTTTGATGGGCACAGTGGATGCGTTTGATGGGACAGTGTCAGCTTTTTATGGGCACAGTGGCAGCATTTGATGGCACAGTGGCTACGTTTGATGGGCACAGTGGCTGCGTTTGATGGGCACAGTGGCTGCGTTTGATGGTACAGTGAGGCTGCAATTGATGGGTTTTTTTCAGAATTTTTCAGTTTGTTTGAGCCCCCCAAAAAATTTGGAGCACCAGCCACCACTGGTGATCGGTCTTTATTACAGGAAGCTCCTGAACAAAGGCAAACTTTATTGCTGGGTAATAAAAAAACAAAAAAAGAGCAATTTTTTTAAATCACTGATTCAACAATCACCCCTCCGCACACATAGCAATAAATTTTTTTCACAGTGGAGTGAATCTTATGCTCCTCCACACCAGAGTACCAAGAATTGTAATTCAATGAAAAGAGTGAAAGAAATGTAAGTCAATTCTGCTGTTGAATAGGGTGGGGGTAAAGCAAACCTGTTACTTTGAATTTGCAAAAAAAAAAAAAAATGGTTTGCTTTAGGCAAACCTATCATAACAGAAACACATGGGCTACCATTACTGACCTTGCTCTAAAAACGCTACTTGCCAGGCATTTACCGATCCCTCTTTAATGCGCTCCGAATCACTGACCACAGACAGAATGCAAATCAGGAGTTCTGACTTAATTGCTGCATACTTGTTCTAGGTCAGTGACTCGGAAAGTTTTTGCAGAAGTTGGTCAGCAGTGGCGCACCGCATATTTCTCATATGACTGGTTTCTATTAAATCCCTTTTTGACTGGGTGACTTTTAACTGAGCTTTTTGCACCTCTGGAGAATTCTGGTAGGAAGAGCATTAAGCTTGTGTTCCTTTGTCTGCGCATCGGATATGTGGATGTGAATGTAAGAGTTTTCATTTACTTTGTGCTACAGAAAATGTAACAGGAAGATTTTGACTTTGTCTGCTATGGTAGGAGTGGTGCATCACTGCAGGGTGGTTTGGAGCCAAGAACATTGGCACAAAGGTTTGCCCTCTCAAGCCCCCCAGGAGTTATCTCCAGTCATCAACTGACCTCTCCACTGTAGGTGTGTTGCATCAGTTTTGGGTTGCCATGACACTTCTTAATCAGATTCTTCTTAAATATCTTTCTAGAATATTTTGAGGACTGCAGAAGGTGTTATTGTATTTTTCATCTGCTGTCCCATTGTGGTATTCGTCCAAAATGTCTTTCTTCAAGAGTTTAAAAAAGCAAAACGGGTGCAATGGCTCCATTCCCGCTAGTCAGCAAAGTGGCGTTGGTGTGATCTATAAATTAGGGATTTGTATAAATAGATGGCATGCTTTGGCTCCAGAAATTCATTATGATTGCAGCTTCATGCAAGGGAAAGGAGAGTAACTCAGAATAATTCTACATTCATAAGGCATTTTAGGATTCTACAGCAATGATGATCATTTAATTTACGCAGTATACTTATGCCCCGTACACACGGTCGGATTTTCCGACGGAAAATGTGTGATAGGACCTTGTTGTCGGAAATTCCGACCGTGTGTGGGCTCCATCACACATTTTCCATCGGAATTTCCGACACACAAAGTTTGAGAGCAGGCTATAAAATTTTCCGACAACAAAATCCGTTGTCGGAAATTCTGATCGTGTGTACACAAATCCGACGGACAAAGTGCCACGCATGCTCAGAATAAATAAAGAGATGAAAGCTATTGGCCACTGCCCCGTTGATAGTCCAGACGTATGTGTTTTACGTCACCGCGTTCAGAATGATCGGATTTTCCGACAACTTTGTGTGACTGTGTCTATGCAAGACAAGTTTGAGCCAACTTCCGTCGGAAAAAATCCTAGGTTTTTGTTGTCGGAATGTCCGAACGGGGCATTACAGTGTTACCAATGGGGCCTGTACGTATCATTCATGTTGCCCCAGAATCCTGTGAATGTTATGTTCTTTCATGCAGCTTTTCCACCTCTTTCATCAAGCGTGTTATAATTGTAAAAATTAAAGTCAGATTTTTCTGGTTAAAACATAATGTTGTACATACAGAGCTCCCATATATAGATTTCAACAGTCTACAAAGAACCAGAAAATGAGTCCCTGAACTGCAGAGAGTCCTATGACTCCCATAAAGTGAAGCTGCAAATATAATAAAGAAACCCTTCTACCACGTCTCACCTTACTGATGAAAATCTGTAAATTAATATTTCCCTGCAGCCGGTCTTTCAGCAGTTCGTGCCTACGAACAGTGTCAGTGTGAAGTGCTGGTACTAATGCTACCCACCTCTGCCCTAAGTAAATAGCTGCGACCGGCGGCATTGATATGTAAATAAAGACGGCATTCATATGTATATCATGCCCCCCTGCAGTGAGGAGATGATGTGCTGTAACCTCTAGCAACCAATAAGTGAGCAGTATTACTGTACAGTAATCTCTAGCAACCAATTAACAAGCAGAAATCATTTGCTGTAACCTCTAGCAACTAATCAGTGAGCCGTAATGTGTGCTGTAAACTCTAGCAACCAGTAAGCAGTATTGATCTGCTGTATCCACTGGCAACCAACCGCAATTGCTGCCTGATCTGATACAGTAAACTGATTTTAAGTCTAGCGGCTATTTATTGTATGCCTCAGAGCAGGTGGAGGGGGGGGGGGGGGCTAGAAAATTTTTGCCCAGGGTCCAATTAGTTTTAAAGACGGCCCTGATCATTAAAAGAATGATGAATGGTGATAAAAATCTGCTGCCATCTACCAGGATGATGAAGATGAAACAAGGGCGGACATATCAGTAAGACAACGATCCCAAACACAAAGCCAAGCAAACTCTCCATTTGTTTCAAAGAAAGAAAATAAAGCTGCTAGAATGGCCCAGCCAATCACCTGACTTGAATCCAAAAGAAAGTCTGTGGAAAGAACTAAAGATCAGAGTTCATAGAAGAGCCCAGATAAATTTCTCCTTTACACACCTTCTAGGAGAGAGGACACTGATATATTTACACAAAGACTTTGCTATTCATCCAGAAACGCCCCTGAGAGACAGGAATAGTAGATAATCTTATATTCTTCAAAGGCCTCAGTGGTCACTTTGCCAATATTGGTGATGTCCTTCGTGTGGAATGGAACAAATACATGTCCTCTGGTCTGTATAGTGTCTCTACTCCATGGATAGGCTCTATCTTCTGTAAGAGGACATGAGCTAGTCATGGGTTTGACCTGAAATGTAGCCAGGCAGGGACAGGACAACTCACTTGAATGTGGAAGCCTGGCTCTTCATAGATGGTAGAGTGTCCATTCCCAGTATGGTGGATTGGGCAACAAGGATGCCCTGATAGTCCATCATCATTGTTTATGATTGTCTGTGGAGCTGCTACCAGCTCCACCTACATTGCTCAGGTCTGCTGGCCGGCCTCCTCTGTTTGTTGGGTGCCTGAATGGTGACCACTTGAATGGGGCACCAGCGCTACTTCTTTGACACTCACCTAAAAGGTATTTTCACTTTTGCAGCCATATTGGGATGACACCTACTTTATATCTGTTACATGTTCTCCTTAACAGAGTAAAACGAAAAAAAAAAAAAAAAAAAGTGTAGACTAGAACTTGTTTTAACCCTTTAATTGTCATGACATGTATGCATTTTTCCACTTATGCCGCGTACACACGAGCGGACATTACGGCGGACTTTGCCCGGCGGACTTTTCGACGTACTTTCCGACGGACTTTGTGAATGAACGGACTTGCCTACACACAATCCACCAAAGTCCGTCGAATTCGTACGTGATGACGTACGACCGGACTAAAACAAGGAAGTTCATAGCCAGTAGCCAATAGCTGCCCTAGCGTGGCTTTTTGTCCGTCGAACTAGCATACAGACGGCGGACTTTTCGACCGGACTCGATTTCAACGGATAAATTTAAAACAAGTTTCAAATCTAATTCCGTCGAACTTTTGAGAAAACAAAGTCCGCTGGAGCCCACACACATCGAATTGTCCGACGAAATCCAGTCCGCCGGGCAAAGTCCGCCGTAATGTCCGCTCGTGTGTACGCGGCATAAGGAAGCAGTACAGTCATGACTTATGTAAAACATTCTTGGCAGTCACCTGGTTCTTGAAAGCATACGCCATTTAAGAGGCTCTACCCAAACTACAGATCACAGGGATGCAAGATATAGGAATGTATTTCAAATTACAATTTTTATTCTGCATAAGCCCAGAATTCATACTTTATCAACCAGTTTTCTCTGGGGAACACACTTGATGTACTCACTTTTTCTCCCCTGCCCTTGTTAAATCAATGAGGAGGAGAGGCATTGATGTTAAACACCTTTATCATCAGTTATTTAATTCAAACCAAGTTAATTCAACTGGGAAATCATTGCTGATAAAACTGAGACAGATCAATGTGTCCTAAGAGAAATGGCTCATATTTGCAGCTATGCTTAATATCCATCAAAAATGAATACTTTGCAGTGTTAGATGTTAAGCTTAGCAGTGCCTGCGCTTATTTCCTAGCAGTCATCATAGAAATACCACATGTTTTCAAGAATGTTCTAAGATATGAGTGTGTTGAGAGCAAAATTCAGAGAGTTGAGTCTCCACCTCTTATAGACCGTTATTAAATATTTGTCCAAACAAGAGTATCTATATTTCAGCAGGAATGGAGAAGACTAAAGTTTTTGTTTTTCTTTTTACAAATATAATTTACATTGTGAGAATTTACTTAAAGGTTTAAAGTGGAGTTCCACCCACTTTTACAACTCTTCAGCATCCCTCACTAAACTGTGCACTGTAAACAAATTGGATATTTTACATTTTTTTTTCTCAGCACCTACTGTATATCTGCTGTATTCATTTTTCACTTCCTCCTCCCTGGCCGCGGCCCATCGCATCATTTCCTGTTTGCAATGCCTTCTGGGAAAGGGCGGCAACTTCCTCTGACACTGCCGTTGCTATGGAAACCTGACCTGAAAACTATTACACTGCTTGTGCTGCACTGAGCATGTGCGATATCTGCAAGGATGAGATCCAGGAAGAAATACAGTCTGGCTTCAGATGCCCACACTTATGCTGGCCATACACTATACAGAAAATCGGCCGAACCCATTTTCGAAAGACGAACGTTCGACCGTGACCGCAAACGATCGTGCCATCATATAATGACCGATAAATTGTTCAGTGGACATGAATAAATAATTTTTCGTTTGTTTTTTTACATATACCTAGTGCAGACAGTTCGGACGGGAAACACATTAACCTTGCAATTTATCGTACGTTCGGCAGAAATTTTCCAAACTTCCCGTTCGTTTTTTTCCCACAAAAACGTCACAAACGATTATAGATTTGTGCCCATTAACTTGCCGAAAAACGAACGAAGTGTCTATACGAACGATTTTTCGGCCGATTTTTCGTATAGTGTATGGCCAGCATTAAGATGGCCACGGCCTGCTGTAAGTTTATAAAATAACAAATTACTGCTATAAACTAACAAAACAGACCTTAGTTCACAGACTAACTTTACTAGAATACATTAAGCTTGTGTATTATAGGGGTATTTTTATTTAAAAAAGTATAATTTTGGCTGGAACACCACTTTATGTTAACCTTTTATTAATTGTTGCTATTATCGCAGCACTACCCCCCCCCCCCCCCCCTAGGGGCCGCTGGATATGATGGGTCCTCTATTCTTTGCTTTGAGCTTCTCAAGAACCTCAGCCTCTGACATGCCAGGTTACATATAGTAGGTGAGGTTTAAAAAGACACAAGTCCATCAAGTCCAACCTGTGTGTGTGATTATATGTCAGTATTACATTGTATATCCCTGTATGTTGCGGTCGTTTAGGTGCTTATCTAATAGTTTCTTGAAACTATCAATGCCCCCCGCTGAGACCACCGCCTGTGGAAGGGAATTCTACATCCTTGATGCTCTTACAGTAAAGAACCCTCTACGTAGTTTAAGGTTAAACCTCTTTTCTTCTAAATTTAATGAGTGGCCACGAGTCTTGTTAAACTCCCTTCTGCAAAAAAGTTTTATCCCTATTGTAGGGTCACCAATACGGTATTCAGGGAGGTTTGGAGGTGATAACATCATGGTGTGGGGGGCTGTTTTTCAGCATACAGTACTGGCAAACTTTATATCATTAACAGGGCCGTCTTTGAGGCAGGGCAAAAGGGGCAGCTGCCCTGGGCCCTGTCATTGTTGTGGGGCCCAAAGCAGCTGCCTGATCCTCGCCAACTATCCTGGTTTAAATTCCCTTGTCCCTTAAAGTTTTAATCCTGTGCTGTGTCCCGATAACTCAGAGTAAAGTGCTGCTACAAATGCTGCCCAGCTCTGCCCTATTGTGTACAGACAACTCACCTGCAGACCGTGTTTACATGTAAATAACCTGCATTGATATGTCAATAGCAGTGGCATTTAATTACATTACATACATTCTATGTAAATAAAGGTGGCATTCATATGTATATCATGTCCCCTGAGGTCATATCCACCATCACCTATACTGAATGCTGCCCACTGGGGAGACAAAGGGCATGCTTAAAAGTCCGGTCTGCAACTATGGTCATTAAGCTTAACAGCAGCCTGTTCTGCAAAGGTAAGCAAATTGGTGGGGGGAAGGGTAGTATGGGTGTGCAGAGGTAGGCAGAAAAGGAATTACAGTTTGGGGTGTAGAGAGGTAAAAAAGGTAGGTGCAAAGTTAAGCAGAGGAGGCAGGTAGAGTTAAAGGAGGGGAGGGTTGGAGTGCAGAGGTTAGCAGGGGTTTTAGGATGTAAAGGTGTGCTGACAGGGTGGATAAAGATGTAGGTTACGTGTAGGGCAGCCCATTCATTTCAATGGGCTGCTCTATGTACTAGAAATGCGGAAGAAAGTCCCTAACCCTTTTTCAAAATCTCAATTAATGGCACTGCTGTGTATCTGCTAAAGGGCAACATGTTTCTGTGGTGTCAGGAAAGCATTCCCGACGCATACAAATTTGAATGCAGGCTAAATGTCTCAGCTACACTGGTGGTCACTGTAAATCTTCTCATTACATTGGGGCTTGGTGTAGAATCCTTTCATTCACGCTAGTGGCCAGTGTGAAGGCCCTCTTACATTGGTGGTCAGTGTAAATCCCTCCTTACATTGGTGGTTACTGTTAATGCTTCTATTACATTAGTGGTCAGTGTAAACCCCAATTTATTGGTGGCCAGTGTTGAAACTCCTCTTTATATTGATAGTCGGTAAAAAAAAAAAAAAATCAGCTTTGCCATTGATCACACCCTCATCTCCACCCAGCACTGCCACTGATCCCAGGAGTTCTAGGATCCCTAGGAGTTTTCAGTCTATTGGTGTGCAGGCAGTGAGGAGATGTGCTGTAACCTCTAGCGACCAATCAGTGAGCAGTAATGATGTGCAGTAACCTGTAGCAGCCAATCAACAAACAGAAATCATGTGCTGTAACCTCTAGCAACTAATCAGTGAGGAGTAATAGGTGCTGTAACCTTTAGCAACCAGCCAGTAAGTGGTAATGATATGTTGTAACCTCTGGCAACCAATCGCTGTCTGATCTGATTCGGTAAACTGATTTTCAGTCTAGCTGGTATTTATTGTATGTCTCAGAGCAGGTAGAGAGCGAAATTGCATGGGGGCCCCAAGAAAATGTTTGCCCAGGGTCCAATCAATATTAAAGACGGCCCTGACGGTATTTGTATATTAAAATCATATCCCCTCTCAAGCGTCTCTTCTCCAGAGAGAAGAAGTTCAGTGCTCGCAACCTTTCCTCATAACTAATATCCTCCAGACCCTTTATTAGCTTTGTTGTCCTTCTTTGTACTCGCTCCATTTCCAGTACATCCTTCCTGAGGATTGGAGCCCAGAACTGGACAGCATACTCCAGGTGCGGCCGGACCAGAGTCTTGTAGAGCGGGAGAATTATCATTTTATCTCTGGAGTTGATCCCCTTTTTAATGAATGCCAATATTCTGTTTGCTTTGTTGGCAGCAGCTTGGCATTGCATGCCATTGCTGAGCCTATCATCTACTAGGACCCCCAGGTCCTTTTCCATCCTAGATTCCCCCAGAGGAATGTGCAAACATACAATATCATAGGACACCACTGAAAATAATACTTAGTACCCAATAGTTGTGCTATATCAAAAAACAAGCACCATATCAGGTAGTAAAGTCCAACTTAATTTATTGTTACCCAATATGATTGGTAACTAGGGTGTATCATTCTTTAGAAGGTGGATTTAGTCTTTAACTTGCACCTGTGACCAGATAATGGACATTTAGTTATCTACATATTCTTAAGCTGGATACACACTATACAATTTTTTTATTTAGATTTTTTTCCTTTAGATTTACCAAACCATATAATATGAGGTCAAATCTAAACACTTTCAATTTGTATGCAATCAGGCAGTCACTTGCACTACATAGTTGAAGGTAATTTGTATAGTGTGTATCCAGCTTTAAGTCAAGCCATTCATGACCTCTCTAACTGCTTGTACTGTGAAGTAATTCCTTCTCTAAGCCCCTAAAAGATCTATTATATACAGTATAAGTATAAGATTTTAAACCAGTTCCCGCAGTAGTTGCACATATATGCAGGTGGACTTTAGCGCAGAGAGGCCCCATATATGTGTTCCTATGTAAAAATACACTGTATTGTCAAAAGTATTGGGACGCCTGCCTTTACACGCACATGAACTTTAATGGCATCCCAGTCCTAGTCCGTAGGGTTCAATATTGAGTCGGC
This sequence comes from Lithobates septentrionalis, assembly GCA_037952835.1. Classification (NCBI taxonomy): domain Eukaryota; kingdom Metazoa; phylum Chordata; class Amphibia; order Anura; family Ranidae; genus Lithobates; species Lithobates septentrionalis. The sequence continues at coordinate 1,347,827 of JBBDGP010000990.1, read as the reverse complement.
CCACCCTTTGCAGCTATAACAGCTTCAACTCTTCTGGGAAGGCTGTCCACAAGGTTTAGGAGTGTGTCTATTGGAATGTTTGATCATTTTTCCAGAAGCACATTTGTGAGGTCAGGCACTGATGTTGGATGAGAAGGCCTGTCTCACATTCTCCACTATTATTCATCCTAAAGATGTTCTATCGGGTTGAGGTCAGGACTCTGTGCAGGCCAGTCAAGTTCCTCCACCCCGAACTCGCTCATCCATCTTTATGGACCTTGATTTGTGCACTGGTCCAAATCATTTGGTGGAGGGGGGATTATGGTGCGGGGTTGTTTTTCAGGGGTTGGGCTTGGCCCCTTAGTTCCAGTGAAGGAAACTCTTAAAGTGTCAGCATACCAAGACATTTTGGACAATTTCATGCTCCCAACTTTGTGGGAACAGTTTGGGGATGGCCCCTTCCTGTTCCAACAAGACTGCACACCAGTGCACAAAGCAAGGTCCATAAAGACATGGATGAGCAAGTTTGGAGTGGAGGAACTTGACTGGCCGACACAGAGTAATGACCTCAACCTGATAGAACACCTTTGGGATGAAATGGTGAAGACTGCGAGCCAGGCCTTCTCGTCCACATCAGTGCCTGACCTCACAAATGTGCTTCTGGAAGAACGGTCATAAATTCCCATAGACACATTTCTAAACCTTGTGGACAGCTTTCCTAGAAGAGTTGAAGCTGTTATAGTCTTTTGCAGACTCTAACAGGGTTTCTCTGATCAACTTCCCTGTACCTGCTGAAGAAAAGCATCCCCACAACATGATGATGCCACCACCATGTTTCACGGTGGGTATGGTGTGTTCAGGGTGATGTGCAGTGTTAGTTTTCCGCCACACATAGCGTTTTGCTTTTAAGCCAAAAAGTTCAATTTTGGTTTCATCTGACCAGAAAACCTTCTTCCACATGTTTGTTGTGTCCTCCACATGGCTTCTCACCAACTTCAAAAGGGACTTCTTATGGCTTTCTTTCACCAATGTCTTTCTTCTTGTCACTCTTCCATAAAGGCCAGATTTGTGGAGAACATGACTAATAGTTGTCCTGTGGACAGATTCTCCCACCTGAGCTGTGGATCTCTGCAGCTCCTCCAGAGTTACCATGGGCCTTTTAGCTGCTTCTCTGATGAATGTTCTCCTTGCCCGGCCTGTCAGTTTAGGTGGACGGCCATGTCTTGGTAGGTTTGCAGTTGTGCCATACTCTTTCCATTTTCACATGATGGATTGAATAGTGCTCCATGAGATGTTCAAAGCTTGGGATATTTTTTTTTCATAACCTAACCCTGCTTTAAACTTCCCCAGAACTTTATCCTTGACCTGCCTGGTGTGTTCCTTGGCCTTCATGATTCTGTTTGTTCACTTCAAACCTCTGAGGGCTTCACAGAACAGCTGTATTTATACTCAGATCAAATTACTCACTGACTCTATTTACTAATTAGGTTAGGTAACTAAATAGATTTTAGTTAGGGTCCTTTCACACTGGGGCGGTTTGCAGGCGCTATTGCGCTAATAATAGCGCCTGCAAACCGACCCGAAAGTGCCGCTGCTTTCATTCCAGTGTGAAAGCCCCGAGGGCTTGCACACTGGAGCGATGCACTGGCAGGATGGGAAAAAAAGTCCTGCTAGCATCTCCCTTACCGCTCCTGCCCATTGAAATCAATGGGACGGCGCGGCTATACCGCCGGCAAAGCGCCTCTGCAGAGGCGCTTTGCGGTGGTTTTTAACCATTTCTCGGCCGCTAGCGGGGGTAAAACCGCCCCGCTAGCGGCCGCATACCGACGGTAAAGCGCCTCTTACAATGGCGGCGCTTTACCGCCGATGCCGCCGCCTGCCCCAGTGTGAAAGGGCTCTTAGGGATATCAGAGTAAAAGGGGCTGAATACAAAGGCACGCCACACTTTTTACACATTTATTTGTAAAAAGTTTGAAAACCATTTATCTTTTTCCTTCCACTTCACAATTATGTGCCACTTTGTGTTGGTCTATCACAAAAAATCCCAATTTAAAAAAATGTACGTTTTAGGTTGTAAGATGACAAAATGTGGAAAATTTCAAGGGGTGTGAATACTTTTCAAAGGCAATGTACACTGATCTGCACTGCACAGTTTAGTGCACATTTAAAAGAAGATTGCAGGCAGATCAGATACAGCCACTCACTTGTTCGGGAAGCTGTATGTGGCATCTGTGGCTCCCTAGGTGTGAGAAAACACCAGAAATAATACACTAGAAGACCCTTGAGCATGTACACATCTGTGTGCATGGGGCCTTATTGCCTATCTGTTGAATTGTACAGTATTTCTTTCTCTGCAGAGAAAAAAGTACTTGGAATGCCACTCAAAGCACTACAAACCTCCTCCTGCAGTCCAAAGTATAAAACCAGTGGCAGAGTTCAAACAAGCTCATCTAGGCTAGCAGACACAAATCAGAAGATAGGAGGTGGAAACGCTGCACAGCAGAGCCCATTCACTATACAGACAAGTGAAAATACAGCTTCAGCCTACTGTAAGTACCTTCTGACTACACTCCACTGACACGTTTCACCCCATGTGCCTGGACCCCTGTGTGGGGTGTTTTCACCTTCTGTCTTCTCAGAAAAAAAAGTAAGTTTCAAAGATTAGAGGCATTCAGTTATATGCAAGATATTTATTTTTTTTGCCTATTACTGGATATTTGAAGTTTCTTTGATGACCTCCAGTCAAGTTTAAATTTGGTTATGAGAATCTTTTAGTACTAACACCCAGTGGTTGTGGTGGGGAACACCTTTCCTGCATTATGCTCTGTTTCCCCGAAAATAAGACCTAGCGTGATTGTCCGTGATGGCTGCAATATAAACCCTACCCCCCAAATAAGCCCTACCCTGTTTCCCTGAAAATAAGCCCTACCCTGAATACAAGACCTACAAGGACTTTAACTAGGGCTTATTTGGGGGGTTGCGCTTATATTGCAGCCATCACCGACAATCACGCTAGGTCTTATTTTCGGGGAAACAGGGTAGCAGTCAGGGAAAACAAGGTTTCCAGATCACACACTTAGGCCTGGTTCACACCTATGCATTTCAGTTTTGCAGAAACACACTACAGTCCAGGGGTGGCCCGTCCATTAGGGGAGCCCGGGCGCCGCCCCCTCTCTCCAAGCCACCCCCTATATGCAATGGATAGATTTATGCATAGCATGAATCTATCCATGGCCACTGCGGCCACCCCCTATTAATGCATCAGGCCCCTTTCAGGGCACCGGTTGCATGAATTACAGCGGCCAGGGTTTTTTTTTTTTTGAAGCACCTGATTATAGCCAAAGGCTCTAATAGGCTTCAAAATAGGGTGGGCTCAGGTCGCAGAGAATGCGTCCGGAGCTCAGCCAGGTGTGTTGCAACAGCGAATGAATATTGGACGCCTAGGAGGAGGGGAGGAGACGCACAGCGGAAGTGAGGAGGAGAAGAACCGCTGGCCAATGCCTGGATGCCCGGTTCCCACCGATGCCTGGATGCCCAATCCCCGCCGCCGCTCCTCTGATGCTTGATCCCCGCCGCTGCTCCTCAGGTACCCGCCGATACCCGTCGCCTAGATGGGGTGAGTGCCAGTGGACCGACCGGCGGACAGCAGGGGGGTTATTGAGTTACCGTGGGGGGGGGGGGGTGTTCGGTTGTTTGCCACCCACAGACAAAAACCATCAGCCGCCACTGCTACAGTCCATTTAACATGGTTTCCTATGGATGTAGTTCACATCTGTGCATTTTATGGAAAGAGCCAGGGTTTCTGGTTTTTGGTTCCATAGACTTCAATGGATCATAAATGTGTATTGAAAAATACGAAATGCACCTGGAATATGCAATCTGCAACCTGCATAGTAGACATGTGCACAGCCAAAAAATTTGTTCATTTTTGTTTTCGTTTAATTAGTTTATTATTTTTTTTCGTTTTCGGGTCATTCGTTATGATCGCGATTCGTAAATTCGTTCATTCGTACATTCGTAAATTCGAACATTCGTTCATTCGTACATTCGTTCATTCGTACATTCGTTCATTCGTACATTTTTACATTCGTACATTCGTAAAATCGTACATTTGTAAATTAGAAAATTCGGAAATTTGTAAATTCGAAGTTTGAAAATCCAAAAACCCGAAAATTCTAAAATCTGAAATAGTAACTAACTATTAAATTATAGGTATTGTAATTTCCTTTCAAATTTGACTGTTAGTGAACGTAACAAATACGAATTTATCCGAAGTTACGAATTATCCAAAATGAATGCTGCATCTAAACAAATGGAACGGAACAAATTAATAATAAATAATAATAATACAACGTTGTTATTATTGTTATTTATTATTATTACCGTAATTCATTACGTTCCATTCCGTTTTTTCGGATCATTCATAACTTCGGATAAATTTGTATGTGTTACGTTCACTAACAGCCAAATTTGAAAGGAAATTACAATACCTATAATTTAAAAGTTACTAGTAATTACTTATTACTTAAGTTATTATTAGTTAACTATTATTTCAGATTTCCGAATTTTCGATTTTACAAATTTACGAATTCACTCATTTACTAATGTACGAATCTACGAATGTACATTCATAAATTGCGAATGTACGAATGCCCGAATTTACGAATGTCCAATGTTATCGAATTTACGAATATTCGGAAAAAATTTGTGAAACGGGTTTTCGTTAATTCGGATATTCCCGAATTAACAAATTTGTCGAAATTCGTTAAAAAACTAATTCGGAACGAAACGAATTGCACATGCCTACTGCATAGATGTGAACCAAGCCTTACATAGGAAGTGGGGTTAACTGGTGCTGTACAACAGCTCATTGATCATAAACTGAACTATTCACAGATAGGCCAGTAATGGTGCAATTTGCAGACTTGACTTTGGTGCATCTTGCCTAAAACCTTTTGGGCCATAACTCACATTTTAAAGTTATGTTTTTAGCTATGGGGCTTGGCATAGCAGCCATTTCAGCTGTGCTGCACAAATAAGTAAAATTCATTCCAATTTATTAATATCCCAAAATCATTGGCACTTCAACTCTTCTGTATTATTACATCCTTCTGACAGGATTTCAAAGGTGAGGATGAGACTGTAAAACCAATTTCATAAACACTAATAACTTCATAATTCATCTCCCGCTGTAGTGCCATTCTTAATTAGTTGGCAGTCGCCTGGCTAGGTAAAGGGTCTGCTAATGAGCTGTGTACCACCACAGGATCATTTCTATTTAAGAAAAGTCAAGTTTTATATTCACTGCTCTTTTCAGTAATGACCACATTTTCAGAATATTTATAGCTCTGCTGAAAAAGATGATTTTCTAGTCATTGCCCCCCGGAGCATAGTGGGATGGGTGTTGCACGAAGAAGCAGGGAATAGTAAGCAGTCTTCTATATTGATGCACACACTGATAGTTTTCCCTAGTCTTGCTAGTACTCAACAGAGGATCTAAGCTGAGAAGAAAAAAATGTGAGTGCTCCTTCATGTGTATCACAAGCTGAAAGCATGAAATTGTACCTGTTGTGTATATGATCAAGAGACAGTGAAACAAATTGATAGGGATGCAGGTAATCCAGGCATTGGGGCTAGTGGTATCAAGAAGGTAGTCATTATGTGAGTCTGTACTCATAACAACCATGATAATGGAAGATATGGACAATTTAGAAACCAGTCACAAACTAAGGGGTAGCATGCATAGTTGTGATAGACCTCTGTATTCTTTTTTTTAAAGTTTTTATTTAGCATATCAGAAATTAAATATACAAAATACCGGGCAAGTATAGTCAGCATAAGTGTGCGCAGCCTATTGTATTAGGGTGTGCACCTCAAAGCTCCAACACATATGCCTTTGTAACATATTAACCGACTCTTCCCCACTCGTCACCCTAAAACAATGGGGGGGGGGGGGTGCAGGTGAGGACACAGGGGGACCTGGGCAGCAGAAAGAAAAGGAACTGGGACAAGAGGGGTGGCATACATTGGTACCAATCCCCTGTATTTTCCCTCCGTGGCAGCTGAATATCGACGAGAGGAAGCCTACTTTCAGCTGCTGTAGAAGAAAATACAGATCGGTCCCTTAATTTCCACTCCAGCTGCCTATCCTGTCCAGGTTCTGGGGTCGGCAAGTTAGGATCGCGGCTTACCTGTCACCTGCCCACAATTGATGGGTCACCAACTCCAGGATTAGGGTGTGCCTAGGCACACCTGGCACACCCCTTGTGCACGCCTATGATAGTCAGCAGTGAATTCCACAGTGATCCAGACAATAATGTGACCATCAGGATTCCATAACCATATCTGAATATCCAACCCTATCCCGCACCTCAGAACAGTTGCTCTTTTTTTTTTTTTATTTAATAGTAGAAACCAATTAGTGCAACAAACCCCCCCCCTAACTTGCCCCTTAGGCAAAGGAAGTAACCAATCCTCCCTCTTCCGTGAAGGGCAACCCCCCCCCCCCCCCACATACAGCCTACTACGCCCTTCTAACTTCAATATTCATTCGTCCAATCACTATGCTCAAAATCCCACCCTCCGGCTGAACTCCGCCATTGGGATTATGCTCTTAGGTACGTCCACAACTCTAGGTCCCTTTTTCCTCCAGTGTGTTCTTGGAGTCCACCCATCTAAACCATACCTTCCTGAATTTCTTGGGGGCACCCCTGGCCTCATACATCATCCTATATAAAAGTAGATCCGCATTTACTACTTTTATTCACATCCCTCCTGTCAGCTGCTCTCCATAAATCCAGTACCTGGCTATCAGTTTTCTTACTCCAAAGTATAGGATCGTAAGGAACAGTTTAGTGTATGCATTCATCTCCTACGGGTCAAAGACCCCTAGGAGGCAACACAAGGGAGAACAAATATTAGGTAGTCCAAAGTTATCAGAAATAAATTCAGTCACTTGAGACCATAACAGTCTTATTCTAGGGCATTCCCACACCATATGGAGGAAGGTCCCTTCCGCCCCCATACATTTATGACAGACTGCAGAGTCCCTCCTACTTATTCAGTATAGTCTAGTTGGCGTGTAGTACATCTGGTGAAGGTATCGAAGTTGAATCATCTTATCCTTGGAAGAGATGACAGATAAGATAAGTATCCAGAGCTTCCTGCCATATCTCCTCAGACAACTCCAGCACAATAGTCACCCACTGAGCCCTGGCATTGGATAGAAACCCCAAGTTCCCAGGACCCACTGCCTTATAATATCTAGAAATTAGTTTAGTTGGATCTGGGTCAATTAGAACTTCCATCTCCGTGTTCTGTACTTGGGGCCCACCGTTCCCAAACTGAGCCACCGCTGCATGATGCAGCTGAGCATGACATCCTGGGTATTCCAAATTGTTCCCTCAGTTGTGTAAAAGTGGACAATCCATTGTTCTGGCATGTATGATGTAAATACTTTATACCATACTTTGCCCATATTCGTCCGTCTGTTAATTAAAAAAATTCCTCCAAGGATTTATTACACCACAAAGGGTTATTTGGGGATACCCATAGGGGCCCATCATTCCTCCGTTGGGAACAGAGATGGAATATTTTACTAGGAAGCGCCGTGACTGATCCCACCTTCCTCTCTGGGATCCCCTTCCTGTAGACCATATTTAGTAGAGTTTCTTGTGAGGTGGCAACCGCTGCTTCCATTAAAGTAGTGGCATTGGGTGTCTGGGGAAAAAGCCGCCAGTGTAGAAAGGACAATTGTGATGCAAAAAAATAAGAGCGCAAGTAATTTTAGAACTGCTAGAGAGACTCTGGGGCCTCGTGATCCCCACAGAAATCCCACAATAATGGAGTCAATGGTTCTGAAAATCTGCAGTGTCACAAAGACTGGGAAGTTCGAGAGGATATAGAGAAATTTAGGGAGAAAAATCATCTTAAACAAATTTATTCGTCTCATCAATGTGATTGGCAAATTCCGACATTTCTGTACCTTCTCTCTAAAGGCCCTGATAATTGGTGACAGATTAGTCTCCAGAAACCGTGAAATAGTGAGCTGTACCACAATCCCTAAATATTTAAAAGAACGCTTCCCTCATAGAGGGTGGCAATCTACCATCCGACCTAGCCGAATTAAACACTCGCAGCAGGCGAGGTGCTAGACCACACCTAAAAGTACGGTACCACTCCGAGGTGAGACCATCAAGACCTGGGGATTTCAGAGGAGCAGAGGAAGAGATCACCCCCTCCACTTTCTCTACAGTGATATCTGCTTCTAAAGCAGCACTGTCTTTGTCAACATAGGCAGGTCAATATCAGCCAGGTAAGTCTCTAATGCCTCTCCTCCCGCAGCAGCACAGGACACATAAAGTTCCCTATAAAATTGAGTAAAGATTCCTAGGATTCCAGCCGAGTCACAAATCTCAGACCCCTGCCTGTCATATACGCTTTTAATATACACAAGGACGTATTCTGGCCTTGCCAGGTACGTCAGGAGCCTGCTATTCTTGTCCCTGAACTCAAAGATGCGCCTTCGCTGTGCGAGTCTAAGTTTTGCGGTTTGGTCAGTCAAAACAGTACGGTATTCTCTAGTTCTTTCCTGTAGTGTCAGCAGTCTCTCTCTAGTGGGCCCCCAAACATATTCTGCTTCTGCTAGTGATACTTCTGTCTCCCTATCCTGCACTGTTCAGGTTAACTGTTTTTTGAACCCGCTCACCTCTGCCATAAACACCCCCTGCAGAGCGGCTTTAAAGGTCTCCCATTGGATAAGAGGAGATCCAGCATTTACATTTTCAGCCCAGAAGTGATTAATCGCCTCAGTATACTTAATCGTCACGTACTCCTCTTGAAGCCAACTAGCCTCCATCCGCCAGTGACGGATAGTCCGGCTTTGGCCCCAGACTGAGTTCAGACAGGGCTCTAGGTTGGTAGGATACCCCCCTGACCAGCGCCATACCCTCCCCCTCAGCCAGGATAGTGTCTATTCTGGAGAGCATCTTGTGCGTTTCCGAATAACAGGAGTACTCCTTAGTACCAGGATGGTGAAAGCGCAAGACATCCCAAAACCCATGTATAGCCAGCCATCCCGCCAAGGGGGCTGGTGCCCCAGATGACGCACCCAGCCGGTCAATGGCTGAGTCCGCCACTGCATTAAAATCCCCCCTTCCGCTATCTCATATGTGGCCCGTAACATGTCATCCAGATGGGATAGCTAAAAGGGGGAGGCACATATAAATTTACAAATGTCACGTACCTGTTCATCACCCGCACCACCAGTATACCATATCTCCCCTTAACATCAGTCTTAACTGTATGTATGGAGATGGGCATAGTTTTGTGACCAGTGTAGAAACCCCCCTAGCATATGAAGAAAAACTGGCATGGTAAGCTCCAGCAATATGGGCCCTTTTTAGAGAGAGCACCCTGTAAATGAGTCTCCTGCAGAAGGATTAAATGCAGTTTATACTTTTTTATATAGTTAAAAATCAATGAGCGTTTAAATTTGGAATTAAGGTCTCTGACGTTCCAGGCCAAAACCCCAAGACTCACCTCCATGGCAAGGGAGCATTAAGCAGGAGATCTCCCCCCTGGCATGCAGGGACCCAAACGATCAGGGCCCCAGAGTTCCCCTCCCGCACATACAGAACATAGTAGCAGCATAACTGTATAGGACTTGCTGCACCCACACTGAATATAGATAATCCCAGCCAGACACAAATGCATTTTCCCCAACAATGAAAACTGCCCCAATCCCCCCTCCCCACACCCAGCCCCAACATGCCAGGCACTTTGCTCCTATAACCGTGTATCAAAAGAGGTAACGGATGTGTGACTTAATGTAGTCACACAGCACCCAGCACCATGAGGCAACAGTCCTCAAGTTAAGTCCTGGAACAGTTTCTCAGTCAAAAAATATAAAAAACAAAAAAGCTTTTGCAGTATAGAGAACAGTCTGCAGACTTCCAACATAGAATAATTATATGCAAGCAGCAAATACTATATGGGTTTATAGCATTTCAATCAGGTTTCTTAGCTGCCAGGGAAAAATAGAATAATGGTTGCGAATCCCAGGCAGAATGTTACCCAAGTGAGAAAATGTAAAAAAAACAAAAAAAAAAACAAAAAATAAAAAGGAACAGAAGCAAAAAAATACATATACTGTACTTATCCAGGGGAGAAAAAAAGAAAACAGTAGGCACTTTTAATGCCACTTTTCTCCGGTCTATCGCTTCATTATAGGTGGTCAGGGGGGACGAGAAAAAGCTCCACCCCGTGGGTGACCGCAGGCATCCAACTATTCTGAAGCTTCAGTAGGAGTAGTGAAAAAGGGGCAAAATTATATCTCTCTCTCTGGAGTTCATACCTCTCTTAATGCAAGAAAGGATTTTGCTCGCTTTGAAAACCGCAGCTTGGTATTGCATGTTATTAAGCTTATGATCTACCAGAACACCCAGATCCTTATCCACCAAGCTCCTCCTAGTATGTATGATGCATGCATATTCTTAACCCACAACTGCAAAAATTTACATTTATGAACATTAAACCTCATTTGTCACATAGTCACCCAATTAAACAGTACTTTAGGGTGGTTTGTAGGTTGGACACATCCTGTAAGGATGTTATTCCACTGCAGAGCTTGGTGTCGCCTCCAAAGACTGAAATGGTACCTTTAATCCCAGACCCTATATCATTTATAAATATAATAAAAAGTAAAGGTCCCAACACTGAACCTTGGGGTACACCATTGATAACCTTAGACCATCCAGAGTGTGAATCGTTAACCACTAATCTCTGAGCCAGTTTTCTCTCCATTTACAAAATCATTTTTTCCAAGCCTGTAGACATTACCATACACATGAGCCGTGTGTGGGAAACTGTGTCAAATGCTTTGGCAAAATCTAATTATACTATGTCCACAGCCATTCCTTTTGTTAAAGGTTTTACTTACCCCGCTTAAAAAGAAATCAGATTTGTCTGACAACTTCTGTCTTTCATGAATCCATGCTTCAGTTGCTTAAATTTTTTTTTCCCAGCAAGAACTCATCTATGTGGTCTCTTATTAAACTCTCCAGTATCTTCCAAACTATATAAGTTAAACGAACCGGTCCATGGTTACTTGGTAAAGACTTTGATCCCTTTTTAACCACTTCCCGACCACTGCGGCAGGTTGGCTCCCTTGGGCGAGCCGTCGTAGCTGTACATCGGCTCCTTAAGACGCTGTAGCAGGTGCCCGCAGCGTGTCCCCGGAGCTGATGCGTGTGCCCAGAGGGCGTGATGACCACCGGGCAACCGGTGATTGCTGGGGACAGAGTGAGAACCGGGATCTGTGTGTGTAAACACACAAATCCCGCTTCTGTCAGCAAAGAGGAGACAGTTTGTGTGTTCCTACTAAGTAGGAACAACGATCTCTCTCCTCCTCTAGTCAGCCACATTCCCCCCACAGTTAGAAACACACATAGGGAACACAGATAATCCCTTGATCGGCCCCTAGTGTTAACACCTTCCCTGCCAGTGACATTTATACAGTAATCAGTGGTTATTTTTAGCTCTGATCACTGTATAAATGTCACTGGTCCCAAACAAGTGTCTGATGTGTCCGTCGCAATGTTGCATTCTTGATAAAAATTGAAGATCACCACCATTACCAGTAAAAAAAATAATAATAATAATAAAATGCCATAAATCTATCCCCTATTTTGTAGACGCTATAACTTTTGGGCAGACCAATCAATATACGCTTATTGCGATTTTTTTTTTTACCAAAAATATGTAGAAGAATACATATCGGCCTAAACTGATAAAGAAATTTGTTTTTGTTTTTACATTTTTGGGATATTTATTATAGCAAAAAGTACAAAATATTGTGTTTTTTCAATATTGTCACTCTTTTTTTTTTTTATAGTGCAAAAAAAAAAACTGCAGAGGTGATCAAATACCAGCAAAAGAAAGCTCTATTTGTGGGGAACAAAAAGAACATAAATTTTGTTTGGGTACAACATTGCACGACCGCGCAATTGTCAGTTAAAGCGACGCAGTGCCATAAAATGGCCTGGTCAGGAAGGGGGCAAATCCACATTGGCCCTACACCAATCCAGTGGTACTATTCCAGTCATGAAAGAGTTCCTAAAAATTAGAAACAATAGCTTTGAAATGACAGAGCTCAATTCCTTTAGGATCCATGGGTGGATGCCATCTGGTCCAGGCACTTTATCCACCTTGATTCTGTCAACCTATTTCTGGACCATATCAATTTTGAGCCATTGTGGATCATTTGCAACTATGTCAATACCACCCCCATTATGGACATGACCTCACCCATGCTCTTTTGTATACACAGAGCTGAAGAAGGTATTTAATACATTTTCCTTCTCTTTGTCCCCAGTCACCCACTTTAGATTATTGTGTAAAGAGCCCACATGCTCAGACCTGATCTTTTTACTAATAATATATTTGAAGAATTTTGGGGGGTTTGTCCTACTATCGTAGTATATCAACCCCCATGTCTTCTCAAATGTGTGGGTTGTATCAGTTAGTATTGCTGCCATTTTTTCAGGGATCAGGTAACATCTTTTGTTTTACTTGGGTTATTGTTGGGGCAGAGGACCATCGAGCTTTCGCCAAGGTTTGCTTTGCTGCCGTAAATATAAACATCAGCAGACAAAATTGGGTGTTGGTATAGTCGGGTGGTTTCAAGTTCAAGAGAGCCTCCTGTGATGACTCCTGAATACCCTTGCCAAATACTGTATATATTATTTGTACATGGATCAAAAGGTATGGTGCTACATCATAGACAGGAATCCCTCCGAGCCGATGGATGCACGATCCACAGTCGCATAGATGGAAGCATTATCATCCAAGAAAACTCTATACATAGTTCTTAAAATTCTTCTTTTAATTCTCCACAAAAGACATCATTTCAGTACAGCAGTTGAAGCGTTTCAGCCTTGTCGGCCTTATTCAATGTGAACAATATGAATATGTCAGGAACCATGAATCGGACTGAGACAGAAGTGCAGTAAATATCACACTATTTAATAAAATGGTAAAAAACAGAGCAAACATAGTCAAAACAAGCCGGAGTTTGGTAACCAGGATGGGTAGTCAGAATAAGCCCAAGAAACAGGAGTCCAGAGATCAGCGAAGTCGGGTGCAGCAAACAAGAACAGGGACCAGAAGGGAAGTTGGCCAAGCAAAAGTCTTTCACAGGAAAAAACACTGCAGAGAGAGTGCGGATATGTTGACTAAGGCGAAGGCACAGAAGATCTGATCCATGCAGTTTAAACAGCTAGCAGAGCTAGCTGACGAGCAGGAAATGAAGACCAGGTGAGTCACTGTGGAAGGAAGAGTCTTTGGCAATTAACCGACAGCTCAGCACCGAGCGCTGAGAAGGAAGGGCTGAGCCCAGCCCTGACAGAATAAGCTGAAGCACGTCAACTGCTGGCTGTACTGGAATTATATATTTTGTGGAGAATTAATAAATAGAAGAATATTAAGAGTAATGCATGGAGATGTGGATCATTTTAATGGATTATTTGTACATGCCTGTCCAAAATTTTATATTTTGGAGCAATCCCACCACATATACAGGTGCATGCCTGGTGACTGACAGCCCCTAAAGCATTGGTCAGAGGCCGTATGACTGACTGACTTAATTTTGCCAAACGTTGGGAAACCATATATCAACACATTAAAACCTTATACTTGGACTCAGCAGCAGATGCGTTCAGTGAACAGTGTGCGGTAGTTGGCATCCAGTCCGTGTCCAGGCTACTTCCTGACTCATTCTCCTATTTAGACGCATATAAAGGTGGTTGGAAGGCTTGGCCCTCAAAGATAGATGTGTACACAGTGGATATAAATGTTTACGTGCGGGGTCACGTAGACATATATGCTCAAACGGCATCATTGTTAGAAGTGTAGCCAGGTTCTGGTAAGCTTTCTGTTTGTAAACCCTGCCAGCTTGCCCCCCTCCCCCACTGCTGTGTTGCTGCTGAGAGGGGTGCCAGGCTGTGTGAATCTCAGCCAGCTCTCTCCGCTCACTTCCATGCTGCTGTGTGGAGTGGGCTGAGCACTTCAGGACATGTAATGATTCCCTCGCTAACCCCCCCCCCCCTCCCCTAGCCAGCACACTGGGAGCAGAACAGGCTCCCCTGCCCCCCCCCCCCCTCCTGGCAACAGTGCACATGATCTATTTAGGGGGAATTAGGAACTTACCAGACAGACACTAAGGATCATGGTATATGTAGTCATTAAAGGGGTGTTGCTCAATACAAGTGAATGGAGGTTAAATGCTGCAGAACTACAGGCCCAAAATTTCTGGAATAGGAGGAGATATACAGAGATGCAGTGTTTTCCCAGGCAAACTACCAGAGTGCAAGCAGTACAGCATTGAGAGCCAATGAGCACAGACCTGCTGGGGTTTGTGTAGAACACCAGGCAGCCAGTGTGGGAAACCCGATCACTAGGATCTGACTGTAAGGAGCCAACTGTAAGGACTGGGACTGTGACTGCTAGGCTGACTGACCGCCAAGCATATGCACCAAACCTGTTGCATGCCAGGATTAGTGAGTGGAGCTACAAAGTGTTATCCCTTACCACCCACAGTTAATACAATAGAGACAGATCCTTGCCTAACAGCCCTTTAGCCATCTTTTCCGAATGGCGTTAAGGGGACAGCTACATGTACACCACCTACAGAAGGACCCCAACGAAAGCCGGCCAACACTTTAGACATTACCAGTGGTCCCCTGTGCAAGTAATGCATACACCCACCTGCTATTGGGGCTGTATGTATAGAGTGCACCTGAGAACAATGCTTGAGTAGCTGTTGCTAGGAATTACAGTGAGGTTCCTTTGCTTTCACATTTGATATTATTCTACTGATACTGTGTGGACTAGCATAATGAGGCTTAGTCTTATTGCAGCGTAAATTAATGGGTGAGGTAACCTGCACGTCGGTTAAACTAACAAATTCTATTGTCCTGTTTTTGTGTTCTGTGTGCATTTGCCTTCCCTTCAATAATACATTATTTTTATTAATTCTCAAGTTGCTCAGGTTTTTTTTATTCTGTGTACTACTATAGAGCATTAGAGTATTTTTGCTTAAGCTACACATTTTGTGAGTAACCTATAACCAAGTGTGTCGGCGGGGACTGATCGACTTCAAGAGTCAAGACAGAGAACAGAGGACCCAACAAACCAAGTTGCTCCTGTGGAGATAATGCTACAGTAGAGAGGAAACTATGAATAATTCTTGATACTTTGAGTGTATCATTTACTACAGTGGAAGCAAACATTTAACACCTTTGTATTAATGTATCTTAGAAATATCTATATTTATGTGCCACTTCTATGGAATTCAGTACCATGCCTCTAGAGTAATTCCAGTTGTCTGAGCCCAGACATCTGGATCCAGGCAAATATGATAATCTGAACTTTAGGCAGTGCCTGTGCTACTCTGCATTATATATGTGCTTCTCCCAACTGGAAAGTATACTGTCACTTCCGTATTCTGCGTCATCAAGTTATGTTTTATTCAATTTCTCCTTCGCTCTTCTTAGCAAACTATAAATGCGCACACACACATTTTTCTAACATCTATCCTCATATCGTATGTTTCCAGGACTCTGCTGCATTATCTTCTCTTTTTCACTGCGATAGGGAGTGTACTTTGTAGTACAAATTCATCACCTTATCTGTAATTTAATTTCACCGTCATTTTCCCAAGGGTAAGCCATGTGCTATAAAACGGCCTTCTCTAATATATTTTGTTTAATCCATCAGTATACTGCATGAAAGACCACTATGGAATCCGGTTTTTCCTCTGCAGAACTGTTTTTAATTCTTCCTGAAAGAGAGCCACAGAATGATGAGTTTATAGAGAGACCAGGCAGGAACACATTTATAAAGATCACCAACAGGTGACGGATTTTGACAGCACAAATTATTTTAAAAGGACAGGGACATTTATTTACTATGGCCGTGAGCCTGTCCTAGTTAAACCAATAAGATTATTACTTTGTAGGACCCATCTTTGTCACCGCTGGGAGTTTGTCCAATGCATCCATTACCTTTCCTGAACCATGGTGTCATACAGTACAGCATTTTATACCTGTGCTGTTTCGTATAAGTAAATCCATTTAACACTTCTGATGAGTTTGGCAAATATTCTTTACAGATTATTATGTGAAAGTATTGCTGGATGATAGATGGTTATTTCTGAAGAAAGAAACATCTTTAGAATGCGTACCATCTCATTCCTTAACCACTTGCTTACAGGGCACTTAAACCCCCCTCCTATCCAGACCAATTTTCAGCTTTCAGCGCTGATGCACTTTGAATGACAATTGCGCGGTCATACAACACTGTACCCAAATGAAATTTTTATCATTTTTTCAGCACAAATAGAGCTTTCTTTTGGTGGTATTTGATCACCTCTGCGGTTTTTATTTTTTGTTAAAAAAATGTAAAAAACTGAATTAAAAAAAAAAAAAATATTTTTTTTTTAATATTTTGTTATAAAAAATTTAAAACGGGTAATTTTTCTCCTTCATTGATGTACGCTGATGAGGCCGCAGTGATGGGCACTGATAGGCGGCAGTGATGGGCACTGATGGGTGGCAGTGATGGGCACTGATGGGTGACAGTGATGGGCAGCACTGGCAGGTGGCACTGATTGGCACTACAGGTGGGCATTGATAGGTGGTACTTGTGGGCATTGATAGGTGGCACTTGTGGGCACTGTTAGGTGGCACTGTGGGCACTGTTAGGTGGCACTGTGGGCAGTGTTAGGTGGCACTTTTATTGGGCACTGATGAGGCAGATGTGCCTCTTCCACTTCGGGACCGATGTCCCTTACATCTGAGTCGGTGATCGGCTTTTTTTTCTACTCAGCTGTCAGCGTGAGTAAAAAAAAAAAAACGATTACCGATGTTTTGTTTACATCATGTGATCGGCTGTCATTGGCTGACAGCTGATCACATGGTAAGGGGCCGGGACCGGCCCCTTACACGGATTGGTGATCAGCCGAGTCTCAGTGACTCGGTGATCACACCGCGCCCGGCGCGCGCCCTGCGGGGCGCGCGCAGGGAGCGTGTACAGGGGAGGCCGTCATATGATGGCCTCCCGGGAATGCAGGTCCGCGCTGTGGCCATCATTCGGCCATAGCGCGGATGTCTAGTGGTTAAAGTCCAATTGATTTTTTTTTTTTTAACAGAAAAAATTTTTTATTAAACAAATCAGCATTACAATACAAAACCATAAAGTACATTCAGTAAGATACAAGTATAGACAGGAAAACCACCTTCATCCGGCAGTCATACGTCATACTTTCTCTAATGTTCCAGCTGTGCAGGTGTCATAAATACCAGTTACATACACACATTAGTGCACGTCAGTAATAGTGAAACCACACATACATTATGTATATATCCTATAGTCTTGTGAGCCAGGGGGGGGAGAGTGGGAGAGATGCAACCAAGCAGAGAGTAATCAGGGTAAGCAGAGAAAAAAAAAAGAAAAAAGGGGGGGGGGAAAGGGAAAAAGAAAAAGTAGGGGGGGGGGGGGATGCGGGAAGGGGAGAGGGGCAAGGTACGGGGGGGGGGGGAGAAAGGGAAAAAGAAAAAGTAGGGGGGTGATGCGGGAAGGGGAGGGGGGCAAGGTACGACTAGTAGGCATGAGGTAGACCATGTCCGCTGGTGTGATTCATGTTGTAATTAAGGGAAGGAGGGGCCAGGGCTGTCAGAGGCATCTATCCAAGAGGACCAGATTTTATCAAATTTCCCTGGGCATTGTCTACTTTCATAGGTCAGCCTATATAGGGGAAGTACCGAGGTCACCGACTTCCTCCACGAGGCCAGAGTAGGAGGTTTCTCTAGTTTCCATCTCAGTAGAATTTCACGTCTATTTCACGTAAGACACAATTTACAATACCTGTCCCCCTCTACATCCTCTAAATGGCTTAGCAATAGAACTTGAGGATCAACCTGTAGATCCAATTCAATCACATTACTAAGTGTAGAGGCCACTGCCGTCCAGTAGGGCTGGAGTTTGGGACAGGACCAGACCATGTGCCAGAAAGTACTCACTTCCTACCTGCATCTCTGACAATTAGGGACCCTTTGAGGGTAAATGCGCGCCAACCTCTGTGGGGTGAAGTATGCCTTGTGTAGGAACTTAAATTGTATAAACCTATCTTTTGCGGGAATCATAGTAGGAATGTATGAAAGTAAACACTCCCTCCACTCCTCTTCGTCAAGGGATGGGATATCCATCCTCCATTTTTACCAGGATTTAGTTAGCTTGGTTGAACTTTTAGTTTAAATCAGCTAAACACATCTCAGGCACATCAAAGCAAAAAGTGACTTACAGATCATTTTCTTTAGAAAGCAGCCAGAGGCTGAATAGAAAAGCCTGTCCCCTCCAAACATGCTATAGAGTTGAGAATGACTCTTGCTTTTAGTGTGGAAGCAGTTTTCCCTCGGCAGAGGTCCAGCATTCCCCATGCTGAGTCAGAGCTAGAGTTCTCCAATCTGAAAAGCTCATGCTTCCTGCTGATTGGAAAACTTTATTTCTAACTCATCAGGGGGTCTGCAGAGGGTCCACTGCCTCCACAGAACGCAACGGTCCTTTCTTTGCTGTATGCTGGGCAGGGGATAGATTTTCTGCTCTGTGACTGCATTCTAAAAAAAATAAACTGTAATGCCGCGTACACACGATCGGAATTTCCATCAGAAAAAACTTGGATGGTTTTTCAGACGGAATTCCGCTCAAGCTTGCCTTGCATACACACGGTCACACCAAAGTTCTTTGAACTTTCGACCGCCAAAAACGCGGTGACATACAACACTATGACGAGCCGAGAAAATGAAGTTCAATGCTTCCGAGCATGCGTCAAATTGTTTCCGAGCATGCGTGATTTTTTGCGCGTCCGAATTGCATACAACCGAAAAATGGAGAACATGCCCACAATCTTTTGCTGGCTGGAATTCTGCCAGCAAAAGACCGATGGAGCATACACACGGTCGCATTTTCCGACAAAAAGCTCTCATCGGAGTTTTGCTGGCGGCATTTCCGATCGTGTGTATGCGGCATTTATGTTTTCATGCAATGAAGTTCAATTGCCCTTTATTCTTTCAAATTGGAGAGCTTTCCAACATATTTCCACATTTTTTAAACAGAGCAGAGGTGTGCAACCTCTTGGTCTACAAACCAAAGTAAACTTTCTGAATCTTTTTGTCCTGCATGCCCAGTGTGACGGGAGTCACTTTGGGCGGAGGGCTTGTGGAACCCAGCCTACCTTGGAGAGCTCTGGAAACACCTTATCCAGCTCCCCCGGCCCCTCCTATGTGTAAGTTACCCTGTGTCTATTAGGGGCACAGGGTGACCAAGAACCCCAGTCGATCTGCCTAACCTGACTCACCGTACAGCATTTCCTTTTACCCCTGTTATCCTGGATTCTATATGTGTGGTTTGAAGAAGGAAGGGGCTCTTGCACTTGGGACTGTTGTGTACTTTTACTGGATCGTTTAAAGTGTGACTGTATCCCATTGTTCTATTGTTTGTGTCTGCCTTGGGAGCAACCAAGTATGGGATGTATATGTCTATGCGATTAACTGTGAGAGGGGAGGGGGGGTTTCTCCAGCAGCCCTTCTCGAAGACGGTCTACTATTGGAAAGTTGAATACACCCGTGTCATGCTACTGGTGGAGGTAAAGTTTACCCTGCCCTGTGTCATTATGCAAAGAAGGGGGGATTGTCTTCTGAGTGTATATCTCTGTGTGCCTTTGTTCAAATAAACAGTTATTATTCTGGTTTACTCCAAAACTGCTACTGCCTAGTTATTGGGGTAACTATAGCCAGACATGTGGGTCTCGTGTTCCAGAGCTTAGGAAGCAATATACTGATGGAAGCACTCAAGCAGATTGTGTGACGTTCCGTTACACCCAACTTGCCTGACTTGTTTAGCATTGTACAGGATCCTTAAAGCATTTGTTACCCCAACATTTTATATTTCTGATATGTGCCTGCTGTACCATGTACTTGTATGAGAAAGTATCCTGTTGTCTTCGCATTGCTTCCTTTGTGTGGTACCCCTGGCATTTCTGCTAGTCCCCTTGCTTTCCTATTAAAAACTGACCACGCTAAGCAGGAGAGCACACCTTGGTGAGTTCTCCACTTATGCTGGGAATTCAGCCTGCTCCCCAATAATCAGACTTGTCCTGACACACTCCCCCCCCCCCCCGCACAGCCTTTCACTGGGAAGCTCAGGGTACTGCTGCTTCTCCTCCCTCCACCTCTTATGCAACTGAGAACAGAGGGAATGTGGCAACAAAATTAATAGGGGGGCTCAAGCACCTCAATTACGACGAACGACTACAAGCACTAAATTTATTCTTTCTGAAGAAGAGACGCTTGAGAGGGGATGTGATAGGAATATACAAATATCTCAATGGTGATCCCAGTCTAGGTAGGAAACTATTCAGTCTCAGGGAGTGTAAGAGGACACAGGGCCACACGATGAGACTGGAGGACAGCGGTTTAACCTTAAGCTGCGTAGGGGGTTTTTCACTGTTGGGGCGGTAAGGTTGTGGAACTCTCTTCCAAAATTGGTGGTGTCAGCAGGAAGTATTACATTTCAAAAGACTCTTGGACGTGCATCTTGGCGAGCACAATATACAGGGATTTGGGAAACGATTATCTACACAAACACAGGTGGAACTGGATGGAATTTTTGTCTTTATTCAGCCTTACGAACTATGCAACTTATGAAAAAGGGAAACATTTTTTTATTTATAATGTTTCCTTTATTCCTATGCAAGAATTTTTTGTCTTTCATTTCTATTTGAAACTGAATGGATTGTTTTACAAGGTGATCGTTTACAATCACTTTAATTTTCGTGTCAGAGAGCAAATGCGTATTTACTTTATGCACAGCAACTTTGTCTAGGCAAAATCAAATGTTATCATGGTAAGACATCTGGATACTCGAGTGTAGTTCAAATAATTCCGCACAGGCTCTAATAAATTGTATAGAATTGCAAGAAATTGTTTCCTTCCAATTCGTTTTGTATTATTGTGCCTACATGTTGTCTTGCTTTGAAATTATATTTGTTGTGCTAAATGGATTTTTGCTTCAGTGCCGTTATCTTGACTTTGAAGACCTGATTCCCCCTGTTATCCTTCCAGGAATATGTGTCTCTCATATTGCTGTATGAATGACTAAAAACCATGTGGGAAATGACAGTTGGCAGGTGCATTACATTTGTATTCCTCTAAATTCATGAGCAGGCCTCTAAATTAGACATTAGCTGAACTGGCAATGACTAGAACAATGACATACGGTACAGACTTTGGGTCCCAAGTTCAGAATAGCAGCGTGCTGTGTTTCTGGGCTACGTGTGGAGAAATAACACGTATGTGTGCCTTATTACTACCCATTGCTATTTTTAAGGTCGTAATGACAAATGTAGGGACACCACACAGCTGTCCTTACTGACCACACTGCATGTCTTTTATCTAAGTGCTGAAGCATGAGCTTCCCATGACATCACAAAACAACCAATCAAGCTCTAAAAAATGACTTTTGAAGAATGATTGTTTGAATTTAAATGGACTTAATTCCAGGAAACTTGATAAATAAAGTCCAGGCTGTAAAAAGCTTGCTTATATAGTAAATACAAATTTTGCCATAGATTACCATGTATGAAAATGTATTAAAGTAGAAACGTAGGGGGAACTGGGTTTGTGTGCTTTACCATATTCAGATGTGTATTTGAATGTGGAAACCATCAATCACACAGATTGTTTTAATGCAGTGCTTGGCGTAATCAACACAAGCAATCTCTTTTGTATGTTTACCATGTTTACCATATCAACACTAGGTATCATCTATCAAAGTGTCTTTTATATTGTGTGTCTTAAAGCGGAGTTCCACCCAATTTTAAGAGGTAGTCTTAAACGAAAGGCCACCTCTCCACCCCTCGTTTTTAGATATTTAAAAATTTTTTTTTACTTTCTCTATTACCTTTTTTGGAAGTACTAAGAGTCCTTCCGATCCAGCTGGGCCATGGCCGACGTGTGTGTCCCAGAAGACAAGCTGGCCATTCACAAAGCATACGCAGTCAGAAACCGGCAGTGAAGCCGCAAGACTCACTGCCGGTTTCCCTTAGTTGGAATGGCGGCACCTGCACCCGATCCATCGGGGGCCAACATCGCAGGCTCCCTGGACAGGAAAGTGTCCTTATTAAAAGTCAGTAGCTGCTGACTTTTAGAAAAAAAAAAAAAATTTGGCTGGAACACCAAAGCCTAGCACACACGGTACGATTGTTGGTAGGGGATTGTCTGCTGACAGACTGTTGTCCTAAAATCTTACCGTTAGTACGCTCCTTTTGACAATTGTTGTCCAACTTTCGGCCAACAAATGTTGGATGACAGGCTAGTAAATTTTCGGCGGACAACGGCTCCACGTCTGACTTTCCTATGGTCAGTACACAAATCCGTCACACAAAAGTCGAAAGTACCAACACGCATGCTCGGAATCAATGCTCACCAAACACGAAATTAGCAGAAGGGGCCCAAAGGGTGGTGCTCAATAGCTGAAATTTCTCGTAGTACGCCACTCTGTTCATGTTTGTGGCACGACAATTGTGTAACATTGGTATGCAAGACACGGTCCTGGCACACGCCCTTCTGACAAAAATGAGAAGCTTGGTTGGCCAACAATCGTACCGTGTGATTTAGACAGTCTGCATTGGTCATAATAACAACCAATCAGATGTGTATTCCTCTATTTCCTTATACTGTATTTCAAGGATTTTAGAGAGGATGTCACCAACGCAGTGAGACATTCTTTCCCCAATAAACTATACACTGTGCTTACACAAACTTTACAACAGATTTTAGAATAACGTTTTTTTCTATCTAATTGTAGCGCTGGCCCTGACCTCCAAGGGCCTAATGGTGACCTCCAGAATAGGGGAGAGATGACATCCTTCCTTCTAGAGTGGGTTACTAGGCATAGTGGGTGTAATGCAAGTTAGAATGATTGGGCGCCAGTCACTTTTTGGATGCGAACAGAAGAGATCTATTGTCTCTTAACAAGAACTGGAGGAGAGAGGGTTAGGGCCAGGCTACCCTTAGGCAGATGCAATGGTAATTGGCAGACTCAGAGAAAAAATAGGCAGAAGGCTATACAGGTTGAGAGCCTTCCAGCCGGATACGGTCACTGTATTTGTAGAACTGATGTCTCCTATGGCAACTGTATTTGCAACAGTCAATAAAGATCCTTACATGTAACTCACAGTAACTTGGTATAGATCTTTTCTTACATCTCACAGTGTCCCACTGTAGATCTTCACTCACTGAGCTCCCTGTCTCTCACTAGACTTCAAGATTCCAGTCATCACTGGACCCTTTAAACTCCCCCACAGCTAACCCGCTGTATACTCCTCAATCGTCACCCCCGCTAACCCATTGGATCCCTGGCTTGGCACTTGCTGAAGCTTTCCCACTTCTTCACCATCCTCGGCTAGTAAAAAAGGCTGCTCTGGTACTTCTTTAAGACTTTCATAAACTGGCCTCTGATAACAAGAAGGATGGTCCCTTAGTGGAAACTGCTTTCCCTTTACCTCTGGCCTTGATCCGTGATTGCCGCTGGCAACCGGAATGATCGCTCCCGATAGCAACAACTTGGTTCCCTGTCCAGCTGAACCTCTGCAAGTTGGTCGGACTCCCTGCCTGAAGTCCCAAACCTGCACTGCTTCTTCTACTCCTGGATAGGCCTCAGACAGCCTAGCAGCCAGGTACTCCCAGGATAGGCTTTAGGCTTCTGGTCTAGCAATGGGGCATTTCAACACATGTCCACCCAGACAGCCATCCAGGTGGCACAGAACCCCAATCACCTGACTCCTCCTAAATAAATAGGCTCTCCCAGCAGGCCAAGGGACTAAAGAGACCCCTGCCAATTGGCTGAGACAACCCATCCACTCATGGTTTGACTTTGCTAGGCTCTTGCCAATCCAATGTCACCGGCAACAATGCCACCCAATGACAGAAGAGAGAAGTGCGGCAAATCCAGATTTAGGGAGAAAAAACTGTGGATCCTCTAACAAATAGCAAGGACACTTACTACCTGGCAGAATAAATTTGTTAGTGACCCTGCCTAAACACCAGCATGCTACATAATGTAGCTTAGGAATTTGTAAATCCAAGCACCAAGAGGGACTGCTTGAGTCATGCTACTGCTGCCCGTCAAGCTCATTATAGCTTTGTGGTGTCTGACAAATGAACTGGGATTAGTAGCAAAATGTCCCAGTTTACTGAGAGTTTCTGAATCTGTCTATTATGATTATGTAGCCTGCATTTGCTGTAAATATTTCTGGCAGTAACTGCATAACTGCTAAACTGCTTTCAGTAAGGCAGACATTTTGGTCATCCATTTCCGTTGTGGCACTGCTTTCAGTAGGTGGGACACTGCATAGCTCTGATACTGTGATTGGTGACCTAAGTGCCCCTTAGCGAGGTTTGAAATTGCGGAGGTGTTGGGGTAAGCTTTACACAAATCTCAAAGTCGAGCTTTGCATATGCCTCAATGACCTGTATATTTGGATTTACTGATCGGGTTCACATAGTGTTAACAAAAGGCAACTTGTGCTTATGCCTTTTTTGTTATATAGTATATCCTCAGTTCAAACTTCCAGTTTTGACAGATTTAATATAATGGTTTGAGCTAATAAAACCCATAAGGAATCATTTCATTTTGATTATAGTTAGACGTCACTGTTACATTTACTGTATATTACTATAAATAGCCTGTTCCCACTTTCTATGTGCTTTGTGATTTCCACCTTTTTATTTTTTGAATGTCATTTTGATTATTTACCTACTATAATAACTTTTTTTTTTCTGAAAGGTGCCCATGCAGCTTTTCTGCTACAATAAAATAAAAAGTGTTCATCCGGTTCTACTCCACACAGAGCGATGTTTCTTGCTGCTGCTAATAAGGAGAGCTTTCCATTCTGTTGTTTGAACATGTCATGGATGGGCTCCTCCTTGCATCGAGTGTCATGGTGTGGTAGCCTTGTGGCTTGAGTCCCTCTGATGCCTGCCTTGCCACCTCGGGCCAATGTTACTCTGGGTCCTCTATCCTTCCCCTGGCTTTCTATTGTACAGCGCCACCTTGTAATGCCTTGCATTGTTTTTCACCTTGAAGTTTCCTGAAGAAGCTCTGTCTGCGAAACATGTTGAGACGTGAACCCCCTACCACCCACTTTTCTTCAGCACCATATTACTTCATCATTGTGTTGGAGTCTTCTGCCATATATACATTATCAATGTTGGTTTTGTGCTAGTTACTCCGGTATATAGGGGTTGAGGTCACCCTCAACCCCTATATACCGGAGGTGTATATGCAGCAGCATATTGCGACTACTCTGTGTGGCTGCACTTGATTTTTGAGTTTTTGTATCGTGGTAGTTTTATATGCAATACTGAATAAGCGAATGTCATTTTATATATACTTTGTAATCTTTGTGTTCATTCCTGATGATTTGTGCACCTCAAAAGTTTCACATATCTTCTATGTTTTTGTGTGTTCTATATAATAAGGGATGTGGTGCTATACCAGAGGATAACCAGAAGACAAATCTAGTGATCAGTAATGTCTGTATCCTCCCTTCAGCTGATCTTTTCCCTATTACTGATTTAGTCTGCTTTGTCGACACTATAGTGAAGATTTACTAAAACTGCTGCACTCAAGATCTGGTGAAGCTGTGAATAATAGCCAATCAGCTTCTAACTTCAGCTTGTTTAATAAAGCTTTGGCAATAAAACCTGGAAGCTAATTGGTTTCTTTGCATGGCTGCACCAAATTGTGCACTCTCCAGCTTTAGTTAATAACCCCCCATGTCTCTCTGTGGAGGAGTCGTATTTGTTGAAAGCAGGGATTTGCTTCCTCATGTCAGAGCTGCAACTGATGTCTGATGATCTGGTAAAATAGTGGGGTATTTAGGAAGTATCAGGAATGTTGGAGGAGGCATAGATCTGCTGAATTAATAAAACAAAAGGAGGGATGTCATGCACTGCAGGTCCTCAGGTACAGCGTCCTCTTCAGCAAGAAGAACTGTGAGCGTTACGGTAATGACAACACTAGTTTTCATTCCAAATCTCCTGGGACCGGCAGTTATAGGCAGCAGTGCCTTAAATCTTGCAATGCAGATATATAGCTATGAGGCTGTAGGCACAGGACCTACACTGATATTATTCAGTAGAAGTTAAAGGCAAAATGTTTAGGATACTGCCTACACACAATTAACATTTCTAAATGTTCCTTATCAGAAAGCAAATTGTAACCTTTTTAGGTCTGGTCCACTTCAACCACTTGGCGACCAGCCACCGCAGTTGTACTGCGGCAAAATGGCACGGCTGGGCGAACCGACGTTATGTCACGTCGCTTTGCCCTGTGGCCACTGGGGGAACGCGTGCGCGCCAGCTGCTCGCCCCCAGAGCCGATGCGATTGCCCGGCGGTCACGATCACCGCTGAGCTCCCGCGATCGCTGCTGACATGCGGAGAACCGGGATCTGTGTGTGTAAACACACAGTTTCCGGTTCTCTAAGGGGAGAAGAGACAGATCGTCTGTTCATACAGAGTATGAACAGCGATCTGTCATCTCCCCTACACAGTCCCCTCCCCCCTTCAGTTAGAACACACACTAGGGAACACAACGGATCCCTTGATCGCCCCCTAGTGTTAACCCCTTCCCCGCCAGTGACATTTTTACAGTAATCAATGCACTTTTATAGCACTGATTGCTGTATAAATGCCAATGATCCCAAAAATGTGTCAAAATTGTTCGATGTGTCCGCCATAATGTCGCAGTCCCAATAAAAATCGTAGATCGCCGCCATTACTAGTAAAAAAAAAAAAGAATAATAAAAATACCATAAAACTATCCCCTATTTTGTAGACGCTATAACTTTTGTGCAAACCAATCAATGTACGCTTATTGCGATTTTTTTTTTTTTACCAAAAATATGTAGAAGAATACATATCGGCCTAAACTGAGGAAGAAAATAGTTTTTTTATATATTTTTGGGGGATATTTATTATAGCAAAAATTTTAAAATATTGCGTTTTTTTTCAAAATTGTCGCTCTTTTTTTGTTTATAGCGCAAAAAATAGAACTTATCACATGACACAAGCATTTTTGCACACTATTGCATAACAGCTTTCTCATTTACGAACAACAACCCTATCGGCAAATGTTATGCAGTATCCAATTAAATTCTGCAGATCCAGAAAGACATAACTGGTACAAGCTGATATCAGCTGAGTCCAGAGTTAGTGCCGCAGCAGATTCAGGCAGATATCTCGCTGTAAGTTGTTATTGATGAGACATCTGCTTGACTATCTTATAGTTCACCTTGGCTAAGGAGAGCGTCTTAATCTTGATTCACTAACAACTGTATGTATGTATGTGGACTTTCCCACTTTTCCTGTTCCCTGTTTTTTCTTTGATATTCTTCGAGTTTCCCATTTCATGTTAACCATTTTGGTGTTTTGTGATTTGTGCCAGTTTTCATTTTTTTCATGAATGATTCTGAATTTTTATGGGCCGCTTAATGAGCAGATTGTGCTTATTTGGGCATATGTGTTTATAGTCAAATCTTTTTAAGATCACGTTGCCCAATACTGAGCCTAAAGCCAGCTATACAGGAACAGACATTCAGCTGGTTTAGTGGGGACCGGACAAATTGTGATCCCTGTATGAGCATCATGGTTGTACACAAGTCCATCTATCAATTGACTTGTGAAAAATCAGCCCGTTAGACTTTTCCCTAATGATTAGTGATGATAGCCGACAACACTAATCTTCGTGTTCTGCCAGCAGGGACAGCTCCGCGAATTCCCCACCGGCGGAACACAATAGCTCTGCAGGAGGGATTTCCACATCAACACAGACTGTGTTTATGAGGGAATCAAGCAACTTTCCACCAGTGGAAAAATTGCATATTCCATGGTTTGCCTAATGCCCCGTACACACGAGCGGAATGTCCGACAGAAAAAGTCAGATGGAAGCTTTTCATCATATATACCGATCCTGTGTAGGCCTCATCGGACTTTTTAAAAAAAAAAAAATCTGACGGACCTAGAAATGAAACATGTTCTAAATCTTTCCGACGCACCCTATTGGGAAAACCAATCGTCTGTATGCTGGTCCGACGGACCAAAAACGACGCATGCTCTGAAGCAAGTACAAGACGGAAACTATTGGCTACTGGCTATTGAACTTCCTTTTTCTAGTCCCGTCGTAAGCGTTGTACGTCACCGCGTTCTGGACGGCCGGACTTTGGGTTGACCGTGTGTAGGCAAGACCGCTTGAATGGAATTCCGTCTGAGTTCCATCGGAGTTTATTGTGACGGCTAAACCGGTCGTGTGTACGCAACATAAGTCATTTGCCTGCTTGTAAAAGTTTTATGGGTGCCTACAGTGCTTATCTTCTCTTCATGTTTACTTTTTACAGAGCATACTGTAATTTACCAGCATAAAGTAATTTTTATACTACGCCAGTGCTGGCAACTATCACATTTACAAAAATGCCATTCCTAATTTATATATCCCATCAGCAAAATGGGAGTTTTTGAACTTTCCTGACTATTCAGTTATGGATGGATTTACCCTTAACCACCCTGGCGGTATGATTATTTCGGATTTTAGGTGCTGAAAGCGGTACAATTATTTTGCATGGAAATTTGGCGTTTTATATTGTAGGTCTGTAATTATTAACAATAACACACTTAAATCTGTCCAAACAAGAGTCTAGTAGATATCCCGGGTATGATAAAGTTTGAAACACAAAAACATAAATTATAATATAATAAAAAAGAAATAATAATAAAAAAAAATAAAAATAAATAGTAATAAAATAAATTTCCACACGATTCACTATCGTTCAATTCTGCAAGTGTTCTAATTTACTATCGCTGTTTTCTAGCTGGTCTAAAGCCATTTTTGACATAAAGGGACACTTTTTGGTTGCTATGGACAATCTCCAGTTTCCAGGCAGAAAGACCAGTATATGCAATATAAAACTGCATGCAGGGCATGGGCCAGAGCACTGGGGACAAATGGGATGTGAAATGATTTCATACAGTACTGTAATCTGTAAGATTACAGTACTGTATGTGTTATGCTTTTTACATTTTTTTGAATTTGCCGCCAGGCTCCGCCCCCGTGCGTCGCGACGCTCGCAGGGAACGGAGCCTGGCACAGAGAGGCTTCGGAGAAGGACACAGCCCGCGGACACTGTGGGGGACATCGCAGGATCCCGGGGACAAGGTAAGTAAGGAGGCACCAGGATCCTGCGATGCAATCCCGAGTGTGGCTCGGGGTTACCGCTAATGGTGCTTAATTTTAACCCCGAGCCACACTCGGGAAAACCGCCAGGGAGGCTACAGGACAAGTTCATGTTTCAGTAAAAACAACCTAGCACCTGTATTATCCAAAGCTGAAGTCCTCCCACCCAAGTGAATATTTGCCTTCTCTGATGAAGGTGGCCTCCAGTGTTACCATCACAGCTGGCAAAAGTGCAGCTTCTGTTCATGAACAACTCGGTTCGCAAACAAAAAAGTTCATAAAAATTTGCTTTGGTACGCAAACTCTGCTTTGGTTCACGAACAGGAGCCGTGGCCATCCTCCCTGCTCTGACACGTTCATATTGAGAAGAACAGTGCAAGATGAGAGTCTTAGGAGAACCACAAGGGTGGGCTTACTTGATTGGGAATCATGAAAAAACAGTTCATATGAATATTACAACTTTATCATGCCCTCAGATGATTTTTTCCTGTATGCACAGTGCTGTTTTCTGGCCCCTAGATCAGTCATTTAAATTGGTGTTTGGGATTGTTGTTAACAAGGATTGAAGAGGAGCTATAGTTTTTTTTTTTGTTTGTTTTCTTTTTAGATGTACAGAAAGAGGTCAGCTTAATGTAAAGGACCGTATGTAATATATGTTTAAAATCTTTTTTTTGTACTGTACATACATTTCATAATTTTATATATAAACAAAAAAAAAGTTAAGAACGGATTAACCAGATTTACATTGAACCCTATGGGAAAATTTGCCTCGGTTCGAATTAAAGTGGTCCGGCGACCAATCTTTTTTTTTTTATTTTTTTTTTTTTTAGGTCATTGAGACACTTTGCTAATCCCAAAATAATACTCACAGTTTGGGTGTAATATTTCCACCTCTGTCTGTTTTCGTACTGAAGAATAACTTTAAAAAATGTGATGCTGGCGGTTTCCATCTTGCTTGTGGGCATGTGAAGCCCACAAGCATTGATTTCCGGGATGTGGTGAATGCTGTTCATTCACAGCTTGTTCACAAGCATGATCATTGTTTCCGCACTGAATCTTGGGAAGCCTGACACTAAGCTCCCAGGAGACAGTGCGGCGCCGGGGAAAGGTAATAAACACGCCTACTCCCATGGGAGGAGAGACAGGAAGTGCCACAATAAAGTACAATATAAAGGTAATTACAGCGATAAAAAATATTTCGTCGGCATTTGAACATCTATGCAATTAACTGAAGGGGGTAAGATTAAGTTAAAAATTTGAGTGGAACCCCGCTTTAAGTTTGTGAACCGAGGTATCACTGTAAGTACGTCACTGCCTTCACATTGCCTTCTGATAGTCTTAAATGGACCTGTGCTGCTGGATCAACATCCCATTTTAAGTCTAGGAGACATTACTGTGTAGGAACAGGCACTGACACAATAGAGTTTGCCAGCCAGGGTTTATACATTAAGGAGGAGCTAAGTTATCACCATGGTGGGGTGGGGGTGGGGGAATTTAAATTAGAATAAAATGAGGGCTGTGTGTTTTCTAAAAAAAAAAAGAAAAAGATGCACAAACTGTTTCTTTATATAAATAAAATATATATATATATATATATATATATATATTATTATTATTAAAACAATGTTATTTCAGTCTACAGGCTTTGCAATTTTCCAAAACTGTCAAAAAATCAAATGTTGCTTCCTTGCAATATGGCAACCTGGAGGTGTTCCAACGTTGGCATATAAAAAGCCCTCAGAAATCGAATGTTCTGCTTGAGTGATTGTCTCACTTCTTTTCGCAGATGTCTGTACTAAGCTAAAGTCAAACCCCGGCATCCCCTGTAATAGGAGTTTCAATTCAGTGAGATAGTCTTCCACTTGAAAGAAATATAAACACTGCAGAGTTACTGATTGTAGCAGAAATCGCACCAAGTTGTTATAATGAGGGCTGACCCTCCCACTCAGAAATGAGATGGAGGAAAGAATATGATGGAATAAAAAGTAAAGGTTTGAATCTGCTGAAAATCTAAAATCCTAGCTAAGTCTATGGTTTAATTGGAGGACTTTTTTTGGTAAACAAAGCAGGAGTTGCACATTAAAGTGAATCTATGGCCAGGCTATGGACATTCAATAAAATGACACATTCTTGGCAAGTAATAAAGCAGCATTTACAATGAGCCTTCACTGATTGTTGGCACTGAGGACATTGTGGAACAATTTATCCTCAACATTCACAGCAGAAACCCTGAAGTTATTCAAGTACTTCTTACAGCAACTGAGCTCTTCCCTGATCCCCTTTTTTAGAGCTCTTGCTGTGTATTAAAACTATAATGCCCCGTACACCCGATAGGACTTTCCGACAACAAAACCGTGGGTTTCTGTTCGAAAGTGTTGACTCCAACTTGTCTTGCATACACACGGTCACACAAATGTTGGCCAACAATTATGAACGTAGTGACGTACAAGACGTACGTGATATCTCCATTACGAAGGCTAGTTTTACAAGACCGAGCGCTTCCAGCTTATACTTGATTCCGAGCATGCATGAACTTTTGTGCGACGGACATGTGTACACATGATTGGAAAATCCGACAACAAAGTTTTGTTGGCGGAAAATTTGAGAACCTGCTAGCCAACATTTGTTGGCGGAAAGTCCGACAACAAATGTTCGATGGAGCATACACAGGGTCAGACTTTCAGCCAACAAGCTCACATTCAACATTTCCCAATCGGAAAATCTGATCGTGTGTACGGGGCATTAGAGGGCTGAAAGCCCGTTGAGTCGCTGCTGGGGGGGGAAAGAGAGCTGAGCTTCTGCTTCACTGGGAGTTACTGTTGGGGGAAGGGGGAAGCAGGTAAGCTGGGCTTCTTAGAGAGCTTAAAGTGGTTCAAAACCTTTAAAAAAAAAAAAATTAAAATTACAAACATGTCTCTACTTACCTGCGCTGCCCCGATCCTCTTCTTCTCGGGCCCCCCGCCGCCACCCCAGGCCTCTCCTCTTCGGTAGGTAGCTTTCCATGGGGGCACCCATGCGTGCTCGCTCCCAAGTCCCGCTGCTGCTTCCATTGACACAGACAGTGGGACCCGGCCCCGCCCTACGCATCACAGCATTTGCTTGACCTCCCGCTACTATCAAACTGCCCAATGAAGAGGGAGACAGTGGCAGGAGCTGCTGCTGTGCTGCACATCGCTGGATTGGATCAGACTTAGGTAAGAAAAAGGGGGGTCTGGGGGGAGCTGCAGCACAGAAGGTTTTTTACCTTAATGCAGTTGTCTCCAAACTGTGGCCCTGGTGCCAGATGTAGCCCTTTGGGTGCCTTTATCCGGCCCTTGGGGCATCATTCCTCCCACTGATATAAGACACTAGTTTAACACCAAGGATGGGTCACCATTTCTCCCACTGACACCAATGATGGGGCACTATTCCATAGCTCCCAACTGTCCATGATTTCGAGGGACTGTCCCTGATTTGGAGCAATGTCCCTCTGACCCTCATTCCTCCTCATTTGTCCCTCATTTTGCTCTGATCCATATAGTTGTATATAAAATGCACTTTTTATCTTTCAAAAAGTGTTTCCCAGTGCTAAACCTTTCATCCAATTTCTAAATTGCTGCATTTGTAAATGTTAAAAGCCAAATATAAAGGAATAGTAGTGGTAAAAAAAGACCTTGTGGATTTTATTAACTTTTTTTTTTGTTAATTCTCCTTTAAAGAGGTGTGGCAGGGGGGCGTGTCCTATGCCTACATACATTTGTTAGTAGGTGTCCCTCATTCCCATCTCAAAATGTTGGGAGGTATGCTATTCCTTCTAATGATGCCAGCGATGGGGCATCATTCATACTACTACTAAATATGGAGATGCCCACTAATGCCAGGAAAACTTCCACTGCTGCTGGCTACAGTTTTGCCCCCCTAAAGTCTGAAGAACAAAAAAATGGCCCCTTGCTTAGAAAGTTTGGAGACACCTGCCTTAATACAT
Source organism: Lithobates septentrionalis (assembly GCA_037952835.1). Classification (NCBI taxonomy): domain Eukaryota; kingdom Metazoa; phylum Chordata; class Amphibia; order Anura; family Ranidae; genus Lithobates; species Lithobates septentrionalis. The sequence continues at coordinate 1,314,539 of JBBDGP010000990.1, read as the reverse complement.
AGAATGCATTAAAGCGGTTGTATACCATTATTTTTAACTTTTACCTACAGGTAAGCCTATAATAAGGCTTACCTGTAGGAAAAAAAATATCTCCTAAACCTGTAAGGTTTCGGAGATATTCCCCTCGCAATGAGCCGCTGACTGCAGCGGCGCATGCGCACAGGGGATTCTCGTCTGACAGCCCGGCAAACTCCGGAGCTTGCCGGGCAGAAGTCACCCGCGCATGCGCGGGAGTGACGACATCGCGGCTCCGGCCACTCACAGTGCCGGAGCCGCGATACCCGAAAGACACGCCGAGGGGAGATGTCAGCTCGCTCGGCGTGGACCAGGTGAGATGCCGGCGCCTCATTCTAAGGTAAGTATCTCATAATGAGCTAGTATGCAGTGCATACTAGCTCATTATGCCTTTTCCCTTGCAGGTGTGGAAAAAAAAAAAAAAGACAGCGGGTATACAACTGCTTTAAGGTAAAAACACCTTATGTCTTTAGAACCACTTTAATTATCATTAGTGCTTCTACTATGAACTTTAAGGATGAATTGCTCTGCAGTTCCTGGATCTACAGAGGTCATTTAGAGCTTGTTTTAAAGCTCATTTACTGTGTGTCAAGGATATGTATACATTGAATTCCCATAGCCTGATAATAGGTTCACTTCAAGGGTTCTGTTGTTACTTATAATAATAGACTTTGAGTAACTTATAGCACAGACATGAGTCACCAGATCAGCTTCTTGCTCTAACTTCTAATTAGCTTGGTATGCTGATAATGAGTCCTTCTGAAACACGTGAATGCTGTATTGTTGCTTAGTCCAGTAGATATTACGTTTTCCAGCAACACTCAATTACATGATTGCAGGGGTTAGGGCAACCTGTTTGACAGTTTATATTTGATATTCTGTACACAATGTATGACTGGAAGGGGGTGGCAAGACAAAATTTATAGCGTAATGATGTGGAGTCCACCTAGGGTTGCCACCTGTCCGGGATTCACCCGAATAGTTCGGGTTTGGAATCATGCGTCCAGGTTTCAGATGGCCTGAAACTCAGACACATTATTCAGACCAGACTATGGCTTCCCAGCAGGGTTGCTGGATGAAGGTGTCTAAACCGAGAGTGTCTGTTACTCTTTCATGCCGCCAAAAGCTTGCACTAACAATTCCCCTCCACACACAGACAGAAGAGGAGAGAGGGCTTGATCTGCTCCTTTACCTCCCTCCCCTAACCCTCTGTGTCTGCCCACCCTCCTCAGAAAAAAGTGTGGGCCGGAAATTTGAAGTCCAGCAGCCTTATACATCTGGATGAAAGGTGCTGACTGCCAAGGGGTGAGTGAGCTCACATCCATCCCTGCCTGTGACTGAAGTCTCCCCCCTTCTCTGTCCTGCCTCTGAGTGAGTACACTAAGGTAAATCAGGGTTCTCAGAGCAACCCTTACATCAGAGTTCCCCTTTAAAGCAGAGGCCACAGTGTCCCCCCCAGGGCCATCTTTAAGGCAGGGCAAAAGGGGCAGCTGCCCTGGGCCCTGTCATTGTTGTGGGGCCCAAAGCAGCTGCCTCATACTTGCCAACTATCCAAGTTTAAATTCGCTTGTCCCTTGAAGTTTTAGTCCAGTGCTGTGTCCCGATATCTCAGTGTGAAGTGCTGGTACTAATGCTGCCCAGCTCTGCCCTATTGTTGTGTACAGATGACTCACCAGCAGACTGTGTGTTTACATGTAAATAGCGGCGGCATTACTAAGTAAATAGCTGCGGCCGGCTGCATTGATATGTAAATAAAAGTGGCATTCATATGTATATCATGCTCCCCTGCAGTGAGGAGAAGATGTGCTTTAACCTCTAGCAACTAAACAGTAAGCCGTAATGTGTGCTATAACCTCTAGCAACCAGTCAGTAAGCGGTAATGATATGCTGTAACCGCTGGCAACCAGTCACAATTGCTGCCTGATCTGATACAGTAAACTGATTTTAAGTCTAGCTGCTATTTATTGTATGTCTCAGAGCAGGTGGAGAGTGAAATTGCATGGGGGGACCCCAAGAATATTTTTGCAGAGGGTCCAATCAATATTAAAGACAGCCCTGGTCCCCCCCCTTACATCAGAGTCCTCTCCGTACATCAGAGTTCTTAGTGCTCCCCCTAAATCAGGGTTCCCAGAGCATCCCTTATGTTAGAGTCCCTAGAGTTCTCCCTTACATCAGAGTCTACAGAGTCCCCCCCTTATAGTGTAAGGGAACTCTACAGATTCAGATGAAAAGGGGAACTCTGTGGACTCTGATGTAAAGGGGACTCATATAATTAGAAATGTTATTTAACCACTTGCCGTCCAGCCGCCGCAGTTTTACTGCGGCAGAATGGAACGGCTGGGCGAAATGACGTTCTGTAACGTCGGTTCGCCCTGTGGCCGCTAGGGGTGCGTGCGCGCCCGCTGCTCCCCCCGGAGCCGATGCAAGTTTACAGTAATCAGTGCATTTTTATAGCACTGATCACTGTATAAATGCCAATGGTCCCAAAAATGTGTCTGATGTGTCCGCCATAATGTCGCAGTCCTGATAAAAATTGCAGATCGCCGCCGTTACTAGTTAAAAAAAATAATAATAAAAATGCTATAAATCTATCCCCTATTTTGTAGACAATATAACTTTTGCGCAAACCAATCAATATACGCTTATTGTGATTTTTTTTTTTTTTTTTTACCAAAAATATGTAGAAGAATACATATCGGCCTAAACTGAGGAAAAAAATAGTTTTTTTTATATATTTTTGGGGGATATTTATTATAGCAAAAAATATTACGTTTTTTTCAAAATTGTCGCTCTTTTTTTGTTTATAGCGCAAAAAATAAAAACGGCAGAGGTGATCAAATGACACCAAAAGAAAGCTCTATATGTGGGAAAAAAAGGATGTCAATTTTGTTTGGGTGCAACATCGCATGACCGCGCAATTGCCAGTTAAAGCAACGCAGTGCACGAATCGCAAAAAGTGCTCTGGTCAGGAAGGGGATAAAATCTTCCGGGGCTGAAGCGGTTATTTGCAAAATATATGTATAGTTTATACTATAAAAAAAAAAATTGCTGTGCGCCGCTAAAGTGTTCGGGTTTGATTTAAAGGAAAGGTGGCAACCCTAAGTCCACCATCACTGATATAAAGCCAAACTTCTGTCGTTAATATACTCTTTCAGCTGAAGACCTAAAGCAGATTGAGGTCTGCTTGGTAAATTCCGCCACCCCAGTCTCTTCCCCGGCTTTCTCTTCCATACCGCTACATCTTCACATCTAATATATAGACAGTAGTTTGGGCTTTTCAGCCGCTTCAGTGGAGGTGGAAGTTCTTGTTTTGTTCTACTTTTTAAAGTGTTTTCTTTGTTGCAGACAAGCATTGGGAATGCCCTTTTGACAAAACAGTCTTTTTTTTTTTTTGTAATAAAATAGTCTCTGTTCATGGCACAGATGGCTTCCCCGCCTGTCTCAAACCTTCCTGTGAGTTAGGCAAAGCTTTATATAATATGATCTTTCTGTCTGATCCTGACGTGATTGCTTCCTCGCTTGTCTCTGAAGAAAAATAGTCATTTCACTTCTCGGAAAAGGATTTTTTTACTAGATATGGTTTTTAGTGGCCCTGACACATAGATAACTGTCCAATTTTAGATAGTGGCAGCTCAGGAGGACCCAAGGCACGTACTGCCAGACAGGATGTTGGATTTTATGCTGAAATTATGCTGATTATATGGACAGATCCTTTAATTCTGACAATTGGTTAAATTGAGAGCGACATTAGGCATATATATAGTATAGCTGGGATAACATAAATTTGTTTAATAACCATCTGTACTTCATTTAGAGAAAGATACATCTGGACAATTCCAAATCAAACTGAAGAAGACCTTTCCGACGGAACAATCTCCCATCATTATTTGGCCAATCTGTTCTATAGTAATAAGAAATTCTCTCTATTCTGTTCTGACTTTTGGCAGAAAAACAAAAAAAAAACAGGTGAGAAAAGCAGTCAACAGCAATATAGTAAAAAGAGCAAGTCGGATTGCCTGTCCCCACTGGATGAACTGCAGAGAAGAATGCATAAAACATCATTTCTCTGATGTTTCTACTTGTTCTGGTCTGACAACAGTGGGGACAGGAAAGCTAAGTTTGTACAGTCTTTCCTTTTTTTTTTTTTTTTGCTGCACTGATTTTCAGTGTCAAAAAAATGTGAAGGCCTTGTTCACACAGGCTTCATCTTCTAGAAGAAGCAGCAGGCTTTTGCAGCTAGCAGGCTTTAAACAAGCTTCAAGTAGAGCTAAAATCTACTGCATCCTGCTAGGAGCTTGTATACGGTGGCAACCGGTATTCTCATTAACCGCTTGCCGACCAGCCGCCGTCATTATGCTGCGGCAGGTTGGCACGGCTGCGCAAATCGGCGTAGATGTACGATCGGCCGCTTTAAGAGCAATAGGAGGCGCGCGCGCCCACGGCGTGACGCCGGAGCCATGTGTGTGGCCGGCGGCTGCAATGTCTGCCAGCCACCCGCTTCACTCCACAGTAGGGCTGGGGAAAAAAATCTATTTAAATCTAAAGTTGAGAGGTCAAATCAATTCAAAATTTAAGCAAATCGATTTTTTTAGATTTTTTTTTTTTTTCACCGCGCCGGTCCTGAGGAGCTGCAGGCAGGAGTTTTTAGGCGACCTATTTCGAGGCTTCGGGTTAGTCTGCGAGGCCGGACGCCGCGGACTAGGCCGAAGCCGCTGCCTCGCCTAAAAACTCCTGCCTGCAGCTCCCCATGACCGGCGCTGACACCGCGCCAGTCCTGAGGAGCTGCGGGCAGAAGTTTTTAGGCGAGGCTGCGGCTTCGGCCTTGTCCGCGGCTTTGGCCTAGCCCGTGGCTTCGACCTAGTCCGCAAGGCCGGACGCCGCGGACTAGGCCGAAGCCGCAGCCTCGCCTAAAAACTCCTGCCTGCCGGTCCTGAGGAGCTGCGGGCAGGAGTTTTTAGGTGAGGCCGCGGCTTCGGGCCTAGTGCGCGAGGCAGTTTGTCGCCATTCCACGAGCGGGCGCAATTTTGAAGCCTGACATGTTGGGTATCAATTTACTCGGCGTAACATCATCTTTCACAATATAAAAAACAATTGTGCTAACTTTACTGTTGCCTTATTTTTTAATTAAAAATGTGTATTTTTTCCAAAAAAAGTGCGCTTGTAAGACCGCTGAGCAAATACGGTGTGACAAAGTATTGCAACGACCGCCATTTTTTTCTCTAGGGTGTTCGAAAAGATATATATAATGTTTGGGGGTTCTAAGTAATTTTCTAGCAAAAAAAAAAAACAGTTTTTAACTTGTAAACACCAAAATCTCAGAAAGAGGCTGAGTCCTTAAGTAGTTAATATATAGATTAAATAAATGCTGCATTGAAATGTACAGTCATTACTAAGCTGGTTGCAGCCTTATTGTACAACCACTCACAGAGATGATACAAGGGCCCACATGTTAGAATATAACATAAATGGATTATTTTAGGCCAGCTTTATGCAAATTTTTCATAGAAAATTGTTTTTCTTTTTCTACCTGTGAATGAATTGCTGTGGCAGGTATTTTTACAGTAAGCTGCCTGTTACCATTCAAAAATCAATATGGGATGTATGTGTTGGTGTACAAGGACTTTGCTTTGCATAATCTATTTTGTTTAATGAAGCATTCCAGGTACGGATATTTTTACATAATTACATTGTCATAGCCCCCAACTGTCCCTGATTTTGAGGGACTGTCCCTGATTTGGAGCAATGTCCCTCTGTCCCTCATTCCTCCTCATTTGTCCCTCAATTTGGTGTGATCTATATAGATGTGTATAAAATGCATTTTTTATCTATCAAAAGGGGTTTTCCAGTGCTAAACCTTTCATCTGATTTCTAAATTGTTGCATTTGTAAATTCCAAAAGCCAATATAAAGGAATAATAGTGGTTAAAAAAAAGCACTTGTGGGTTTAACCAATCTTGTTTTTTTGTACAATTCTCCTTTAAGGGGGTGTGACAAGGGGTGTGTCCTATGCCTGCATACTTTTGCTGATAGGTGTCCCTCATTCCCATCTCAAAAAGTTGGGAGGTATGCATTGTTCCAGCTTGGTTTAATATAACTATGCATACACCATACCAGTGGCATCCTCATGGAAGCTTAAAATCACTGCAGTAGGCAACACTACTTCGGTGATCTCCATCAGCCTCTTTGGGTCCTGTGCTGAGTGGCTGCCCTGCTGCACTGTGAATACAGGAGGTCACCTGCTGGACACAGGCACCATTCAGAAAATGCTTTGCGTTTTCCTAATGAATGCAAAACATTCTCTGATTGGACGAGGTGGAGAGCTTGATGTCATCACCTCGGCTCTCCGCTCTGTCCATTCAGAGAACACTTTGGTGTTGATTTACTAAAACTGAAGAGTGCAAAATCTGGTGCAGCTCTGCATTGAAACCAATCAGCTTCTAACTGGAAGCTAATTGGTTTTTGTGCAGAACTGCAACCAGACCATGTAAAAATATCCATACCTGGAATTCTTCTTGAAGGCATCTGTCAACCACATTATAAATTCTAATATCAAGTGTCTGCTGTAAAGAAGCTGTGAAGCGGCTGCCTACCTGCTTTACCCCTGCAAAAACCTTTATGTGGAATTGGAAATGTATGGCACTGAACAAACCGTGTTCCTCTAAATGACATCGTTTTTATGAAACCACCCAGCAGTGAACAAGTGCAGCATAGAAAACCAGTTGGTATTCAGAATGCATTATCGGTCTTTCTCAGAATGTCTGTTCTGAGAAGTGACCTTATGTATGTTGTGCCATGTATTTCTGTATATTTTAATGTGAATACCTTTGACCCTGAAAATCTGTGCAACTGAAATGCAAATTAGGTCATAGATTTAATGTTTTCTTGTGTAGTTGACAGACCTACCAACGTTGGTGAACCATTTCACCCATTTCCAAAATAATGGGGCTTACTATGGAGTAACCCTCCCATCCACACACACCCTACTTTTGTGGTTATTTCCACTGTTTCTGATAATGCTTTCCACAAATATTCGGAGTGCCTGTGGTCATTTGTGAGCTGCAATGCAACATAAATAGAGGAGTCCATCTGGGGAAAGATAAAAGGTGATTGAAAAACAGTTAATTCACCAGTATCCAAAAAAAAAAAAAAAGAAGAATAAACCCCCAAAAAATAAAGGGATAACCCGCTCCCAGTGTCACAGTTATCAATAAGACTACAGCAACCTACTATACCTGAATACAAGATATGTCCAAACAATGTAAACCCAAAAAAGTGTGCTTTAAACCATCCTATAAAGTGCTACTATGCAATAAAATAATTCATAAATATTATACAGTGTTCATGTGCAATAAAAGTGAACACATTCATGCGTAATAGAGACTCATAAATCATAAAGTGCTTCCGTGTATGTACATTTTATAAATCCATACATACATCAGAATTCATGAAGTGTAAAGCAAACCAATACCTATAATTAAATGTGTGAATAAAATAAAAAGTCCATGCACTACAGACAGGGATAAGCAGACTAATGCCGTGATTTTTTTGTATTAAAACTGCACCTCGTTGTGAGTCATCACCTCCACCAGTACAAATTGCTTACCAAGGGGTTAAAGTGATTCAAAAGTCTCTTTTTTAAATTAAAAAATAACAAACATGTTATACTTACCTGCACTGTGCAGCGCTTTAGCACAGAGCAGCCCCGTTTCTCCTCTTCTCGGGTCCCTCGCTGGCACTTCTGGTTCTTCCATCCTACCGAGTGCCCCCACAGCAAGCAGCTTGCTATGGGGGGGTACCCGAGCTGCTGCTCGGTGTGTCCACTCAGACACGAAGCTGCAGTTTGGCCCCACCCCTCTCTCTCCTCATTGGCTCACTGACTTTGATTGACAGCAGCGAGAGCCAATGGTGCCCTGCTGCTGTCTCAGCCAATAAGGAGGGAGAGTCCCAGGCAGTCGAGACTCTCGTGCAACATTGCTGGATCGAGATTGGGCTCAGGTAAGTATTAGGGGGACTGCCATACGCTGAAGGTTTTTTATCTACATCAAAAGCATGTAGTCCCAGTGATTTTTCAGTGTAAAGCCTAGCATACACTAGCAGGTTTTTTTCCATTCAACCCAGTAGGCTAAGCAAAAAAAAAGTGGAAGAGCTTGGGAGGATGTTAGTACAGCAATCAACCCCGCTGAGCTATCGTGTTCTGACAGGGGCACTGCCCCCCCCCCCCCCCCCCACCAGAACACACCCTTTAGTAATCTCGGCTATTGGCCGATCGGCAGACCTTTTTCAGTCATGCCCCTTCGATGAAAGGTGGACTGGCTGCCAAATACACGTGTCGAATGTCCACTGGTTTCCATTGAACCGGTCGATATGGTCCGATATTCAGCCCATGTGTACGGTCCTTAACAATCTGCACCCCCAATGGAAGGCACCCGGCTCACGTCCTGGCTCTAATATACCACCACAGAAGAACCACTTGTATCACTCAAAGTAAACACAAACCACAGACCATGGTCCAATATGTTTCAATTAGCGGGTTTAATAAAATAATGCGGTACTCTCGGTTCTGTATCAAAGCATGCAAAACTGCATCACCGCCCGACAGTGGCATGTGCGATGACATTACTTATTGGCTTTGCCTATGTGTTTTGTGACAACCCACATCTTAAGGGGATAGGAGACCATCCGTGACATCTCACAATATATACCACAGCGTGGTGCTCTATTGAGATGGGCAGTAAGAGAAACAATGTGCAAAATATTCCCTTATGTATACGGTATATATATATATATAAAAAAGTGCTCTTATTACAATTATGCAAAATTATTAAATAATCAGAAAAAACAATAAAAACAAATTAAAAATTTAAACACCAAAAAACGATTACTAGCTTAATCAAAGTAGACTAATTTGTGGAGCTTCATCTAGGAGGAAAATTTTATATATCACTAAACTGCCGATATCAAGGCTCCACCACACAATTTTACCATCACAAGTAAATAGAAAAATGCAGCGAGTACAAAAAAGGGCAACAAAGCTAATAAAGGGTCTGGAGGACATTAGTTATGAGGAAAGGTTGCGAGCACTGAACTTATTCTCTCTGGAGAAGAGATGCTTGAGAGGGGATATGATTTCAATTTATAAATACCGTACTGGTGACCCCACAATAGGGAGAAAACTTTTCCACGGAAGGGAGTTTAACAAGACTTGTGGCCACTCATTAAAATTAAAAGAAAATAGGTTTAACCTTAAATTACATAGAGGGTTCTTTACTGTTAAGCCTCGTACACACGATCGGACTTTAAACAAACTTTTCAGTGGATTTCTGTCCAAAGGGCGTTGGCCATGAACTTGTTAGGCATACACACGGCAGGACTTTTTAGGCAACAAACACGAACGTAGTGACGTTTCAACGTACTGACGATACTTCAAAAGAGGATGTTCAGTTCTCCGGCACCACCCTTTGGTCAACTTCTGTATTGTTGTCTGATCTTTTGCAATGGTTCTGAGCATACACGTTTGTATGGTTTTGGTTTTGTGTACAAACGATCGGACTAGCCGACGTAGGACTTTTGTTGCCGCCAAGTTTGCCTGTTCGCACAGCCAACATTTGTCCGATGAAAACCGAAAAAGTTTGTCCAATGGAGCATACACACAGTCGGATGTTGCCTTAAAACAGCTAATTTGCATGTTTGTTGTCAAAAAGTCAGATTGTGTGTATGGGCCTTAAGAGCGGCAAGGATGTGGAATTCCCTTCCACAGGAGGTGGTCTCAGTGGGGGGCATCGATAGTTTCAAGAAACTATTAGATAAGCACCTGAACGGCCGCAACATACAGGGATATACAATGTAGTACTGACATATAATCACACACATGGGTTGGACTTGATGGACTTGTGTCTTTTTTCAACCTCACCTACTATGTAAGTACAACTTGTGACATCAACAAATTAAACCATTTTTTATTATATACTAAAATATTTTAAAACATATAAAAAATAAAAAAAAAATAGAAAATTGAAGCAGATACCTGAAAGAAACCAGGATCATAAACGAGGAGAGTATCAACTTTATTATTATTGATGAAAAGGATCTCAACTCATATATCCAGAGGGCTTCTTGATGAAAAATCTCTATTCAAACTCTTTTAACTCACCAGTATCTCCTAATAACTGAAGTGGGCCCTTTGTGAAACCGATTTGTGGAAGGAGTCTGACGCAGGAGCCTGTAACAGATTAAAGACCATTTCTAAATATGAAAGAAGAAAATATTCAGAACTTCCAAAACCAGTGTCCCAACCCCTGTGAAATTTAGTTTGTACTTCATGAAACAATGGGCATTTTTTTTTTTTAATCATTCTTTGTACCGCTACATCAAGCTGTATTTTGTGTGCTAGAAAGGTTAGTACGGTTGTGATGATTTCATTTAGTGGTAAATATCACCACATCACTCTGCTCGGAAAATAACAGCTCAGTAAATATTCTGAGCCAAATACAAATGGACATCTGAGAAACTTCATTTTATCATAAACCGCCCTCCTCTACAGAACACCCACTGCAACTTCTGATTAAAATTATCGATCGGTGAAATAAAGGATCATCTGATTAATTCATCTTTTTCACTTGCCCGTACATCTCACTTTCAGCTCCCATTTATTCTACTCTTTCAACTTAAAAAAGTATTTTAATCCTTGTTCTCCATTTCCCATTGCTTTTTTTTTTCCATTCCAGTTCGTAAGAAATATGTTTTTGACTAAGCAATCAGTTTTATTATGTTTGTTTAAGAATTAGACAATGTAATCAAATGATCACAAATCATGACCGCAGAATGCCAAAGTTAAGAAAAAGTTGACCTGCTTAATGTGACTTTTTTGCTGATTCTCCATTGAGAGTACAGAGATAAATGTGTACGCCTAATTTTATGTTTGGGCCATTTTTATTTTGTTTCGAAATAATAGTTCAAAAGTAGATTGCAGTGCCTTTGAATTATTTGTTTTATTCTCCTTGCTCACACAAATTTTTTTCAAACAGAGAAGAAGGCGCTTCTAAGTGCAGTAATAAAACACTTTAATGTCAAGGAAGGGTTAAAAACACTTACAAGATGGAAGTGAAAAACAGGCATATCAATGAATCCATAACGTCCAGTGAGATGCCTCCTGGGAGTAACACAGTAACACTCAGTAACACTCCTTACACAAATTTTTTTTTGTATATCAGGTATCAGCATAATACAGACATAGCACTCATGCTAATAAGATATACTGTACAGAATAATGGTCAATCATCTGTGGAGGGATAACCGTTAAAGGGTTACTAAACCCTTGTTTTGTTTTTTCTTTAAATGACAAACAAATCATACTTACCTCTACTGTGCAGAACCTCGTCTTCTGGGGTCCCCCCGCTCCTCCTGGAGCCTGAAAACCCCCTAGGAGAAGCGCTCTCCCAGGGGGTTACCATGCAGGCGCGCTCTTGAGTCCAGCATTTGCGTCCATAGACACAGAATGCCAGACTAGGCCCTGCCCCCCACATCATTGGATTTGATTGACAGCAGCAGGAGCCAATGGCTGCTTTACTATCAATCTATCAGGAACCATGAATCAGACCGAGACAGAAGTATAGTTAAATCACACTTGTTTATAATAATAAGGTAAACAGAGTAAGCGTAGTCAAAACAAGCCAGAGTTCAGTAACCGGATTGGGTAGTCAGCCAAGCAAATGTCAGAGAGCCAGAGATAAACATAGTAGTACAGCAAGCAGGATCAGGAGCCAGAAGGAACATCAGCCGAGCAAGTCTTCAACAGGAACGCAGGAGAAAGTCTCTGTGATGTTGACAAAGGGGAAGGCAGAGATCAAGTGAGCTGGATGAATTTAAGTAGGCAAGACTGAGGAGGAGAACCAACAACAGCTGGGTAACTGTGGAGAGAAATGGGAGCTGGCAATTAGCCGACAGCTGAGCGGTCAACCCAGAGAAGGAAGGGCTGAGCCCAGCCCTGACACAATCTATCCAATCAAGAGCTGAGAACCCCGGCCAGAGAGGTAGAGCGCGTCTCCGCCAAGGGAACAAATGGGCTCAGGTGAGGGGGGCTGCTGAGTAACAGAAGTCTTTTCACCTTAATGCATAGGATGCATTAAGGTTAAAATAAACAAGGGTTTACAACCCCTTTAAGATCAACTGAAAAGCTTTAAAATCGTATGTCCATAATACACCAAAACAGAACTTTGCAGAAAAAAAAGGCATAAATCACAAAACTTAGTATAGTTAGTACTGATGTGTTTGTTGAGAGATGTTCTTAATTTTTCGGTCGGAAAAAGTTCCTATCCGAAAATACGATCATCTGTGGCAATTTTGACGCGCAAAATTCCTACGCATGCTCCGAAACAATTCGACGCATGCTCGGAAGCATTGAACTTCATTCTCTCGGCTTGTCGTAGTGTTGTACTTCACCGCGATCTTGACGGTCGTAAGTTCAGCGAACTTTTGCGTGACCGTGTGTAAGGTAAACTTGAGCGGAATCCCGTCGGAAAAGCCGTCATCTTTTTCTTATGAGAAGTCCGATCGTGTGTACGCGGCATAACTGTCCTTTTTTTGTAGAGACTGTCCCTCCTTTGAACCCAAATCCCTTTGTCCCTCTTTGCTCCTCAGTTATCCCTCTTTTTCGACAGACCTCTATATTAAATGCAATACTTTACCAAAAAATGTCCCAATACAGTGAGGCTGGGTTCACACTAAAAACGGATGCGGCTGACAGGGACGAATCAGGCCCAAATTTTCGGCTGAATTCAGATCTGAAACAGAGCAAAAGACGCACAGGACTGTGCAATTCACTCCGCAGCCGCTCCGGAGATGTGTGAACCGGTTCCATTGAGAGGCGGTCACAATCTTCTGTCATGCGAACTGGATGCGTAGAAACCCACATCCAATTCGCACTAGCGTGAACCCAGCCTAAACGACAAGTTTACACCAAAATCCTTGCATTCATTATGTATTTACATGTGTTTTAATGCATTTGTTAATGCTATTGGATGCATTTGTAATATGTTCACTTAAAAATTGTGTTTATGCTCATTCCAGTGCATTCACACGTGTTTACATGCATGTCTGTCCAAACAATTGCACTTTTTTTTTAAGGGCCCCTCCCTTTAAAAAAAAAAAAGTATGTGCTGCAAAAGTTAATTAATCCATCTGCACCTCTAGTTTCTCTTAGTCCCCTTTACATGTACCTGTCGATCCTGCCAGTGCAGTCCACCTATTGCAGCTTCCTGAGATGGTGTGGCAATGATGCTGCACTGCTCCTGAATAAAGAGCAGAGTTGCTATAGTTCTGCTATAAGTTTAAATTCAAAAATAAAGTATGTTTTATAATAATGCTTTTGCCTTGTTTTTGAAAGTGTAAGTTCAAGGATTGGCTTAATCTTTCTTATTGCATGACTTGGTGAGTCACTGACTCAAAACAAGTAAGCACAAGCTTTCAACCTTCAAACTGATTTCTTGTCATTGACTCAATGGATTGACTACAATAAAAAGGTATAGACAGGTATAGACACTGTTTACTCTTCAGACTGCAAAGTGAATGCAAAGTGAATGTTCACAGAGCGTGTTTTTTATTTATTTATCTTGCACATGTAAAGTTCCTCTTAATAACTTTTATTGATTTTGCAAAGTGATCATTCACTTTGCTATTTGGACAGCCTCCACTCCTTTAGTACATCAACCCCATTAAGTAGAGAAGAAACCATGAGAAAGGCAGCCTGAAACTTGGGCACCTTCAAACGCCAGGCATCAATGGCTGCTCCAATAACTGCGATCGAACAGGTTCCCTATAATATTTCCAAATGAAAACACGGAGATAAAGAACACTTATTGATTGTCGGGATGTAGACTTTCATCTACAGCAGAATGGCATTCACTCTTTTCACAGCAATTCTTATTTTAATAATAATTTTATGATCAGAGGAAACGCAATTTAAATTTCTTTGTGACTGCATGATTTCTTTTACTTGTTAAAACAAATTTCCGTTGCTTTCTAACTCATTACTATACCGATTTTCTCTGAAACGAACACAATAATAAATGTTCTTGTCAGTTTTAGAGCCATTTATAGATGAGGCTTTAAGTAAGAGGATATAAAAAAAGATGTGTTAAATTGTGACTGTCTGCAGTGTGGCTTGCACTATGCTGCAGAAACCAGAGGTTGAAAGTCAATGTTGTTTCTTGACGATATTAATGTATCTGCCTCTAGGGCATATTCTTTATTACTTGTACTAATTTGCTGTGCCCTGCAGAATATTGCATTTTAAGAATGGATTAAGGGACATTTAAGAGTTACAAAACACTTAAAATTAAATTATGTATAATATATGTGGCAAAAAGTTTGTTGCACCTGACCATCAAATCTATGTGACTTTGTTGGACATTTTATTTCAGAACTATGGCAATTAATTATGAAATTTCCCTTCTTTCTTCTTGTGAGATTTTGAAGTGTGTCTGTGAGAATTTGTGCCTATTCAACCAAAAGAGCATTTATGAGGTCAGGTACTGTTGTGGAACAAGGGTTAGCCTGTATAGACCAGTCAGATCCCTCCACTAAACTCTTCAAACCATGTCTTTATTGGCCATGCTTTGTAAAACGGAACTCAATTATTTGGCAAACTCTGCTTTTACTATTGTCCATATAGTGTACTCTTGGGAATTGGGGGCTGTGTGTTGGGCTGCATGTCCTCCAGATGTACAACTAAGCAAATGGTGGGGGAGCACAGGCACTCTTAACACTTTCCTGCCCCACCATAGGATGGTCCCATAGACCTACCAGGGTACTTTGGATGTGGGGTCCTACTCGGGTTACCCCTTGGAACCTGTCAGTACACAAGCATTCACTGAGAGGTTCCTGGCCTGGCATAAGCAGCACCCACCAAGTAGTTTGTTCCATACCTTCTTCAAGCCTTATGGCAATGGACACCAATGGAAGCCTCACATGGTACATCCATTTCCAGAAGGCATGCCCATCTTGAGGTTAGGAGAAGGAAGAGTTCAAATAACAAAAGCCTTTTAACTGTTTACTGTACCAGTCTATTTACGTTCTCCAGTGATCCCAGAGGTGATGGCACATTCCTTAAGATTGGCTCTCCTCTCATTATTGTTCTGCAGATTGTTTGAGGAGACCTGCATCCTATGCAAAGGATGTGAGTAGTCCCAAAAGTCCTCCACTTTTCCTCCCCTGCTTTCTCCCCTTGTAAGTTCCAAGAAATAGAACCTCACATTCTATATCCTTTCTGTGAAAAACAAAGAAAGAAACAAGAGAGCGCACCAGCCTAGCGCATTATCCTTGGCAAGTTTAATAAATTAAAAACAAGGTAAAAAGCTACTCACAAAAGTCGCAGGTAAAATTGTATATCGAACGCACAAAGGCAATAGTTCCAGTGGTAGGCAGCTGTCCAGATCCCAGGAGGGAGGCACACGGACCGCCGCTGGCTTACGCGTTTCAAAGGTTTGACCTTCTTCCTCAGAGCCTTAGTGGTGGCAGTCTCCTGCCGACTTTTTATATACACATGTTAGGCTGAAGCAGACTGATCAGGTTGGTATCGGGACTCCTCCCTTAATTAGTGGGCGGTCCTCTGGGGGGAGGGGAGGGGGGGGTATGTTATGGATCTTGGCTAAGTAAACATTGTTGAAGGGCCATACCATATTGATTTATTGATTTCATTTGATAATTAATTGGTGTGCTTCCATATCCATTATTGTTATCGCTAGTAAAATTAGTCTAACCCATAATGGGTGAGCTGATAGGGTCGTACCAGTGGTTACCCATACACAATCTGCTCTTCTACCCTCGCATTCTTATATCACATAGATGATACAGAGTAATGTGCAGTGATCAGAGGGTTAGGAGTATGAGAAAGGGGGGTGTACCTTATCATTTGTAGATCTAATGCCATCTCCTCTGCTCGAGTGCGTTTGTCTTCTGCAGGGGCTGTGTCTGTGTGGGCTGCCATTGCTGACACATTCGCTCCTGTGCCCCATGGAACTGGGTGGAACGCACGCCGCCGATTAACTTCCGGGTTGCGGTCCACAGGGCGGGAGTGCGGTCGTGATGTCACATCCCGTGCGCCGTACGGCGCCTGGGATGTGACTCAATAGAGTAAACAGTGGCCTCCATCTTGCTGTAGACACAGATAGAGGTCAGAGTCAGACTGATAGCGTCTGACTTCAGCTAAAAAGAGTGGAAATGTTTAAAATGTGTAACTAGATAAATGACAACAATAAATTGTAGTGAGCAATAGTATGCAATGAAAGCAGGGAAATTCAAGGGGGACCAAGGGAGGGGAGTGGTGGAATCTGGTCTAAAACAATAGTTAAAAATAGCAATGCTCAAAACATGTGTATTTGGAAGCCAGCAGGAGACCCACTTACATTATATTTAAAATAAATGGTAATAAAATACATATAATACACCTTCTATAAAAAGTTATAAATATATGTATACACATATATATAGAAAGTGAAAGCCTTATACACGTCCATCGCATATCCATATATGTGCATACGGTGATTATTAAAAAAGACAAATCTTTTTTTTAAAAAGAAATTTTTTGTAAAAATGAATTTTTTGTTAGAAATAGAATCCGTGTATAAGTACAACGGACTGTGTACCTTGCCTGTCTATTCTAAAAAGAGAGAGAGGGGAGGGGGGAGGGGGGGGGGGGAAGGGAGGAGTTTGTTGCTATTCCTATAGTGGTTTTGTATATTAGAGCAAATAGCCCAGAGGTTATTTTAGTATAAATCGGTGAACGAGATATAGTATGGGAGGGGGGGGGGGGAGGGACAATCCACAACACTTATTGCCAATATTATTATACTATTTTATGTACTTCTGGATCCTCATTTAGGCCTCCTGGAGTGAGACTACCGAGGGTAAAGATCCAGAAGGCTTCTCTTTTGCAAAGCCTCTGGTACCTTCTTCCTATATCCAGCTCCCTTCCAATCGACTCAATCCCAAATACTTTCATACCTGCAGGGTCCCCCTGATGGACTTCTACAAAGTGTCTAGGGACTGGGTATTTGTCTCTTAAGTTTATTATACCGCATTTGTGTTCACCAATTCTCACTCGCATTGGGCGTTGTGTGCGGCCTACGTATAGTCGCCCACAAGGACATACTATACCGTATACCACATATTCTGTTCCGCAGTTGATAAATTGCTTAATAGGGTGGATTTTCCCGTCTCTCCCAGCCACCGTTTTTTTCCTATGCCACATGTACTTGCATGTGCCACAGTTCCTGACGCCACATCTATAGCAACCTTTTTGATCGAAAATTGTTGCCCAGCTATTGGTTGGTTTGCTAGTACATGTTTTTACCCTGCTTGGGGCTATCAGGCTCCTAAGATCTTGGGGTTTCCGAAAAACTATATTAGGGTGATCAGGGAGTGTCTTACCCAAAACAGGGTCGTGCTTCAGAATATTCCAATTCTTTTTGATAATATTCTGAATTTCGAACGCTTTGTTTGTATATTGGGTAGAGAAGCAGGCCTGATGAATAGCTGGGGTGGTCTGGTGTCGGGGTTCTGTGTTGTTCAAATCTTTACTAGATTGTTCGTCGTAGAGAGCCAGATATTTAGAAAAGGCTGATTCTATGTGGTTGGCTTCATAGCCCTTCTCACTGAATTTCTGCATAAGAAGTTTGCTCTGTTCTAAATAATCCTCTTTCTTGGTACACGTTCTTCTGAGGCGGCAAAATTGGCCGAAGGGGACATTCTGTATCCACCTGGGGTGGTGGTTGCTTTTAGCATGTAAGTATGAATTGCCCCCACTGGGTTTAAAATGAGTTTTGGAAAAGATGTTACCATCTTGGTCACTCTGTAGTTCTAAATCCAGGAAGACTAAACATTTCTCATCTAGGACATGAGTGAATTCTATTCCAAATGGGTTGTTTCTGCAATGTTCCAGAAAGCTCTGGAGACTTTGATCTGACCCATCCCAGATGATCAAGATGTCATCAATGTATCTCGCATATAGAACCAGGTTTGCCCCAAAGGGATTGTTCTTCCATATGAAATGTTCTTCCCAAAATCCCATAAAAATATTCGCATAACTGGGGGCAAACCTGGCTCCCATAGCTGTACCTTTTATTTGCAAATAATGGTCGCCTAAGAAGGAAAAATAATTGTGCGTGAGAGAGAATTCCACACAATCCAATAGGAACTTAGCCTGCCGAGGATTCATCCTGTCATCCTTTAGTAAGAAATGGTTAATGGCTCTTAGGCCAAATGTATGGTTTATTGATGTATATAATGAAGCTACATCCAAAGAGAGCCATCTGTAACCAGGTAGCCATTTGTAGTTTGACAGTATCTTCAGCACATGGCCAGAGTCTTTGACAAAGGATGGCAACTCGAACACTATATCCTGCAGGAAGTGGTCAATATAGCACCCCAAGTTACTAGAGAGGCTGTCAATCCCAGATATTATAGGTCTACCTGGAGGATTGAGGAGGCTTTTGTGTACCTTCGGTATGTGATAGAAATGCGGGGTGGCAGCATGTCTATTATACAAAAAAAGGTACTCATTTTTGGTGAGGACCTCTTTGGATAAAGCATCATCTAGAAGTATTTTAAGCTCCTTAGTGTATTCCAGAGTGGGATCTCTTTTTAATACAGCATATGTTTGAGTGTCACCCAGGAGTCTTCTTGCCTCAGATAGATATTCGTCTCTATTTTGAATGACTAGACTCCCACCTTTATCAGCCTTTCGGATAATTATATCCTTATTTTGTTTGAGGGCATCTATAGGTACAGCATTTTTGTCTATATTCATATTGGTCTTCATAGGTTTATCGAACTTTACTTTAAACGTGTTAAAAACCGTATCATAAAAAGTGGAGATGAATCTCCCTTTGGCCCAATGGGGAAAGAAGGAGGATTTTGGTCTGAAAGAGGTATGGACCATAGCACTTTCACATGGGGGGGCAAATTTGGGTTCGAAAAATGTTTGACCCTCGAAGTGTGCTTCTTGGTAGAGCTCTTCGAGAATATTAAGTATGGAGTCCTCTTCCATACTAATATCAGATGGTAATGGCTCTTCCAACTCTACTCTCACATTATCCGTGCTATTCACATTCTTAGCTTCTTTTAATGTGTAGTATCTTTGTATAGTGAGCTTACGAATATATTTATTTAGATCTATAAATAGTTCAAACAAGTTTGGTACACTAGGTGGGGCGAAGTTAAGGCCCTTCCTAAGGAGGTCTAGCTCGGTTTCAGAAAAAACGGAGCTAGAGAGATTATAGATCTTAATAGTAGAGTGAGCGGTATCTATAGTCTGCCTCTTTTTGTATCTCTCTCCTCCCCTTTTCCCTCTTCGTGTTCTTCTTCTCTTTTCCTTATTTTCTTCCCCGTGGACAGTATATGTGATAGAGGATCCGGTAAAAGGTTTGTTGCAGACCCCCCCAGGGTTGCAACTGCTTGCTCTAAAAAAACCAAAGGGGGTGTGATGTCTGAAATGCTTGTACTATTGGCTTCTAGATCGCCAAGAGTGGAAAAAGGATTATACGTGGGAATGTCCTTTAGTAGGGATGAGCCGAACACCCCCCGGTTCGGTTCGCACCAGAACCCGCGAACGGACCGCAAGTTCGCACGAACGTTAGAACCCCATTGACGTCTATGGGACTCGAACGTTCGAAATCAAAAGTGCTCATTTTAAAGGCTAATTTGCATGGTATTGTCCTAAAAAGGGTTTGGGGACCCGGGTCCTACCCCAGGGGACATGTATCAATGCAAAAAAAACTTTTAAAAACGGCCGTTTTTTCGGGAGCAGTGATTTTAATGATGCTTAAAGTAAAAAAAAAAAAGTGAAATATTCCTTTAAATATCGTACCTGGGGGGTGTCTATAGTATGCCTGTAAAGTGACGCGTGTTTCCCATGTTTAGAACAGTCCCTGCACCAAATGTCATTTTTAAAGGAAAAAATCTCATTTAAAACTGCTTGCGGGTTTAATGTCATGTCGGGTCCTGGCAATATGGATGAAAATCAGTGAGACAAACGGCATGGGTACCCCCCAGTCCATTACCAGGCCCTTTGGGTCTTGTATGGATATTAAGGGGAACCCCGCACCCAAATTAAAATAAGGAAAGGTCCCTATATACTCTGAACAGCAGTATACAGGCGGTGCAAACAAGACAGGGACTGTAGGTTTGTTGTTAAGTAGAATCTGTTTGTAATTTTGAACATTTTTAATGTGTTTAGCTCCAGCCAAAAAATCTTTTCTAAGCTTTTTGGAAAACATAGGGAAGGGTTATCACCCCTGTGACATTTGTTTTGCGTCTTTCCTCCTCTTCAGAAGATTTCACCTCACTTTTTTGTCCCAATGAAAAATGTTTTTTGAAAATTTGGGTTTTTTTGTGGAACAAGGATTGGAAAGCATCAGTGGAAAGGAGAAATTGTTTTCCCATATTAACTCTTACATGAGAGAATTTCCCTTCCTATGGGTAGATTTCATCTCACTTCCTGTTGTCTCCTTCCGTTTGCAAGTAGGAGTCGTTTGTAAGTTAGATGTTTGAAAGTAGGGTCCTGCCCTATATACTCAGCAGAAATTTGGGCCTTAGGTGTTGCTGTGGCCAAAACACTGTAAGCCCTCACAGGGCCCTGCTGTGAAATATTAGATCAAGAATTGTAATTACATGCCCCTGTTGAACAGGAGCTGAAAAATTAGGCCTTAGGCACTGGTGCTGGTGCCACAACACTGCAACCCCTCACAGACACTCTAGTTGGAACGCAGGAACGAGCCCTGCTGCAAAGTATTGCATCAAAAATTGTAATTACACGCCCCTGTTAGACAGGGGCAGAAAAATTGGGCCTTAGGCACTGGTGCTGGTGCCACAACACTGCAACCCCTCACAGACACTCTAGTTGGAACGCAGGAACGAGCACTGCTGCAAAGTATTGCATCAAAAATTGTAATTACACGCCCCTGTTAGACAGGGGCAGAAAAATTGGGCCTTAGGCACTGGTGCTGGTGCCACAACACTGCAACCCCTCACAGACACTCTAGTTGGAATGCAGGAACGAGCCCTGCTGCAAAGTATTGCATCAAAAATTGTAATTTCACGCCCCTGTTAGACAGGGGCAGAAAAATTGGGCCTTAGGCACTGGTGCTGGTGCCACAACACTGCAACCCCTCACAGACACTCTAGTTGGAATGCAGGAACGAGCCGTGCTGCAAAGTATTACATCAAAAATTGTAATTACACGCCCCTGTTATACAGGGGCTGAAAAATTGTGCCTTAGGCACTGGTGGTGGCGCCCAGAACCAAAAATGTTCTTACAAGCTATCAGCGTGATGATTGAGGAGGAAGAGGATAATTACTCAGGGATAATCACTCAGCATCAGCATAGGCAGTCTTTGAAGGGATCTGAAAAAAATTATTCAGTTACATCAGCATCAGGTGCTTGGTAGCTGGTGGTGATCCAAGACTGATTCATTTTTATGAAGGTCAGCCGATCGACCGAGTCAGTGGACAGACGCACCCTGTGATCGGTTACCACGCCTCCAGCAGCACTGAATGTACGTTCCGAAAGAACGCTGGATGCAGGACAGGCCAGTAGCTCAATTGCATACTGTGCAAGCTCTGGCCAGTGATCCATCCTCAAGACCCAGTAACCCAGAGGATTTTCGGTGGGAAAGGTGTCCAAGTCTGATCTTGCCCCTAGGTATTCCTGCACCATGTAAAACAGACGCTGGCGATGGTTGCTGGAACCGATCATACCTTGGGGCTGCGGACCAAAAAATTGTCTGAACGCATCGGTCAGACGGCCACCTTCTCCACCGCTCCTTCTTTGACTGACCGAAGCCTCAGCAACACGTTGTCCAGAAACAGGAGTTTGTAACCTCCCAGTCTCTGGGAACGCGTTGCACAGACCTTTCTGCAAGGCCTCCCGAAGATGTTTCATCCTCTGCTCCCTCTGCGATGGCAAGATAAGGTCCGCAACCTTACCCTTGTAACGTGGATCAAGGAGGGTTGCCAGCCAGTATTGGTCCTTCTCCTTGATACCACGAATACGAGGATCCTTACGCAGGCTTTGCAGGATCAGGGAGGCCATGCAGCGTAGGTTTGCTGAGGCATTCGGTCCGGAGTCCTCTGGGTCACTAAGGACAACAACGTCCGCAGCCACCTCCTCCCAGCCACGTACAAGTCCATGTGTTCCTTGGGACTGATCCCTTAAAGACTGCTGATGCTGAGTGCCAGGCTCCACCTCCATACTGACACAATCTTCCTCCTCCTCCTCCTCCTCCTCCTCCTCGTCCTCTTCCTGTGTGATCGGCGGGCACGCAGGAACACTGTCTGGATAAAGGGGGCCTTGAGAGCTAAGGAAGTCCTCCTCTTCCTGCCTCTGTTCTGCCTCAAGTGCCCTGTCCATTATTCCACGCAGCGTGTGCTCCAACAGGTGGACAAGGGGGACAGTGTCACTGATGCATGCACTGTCAGTGCTCACCATCCTCGTGGCCTCCTCGAATGGTGACAGGACAGTGCATGCATCCCTGATCATGGCCCACTGGCGTGGGGAAAAAAAACCAAGGTCCCCTGACCCTGTCCTGGTGCCATAGTCGCACAGGTACTCATTGATGGCCCTCTGCTGCGTGTGCAGCCGCTGCAGCATGGCCAACGTCGAGTTCCACCTGGTGGGCATGTCACAGATTAGGCGGTTCTTGGGCAGGTTAAACTCCTTTTGGAGGTCCGTCAGCCGAGCACTGGCATTATATGACCGGCGGAAATGCACAGAGACTTTCCTGGCCTGCCTCAGGACATCCTGTAAGCCCGGGTACCTGCCCAAGAACCGCTGCACCACCAAGTTAAGGACGTGAGCCAAACAGGGCACATGGGTCAGTTGTCCCTGTCGGAGGGCAGAGAGGAGGTTGGTGCCATTGTCGCAAACCACCATTCCTGCCTTAAGTTGGCGTGGCGTCAACCACCTCTGAACCTGCCCCTGCAGAGCTGACAGAACCTCTGCCCCAGTGTGGCTCCTGTCCCCCAAGCACACCAGCTCAAGCACCGCATGGCATCTTTTGGCCTGCGTACTTGCGTAGCCCCTTGAACGCCTACGGAGCACCGCTGGTTCCGAGGAAGAGGCCATGGAGGAAGAAGAAGAGGAGGGGGTGGAGGAGAGAGGTGTGTCACAATCAGCATTTTGGAGGCGTGGTGGCGGAACAACCTCCAACACTACTGCACCTTGTCCTGCATCCTTCCCAGCTGCCAGCAGAGTCACCCAATGCGCCGTGAAACTTAAGTAACGTCCCTGTCCATGCCTGCTGGACCATGAGTCAGCGGTAATATGCACCTTACCGCTGACCGCCCTGTCCAGCGAGGCATGGACATTGCCTTCCACATGCCGGTAGAGAGCCGGAATCGCCTTCCGTGAGAAAAAGTGGCGTTTGGGTACCTGCCACTGAGGAACCGCACATTCCACAAACTCACGGAAGGGGGCAGAGTCTACCAACTGAAAAGGCAGCAGTTGAAGTGCTAGCAATTTTGCCAAGCTAGCATTCAACCGCTGGGCATGTGGATGGCTGGGAGCAAACTTCTTTCGGCGGTGCAGCAGCTGGGGCAGGGAAATTTGCCTGGTACAATCTGACGTCGGTGTACCAAAAGCAGATTGCCCACAAGTACTTGGCTGTGACACACCTAATTCTACACCTTCATTCCTCTCACTGCAGGTCTCAGAGAGGACTGAAGGTCTAGTGGGGTTGGAAATCTCAGCTGATGAGGAGCAAGGAGAGATCCTCTTTGTTCTTTGGTGTGGGTCTTTCAGATACGCTTGCCAACGAACTGCATGGCAGGTCAACATATGTCTGGTCAAGCATGTGGTACCCAAGCGGGAGATGTTTTGGCCACGCGAGATACGCTTGAGACATATGTTGCAAATAGCAGCGGTGCGATCTGATGCACTCGTCTCAAAAAAGGCCCACACCAAAGAACTTTTTGAATAACGCGCAGAGACTGCAGCGCCCTGCACATGTGGAGCTTTGGGGTGTGATGCAGTCAATGTGCTGCCCTTAGGCTGGCCCCTGGAGGGCATCCTGCCTAGTTGGTGATGTGCCACCTCCTCCTCCTCCTCCTCCTCCTCTCTCCTATCAGGCACCCACGTTGAGTCAGTGACCTCATCATCCCCTCCCTCCTCATCACTGGAGCAAACCTGGCAGTATGCTGCAGCAGGGGGAGCATGACTGCCAGATTGCTGTCCTTCTTGGGCACCCCCTCTGTCCGTGCTCATGTTACTGCCTTCATTGAGCTCAGTATCATCATCAGAGCCTTCCAAACGCTGGGCATCCTCCTGGAGCATGTACCCAACACTGTGGTCAAACAGTTCGAGGGAATCCTCATGAGGACATGGTGGAGCTAGGGAAGGAGTCACTGATGACATTGAGCTGAGGGAAGAGGCCGCTGCTTTGCCAGACAAAGCACCCTGGGCATGGGTGAGAGAGGATGAGGAGGATGAGGACGGCTTGGTCATCCACTCGACCAAGTCTTCCGCATGTTGCGGCTCAACACGGCCAGCTGCCGAAAAAAAGGCCAAGCGTGTCCCATGGCCACGTGCTGATGAGGATGCACCGTCTCCACGACCAGCACTAGACACAGAGCCTGCTTGCCCTCTCTTATTGGCTTGTGACTGTCTGCCTCTCCTTCTTGGCCTTCCAGACATACTAATGGCCTGTAGCTGCACTAAGCTGGGATAGAACACCTGTAATTTTCTTCAGGTAGCTTTATATACTGTAACCAGACAAGCCTGCCTGTCAGTAGGAAGATAACAGGAACGGATCTAGCTGAACACTGTGAGCAGGACGTACTGCACTAAATGTATATAGCAGGAACGGATCTAGCTGAACACTGTGAGCAGGACGCACTGTACTAAATGTAAATAGTCTAGCTGCCTGACCGTGGTACTAATAGGATCAAAAAGAACACCTGTAATTTTCTTAAGGTAGCTTTATATACTGTAACCAGACAAGCCTGCCTGTCAGTAGGAAGATAACAGGAACGGATCTAGCTGAACACTGTGAGCAGGACACACTGTACTAAATGTAAATAGTCTAGCTGCCTGACCGTGGTACTAATAGGATCAAAAAGAACACCTGTAATTTTCTTCAGGTAGCTTTATATACTGTAACCAGACAAGCCTGCCTGTCAGTAGGAAGATAACAGGAACGGATCTAGCTGAACACTGTGAGCAGGACGCACTGCACTAAATGTAAATACCAGGAACGGATCTAGCTGAACACTGTGAGCAGGACGCACTGCACTGAATGTAAATAGCAGGAACGGATCTAGCTGAACACTGTGAGCAGGACGCACTGCACTGAATGTAAATAGCAGGAACGGATCTAGCTGAACACTGTGAGCAGGACGCACTGCACTGAATGTAAATAGCAGGAACGGATCTAGCTGAACACTGTGAGCAGGACGCACTGCACTGAATGTAAATAGCAGGAACGGATCTAGCTGAACACTGTGAGCAGGACGTACTGCACTAAATGTATATAGCAGGAACGGATCTAGCTGAACACTGTGAGCAGGACGCACTGCACTGAATGTAAATAGCAGGAACGGATCTAGCTGAACACTGTGAGCAGGACGCACTGCACTGAATGTAAATAGCAGGAACGGATCTAGCTGAACACTGTGAGCAGGACGCACTGCACTGAATGTAAATAGCAGGAACGGATCTAGCTGAACACTGTGAGCAGGACGTACTGCACTAAATGTATATAGCAGGAACGGATCTAGCTGAACACTGTGAGCAGGACGCACTGCACTGAATGTAAATAGCAGGAACGGATCTAGCTGAACACTGTGAGCAGGACGCACTGCACTAAATGTAAATACCAGGAACGGATCTAGCTGAACACTGTGAGCAGGACGCACTGCACTGAATGTAAATAGCAGGAACGGATCTAGCTGAACACTGTGAGCAGGACGCACTGCACTGAATGTAAATAGCAGGAACGGATCTAGCTGAACACTGTGAGCAGGACGCACTGCACTAAATGTAAATACCAGGAACGGATCTAGCTGAACACTGTGAGCAGGACGCACTGCACTGAATGTAAATAGCAGGAACGGATCTAGCTGAACACTGTGAGCAGGACGCACTGCACTGAATGTAAATAGCAGGAACGGATCTAGCTGAACACTGTGAGCAGGACGCACTGCACTGAATGTAAATAGCAGGAACGGATCTAGCTGAACACTGTGAGCAGGACGCACTGCACTGAATGTAAATAGCAGGAACGGATCTAGCTGAACACTGTGAGCAGGACACACTGCACTAAATAGTCTAGATAGAAGATAACAGGAACGGATCTAGCTAAACTGAATACAGTGTATATATATATATGCAACACCTGGGATGCATATATATACACAATACACTGTAAGTGCAGCTAACTGACTGACTGTTCTGCCTAATCTATCTAACTCAAATCAAATGACACTGTCTCTCTCTCTCTCTATCTCTCAGCACACCGGAACACACACTACACAGGGCCGCCGTGCAGGCGGCCTTATATAGTGTGGGGTGTGTACTAAATCCCCTGAGCCATAATTGGCCAAAGCCACCCTGGCTTTGGCCAATTACAGCTCTCTCTACTGACGGCGCTGTGATTGGCCAAGCATGCGGGTCATAGTGCATGCTTGGCCAATCATCAGCCAGCAATGCACTGCGATGCCGCAGTGAATTATGGGCCGTGACGCGCCACACGAATTTGGCGCGAACGGCCCATATCGTTCGCAATTCGACGGACGGTCGAACAGCCGATGTTCGAGTCGAACATGGGTTCGACTCGAACACGAAGCTCATCCCTATCCTTTAGCAATTGACTGTCAATATCGGAGACAACATCAACATTCTCAGGTAAACCGCCTAAGGTGCAATTAGCGAGTAAAGGTAAAATATTCCTCCCATTGGCTGATGGTATGATGGATGTTCCTCTCTCTAATTGTGGGTTTTCACTGACATTAGCGGTGGTTATATTTATGGGGTCTCTTGTCATTGGAGGATTCTCTGTTAGTGGTTCTTCAAGTGGATTGGCCTTAGTATCCATAATATTAATCTTTTTATTGTTACATACAAATGATCTATTCGTAGTAGTTGTAGCTACTCGATTAGGTATAGTGAGGTTGGAGTTTTGTTGGTTTTTAATAATAGAGTGTTGTTGATGATGGGGTCTATTGTGTGAATGGCCTTCCCCTGAAGTAGTCTGATTCGCAGGGGGATCTTTTTTGTGATCAGTTTTAGTTTTATTGCTTGTTCTGTTCCTATTTGATTTTGCTTTGATATTTTGGTTTCTTGGTGTTTCTTTTTGATGTTTTCCCTGAAACTGTGTACCATATGTGTTGTGTCCTGACAATTTTTTCGTTTGTCATACCCTTTCTATTTTTACTTCTATTGTCGTTTCTATTTCTACTATCACTTTCCCTATTGTTAGGCCTTTTCCAATTAAATTCTCGATCATTTAAATAGTCCAATCTATCTCGTTCAAACTTGCCCGATTTTTTACTTATGAGATTGGTCTCATAATCTGTTATCTGTTTGTTCACTTTTTGGTCCCAACTTTCGAAGGAACTGACGTCAGAGAAAGTGGATAATTCCTCTTGAAGAGTGTGTAAGTCTGCCCGAATCGCAGAGAGATTGCGTTCTCTTTGGATGATAATAAATTGTAACCATTTCTGATTGTACTCGCGCAGACTTAGAATCCACTTTTCTCTGAGGTCTAGGTCTAAAAATGTACATATTTTAGTGATTCTTAAACCTCTGGGTATTCTTTTGAATTCTAGGTATTTCTGCAGAAGTAGTATATCCCACCACTGCAGCATCTCTCTTTCTAGTAGATCTTTAAGTCTGTGAAACAATGATATCATTATATCTTCCCTGGCTGGAGTCTGTTTCCCAGTGGCTTCCTCTGTGTTTTCTTCATTCATAGTCGTTTCTAATTCAAAGGTGTTTATACTGGTTGAAAAACCTTTTGCTAGAGAGGATCTTCTTAATTGTCTTTCCTCTATTGATTTGACCTTCGCCATTTGTGAATTGTATGTAGCCTTGACCAATGGGGTCGTTGAAGCTTGCACACCTTGCTGCTAGAGCTCCCAGAAATTGTATAGAAAAACGAAAAAAAGTACTCTTGCGCACTGGTGTGTTAGCTAAAAAAGTTCAAGAAGGACTATGGACTTCGGCTTTGCTGCTCCCGAAGGATGGGATTATCCTAATAGTGAAAAACAAAGAAAGAAACAAGAGAGCGCACCAGCCTAGCGCATTATCCTTGGCAAGTTTAATAAATTAAAAACAAGGTAAAAAGCTACTCACAAAAGTCGCAGGTAAAATTGTATATCGAACGCACAAAGGCAATAGTTCCAGTGGTAGGCAGCTGTCCAGATCCCAGGAGGGAGGCACACGGACCGCCGCTGGCTTACGCGTTTCAAAGGTTTGACCTTCTTCCTCAGAGCCTTAGTGGTGGCAGTCTCCTGCCGACTTTTTATATACACATGTTAGGCTGAAGCAGACTGATCAGGTTGGTATCGGGACTCCTCCCTTAATTAGTGGGCGGTCCTCTGGGGGGAGGGGAGGGGGGGTATGTTATGGATCTTGGCTAAGTAAACATTGTTGAAGGGCCATACCATATTGATTTATTGATTTCATTTGATAATTAATTGGTGTGCTTCCATATCCATTATTGTTATCGCTAGTAAAATTAGTCTAACCCATAATGGGTGAGCTGATAGGGTCGTACCAGTGGTTACCCATACACAATCTGCTCTTCTACCCTCGCATTCTTATATCACATAGATGATACAGAGTAATGTGCAGTGATCAGAGGGTTAGGAGTATGAGAAAGGGGGGTGTACCTTATCATCTGTAGATCTAATGCCATCTCCTCTGCTCGAGTGCGTTTGTCTTCTGCAGGGGCTGTGTCTGTGTGGGCTGCCATTGCTGACACAAACCTTTGAAACGCGTAAGCCAGCGGCGGTCCGTGTGCCTCCCTCCTGGGATCTGGACAGCTGCCTACCACTGGAACTATTGCCTTTGTGCGTTCGATATACAATTTTACCTGCGACTTTTGTGAGTAGCTTTTTACCTTGTTTTTAATTTATTAAACTTGCCAAGGATAATGCGCTAGGCTGGTGCGCTCTCTTGTTTCTTTCTTTGTTTTTCACTATTAGGATAATCCCATCCTTCGGGAGCAGCAAAGCCGAAGTCCATAGTCCTTCTTGAACTTTTTTAGCTAACACACCAGTGCGCAAGAGTACTTTTTTTCGTTTTTCTATATCCTTTCTGTAACTTGGTCCTACAGACACGTTCCATGATGACCCAACAGACTCCCACCAAGACTGTTTGCTTCCTAAAATGCCCCACACTGACATGGTCAGGGCTGGCACTACTTCACTATCTATAGTCACATCCCACTACTATTTGAAATGCCTCTAGTGGCTACTTAGGATACTACACTTTCCCCTCTGGTCTCAATGCTAACTAAAGTGACACATGTGGCCAAACTGGGGAAATACAGCGGGTACTCCTGTGGCCCTGCCCTAAAGTACAAGACTGTATCATGTTTTTGTGTTTATGCTCAAGATAGCGTCACCTTAGTAACCTGACAGCCATTTATATCTGATTTTCCAATGTTGATATATACTGAAATATATATAATAAAAAATATATATACATACATATACACAGGTGCATCTCATAAAATTGGAATATCATCAAAAAGTTAATTTATTTAAGTAGTTTAATTCAAAAAGTGAAACTCATATTTTTTATAGATTCATTACAAACAGTGATATATTTCAAGCATTTCTTTCTTTTATTTTGATGAAAATGGCTTACATTTATTGAAAACCCAAATTGTAGTATCTCAAAAAAAATTAGAATATTACATGAGACCAAATAAAAAAATGGATTTTTAATACAGAAATGTTGGCTTACTGAAAAGTATGTCCATGTACAGTATAGTAGGCACTCAATACTTGGTCGGGGCTCCTTTTGCATGAATTACTACATCAATGCAGCGTGGCATGGAGGCGATCAGCCTGTGGCACTACTGAGGTGTTATGGAAGCCCAGGTTACTTTAATAGCTGCCTTTAGCTCATCTGCATTCTTGGGTCTGGTGTCTCTCATCTTCCTCTTGACAATACCCCAAAGATTCTCTATGGGGTTTTTCATCAGACGAGTTTGCTGGCCATACAAGTACAGTAATACCATGATCATAAAAAACAGGTATTGGTACTTTTGGCAGTATGGGCTGGTGCCAAGTCCTTCTGGAAAATGAGATCAGCATCTCCATAAAGCTGGTCAGCAGAGGGAAGGATGAAGTGCTCTAGAATTTCATGGTAGAGGGCTGCGCTGACTTTGGACTTGATAAAACACAGTGGACCAACTCCAGCAAATGACATGGCTCCTCCAATCATCATGGACTGTGGAAAATTTAGCATTTGGAAATTAAAGGAGAAGTCCAGCCAAAGCTCGTTTGGTTGGGCTTCTCCTATGTATCACAGAAGTGCAATTCGTTTTGCACTCCTGTGACCCGTTTTAAGCAGAGAGCGGACTTCAGTCACGGATATCAGTCCAGGCACCGCGTCATCCAGACAATGGAAGTCTGGATCTGCCAGGTGCCTGGACTGACACCCGTCTCAGCGAACTGAGATGGCCGCTCCACCCCCTCCACAGCTCAGTGCTCCAATTAGCGTGGAGGGAGATGAGCAGAGAGCTGTGACTGACAGTCTGCAGCTCTCTGCTCATGGAGCTGTGAAAACTGAGCGATCGGCAATGTTCGATCGCTCGGTTTTCAGAGAAGAGGCACCAGGGGACAGATGCAGCATGAGACTGATGCTGCATCCACCTAGGTAAGTATAAATAAAATTAAAAAAAAGAAACCCTTACTTCTCTTTTAAGGTCCCAGAGTCTGGCGAAAGAGTGGAGAGGCACAGAATACAAGTTGCATGAGGTCCAGTGTGAAGTTTCCATAGTTGATGATTTTGGGAGCCATGTCATCTGCTGCCATTGGTCCGCTGTGTTTTATCAAGTCCAAAGTCAGCACAGCCCTCTACCAGGAAATTCTAGAGCACTTAATGCTTCCTTCTGCTGACCAGCTTTATGGAGCTGCTGATTTCATTTTCCAGCATGGCTTGGCACCTGCCCACACTGCCAAAAGTACCTATACCTGGTTTAATGATCATGGTATCACTGTTCTTGATTGGCCACTGACCTAATCCCCATAGAGAATCTGAGGGGTATTGTCAAGAAGAAGACGAGAGACACCAGATCCAACGATGCAGACATAGGTGTGCGCAGCCTATTGCATTAGGGTGTGCACCCCAAAGCTCAAATACATATGCATGTGTATATGTACTGATGGTGTCAGTAGGGCAGTGGACAGTGTCAGTAGTTGTATTTTTATTCTTTTAAAATTATTTTATTTTGTAACATTTTTTTTTGTATGAAATATCAGTGGTCTAAACAGGGGGGAATATGCACCATACAAGGCGATTAGGGTGTGCCCAGGCACACCTGGCACACCCTGTGCGCACGCCTATGAATGCAGATGAGCCGAAGGCCGCTATAAAAGCAACCTGGGCTTCCATAAGACTTCAGCAATGCCACAGGCTGATTGCCTCCATGCCACGCCGCATTGATGCAGTAATTCATGCAAAAGGTGCCCCGACCAGATATTGAGTGCATACTATACTGTACAATTTCAGTAAGCACACATTTCTGTATTAAAAATCCTTTTTTTTTTTTTTTGATTGGTCTTATGTAATAATCTAATTTTCTGAGATACTGAATTTTGGGTTTTCACTAGCTGTAAGCCATAATTCTCAAAATTAAAAGAAAAATGCTTGAAATATATCACTCTGTGTGTAATGAATCCATATAATATGAGTTTCACTTTTTGAATTGAATTACTGAAATAAATTAACTTTTTTGACGATATTCTAATTTTTTGAGATGCACTTGTGTATATACAGTGTGTGTGTATGTATATATATATATATGATTTCTCTCCCATCCTCTGGAACTCGCTACCTCACCCTGTCCAGCTATCCCCTACGCTTGTTACCTTCAGGCTATCCCTGAAAACTCATCTCTTCAGGAAAGCGTATCACGTCTCCAACTAATCTTTTACCACTTCCAACAGCTCATTCCCCACAGTTACAACCTTTTGTACCACCTGCCCCACCCTATTAGATTGTAAGCTCTTCTGAGAAGGGCCCTCTTAATCCTCTTGTATTTTATTGTATTATAACTGTATTGTCTCCCTTGTATATTGTTAAGCTCTGCGTAAACTGTTGGCGCTATATAAATCCTGTATAATAATTTATATATATATATATATATATATATATATATATATATATATATATATATATATATTGAAAGAGTGACAACTCTGCAGTGTCTTTACTGCAGGGGAATTGTCATCTATTTGGAGAAAAGCACTTTTACTGGCAAGATCACTTGGTATTTACTACATAAAGGAAAAGATGAAATGGAACATATGCACTTTGATAAGGAATAAATGCATGTGTAAATCCGACTCCATGTTTTATTGCCGAACAGATTTAAAACAAAAAAATGCAGCAATGGCTGCTATACTGATCAGATGGGTTGTGTGATTTAGGCTATAAAATAGCAGTAAGCACCTCTTTTGGCTGTAAAGACGTAGCTATATATGTTGGATTTAAAGATGTAGGTTTATCTGCTGGCTTTACAGATATAGGTACAGCTTATGTTCTGATTTCTTTTCATTCAAAGTATGCAGTTCTCAGTATGATATTTTACATATGGTCCCTATGGGCATGCATACAGCATCCATTCTCATCATGTTATAGTACTCAGCCAGTACTCTTTACAGAATGAGTGTTTTTCTAAGTTGGGACATGCATCGGTTTACCAGCAATAACATTGTTTTTGCCACTGACTGAGCTGTCAGTAGGGCCACCTAGAAGATGTTAGAAATTGAGATGAAAGCAGGGACTGTCGTACATTATATCTTTCCTCAACATGCTAATAAAACATGCCAACAGAAGTCTATGGTTAGAGATAGACAGAACTTATGAAGATCAAGGCAAGATCTGTAGATGAATCCCTTTCCATCCGTGCGTGAACAAGCTTTTCTTAGACATGCATAAACATATGTGAAAACTACTTCTACTTTGAAATATTGTAAGATAATTAAAATCCCTTGTGATTTACAAACTGGGTGACAGTGGTGTGCATGGAAATGTTTCCCTTTGCTCAACACTTTTAATGAGCTGTCAGATTGGTCTCCCGCTGTCTTCTTCAATGTAAGTTCATATAAAAATTGTCCTGCCTTAAATAGATCGATTGCAGTCACTCATGTAGCTTCGGCATAATTATTTGTGGCATTGTGCCCCATCATACAAGACTGGCATTATACTGGCCAGGCAATCGGTGTGCTGCTAATTAGGACTGAGCAGACTATGCTTGGATGGGTATCCTTTTGATCCAAAGCCAATATTCACGTCAAGCTCTGTTCTGTCACATCAGTAGAGGGAGAAAGTCAGTCTATCGGTCTTTCCATATGCAAAGCCTAACACAAAAGTTTCCCCAGTCCTGGTCCTGTGATGTAACAGGTAGGGCAGACATATTGCCTTTGCAAACAGTGATACTGCACAGGCGTCCCAAAGACCACTGGAGAAGTCCTGTGAGGTCTAATTCTGTCCTCTTCTTTCATTGCTGATCAGCAGAGTCACTCCCTAGTGGGTCTACTATAGATCTATGTCAGGATACTTAATGTTTCAGACAGGTAAGAGAAAAAACTTGGCTGCTGATTAAACTTATGCTTATGTCTTATCAGACAGCCCTATTTGGATCCTTTGGGAGATAAAGGAAAACTGACATGTTGCGTCTGTTGTCCCCAGCGTGAATGATATTATCCTAACAGAAAGTCAAAAGCAGTCCAAACACATGCTGAATATCATCAGATGACTTTCTTCACCAGTGGTTGTTTGGTTTAGGAGTGCCTGTACCGAAAGGACAACTGACACCGGAGATTTTACAAATTGTGAACCAGGCAGCTGGGGTCAGAGATGTTGGGAACTTCTTGGTTCCATAAGTAAAGGAAGATATCTTGACCATGATACATGCCCGAGCTCTACTTTAAGACACTCTCAGGGCTTTCTCTGGGCTTGTAAGAATCAGCAGTGACCTCTTAGCAGTGGTGTGGCGCTTCAGTTTCCATTCTCGTTACATTATACTACACGCCAAGGACTTTCAGCGGACTTTTCCAGCTGCAAATCTGACGGACTTTAGATGTGGAACATGCTTCAAATCTTTACGTCGTAACTCCGCGTGACCCAGAAATCCGCTCGTCTGTATGCTAGTCCGACGGACAAAAACCCACGCTAGGGCAGCTATTGGCTACTGGCTATCAACTTCCTTATTTTAGTCCGGTGTGCGTCATCACGCACGAATCCGTCGGACTTTGGTGTGATCGTGTGTAGGCAAGTCCGAAAGTCTGTTGAAAGTCCGCCAAAAGTCCGTCGAAAGTCTGTCGAAAGTCTGTCGGACGGGCTGTCGGACTTTTGTAGCTGAAAAGTCCGACCGTGTGTACGCGGCATAAGAATGTCTTCTAACTTTTTTGCTGTCTGTGTTCTTTTTGTGGAGAGTTCTAACTTCCTTGGCAGATGTCAGAGAGAGCAAGAAGCGAGAGGGAATCTCCCCAACATGTACCTAAACAAGGGCGAAAAAGACGTTAGAACCTCTCGGAGATTTTTATTGCTTTCTGTGTATTCATTTGGGAGTTTTTGTCTTGGCAAATGGTGACCCACAGGACAAAGTGAGGTGAAATGACCTCAACGAGTATACATACACCCTTTAACACCTGCCAGAGGCTCTAAACCCTCCACACTCTGTCCAAAACCAACAATATAAGTTTTGGCTGAAGTAGTGTGTTTTTAAAATAGATCTCCCTGATGTTTAAAAATTTTATTTGGACCAAGCTGGTCCAAACAAACTATTTAAAATGCACTAAAGCCTGGAGATCTTCTTTTTGAGAAAGCAATTCCTCCCATTATTTTCCTCATTAAAGAAGTGACACACTTGGAACAGGTAGGCTATGCAATATTCAACAATTTCACATTTGGAAGTGGTCTGCAGCTAAAAATCACCAGGACTGTGAGCGATCTAGTTGTCACCACATATTTGAAAGCCAGAATGCAATGCAATGTATAAGATCTGACTCAGTCAACTCTGCTGCTCATTATCAGGCAGCTCTACTCTGTCTTCTTAGAGGTGACTTTGACTATGTTTGCTGACTTTGCCGATGATGAATCTATGGATAGAACCCTTAGCTGCACGCTCCTCTAGGTTGATGATAAAGAGAGGAAGTGTCACTGTGGTTACATTTCCAGGTTTATTATTCTCCCCTCACCAAATATCATCTCATTCTCTGTCAGGGGCTCTCCTAACATTTTATTGTTGGAACTATCTCTCCATTCCTTGCTGCAATAAAGAAAGTCAAGCAGATACGGGCTGCCTTAGCCTATAAATCAGCCTGGTGCTGGAGTAATTTAGGAGCAAACCCTTATCTCAAAGGTGAGAGAGATGAGGTGAATTGAACCCAAAGGAGTTCCCATATGTCGCTCTGTGTATTTTGTGTAAAATGTCTTCAGTAATAAAAAAACCATCATATATTCGCTGCTGTCTTTGAGCAAAGAATGAAGCAGGAAATTAGTACACCACCGCAGGAAAATTAGATTCTATTCCAGGGCTTAACACTTATACATGCAGTACATGCAGCATCTGTATTGGTAGAATCTCAACGAATCCTTCCATTTATATGATGCTATATACCATTTTTTTCTGTATACACTCTATATAATTATATTTCTTACCACCCTGTGCGGCTTTGACAACAAAATAAAAATCTATCTTTGTACAGCAACCACTCCCATTTTAAATGAAAACTGAATATCGTCTGTAATGTGGTCATAGATGTAAAAAGCTTTCTGAGGCTGTTAGTACATTGTTGGTTGGCAGCCTTTAAATAAGTACGTGTATAATTAAAATAAAAAATAAAAAAAAGTGTACGTGTTCCCCGTAGCAACCGACGTGATGTAGGCTTTTGTTTTAAAAAATGCATTGGAAAACTGACAGCTGGATTTGTTTGCTGTGGATAACAAACATTTCCTTCATTGTGTTTTTATGAGCTAGTGTCAAGGCAAGTAGGCAGTACAGTAGTGAAAATAACATCGGATCTCATAGAAAAGTCATGTTCTTGAATGAAAACCTCAACATCTGATTTCACTTACAGTTCCAGTTTAGAAATTGAAACCCATCAGAGAAACAACATAATGTGTGCTTCACAAAGTCATAAACCTAGTAGTAGTCATAAAAAAAATAAAGAGAAAACATAAGAACACCCTAATGCAGTGATTTGGGGTTTGGGTGTAATTTTCTGGTGGAAAAACTGTAGGGGGTAACTTTGTCGTATGCTTCGCAACATGTCACTTATCAATCTTTTCTGTTTGCTTTACTGCTGCCTTAGAATGAATTATTAAGGCCATTCCTCTCTTCTGTCTCTTCAGGTGTTCACAAGGTACGGGAAATGTTACATGTTCAATTCTGGACACGATGGTCGGCCTCCGCTCACCACTGTGAAAGGAGGGACAGGCAACGGCTTGGAAATCATGTTGGACATCCAGCAAGATGAGTATCTACCCATCTGGGGAGAGACCGGTAAGTACAGGGAACTTTCCATAACACAAGTCTTCTATGCAAAACAAAAAGGTATTCACATATCTCCACATTTCTTTGCATCCAGCTGAGCATCCATAGCAGTCATTTTATGGGACAGATACAGTCAATAATAAAGAGCTAATAACACAAATCCACGTGGGTTTTCAGGCATATGGCTTCTTAGCTATAATGGAGCCATTAAGACAACTGAGAGGTGGGTTTTCAGGGCTGTACAGTTTGGATGTTTAACATTATTATTAGCACAATTTAGGCCTCATGCACATGAGACACTGTTAAACTCGCGTTCAGAGGCAGTTGGACACTTTTTTCAACTGCCCCTAAACCCATTCAATGTTATCCTATGTGTCCATGTACACAGTCTCGTTTTTTGTCATTTTTAGGCTGTTGCGTTTAACCTTGTTTTTCCAGAAGCAAAAAAATGGGTTCAGACGCAAACGTTTTCCACGTTTCAGACGCAAACGCGGTGCCGCGTTAGCGTTTATAAGTGTTTTTAAAGGAACATTTTATGACACGACTTTGGGGCCCCATATCCTCATATCTCAAATTTGGTGTGCAAACACAGTGGAACTAGCACTATAACATATCCAAATTTGATGTTCCTAGCATCAAGTGGCCCCGAGATATGGGGCCCCAAAGTCAGGCCGGAAAATGTCATTCTCTGCTGCAGAAGTGCTTGACATTTTGCGACCCGACTTTTGGGCCCCGTATCTTGGGGCCACTTGGTGCTAGGAACCCCAAATTTGGATATGTTGTAGTGCTAGTTCCACTGTGTTAGCACAAGTTCCTAGCACAAGTTCCTAGCACCAAGTGGAGATACAGGGGCCCCAAAGTTGGGTCGCAAAATGTCATTCTCTGCTCTGCAGACGCTTCTAGACGCAAACGCGGCAAAACGCGTTGCACCGGCATCTCGTGTGCATGAGGCCTTAATGTGCTAAAGCAAAATGTAAAAAAAATAAAATTAACCTTTATAATACATCTCAAGGTCAGAAGCAGTAATGGAGCGAACACACGTCAAAAGTCCGACAGCCTGTCCAACAGACTTTCGACAGACTTTCGACTGACTTTTGGCGGACTTTCTAACGACCGGACGATCACACCAAAGTCCGACGGATTCGTACGTGATGACGTATGACCGGACTAAAATAAGGAAGTTCATAGCCAGTAGGCAATAGCTGCCCTAGCGTCGGTTTTTGTCCGTCGGACTAGCATACAGACGAGTCGATTTCTGGGTCTGGCGGTGTTACGCCGTAAACATTGGAAGCATGTTCCAAATCTAAAGTCCGTCAGATTTGCGACTGGAAAAGTCCGCTGAAAGTCCGGGGAAGCCCACACATGATCGGATTGTCCGCCGAATTTGGTCCGTCGGCGTCCGTCGGACTTTTGTAGCCTAAAAGTCCGACCGTGTGTACGCCCCATAAGGGACTTCCACACATGTGACAGCGCTTAGGCACTCGCCATTCTTCTAGCCTCAGTGGTGCCTAATAGGACTTTGCACAGTTGGAGGCATATCCCACCTACTCCTGCTTCTAGTTACCGGATTACATTGATGGGCTTCCATCGGGTAATGGGATCTAGGAACAGGAAAGCAGCTCAGTGTGACTTTGTGCCTCCACTAATATTGTAGGTACGTAGCAGCCACACACTGCTGTGCAATGGATGAAAAGTATGACTGGGCAAAAGAACTGATGCAGAATGTGCACTGCAAGTACTATATCAGTCACAACTGAGTTGTCATGAACGGTTTAAAGAGAAAGTTTAGGGTCTAGGTCCACTGTACATTCCGTCTTGCTCAGAAGACATGACATTATTGTACACATTGCTTCCTGGAAAATGACACCTGACAGAATACAATATACTTTTAAATGATGAACAAAGTCAATACAAACTCTCCATATTGAAGGGAACCTGTCAGGTTTATCAATGTCCAAAGCTGGTAAGACCTAGTAGTGCTTCCAAGTACCATGGCAACATTCCAATTAATTTCTGTGAACATGTGCTATCCCAAGATTTTTGGCACATCCTATACTACTTGGTGGCTATGCATTTCCATGATCAGTTTGATCACTATGTATTTGACAGCTCAGCTTTAAAAGGCAAATACTAACAGTTCTGATCAGTGTTGCTAAATTGACAGCCTGGTCCCATATTTGCTGCCTCAGTGGCCCTAATTCAGGCAAAGCTGCATTGTCCAAATTATTGTGTATTACTGCTAGCATGCATACTGGTTTTGTTCTATGGTCTACTGCAGGGGTCTCAAACTGGCGGCCCTCCAGCTGTTGCGAAACTACAAGTCCCATGAGGCATTGCAAGGCTGACAGTTACAAGCATGACTCCCACAGACAGAAGCATGATGGGACTTGTAGTTTTGCAACAGCTGGAGGGCCGCCAGTTTGAGACCCCTGGTCTACTGGGACCCTGTGATGGTAAAGTTCATTAATACTGTCAGGTTCACTCTTATGCCCCGTACACACGGTCAGACTTTGTTCGGACATTCCGACAACAAAATCCTAGGATTTTTTCCGATGGATGTTGGCTCAAACTTGTCTTGCATACACACGGTCACACAAAGTTGTCGGAAAATCCGATCGTTCTAAACGCGGTGACGTAAAACACGTACGTCGGGACTATAAACAGGGCAGTGGCCAATAGCTCTCATCTCTTTATTTATTCTGAGCATGCGTGGCACTTTGTCTGTCGGATTTGTGTACACACGATCGGAATCTCCGACAACGGATTTTGTTGTCGGAAAATTTTATATCCTGCTCTCAAACTTTGTGTGTCGGAAAATCCTAAGGAAAATGTGTGATGGAGCCCACACACGGTCGGAATTTCCAACAACATGGTCCTATCACACATTTTCCGTCGGAAAATCCGACCGTGTGTACGGGGCATTAGTCATCATTTTGAGTTTGCCATAGATAACATGTCCAGCAGTGGCGGTTGGTGTT
Source organism: Lithobates septentrionalis (assembly GCA_037952835.1). Taxonomy (NCBI): domain Eukaryota; kingdom Metazoa; phylum Chordata; class Amphibia; order Anura; family Ranidae; genus Lithobates; species Lithobates septentrionalis. The sequence goes on along the minus strand of JBBDGP010000990.1, from coordinate 1,274,822 downwards.
TTTTTGTTTTTTTTTGGGGGGGACAAACAATCCACCCGCCTCCACCCCCCCCTGACCTTGGACGGCACAGAAGCCCCCCCGTCAGTCAGTCAGGGCCCTGCACTTACCCCATCTCGCGAGCTGCTCTCCGAGTGGGGGGGGGGGGGCGGCTTCTCTCCAGGCTTGTCTCGGTTCCCTAGTGTCTCCTCCCTCACGGCCAATCCGGTCGGATCTCCTTTTGCCAATTGGGTGACGGGTCTCATGACCCGCTTCCTGATTTGGCCGGGAGGAGAATCAGTGTTACAATAGAGAATATTCATTAACTATTGTAACACAACTGGGTGGGCTGGGAGCCCAGTGCTCTGCGCTACGAGCCCACCCTTTTTTGAGGCCCATTAGAGCCTCTAGCTCTAATCACATGCTTCAATAACCCCCCCTCCATTGGAATACATGCATCTTGCATGTAGATCAGGGGGCTGGACTCATGAATTGGGGGGGGGGAGCGCCCGTGCGCCCCTAATGGTCGGGCTGCCACTGATACAGTCATTGCAGGTTAACGTACCTTAAAGGGGTTGTAAAGGTTCTAATTTTTTCACCTTAATGCATCCTATGCATTAAGGTGAAAAAACATCCGACAATACCAGCCCCCCCGTTTTACTTACCTGAGCCCGTTCAACTGCTGCGCTTGCCCCCGATGTCCTCTTCGCCGCTCAGCCTGGCCGTTGATTGGCTAGAGTGGATGGATTGAAAGCAGCATAGCCATTGGCATGCGTTGCTGTCAATCACATCCAATGACGTGGCGCGCCGGGGCCGAGTGATACCGTGAGCTGCTATACCTGCCCGGCTGTATCACGGGAGCGCGCCCGCAAGAACTAACCACCATGAAAGAGAGCTCGCATGAAGGTGGTTAGTTCTTGCAGGGAGGAGCTGAGACAGACGCCGAGGGACCCCAGAAGACCAGGTTCGGGGGCCACTCTGTGCAAAACGAGCTGCACAGTGGAGGTAAGTATGACATGTTTGTTATTTATTTATTTTTTTAAAATCGCCTTTACAACCCCTTTAAGGTTGAGTTTAGGAGTTTTCACATTTAGGCCCGGTTCACACATGTGCGGTGGGAATTGAAGCTCCGGTTTCCCTGCGAAGAGAAAAATCAGTTGTTCAGAGTTTGACGTCAGTTTTTGATCAGGATCAGGTCAGCTTTACATCAGGATTTTATCCTGTTCACAACGGAATGCATCTGCGAATCAGATGCGTTCCCATAGAAGATAATGTGCTTGCAATTCACACCGCAATGCCCAGAAAAAGCACACGCGTGGTGTAGGCCGCATCCAATTCGCATAGGTGTGAAATGGGCCTGACTCTTACTCTGACTTCATTTGCTGCCTGCTTGTGTCTCAGGCTGCTGCGTCACTGCTGGAAGGGGGAGTAGTGTTACATAACAGGGACTTGGGCAACTTTAGTGATTCTGCTGTGAATTTTGAGGATACATTACTCCACAGTTCCTGCAGCCACAGAGGACAATGAGGACCTGTATTAAGGCATATTTAGGGCTTGTTAAGAAAATGTAAATATTTAAATGTCCATAGCCTTGCCATATATTAACTTTAAGGTTTTTTTTTTTAATGAAGCATAAAACTGATTTAAAGCAAATGACTGTTGAGATCACAGAGATGGTGTTGTAAGACATCTTTGCCGTTTATTTCCCCCTCTACTCTTCTTAGCATGTACTATGGCTCTGAGATGATTACTTTGGCATTTTTTTGCTAAGGAGAAGTGTAACACAGTGAAACTGTTTTTATGATATTGCTATTGCTGTTTCTGTTATAGCTCTGTACTTTGATTTGTTACTGGCTCAGCTGTACAAGGTTACAAGAAGTTTCTTAGGGAATATATGTGGTAATGAAAAAGGAGGTGAAGGCCAAGATGCAGGTTGGCACTCATTGTGTGGATTCTGGAACATAGACTATTATGCTTTCATTGTATGTTTCTCTTAGGATACTAGTAGCTAAGTGCATGGATGCTGTAGCCATGGAGGGATTTTGAAATAAAAAGCTGCCTGTGGTGTGGCAGTTCCCAACTAAACAGCTCGGAATTGTTCCAATAAAATTCTTATTTTCTATCACTGATATTTTAATTAAAAGGGTTTTTCTTACAGGAGCTGAAAAGTTATTTTGAAGGACCTCCTTTAGCTTGCCTGGCACAGAAAATTGTCAATGCCCACACTCTCAGCAGTTACCTCTCTAAAATAGCTGCCCCCCTGGTGGCTTATATTACAGGGAACATGACCTGTAGAGGTGGTTGTCAAAATACATGTTGTGTGAAGGCTGGAGAGAGCTATCCAGACTGGCAAAATATCAAAGCGTTTCCATCTGTCCTTGGGAAGAACAGGTGCAGGCCATATATCACATTAAGGAGCTTCTGATTCTTACTGACATTAGACTTGATTAGGATCTAGCTGCTTTAATTTGTAGATTTTGTTTTCATTTATGTCTAATTCCTGATAAACCTAATTTTTATGTGCTGATTGTTTTTCATGCATTGTTCTGTGAGCAATATATTAAAGTGAATGTAAGGGTTCGTTTTTTTGTTGCTTTTTTAATAACAAGCATATCATACTTACCTCCACTGTACAGCTAGTTTTGCACAGAGTGGCCCCGAACCTGCTTTTCTGGGGTCCCCCCCGGCGGCTCCTCCCTGCATCAGATAACCCCCTAGGGGAAACGCTTCCCTGAGGGGGTTACCCTGCGGACGCGTTCCCGAGTCCAGCATTCGGCATCCATAGCCGCCGAGTGTATGACTTGGCCCCGCCCCCTGGTGCCCGCGTCATTGGATTTGATTGACAGCAGCAAGAGCCAATGGCTGCGCTGCTATCAATCTATCCAATCAAGAGCCGAGAAGCCGTGCAGATAGACAGCGAGTCCCCAGTAGGTCAAGTTCCAGGGCTCAGGTAAGTAAAACGGGGGGGGGGGGGGGCTGGTCACTGCCAGGTGTTTTTTCACCTTAATGCATAGGATGCATTAAGGTGAAAAAACACGAAGGTTTTAAACCCCTTTAAGATAAGAAGAGTCACAACTGGGGCTAAGCAAGAATTTTAGTGTTGAATCTCAAAGAAAACCTTCCATGTGAAAGGTAAACCTTTATTTTCCTGTTGGGGAAGAGTTGGGTACTACTTGCATAAACTTACCAGTATGTATAATGGATAGCCTAACAGTTTGACCCAAAACCACGGTCTTCCTCATTTAAACTTCTGCTACTGTAATTAAAACCTGGTCAATTGACCTTCCTCACTTTACTAAAACGTGTTTTGCCAATCAATCATTAGGGGACATAAGGTCAAAAAGGAATTTTAAGATGTATGGGATATACTGCTGCCTACAGGATAATTGGACACACACAAAAAAGCTATTATGCCGCGTACACACGAGCGGACTTTTCGACCGGACTGGTCCGACGGACCGGGTCCGGCGGATAATTCAACCATGTGTGGGCTTCATTGGACCTGCAATGGACTTTGTCAGTCGAAAATCTGACGGACTTTAGATTTGGAACATGTTTCAAATCTTTCCGACGGACTCGAGTCCGGTCGAAAAGTCTGCTCGTCTGTATGCTAGTCCGACGGACAAAAAAACGACGCTAGGGCAGCTATTGGCTACTGGCTATCAACTTCCTTATTTTAGTCCGGTCGTTCGTCATCACGTACGAATCCGTCGGACTTTGGTGTAATCGTGTGTAGACAAGTCTGTTCGTTGGGAAAGTCCGTTGGAAGTCCGCCGAAAGTCCATCGGATAGACCATCGAACCAGTCCGGTCGAAAAGTCCGCCCGTGTGTACGCTGCATTAGTCAGACAGATATAATCCCTCACACTCCTACCATGCTTCAGTTCTTTTCTAGTGTCCTAGATGAATGGATGTCTTTTCTCCTTATAAAAACATTGTCAGATGTTCTTACCCTTCCTCACTCTTATAAAAAAAGTGGCGAGAAATATTCCTAATGGGGACAAAGACTGCAATGAAACCTTGAATATGATTCTAACTCTTCCATACATTGGACTATGCATGTGGACTATACCTGTGCAATGTGTGTTCACTTGTTCTTACAGAGAGTGTTTGACAGGCTAACCCCTAGGAAGTTCCTGAGCAAGAACCATAATGACAGGACCACCAGTTATTTTAATAAAAGCTCTTGATTTCAAAAAAATATCAGGTGTTATGCTGGCCATACACTATACGAAAAATCGGCCGAACCCATTTTCGAAAAACGAACATTTACATATATCTAGTGCAGACAGTTCGGACGGGAAACACATTAACCTTTTAATTTATCGTTCGTTCTGCATAAAATTTCCAACCTTGTCCTTAGTTTTTTCGGCTCAAAAATGTCCCAACGATTACCGATTCTGTGCCCATTAACCACTTGAGCCCCGGACCTTTATGCTGCCTAAGGACCAGAGGTCTTTTTCCAATTTGGCACTGCGTCGCTTTAACTGCTAATTGCGCGGTCATGCAATGCTGTACCCAAACGAAATTTGCGTCCTTTTCTTCCCACAAATAGAGCTTTCTTTTGATGGTATTTGATCACCTCTGCGGTTTTTATTTTTTGCGCTATAAACGGAAAAAGACCGAAAATTTTGAAAAAAAATGATATTTTCTACTTTTTGTTCTAAAAAAAATCCAATAAACTAAATTTTAGTCATACATTTAGGCCAAAATGTATTCGGCCACATGTCTTTGGTAAAAAAAATGTCAATAAGCGTATATTTATTGGTTTGCGCAAAAGTTATAGCGTCTACAAACTAGGGTACATTTTCTGGAATTTACACAGCTTTTAGTTTATGACTGCCTATGTCATTTCTTGAGGTGCTAAAATGGCAGGGCAGTACAAAAGCCCCCCAAATGACCCCATTTTGGAAAGTAGACACCCCAAGGAAATTGCTGAGAGGCATGTTGAACCCATTGAATATTTATTTTTTTTGTCCCAAGTGATTGAAAAATGACAAAAAAAAAAAAAAAAAAAAATATTTACAAAAAGTGGTCACTAAATGATATATTGCTCACACAGGCCATGGGCCTATGTGGAATTGCACCCCAAAATACATTTAGCTGCTTCTCCTGAGTATGGGGATACCACATGTGTGGGACTTTTTGGGAGCCTAGCCGCGTACGGGGCCCCGAAAACCAATCACCGCCTTCAGGATTTCTAAGGGTGTAAATTTTTGCTTTCACTCTTCACTGCCTATCACAGTTTCGGAGGCCATGGAATGCCAAGATGGCACAAAACCCCCCAAAATGACCCCATTTTGGAAAGTAGACACCCCAAGCTATTTGCTGAGAGGCATATTGAGTCCATGGAATATTTTATATTTTGACACAAGTTGCGGGAAAGTGACACTTTTATTTTTTTTTTTTTTTTTTTTTCATAAAGTTGGCACTAAATGATATATTGCTCACACAGGCCATGGGCATATGTGGAATTGCACCCCAAAATACATTTAGCTGCTTCTCCTGAGTATGGGGATACCACATGTGTGGGACTTTTTGGGAGCCTAGCCGCGTACTGGACCCCGAAAACCAATCACCGCCTTCAGGATTTCTAAGGGTGAAAATTTTTGATTTCACTCTTTACTGCCTATCACAGTTTCGGAGGCCATGGAATGCCCAGGTGGCACAAAACCCCCCCAAATGACCCCATTTTGGAAAGTAGACACCCCAAGCTATTTGCTGAAAGGCATGGTGAGTATTTTGCAGCTCTCATTTGTTTTTGAAAATGAAGAAAGACAAGAAAAAACATTTTTTTTTTTCTTTTTTCAATTTTCAAAACTTTGTGACAAAAAGTGAGGTCTGCAAAATACTCACTATACCTCTCAGCAAATAGCTTGGGGTGTCTACTTTCCAAAATGGGGTCATTTGGGGGGGTTTTGTGCCACCTGGGCATTCCATGGCCTCCGAAACTGTGATAGGCAGTGAAGAGTGAAATCAAAAATTCACGCCCTTAGAAAGCCTGAAGGCGGTGCTTGGTTTTCGGGGTCCCGTACGCGGCTAGGCTCCCAAAAAGTCTCACGCATGTGGTATCCCCGTACTCAGGAGAAGCAGCAGAATGTATTTTGGGGTGTAATTTCACATATTTCCATGGCATGTTTGAGCAATATATCATTTAGTGACAACTTTGTGCAAAAAAAAAAAAAAAAAAAAAAAATTTGTCTCTTTCCCGCAACTTGTGTCGCAATATAAAATATTCCATGGACTCGACATGCCTCTCAGCAAATAGCTTGGGGTGTCTACTTTCCAAAATGGGGTCATTTGGGGGGGTTTTGAACTGTCCTGGCATTTTATGCACAACATTTAGAAGCTTATGTCACACATCACCCACTCTTCTAACCACTTGAAGACAAAGCCCTTTCTGACACTTATTGTTTACATGAAAAAGTTTTTTTTTTTTGCAAAAAAATTACTTTGAACCCCCAAACATTATATATTTTTTTAAAGCAAATGCCCTACAGATTAAAATGGTGGGTGTTTCATTTTTTTTTTTTCACACAGTAATTGCGCAGCGATTTTTCAAACGCATTTTTTGGGGAAAAAACACACTTTTTTTAATTTTAATGCACTAAAACACGCTATATTGCCCAAATGTTTGATGAAATAAAAAAGATGATCTTAGGCCGAGTACATGGATACCAAACATGACATGCTTTAAAATTGCGCACAAACGTGCAGTGGCAACAAAATAAATACATGTTTAAAAGCCTTCAAAAGCCTTTACAGGTTACCACTTTAGATTTACAGAGGAGGTCTACTGGAAAAATTACTGCACTCGATCTGGCCTTCGCGGTGATACCTCACATGCATGGTGCAATTGCTGTTTACGTTTGACGACAGACCGCCGCTTGCGTTCGCCTTAGCGCGAGAGCAGGGGGCGACAGGGGTGTTTTTTTTTTTTTTTTTTTTTTTTTCTTTATTATTTTTTTGCTTTTTTAATCTTACTTTTAAACTGTTCCTTTCATATTTTTTTTTTTAATCATTTTTATTGTTATCTCGGGGAATGTAAATATCCCCTATGATAGCAATAGGTAGTGACAGGTACTCTTTTTTGAAAAAATTGTGGTCTATTAGACCCTAGATCTCTCCTCTGCCCTCAAAGCATCTGACCACACCAAGATCGGTGTGATAAAATGCTTCCCCAATTTCCCAATGGCGCTATTTACATCCGGCGAAATCTAAGTCATGAAATACTCGTAGCTTCCGGTTTCTTAGGCCATAGAGATGTTTGGAGCCACTCTGGTCTCTGATCAGCTCTATGGTCAGCTGGCTGAATCACCGGCTGCATTCTCAGGTTCCCTGTTGAGACAGGAGAGCCAGAGAAAAACACGGAAGACGGTGGGGGGGGGGGGGCATTCCCTCCCACGGCTTGTAAAAGCAGTCTAGAGGCTAATTAGCCGCTAGGATTGCTTTTACATGAAAGCCGACCGCTGGCTGAAAAGAATGATACCAAGATGATACCTAAACCTGCAGGCATCATTCTGGTATAACCACTCAAAGTCGTGAATGGCGTACCTGAAGACAAAAAAATGGTTAACAATGGTTAACAATAAAGCACAGTAAAGTGTAAATAATTACACACCTGAAAAACAAACATGATAAAACATAATAACAATAACAATAACAATAAAACATTGCAGAATAGAATACAGTAAAAAAGAGCAGAACAATAGAGAGAGAGAATAGAGAGAGAGAGAACAATAAAACAACTATTTTTTTTTATTTCATATTTTTTTTTTTTTTACACTTTTTTTGTAACTAACTTTTATAACGGTAACCGGTTCCAGGTTCGGGTCTCTCAAAATGCGATGGCATTTTGGGAGACCCTGTGAAAGTGCGCCTAGTCTGTGCAATGCTGTACCCTACGCTAATACTCAACTAGTGAATGGTAGCGTTCAAAACATTCACCAATGCAAAGACCAGGATTGTCAGGACAGGAGGGACAATAATAGCGGGTGTCACGCCTATATCCGCGCTTGCTGCAGACACAATATCTTTTTTGGGGGCGTTCGCTGGGTAGGGGTACTCGGGAGGACATAAAAATGCCTCTCATGCAGCCGACTGCATTTGGTTGGGGATGTGAATGGGGGAAGTACGGGCGCTGCAGAAGCGGTGGGTTCCCAATTAGGATTGGCGAATGCAGCAGGAAGGGCATTATGGGCACGACGGGCCTGTGTTTGTCTTTCTGGTGGCAGCGGGACACTACTTGTGCTTGCCATCTCGCCAGCTTGAACTGCACTTATGGGACTCGCCACGTCACCACGTGTTACTGCAGTGCTGGTTTGACTACGACCGGGGTGTACTAGGCCGCTGGCGCTTGCCAGTTCACCAAAACGCTACCAAAAAACTGTTAGCGATCGCAGGGATCAGGCCTGACTCTGCGAACGCTGCAGTTATGCTTTTAGTGTTTTGTAAGTGACAGTGATCGATCGATACTGCACTTGGGTGGGCTGGGCCGGGCGGAGGGGCAAAACGCAGGTGCTAGCAGGTATCTGGGCTGATCCCGCTAACACTGCGTTTTTGGGAACCCTAAACTGCTGGTGACGCTAGTATAGATCTGATCGGATCAGATATTGATGCGATCAGATACTATACCACTAAGGGTGGTGTACGGTGCGTGCGTGGGTGTTAGCGGTACTGGCGCTAATCTGACGCTGCCTGGGGCTGGTGCTTGCCAGTTCACCAAAATACTACCAAAAAAACTGTTAGCGATCGCAGGGATCAGGCATGACTCTGTGAACGCTGCAGTTATGCGTTTAGTGTTTTGTAAGTGACAGTGATCGATCGATACTGCACTTGGGTGGGCTGGGCCGGGCGGAGGCGCAAAACGCAGGTGCTAGCAGGTATCTGGGCTGATCCCGCTAACACTGCGTTTTTGGGAACCCTAAACTGCTGGGGACGCTAGTATAGATCTGATCGGATCAGATATTGATCCGTTCAGATACTATACCACTAAGGGAGGCGTATGCTGCGTGCGTGGGTGTTAGCGGTACTGGCGCTAACCTGACGCCTGGGGCTGGTGCTTGCCAGTTCACCAAAATGCTACCAAAAAAACTGTTAGCGATCGCAGGGATCAGGCCTGACTCTGCGAACGCTGCAGTTATGCGTTTAGTGTTTTGTAAGTGACAGTGATCGATCGATACTGCACTTGGGTGGGCTGGGCGGAGGCGCAAAATGCAGGTGCTAGCAGGTATCTGGGCTGATCCCGCTAACACTGCGTTTTTGGGAACCCTAAACTGCTGGGGACGCTAGTATAGTATCTGATCGGATCAGATATTGATCCGATCAGATACTATACCACTAAGGGAGGCGCATGCTGCGTGCGTGGGTGTTAGCGGTACTGGCGCTAATCTGACGCTGCCTGGGGCGACGCATATCACCGCCGGGCGATCGGGGGGCTAAACCTTTATTCGGTAATAAACGGCGGGTGCCCTGACACTATAAAAAATAAACAAACTAACCAGCGTCAACCGTAACGGTTATACGGTGATCAGTGGTGAAAGGGTTAACTAGGGGGCAATCAAGGGGTTAAAACATTTATCAGATAGTATAGGGGGGTCCCTGACGCTATAAAACGCTGACGGCGAACCTAAATATTTACCTCACTAACTAGCGTCACCAGCGACACTAATACAGCGATCAGAAAAATGATCGCTTAGTGACACTGGTGAGGGGGGGTGATCAAGGGGTTAAAACTTTATTAGGGGGGGTTAGGGGGGTACCCTAGACCTACAGGGGGGTAACAGTATCTGTCCCAACACTGTAACTGTCACAAACTGACACTATGCAGTAATCAGAAAAAAAAAAAAAAAAAAAAAAAACTGCTGGTGTCAGTTTGTGACAGGGGGGGGGGGGTGATTGGGGGGGGATCGGGGGGCGATCGGGGGGGGGATCGGGGTGTTTTGTGTGCCTGGCATGTTCTACTGTGTGTGTGTGTGTTGGTGCACTCACATTGATGTCTTCTCTCCTCGGGCCGGAACGGAAAATACCGACCCGAGGGGAGATGACATCATTTCCTTTGCTGCTGTTTAGCATACAGCAGCAAAGGAAGATTCTCATTGGCCGGCGGCGATCGCGAGGGGGGGGCCACGAATGGATGGTCTCCCCCTCATCACCGATCGCCGCTGGACAAAAGACGACCGCCTCGGGCACCGGGGGGGGGTCCGATCGGACCCCCCACCCGCGGAAGGCAAATCACGTACACTGTACGTGATTTTGCCTGTCCGTGCCACTTTGCCGACGTACATCGGCGTGAGGCGGTCGTCAAGTGGTTAACTGGCCGAAAAAACGAATGAATGGTCTAAATGACAGATTTTTGGCCGATTTTTTCGTATAGTGTATGGCCAGCATAAGACCGGTGCTCAATTTTCATTGTCCTTGCTAGAATTTCAAAGTGGCAATGGGGGGGATTTACTAAACCTACAGAATGCAAAATCTGGTGCAGCTGTACATGGGAGCCAATCAGCTTCTAACTTCTGCTTGTTCAATTAAGCTTTGACAATAAAACATGGAAGCTGATTGGTTTCTATGCAGAGATTCACCAGATTTTGCACCAGTTTTAGTAAATCAACCCCTATGTGTACAAACTAGACATTATATTTTCCATTTGGACCAGAAATGAACTTGGCAGTCACTATCAAGTCCCATATATTATGTATTAAAATAGGATGGAATACATTCACAGGTGATGTAAAAGAAAGCTAAAAAGTCAAAAGGAAACTCCATTGTTCACTGAAATATACAAACCACCCCTCTACTGCTGATTATGTGTCTATATATCCGTGGATATACAGTATCTCACAAAAGTGAGTACACCCCTCGCATCATCTTTAGAAGAGGCTTCCTTCTGGGACGACAGCCATGCAGATCAGTTTAATGCAGTGTGCGGCATATGATCTGAGCACTGACAGGCTGATCCCCCACCCCTTCAACCTCTGCAGCAATGCTGACAGCACCCATATGAAAAAAGGGGGAGGGAGGACACCTTAAAGTCATCCAACAATAGGTTCTAGGGTGACAGATGGGGGGAAGGGGATTCCCTCCCACTGAGGTAATTAATCAGATTAATATATCTCTCATGTCACCCATATCTTTAATCAATTTACTCAGTGGTGTATAGCTAGCTAGCTGTCAAGTAGTTGTTCAATGGACCATAAAGCATATATGAGAAGAAAAAGGAAGGGGTCAAGAGGAGATCCCCCTAAAAAAGATGGTCCGCTCAAGAACAACCAGTTGAACCTAAATAACTTTATTGTGTCATAATACTAAGTAGAAACATAATCCACTAACCATGTGTATTTTAAAAAATAGGGCAAACAAAGTCCTATTGTGTGCTGGTGGCCACCACAGACATTACACATATATCATGCATTCATGCACTCACACTCATCAATTAAAGTCACTAGAGACCCGGGTCTATACAATTTCCATGGAATTCCAGAGCCGGATTGGCTACATGAGTGGGTAGACTAGGTCCTTCTTAGATAAAGTGCAAGTGCTGATAAACAACAAAGATCCCCTCGGATGTGAACCAATGGCTGGTTAGACATATGTATGTGTCATTCAACCGGAACCATGGAAGGAAAAGGTGTCCTGGTTGTATGGTGAACAATTGCAACTCAAGCAAACTCACATAGAGGGCTTTTAAAGGTGGACGGAAAATGGCCATAAATAAAATGCCTCATATATGTAAGGGTACATTTTAGCTCACCGTCTGGCGTCTTCAGTGAAGGAGAGGTAGAGCCCAAAAGAGTTGCTGATGGCCGCGTTCGTGTAGGTTGAAAACACGTTCCTGCGGTATTAGCTTGTTGTGGGCATGAGCGGTTACTTCCGGGTATCCTCCGGCAGAAGGTAAGGTGAGTCACAAGGGTCAAACTTGTTAGTGTCTCATATCCAGTGGTATAAGCAATCCGGAGAGACGCTCAGCGTCCGTGTTCACCGCAGAGGTTTCACCTGGTGTCCAAAATCTTGATTGATCCGATCAGGATCGTCAGAAATGTTCACATCCAATTTTGAAGGATATCGTAGTTGAGGTGTGAGGGTCTGTGTGCCACCTGCACATGGGTCAAATGCTGAGCGCTTTCGCTTGTTACCAAGCTTCTTCAGAGCTAGTGTGGTATCGGTAGCTGAATGTTTAAATAGCCAGATGGCTAGTGTTCAATTTCCTGTCTTCATAATTAACACCTGGATACCATAGCTTGACCATAATTGCAATCACCAAAAATGTGCCAATCACACCCATACATACATCCATTTAGACAAAACCATTGAAGGTAGTGGATACATAGAAATTCAATCTGATTGACTTGTATATGTGGTCAGATTTGAATATTGCATCTCTTACCATCATGAAGTAGCGGAAAAAAGGGGGCTTGTCAAGCAACTGCTATTAGTACATAAAAAACAATTGGGGAGTGCTGCATTTCCAAACACACCCGTGCATATATAACCATATATTGAATAATAATAAGATAGTCAAAATAGTGATATATAGAGGCGAGAGGGAACAGTCTATTGTTCCAAATTAAATTAGATTACAACACATATCACTATCTTGACAAAAAGCAGAGATGTCCCAGTAATTAATCAAAAATTGCATGGTATACACACACGGAATAAAAATAATGAATGTAAATATATGCAACCAACCATCACTTTGGCCAAATTAAATAGCAGCTCACGTCCCATGTATTGTCATCCACACACGGGATAGAGACATTGTTACCAGTGAAATTGCCTGTGAAGTCACATGAGACAACTTAATACAAGGTGATTCCGGATAGTCCGGATATACAGTTACATATGGGCATTACACTAGTATTGCCCGCACATGGAACAACAAAGGAGTCTGTTGTACAGGTTATAATTTAAAATATAGAGGTTTCATAGTCTGGGGGCAGTGCGGCTTCAATTCAATCGGTTGGTTTGTAGCCAAATGATGGAGGCAAGCTGGGATGGAATAAAGTCATAGGTTACTGCCTCGCATAAGTTACGTCTCACATGTCACTCACTGACATCCGTGTAGAGGGCAAAGACATGGTCGTAGGCAACACTACATACAGTCAATTTTCTTTAGAGATTGCTCATTATGGGCAGGAGAAGATGTGGATCCCCGGTTGGGGCCGATCAAATTTCGGGTGAGGACATTTAAGTTGTTAATACTTAAGTCATTGTTCCAAAAATGGAGATAAGTTAAATTCATTGTTCAATCCGGAAGGCTGCATACTGTTTAGATAGAAGATCCACATCTTCTCCTTCTGGCATAAGATCTTATCAAAATCTCCACGTCTATGGGGCAAATTAAGCTTGTATATACCCTTGACCCTGAGGCCATCCGGTTTACCCTCATGTTTTTCAAGAAAGTGCAATGACAGTGGCCGGTCATCATCTTTGTTGATAATACTTTGGATGTGTTCGCCAGTTCTGATTTTTAGCTCTCTTTTGGTCTTGCCAACATAGATAAGGCCACACGGGCAGGTCAACATATAGACTACCCGTGTGGTTGTACAGTTGATGAAGTTGTTGATTCTAAATTGTCTTTTATTGTCAGAACTGGCGAACACATCAGTCCTATCCACATACCTACATATATGGCATCTACCGCAACTGTACATACCCCTAAGGGGTGGAAGGTCAGTAAGCCAGCTGCGTTTTTTAGGGCGGGTGTACTCTGAGTGTACCAAGCGATCCCTTAGATTTGTAGCTCTACGGGCAGTAAGCAGAGGTTTTTTACTGACAAGTTTTCCCAAAATGGGGGCCTCAGATAAAATATGCCAATGTCGGCCCAGGATTTCTTTGATTTGGTCCCACTGGGTACCAAATTTGGTAATGATTCTGAGGGGAGGGTGACTTGAGGTTTTTTCTTTTTCTTTAGTAGAGTTCACCAACAAAGACGATCTATTTGTCTGTAGTGCTCTTTTCCTAGCACGTCTGATGTCCGTATGCGAGTAACCCCTATCACGAAACCTCCCATGTAGGTCATATATTTCCCTGTGGAAATCCCCCTCCTCTGAGCAGTTCCTTCTTGCGCGGAGGAACTGTCCCACAGGAATACCCCGTTTCAGAGATGCGGGATGATGACTGGACGCTAGCAGCAAAGTGTTTGCCGCTGTGTCTTTTCGAAAGGTTTTTGTATGTAACTTGTCATCCCTGACAAACACCGTAAGGTCCAGAAATGACAATTCATTGGTGTCATACGTATATGTTAACCTAATATTACGATCGTTGTCATTAAGTTCATCAATGAATTGTGTCAATTCAGATGGCAGGCCGTCCCAGATCATGATCACGTCATCGATGTACCTCAGCCACAGACGACAGTGGCTGAGGTACATCGATGAGGGGTACACACACTCAGATTCCCAAAAGCCAAGGTGCAGGCATGCATATGATGGGGCCCATGGGGCACCCATCGATGTGCCCCTAATTTGTTTGTAGTATATCCCAAGGAATTGGAAATAGTTGTTTTCTAACATAAATTGCAATAGTTCAATGATAAATTCATTTTGCCCTGCTAATGACGGAAATTTATTATCCAAAAAGAATTGTGTCGCTGCTAGCCCCCATCTGTGCGGAATCGACGTGTATAACGACTCCACGTCGATTCCGACCAGTAACATACCCTTGGGTATCGATATGTCTTCCAGGTGCCCCAAAACATCCCGTGTATCCTGAACATATGATGGTAATTCATGTACAAGTTCTTTAATCAGTGAGTCCACATACTTCCCGACCCTCTCGAGGGGACCCTTTACAGCTGATACAATTGGTCTCCCCGGGGGGTCAGTAATGGACTTATGTAGTTTGGGA